>JAZKLR010000238.1:0-1200000 GCA_037103525.1 Ganaspis brasiliensis | reverse complement strand
CCCACACCCCTTCCCGTAAATATCCACTTTAACCTTTTTTTTTTCAAACAAACTGTACACTTCTTTGACAAAAGAATATAATAGAAGGAATTCGCGGGAAATGAGGAATCAGAAAATCACTTTGATTTTTTATTTCATTCTTTCCTGAATCGATAAAAAGTCGAGAACGGTGAGAAAATCCTGACGTGAGTTGACAAACACTTGTCTCTATTCATCTGAAAACTGCACTTTGACAATTTTTTTTAAAAAAACTGTACACTTTTCCGACAAAAGAATATAATAGAAGGGATTTGTGGGAAAGAAGGAATCTGAAAATAACTTCGATTTGTTATTTAATTCTTTCCTGACTCGATAAAAAGTCGAGAACGGTGAGAAAATCCTGACGTGAGCTGTCAAACACTTGTCTCTATTTACCTGAACACTGTATTTTGACAATTTTTTTCGCGAACCCTGGCAAAAATGTGGGCCATAGCGTGGACTCAATTGAGTCCGCCTTAGGTCCACGTTAGGTCCACTTTATGGAATTTGCTAGAAAACAAGTGGAAAATCAAAAAAATGATTTCCCAAATGAATTATTATGATAAAACTCATCTTTTTAAAGCGATTTAGTAAGATATGGGAAGGAAAATAATTAATTTGCGGCTAAAAACATTAGAAATCATTCAATGTTCGTTAATCAAGATTTTTAATGTTTTTAGCCGCAAATTAATTATTTTCCTTCCCATATCTTACTAAATCGCTTTAAAAAGATGAGTTTTATCATAATAATTCATTTGGGAAATAATTTTTTTGATTTTTCACTTGTTTTCTAGCAAATTCCATAAAGTGGACCTAACGTGGACCTAAGGCGGACTCAATTGAGTCCACGCTATGGCCCACATTTTTGCCAGGGTTCCTATATGGGATCCTGTGTGCCAGAGAACTTTGGCACGAACCCTTGAGAGAACACTGTAAATGGGATCCCATGTGTATGTGTTCCCTTACAGGATCCTTAATCTATTAAAAAATTTAAATAAATCTACAAAATGATTATTGTTAAGAAAATAATTCATTTGTCCGTAACTGTTGCACATAATATTTATAAGAAGTTAATCTTTATAAGATTTTTATAATCTTTATAAGTTAATTTCTTTTAAACTTTTTCTTTCTCAAAATTTTTAGCCTTGCATCTTTTGCTAAAAAACGACATGTTACCAAGATAATGTTCGTTATAACTTGAAACATGTATGCTAGCTATTATTATTTTTTTCTGCATAAGCAAAATCACGAATATCATAATGTTATTTTCATTCTCATAAATGACTCTATTTTCTTATATATATTATATAGGCTGCTTTAAGTTGAACGAACAAATATTTTAAGCTGAAATTTTAACCGTGTGGTGGTTTTGGATGTAGCTAGAACAATTAACCTACAAAAAATTAGAAAAAATTGAGCTTTCTTGTCATTTCTTCCATAGATTTTCATATTTGGCTTAAATTATTCAATTTTAATACTAGAATAAGGATTGAGAGAAAAATTTGATGGGGTGGCACCTTTGGGTTAAACCTAATCCAAGAGCACCGTGAGGGCTGAATATACACCATTTCCCCTGGCGCCTTGGAGGATTTAAAAGAGCTAATAGCCCAGTCTACTTTGGGAGTGACGATCTTTGAGGCAAGTTGCCAATTTTTCCGACCACATCGGAATACATCGGCTTCCTGTTTCTCATGGATTTCGTCTATTTCCTTGAAGTATGGGAGGTCTATAGACTTACCTTTTATCAGGTGCTACAAGCATTTCTCCTTTGTCTGGTCAAAATCTCCATTTCAGAGTTTAATAGCTTTGAGTTTCGCCGCCGGGTCCCTAGCTAGAATTTTAACGAGTCTTACTGCTTCTGGTTTCTTTTCAATACTTTCGTAAAAACTTTTCCAAATAGAGGTCTTTGTCTTCTCAACCTTATTCTTAAAGGACCCTCAGGCTTTGCGGTAGAAATCCGAGAACTACTAAGTTATTTGTTTCTTTAAATTGTTAAAAAGCCTTCTTAGAGTTCGTCTAAGTTGCGCCAGGGAAGAGTACTACCATCTAGACTTCTAACCTGTTTCGATTTATCTTAGGCGTACAGTTTCATTCAAAAGTGGGGATTAAGGCCTTTTGCAAATAGTCATCTACAAGTTCTAACTCTATTCCGAAGCATAAGTATACTAAATGAACTAATTTAAACTACGTAAATTAAAGTTTGTTAAATTAAATCGCTTTTTATAATATTTGAAATTTTTTGAAAAAAAAAACAGCAAGAAAACCAGACGCACAGCGCCTATATCAACAGCTATATATCTTGTCAGTTAAACGAAAATGAGTTGTTTAAGGATTTGAGAAAATGCAAAAAATGAATGAACATTTTATATGTATAAATTAACAGAGCAAGATAGAAATCTGTACAGAAATCTGATTATTGTTTTGCCTTCGATGACCAATAATAAAAACCAGTTATGTTTTTTTCTAAAAACGACATTTTCCTAGTTTCAAACACGTATTGGATAAAAGGATATCACCTATTTGGTTAACGTAAAGGTTGATCTAAAAAAAAGGTGAATTTCTCGATTTTTCTGGATTGTTTTTTTTTTAAATAAAGGAAATGTAAACTCACTGTAATATTACCTCACTATCAACCGGTAATATCAACTTGAGGCGGACGTTTCAATATAAAGTCAAAATCATCCCGTAATATTCATTCTTTATTATGGGCCTTTTGGTATATAGGACCCCGGCAAGAGGAGGTTGATTAAAATGAATTAAAATGGTTACGAAAAAAACCAAAAACGACATTGCTTTGAATAGAAAGCTATATTAATATTGATCATATTTCAAAATATTTTAATCCGTTTTAATTCCGTTTGATTAAAATGAATTAAACTGTTGTCAATTTTTACGTTCTAAGCGGAATTCAATTGGTTCCACATTTTTTTGGGTAAAACATGATTAAATTGAGTTCAATTCTAACTACCGTTTCGAAATTCAAATGTGTACTTTTTTCGTCAAGAATTAAAACGAATATAGGGGAGAGTGGCCATCAATGTACCAGTTTTTTCAATGAACCATTTCAATTTTCTCAGAAACAATTAAATAAAAATTCTCCTAATTTTAAATATAAATTCAGTTTGCATAAACACACTACGTCCATAAATTTGAGACGTGTGGATTTATTCCTTGCAGAGAAAACTGGAAAAAACTGTTTTTGATGTACTGAAGAAAAAATTTACCTAAAATACAAACACGGTTTTTAATTGAAATAAGGCCATTTAAAAATAAATGTACTTACGATTTATTTTGTTTTGGGCCTTAACTACAATATTCTAATAAGATAAAGATTTTGAAATATTGGATTAAGTTATAAAAAAACCATTTTTGTTGCAAATGTCATGTTGATTCAATGTACCGAGGAACAATGAACCACCTGGAATTTCAGTGTATTTTCGATTTCCAGAGTGGTATGCTTGATTATAAAACTAGGCATGCGTACAGCATGTTACAGCGATTGTTATCAGTACTTTTCTCAACATAGCAAAACTAAAATGCCATTTTAGCTAGTTAACTTAAATTTGAGGTATATTTATGTTATACATTATCAATTAAAAAGTGTTAAGTAACAATTTTTTATAGTATTTGATAGAAAATAAGTTTTTTTACAAAGTGAAAATTGCAATATTATTATTGTTGAACATTTTTAGTATTTTTATAGAGGTGGTTCATTGTGTACCCAGGTTGTTGAAAATGAAAATAGCTTGTTACTTTAGAAAAATCCTAAATTTTATTATTTAATCAAAATAAATCGTGTAAAATATGTGTGCATTACCTAGATATGTGTTGTAGTTTTATATTGATGCAAAGAAGTGCTTGAAATTGGTAAAATTCAATAAGTACTATGACCTTGAAAAAACCCGGTACATTGATAGCCACTCTCCCCTATATGTGTCTAGAGGAATGCTGCTCAAAAGAATTAAAACCACAAAGACCAAAAACGACAAAATTAGAGATAGCCTTCGACTAGAATGGGCTTGTTCTGATAGAATGAGAAAATGGAGAGTCATGTCGTGTTGGCATGGTACGCTAATAGGGTGTAAGTCCCCGGAAAGGCGGCCATTAGTAGGGGTTCGAGTCCTCTCAGTTGCACGGTGTGCTCTATCACGGCATTCACGGCTTATTTTTTCAGAACAAAATTTTATAGGCAATTTAAATTCGAAAAACCATTCGATTTTAAATTTAAATTTACCATCTATAGCTCAAATCAAAGAGCTTATAGGCATCAAACGTATAGATGTCGCTTTACCGGTAATATCGAAATCTTCGTTTCATGACATTGGATTGAATTGAAAAGGTTCGAAATTTCACGACTTTCGGAAACGTTTTTATTTATTTCAATCAACCTCTTCTTACCGGAACATTCCATATAAATACATAAATTAAAGTAATATATTTCACTGAAAAAGAAAAATGTTCTAATTAACTTATTATTATTTAGAATACAAAAAATATATTTCTTTTTACAAAAATACAATTTATATTATTTTTACATCAATGTATAATTGATTACTATTCCCAGTATTTTAAGTGCACGTCTAAAGTAAGTTACACTGCTTAGTGCTATCAAATTAATACATAAATAGTTATATTTTGTCGACGAAATTGTGTCTCTTAAAAAGAACGCAACAACTTAGATATATAACTGAAAGACCATTCTTTTCTTGAAAAATAAAATGATATTATATAATTTTAATAAAACTTTCTTTCTACTCTAACTTTTACAAAAATTTGCGCTGATGACTTTTTGAGCAATTAAGTGCAACTTACACAGCATTAAATAATTTAACTTTAGGCAGTAAGTTTTCAACACAATGTACCTTTCATTAAATTAAATGAATACAAAACATTCTTAAAAAACTAACTGTGGCTTTTTTGTGTTTTAATAGTTTGTGAGTCATTACGGCCATTAGATTTTAAATTTTGCACATTTTTCCTAAAATAAAGCCTGATCAATTTGATCAGTAACTATGCTCTCACTTTCAAATGTTGATATAGTGGCACAATAAGTCGTGCTAACTTAAGTTTTTGTTTGTTTTAAATAAAAGTTAAACATTACCCATGAATATGGTTTTAAATTTCTAAAATTTATTTGTAAACTATATTTAACTCTTTAAAAAAAGTAAGTTCCCACACAGTCAATATTAGCCTTAAGGACGATCGATGGATAAATCGGACAGTGTTTGTCAAAGATTTTTCACACTTTTGGTGAAAATTTGCACTTTGACAATTTATTTAAAAAATACCAAACACTTTTTCCACAAAATCGGTCTGGTTGACAAAGTCGTATGTAATACGTCACACGTATATCACAAGAGACACATGTGACTTGTCGCGGCCATTTTCTGTAGCAAGTCTGTCAGTTTTATTCCTCTTTTCGTTTTTTCTGCTCTTGGAAACATCCAATCGTAGAAAACTTATAATTTTTAAATTCATTATTACATACGACTTTGTCAACCAGACCGATTTTGTGGAAAAAGTGTTTGGTTTTTTTTAAATAAATTGTCAAAGTGCAAATTTTTACCAAAGGAGAGGAAAGTCATTGACAAACACTGTCGGATTTGTCCATCGATCGTGCTTAAATTTCCAAAATTATCCATGTATGAATTTTATTGTAAAATAAGGGACAATGAAATTATGGAAAATAGTGGGTGTAGAAGCAATTAACTATATAAATATATACTTAGACTTATTACATAGTCATCTTAAAATACATGAAATCGTTAGCAAAAAATTATTAAGTACTTAAACATATTTACACTGCCAAAAAGGCATTGAAATGTTACTAGTAACTTTGCAAAGTTAGCTGACTAGCTTACTTTTGAAATTAATATAAATTTTCAAAAAAAACTCATCCTCCTCGTCTTCACTCCCATCATGATACTTGTATTTTTATTCACTGTCATCTGTATCATCATCTTCAGAATCATCATACTCATCCTTATATTCTACTGAGGTCTTTAACTCATTATCAATAGGTGAGAAGAAAATTAAACGACGTAATTCGTTATTCCTCAAAAACGATAAAATTTTACGAATGACAACATCTGGAAGTTCTGATTTTAAAATGACTTCGAGACAGAGGTAACCAACCTTCAATAGCTGAACTGCCTTTTTTCCTTTATTTAAATTAACTTTTATTTTTTTTCCAAATATAGGGAACATTTGTTTAAAATCCATTGACTCAAAGATTTCAACCAGGTTTTTATTCTGCACATACGTAGCAATTTGTCTTTCCGATTTAATTAGTATATCAAAAATCGATAAACTGGATCCTTCGATTTTCGTAAGTTTCATTCTTTCAATTTCTTCTTGACATTTGGCATGAAACGCAATTAAATTCGGGGTCTTATGAAAATCAAAATTGACTTCTTTAACTGTAGCATATTTAATCCAAATCACTTCGTTCATTATTAAGGATGAATGCCTCTTTAAAAACTTTAGCGAAGTTAAATCACAATTTAACACATCATGATCGAAGAGCAACTTCAAATAATCATTGAGATTTGGCATTTGGCAGTAGCGACTTTCACATGTTTTACGAAAATTTTCTGTATTAAAAACAGGACCATAGTGAAGAAGAATTTCAAAGATGTAAAAACTAGCGTTCTTTATAGCCTTACACAAAGGACTTCTTCCTTTTATATCTGCATAGTCAGTATTAGCACCAGCGTTTAAAAGTAATAACACAATACTTACATTATTTCTTCGAACTGCTAAATACAATGGCGTTTGATTACGCTTATCACGAGCATCAACAAAGGCATTATTCTTCAATAAAAGTTCCACAATGTTTAGGTCGTTATTTAAGACAGCTATATGAAGAGCAGTCAGTTTATTGACTTTATGCGCAACATTCACATCAGCTCCATGCTTCAAAAGATCTTCAACAATTGGTAAATGTCGAAAAATGACTGCATCATGAAACAACGTATATCCTGTTACTGATGGGGCATTTACATTTACAGAAGGTGCCAGTAAATTCTGAACAATATTCGCTAATCCTCTTTCGATCGAACCTTTCAAAACCTTATATAAAAGGAACAATTTATCAACTTCTTCAGGAGCAACTGGTTCTTTATTATTTAGAATGTCTTCTATATTTTTTCTATATTGTGGTGTCTCAAATATATATTCCAGAAAGTGATACAATCCTTCTGGTACGTGAACATAATTAAAGTCTTCATAAGAAAAAGTGAAACCACGCTCAAAAAATATGTCAGTTGTAGATTTTCTGGTTTCCACATTAGATCCAATATTACGAACGTAACTGACACCACCATCGATTTCACTGCTATCACTATGGTAACTGTTATCACTATTGTAACTGTTCTCACTATTGTAACTGCTATAACTATTATGAGGGTTTGTATCATTAATATCTTCACAGAATCTTCCTAATGTAACAAATTCATCATCTTCGACAAAAGATAGAAAAAATGCTAATTTATTATCCTTATCATTTGGATCTGGATTTTTATTTAAAAGAATATCAAGAAGCTCTAACTTGCGTCTAGCTACATAATTTAAAGGCGTCATTCCAAAATTGTCTTTGGCTTTTAAATTTGCACCATTCTCTAAAAGACGGTTAACTAGATCAGCTGAGACTGTGTATCTAACAGCTAAATGCAAAATAGACGAACCTTCTTCGTCTATGCTATTAATATCAGCTTTATAGTCAAGTAGGAGTTTAAAGATATCTTCAAACTTGTTTTGAATAGAAACACCAAGTGGCGAATCTCTAGATTTTGAATCAGTGCTTACATTACAATTTATCCCCAAAATTAATTTGACTATCTCTATATTAGAAGTGCTTATTGCTCGACATAAAACTGTAGAATCGTTTTTAGTATCAGCACCGTATTTCAGTAGAAGCTGAACCATATGTGGTGATCTTGTAAACATAGCACAGATCAAAGGTGTTTGTAAGTTTTGGTTTTTGGAATTAACATCAGCCCCTTTCACTAAGAGCATTTGTACAATTTCAATATTTTCCGCTTCGATTGCATAATGAAGAGGCGTATCTAAATTTTCTAGGGAATCATTGCTATTAACTTCGACTTTACCTTTCAAAAGATTCTTAACACGAGATAAAAGATTGTAATATTCATTTGAATGTTTGTAATTCACGCCTACTCGTTGACATGAAAATTTTATCTCGACAACTTGATTAAGCAAGGCACAAAGCTCTCCATATCCTGAATATTCTGATGTATTTTGATCAGTTGACTTTGACATTGCTGAGGCTTTTATTCTTTTTGCATAAATTGAGTAGACTTTATTAACCTAAAAAGAAAAAAAATAGATTTAGATTTATTGTACCTAAATTAATAAAACGACATAGTTTATAAGAAAAATTGAAAGTTTTTTGAATAATTACAGCTTCTAATAAGAAAGTTATAATTGAATATAAATCAATATTTCATGAACTTAAAATAAAAGCAACCGGTTTTGTACTTCTTGTTTAAACTTTAATACGTAAAAAAATTTAGTTCATTTAGAACAGTTCCCATGTTATGCGGATAAATTAAAGATATATTATTTCAGCTAAAATAAAAACATTGTTATTAAGTCTGTTTTTGCAACAGGAGTCAAAAGTCAGTTGCATAAAAATGTTAATTATAATTTTCCTATTAGAGATTTACTTGTGGGATCTGAATGAAAACCCATATGGTATTCCTTATGGATATATTATGTTCAAACATAGTGTTTAATGTGTAGAGAGGTAAAAAATATATATTTTTTTAATTCTTATGCTTTCACCCCTTATGATTATTCTTTATCGAAAAAAATACTCTTTCGTAAATTTGGTGTAGAATCCTCGAAAATAAATATTTTTTTAATCGGATTACTCGTTTTGTTTCCCTTCCAAACATTTAAAAAATTCGGGAAAGTACTAGTTACTCTCGTAAGTGCTAAAATCTAGGGTTCCGTACACGAAACAAAAATATTTGGTATATTAACAGAGTTCTAATGTCGTATACATATATGTATTTTCTCATGTAAATTATAGGAAAATTATAAAGAATATGAATGAAGAAGTAGGCCACAACGTTGTCAAGAAAGTAACAAGATTTCTTAACAAAATTACATAAAAAATGGACTAAATAACCACCTAGCAGGTAAACTATTTAATCTAGAGTAATGGAATTAGGTGTACACGTAAAAAAATGCTGGAATTACATCTACTCCAGGAAACTAGTAGTCTTCTTCTTCTTCTTCTTCTTCTTCTTGTTTAATGGCTGGGTGTAGCCAATTCAAATCCACTCAACCTCGTACACGCGAATCTATACAATTCAAAAGAACCTCGCTGACAGTACTCATAATTCCATCCTTCAAAATATTAGGAAAAGCGGACCCAAAGTTAGGCTTTCTCTCTATCAAATCAAAACTAAAATTCAGAATAATAGTAAATTACAAACCATCCAGTCACATAACAATCCTGAAAATTCTGTAACCTGGATAAGCCGAAGTCGTCATAAAATAAGAGATCCTTCAAAGTAGCAATGTCATGAATCAGACCAATCTTCATCAGAAAGACCAGCCAAGCTTTCAATCAGGTCCGAAAATGACTCCGATCTAAAATGCTTACTTAAAAATGAAAATTCTGAGCTCCCGCCCAGTGAATCGTCTACATGGGGATTTTGTAGATTAACACTTTTTCCATGGGATTCGTTTCTCGGTCGACATAAATTCTGATTTTTAGAAGCATCCTTCCGCAATCTATTATCCTTCTTTGAGTTAACAACAGGCTCGGAAGGGCCAGGCTCAGAAGTCTGATTATTTGCTACTTTTCGAACCCTTCTTCTCTCTATTACGAGTGATTGAAGAATCAACAACTGGATACAGAAAATGTATCTTTAGGATTTCCTTTGATATCTTTATTAGTTTTAAGAGAGGAAATAACAGTGTCAGAAGGACAGTCTGCATTTATGCTTTTAACTAAAGGGCTTGCAAATTTAGGAAACATAGGATGAATTCCGGATTTAACCACGGGTCTAGTAATAACAACTTTAGGCTTACAGATACCTTTCTTTTTAAGGCGAGATTCCGCTTCTTCCTTAGAAATATTATTCAAGTATCTATCCTTCATCACCTCGAATTCAAAAATAAACATAGGACATATTTTAGACGAGGCAGGATGATCCCCTGAACAATTGACACAAAATTGAATGCTAGAATCTCCCACACACTTGTCAGAGCGGTGACCCTCGCCACAAAATTCACAAATGTGTTTAATTGTCTTGCAATGGGTAACAACGTGTCCAAAAATTTGACATTTAAAACAGCGCTTCGGAATTGGGGAAAATCTGAAATATTTCCAATGCGCGATTTTTCCATTTTTTGAGATTCCATTATGAAACCCAAAAAATAAGAAAATTTTATTGCTTTCCATTGACTACAGAAAATTTCAAGAAGCGAATTGAAGGCAATTGAAAAGTTGGATAGGAAAATAATTTCTATTGCTTTCAGTTGACGACAGAAAATTTCAAGAAGCGAATTGAAGGCAATTGAAAAGTTGGAAGATATGAAAATAATTTCTATTGCATTTAATTGACTGCAGAAAATTTCAAGAAGCGAATTGAAGGCAATTGAAAAGTTGGAGGATATGGAAATAATTTCTATTGCTTTCAATTGACTTTAGCGACATTTTTATTGCTAATGCTCTTATTATTTGTTTTTTATTATAAAACTTATACTGAGAAAAAATGCTATTAAATCTATTTCATATTTGTTTGATGTAACAAACAGTATATTCAATATCCTTCGAATAAATATATGTAATGGCTTTAATAATATAAAACATAATAGTAAAATAAAAAAAAATCGATCTTTCTCTTATTCAGCTTTAATTTACACCGGTTCAACCCCTCCCTCCTCCTGTTGAATGTCTGGAGGTTTGGTCTATCAAGTGTTGTTCTTTTTATTTGAGAGTATATTTCAAATTTCAGTGAAAAACATCTGGCTGTAGCGACATCACGGAGACGGTCACCCAAGTAATCTCTAAGCTCTAACCACGCTCGATCTTGCTTAACTTTCGCGATCGCGAGCAACGGCATTTCGCTACCTGGTATCGACGGTTGGAAGAGAATTTTATGTATGTTTAATATAAGCTGACTGTTCCAAAATATTACTCATATTACTTTACCATGTCCTCCAGATTTTCTTACAATTATTAAATAGTTTATGAAAATGTTCCTTCATATTTCATATTCAAGAATATCGTTTTTCCTAAAGATCCTATAAAAAATTGTATATTTGAAATTGCATTTTCAATTTAAAATGCTAAAATTCAGTTTTCTAACCTGTCCTTTATTTATTTACTAACAAAATATATGCTCCATTGCATTTTTTCATTGGCCAGTATAAAGTTTAAATACAAAAAATAAATTACGAATTTATTTAGATTAAATTAATTGTTATCAGAATTTTTTTGTATTGATTGAATTTTTTGTAGTCAGGAAAAACCTGAAAAACCCTAAAAAATCAGAGAATTTTATAAAATATTGTTTTTAAAAATTAATTACATTAATTTGTCTTTTTATGATTTCAATTAGTGACTTTTCATTTGAAATAAATTGAAAATTGCTGAATTAGCAATTATGACTTTTACCTGATTGATCAATAGAAAATAACTGAAATTTTCAATGCTGTTACTGAAATTGAAAATTATTTCCATCTATATCAATCAGTGAAAAATTGAAAAAACAATTTATAAAATAAATAAATAAATAAAATAATAAAAACTTTTATCAGTGACTAAATTGTCAGTAATTTTTCTGACAATTTATTCATTTCCAACTGATTTTCAACAAAATTCCATTGATTGAAGTTATGAATAGGGAGCGATTTTTAAAATAAAATTGTTTTCCTTAAATTTTATCAGTATTCTTTAATTTGTTTGTTCTGTTGTTGATTGTTCTCGACATTTGTCAAATTTATTGTCATTTGTCAATTTTTTTTCATTTCTCAATTATTTTCTTTAATATTCAGTTATTTTCATCATATTGTAATTTTTCCTTCAATTATCAATTATTATCTTAAAACCACAATTTAATTCGTTAATCTTAAATTTAATTCTCCAATTTTTAATTATTTTCTCCAATTTTCAATTATTTTGTTCGCAAACATAATTGTTTTAAAATTCTAATTCATTTCTTCAATTCTACAACTAAATTATTTTCTTCAAATTTCAATTCCATTTTTTAATTTTCAATTACTTACTTAGTTTTCAAACACTTTTGACCTTTTTCAATTATTTTTTTAGATTATCAATAAGTTTCTTTAATTTTAAACTTAATTCAATTATTTTCTTTACCATTTAATTATTTTCGTCATTTAATAATTTTTATTTTAATTATCAATTGTTTTGTTATAATTTCAATTTAATTCTTTAATCTTCAATTTATTTATTTATTTTTTAATTATTCTCATTAAGTCTTAATCATTTTCTACAAATTTCAATTCCATTTTCCAATTTTCAATTATTTCCTTTACCTAATATTAAAAAATTCTCACCTTTTTTCAATTGTTTATTATTTTGATTTCAATAAGTCACCTTAATTTTAAATTGAATTGTTCAATTCTTTTCTTAAATTTGCAATTATTTCCAGAAATGATTGCTATAATTTCCTAAAATTTTCATTTTGCAATTATTCAGTTTAAATTTAATATTTATTGTTTAATTTTGCTTCCCCATAGAAGAAGTACTGTTTTAAAATTATTTTAACGAATTGTGTATTAATATAGCCATTTTTGTTTTCCATTGTCAATTAATTATGTTACTTTTCAGATATTTTCTACAAGGTTGCAATTATTTACATTATTTTCCAATTATTTTTTTCAATTCTTAATCATTTTCTTTAATTTTCAATTATTTACTACAATTTTTTGAATTTTCGTTTATTCTTTTAACATTTTATCGGCTTAGAATTATAGTGTGCCATGTCCACTTTCTGTCAAATCGAGAAAAAAAAAGCTTTCTTAAAATTAAAAAGTATTTATTGATTATAAAAGATGCTTCTTTTTTAATTAAATTCACGTAAATTACCACAACGTTTATATTAAAAGTTAATTACATATAAATTTTGTTGCTTAAAGTTTTCATTATCTCGTAAAACACACGAAATCGTAGACATATAATTCTTATCTTTTGATTACACAAAATTTTTAATTTATAATTATGATGAGTTAAAAGCAGTTTTTGAGTATATCTCTTTATAAAAAATCAAGTTCAATACCTGTGACATGTGCAATACTATAGAATAAATTTTCAAAAAATGGCCATGACGCAGTATAATTTTTATCTGACGATTTTATAATTATTATTAGCCTTTTCAATTATTTTGTTCTATTGTCAAATATTCTCGACAGTTTTCGAAATTTATTTTCAATTGTAAATTATTTTCTGTAATATTTAATTATATTAGTCATTTTAAAAATTTTTTTGTAATTATCTATTATTTTCTTACAACTTCAATTTAATTCTTTAATCTTTACTTTATTTCTTCAATTTTTGGCTTCCGTTTCTGGTACCGATGAGTAGTTGACGCGTTTTGTGAAGGGGAAATAGTTTTTTGGAAAATCTGATAATACTAAGTGAAGGGAGGGTAGTGGAGTGAGTGGTGAGTATAGAGTAAATGGATGTGAGTTGAATGAAAAAAGTGTATGTGGAAGTAAGTGTGAAATGAATGGTAAAAAGACGTGAGAAAGGAGGCAAAATTGTGAGGTTAGGGTAAAAGCGTGTTGAGTAAGAGTGAGAGAGAGAGAGAGAGAGAGTGACAAAGATAAAAGTAGTGCTTCTGGGTAGATAAGGTAGAGCTTGACAATGTCGCAGAAAGAGGAAAGCAATGACGCAAGTGGTAAAGGCGGGAATGAGTCTAAGGCGCGAAAATTTGAGAAGGGATTAGACAGGAAAAGTTTTGAATGAAAGGGTTGTCAAGTTTTACTAAGTCTAATCAAAAGAACAGGAAATGAGAATGATGAGCAGTTTAATGAAGCTTGGGATGAAATGGAGGAAATTAGGAAACTGGAGAAAAAAAGGTTTAAACAAATTGAGGGATTACGAAAGGCAAAGAAAGCAATTTTAGAGAGGGTTGAACAGTGGGAGGCAAGTTGGGATAAGGAGGCGGAAGATATGTGGAAGAGAATAGATGAGTTAGAGAAAGATATAATAGAGAGTGAGGAGAGGAGGAAGAGAGAACTCGTAGAAAGGGAGAGGGTAACATTAAATGAAGGAGTAGAAGAAAGGGTGGGGAGTAGAGAAAAAGCAGATGATGATCTAAAAATCAAAATGGGGGAACTATCGATGAGAGTAGAAGTTATGGAGAAGGAGAAAAGAGAAAGAAATATTGTGATTAGAGGTATGAAGGTAGAATGGAGAAAAGGCAAAGAGGAGGTAGAAAAACTGTTGTCAAGAATTGGAGCGAAAGTTAGGATTAAGAACGTTAAGGGAGTAAGAGGAGAGGATGTGGATAAACCGAAATTGTGGATTGTGGAGTTAGAAGATGAGAATGCTAGGATGGAAGTAATGAGATGAAAATGTAGGTTGAAAGGAAGTGTAGAGAGAATAGATATTGATAGAACCTGGAGAGAGAGAAGAATCAAATGGCTGCTGGAACAAAAAGCGTGGGTGGAAAGAAGAAACGGAAGGGTAGTGAAAGTGAATAGGGAAAGTGTTTGGGTGGATGGAGTGGAATGGCGGGTGAAAGAAGATACAGTAGGGGTTATCAAAGTGGGATTGGAAATAGGTTAGAAGAGGAAGAGAGAAGGTAAAATGAGCAAGAAAAAGGAATAAAGTGCGTTAGTGGGTGAATGGAGATGTTGGTAGGAGCGGATGAGAAATATGTGGAGAGAAATGATTGAATGGTTATGATTAGAATGTCAGATATGATTGATTAAGGAAAGAGTGAAAATAGAGTTTTATAAAAGGGTGGACGATGAGGTGGATAAACCCCGAAATGGTAAAAGGAACAGGAAACGGAAGCCCAGGCACTTGGTAGTTAGTTAAGTAAAGTATTAGAAGACGGACGAGTAAATGTAAATAGTAGATATAAGTTAAACTGTTGTAATATAGATTAAGTGAGTCAATTCCATTTGTCAATTTTCATATATTGTCTTTAATATTAAAAAAATTTCTTCTTTTTCCAATTACTTTTTTCGATTCACAACAAGTTTCTTTAATTTTAAATTTAATTGGTTACTTACTTTCGTCAAAAATAAATTTTTTTCAAATTTTAATTAAATTTTTCAAGTTTTTAATTATTTTCTTCAATTTAAATGATTTTATTTTTATTTTTAAAAGTCGTTCAATGTACAATTATTTCCAACAATAGTTTCTATAATTTTCTTAAATTTTTAATTTGTAATTATTTTCTTAAAATGTAATACTAGTTTTTAATTTTTCACTTTTGAATTATTTTTTTCAAGTTTATATTCCCTTCTTTAATTCTTAATTATTTCATTCATTTTCAATAATTCTCGCCTTTTTATACTGTAACGAGGTTTTTGAAAAAAAACACGTTGGAAAACAAACCTCCGGGATTTCGCCGAAGCTAACCTCACCTGATCGCCGGGCATACGGAAATTAAAAAGAATTAAATCCGCGAAACACTCTCAGTACGCACTCAACACAAATTACTATTGTTTGCCGACGTGATCTTATGTAAATTAATTGATTCTTGATATTTTGTTAAATCGTTTGTTTTGTTTCTCGAAAACACGATGTAAAAATGGGACGCATAAATTTATACCGATTGACATTTGATCGACTGGACATTTGGACGAAGGGCATTTGGACGAATTGACATTTGGACGAAATGACATTTGGACGAATCGACATTTGGACGAATCGACATTTGGACGAAATGACATTTGGACGAATCGACATTTTGACGAAAGGACATTTGGACGAATCGACATTTTGACGAAAGGACATTTGGACGAATCGACATTTGGACGAAAGGACATTTGGACGAATCGACATTTGGACGAATCGACATTTTGACGAAAGGATATTTGGACGAATCGACATTTTGACGAAAGGACATTTGGACGAATCGACATTTTGACGAAAGGACATTTGGACGAATCGACATTTGGACGAAAGGACATTTGGACGAATGGACATTTGGACGAATCGACATTTTGACGAAAGGACATTTGGACGAATCGACATTTTAACGAAAGGACATTTGGACGAATCGACATTTTGACGAATGGACATTTGGACGAATCGACATTTGGACGAATCGACATTTTGACGAAAGGACATTTGGACGAATCGACATTTTAACGAAAAGACATTTGGACGAATCGACATTTTAACGAAAAGACATTTGGACGAATCGACATTTTGACGAAAGGACATTTGGACGAATCGACATTTTGACGAATGGACATTTTGACGAAAGGACTTTTGGACGAATCGACATTTTGACGAAAGGACATTTGGACGAATCGACATTTTGACGAATGGACATTTGGACGAATCGACATTTTGACGAAAGGACATTTGGACGAATCGACATTTTAACGAAAAGACATTTGGACGAATCGACACTTGGACGAATCTTTTTTGGCATATAAGTTTACTCTCTATGTTGTACTTGTTCATGGTTTCAAATTATCAAATATTCCAAGTGTTGTTTCTCCGTGAGATGGAGCTAGGGGTATTAAAATTTAGGTAATCTGTAGGTAAATTACCTAAAAATTATCAAAAAATATAAAAATTTCATTTTATACACAATTGTAATTCTCCTAGCTCCATCTCTCGGATAAACACTGAACCCTATCAACACTTGGAATATTTGATAATTGGAAACCATGAACAAGTACAACATAGAGAGTAAACTTATATGCCAAAAAAGATTCGTCCAAGTGTCGTTTCATCAAAATGTCGATTCGTCCAAATGTCCATTCGTCCAAATGTCCAATCGTCAAAATGTCGATTCGTCCAAATGTCCTTTCGTCAAAATGTCGATTCGTCCAAATGTCTTTTCGTCAAAATGTCGATTCGTCCAAATGTCCATTCGTCAAAATGTCGATTCGTCCAAATGTCCTTTCGTCAAAATGTCGATTCGTCCAAATGTCCATTCGTCAAAATGTCGATTCGTCCAAATGTCGATTCGTCCAAATGTCGATTCGTCCAAATGTCCTTTCGTCCAAATGTCGATTCGTCCAAATGTCCTTTCGTCAAAATGTCGATTCGTCTAAATGTCCTTTCGTCAAAATGTCGATTCGTCCAAATGTCCTTTCGTCAAAATGTCGATTCGTCCAAATGTCATTTCGTCCAAATGTCGATTCGTCCAAATGTCATTTCGTCCAAATGTCGATTCGTCCAAATGTCATTTCGTCCAAATGTCAATTCGTCCAAATGCCCTTCGTCCAAATGTCCAGTCGATCAAATGTCAATCGGTATAAATTTATGCGTCCCGTAAAAATAGTAGTTACTTTCACTAGTACTTGTAAATTACCGACGCAAAGCACAGTCCGCGAACCGTTCGGCACAAACACTACACTACCCGACACCCGAACCACGACGTAGAGGTCGACGCAGAGGATCCGGACGATCGATGTCGCGATCGTTGGCCAGCTGATCGAACCTTGTTGACATCTGGCCAAGCAGACGGCAAAATAACAGTTAGTCCCGAAAGTGGCCACTTGGGGTCAGCAGCGGACGGGACTAAACAGCAAACCAGAGCCACCAAACGGCAAGCGCATGAACCAACGTTGCGTGCGCCGGGCCCTGGAGAGCTCAGTGTGTACTGAGAAGTCGAACAGTAAATAGTGCCTGTCAGTGGGAAACTCTTCGAGGCCGTTTTGTAAATTCTGTGGAGGTGTCGCAGCTAAAAGCGAATAAGAAAGGATGTCTGGAGCCCGTGAGGTCCTTCGACGGCTTGAAGGTTAGTCCTTTTCTCAAGTTCAGAATCGGTGGCTCGAAGAGCATCATTGTGCGCGGTCGCGGCTGTGCTGAGCTAAGGTGCTCAGTTGTTTTCTTTTCCTCTTAATCATTGTAAATCGTGTTCTTCGTTCTTAATAATATTTTCATTAAAGTCAATTGAATTAACTCGGGTTGTTTTACTGTGTTCACCCGTAATAAAGCGTGAGTGTTTTGTAATACCAAATTGTGTTGAGTATCTCTTTCTCTCTCTCTCGTTAACGAGAAGGTGCACGCCGTGGGATAAGAGCTAGCCGGCCGGTACCGTGGCCAGGGGATCTCAATCTCGGAAGAGCCCGGGTGGAATTTTCCACCTGGCGCAGTTACAAATTTAAACGGGCTTCGCGGGAGTCTCGCAAGCTGAAAGCGTAAGGCTTGCGAGTCGAGATCGGACGTCGGCCATTGTGGTAAGTCAGTCTGTTTCACAATAACCTTTCTCTCTCGCACGCATTGTCACTATGAGTTGCGTGTGTTAGAGAGAGAACGGTTACAATACTTATCAATTATTTTCTAAAATTTGAATTTAATTCTTAAATTTTTAATTTGGTTCTTCATTTTATTATAATTCTCTTTCAATTTCAATTCCATTCTTTAATTTTCAATTATTTCCTTCTATATTCAATATTTCTCTGCTTTTAATTGTATTATTATTTTCTTTAATTTCAAGTAATCTTTTTTGATTTTCAATTCAATTGTTCATTTTGCAATTATTTCCAAGAATTATTTATATAATTTTCTTAATTTTTCAATTTCCAATTATTTTCCTATAACTTAATATTTCTTGTTGAATTTTTTTTTTAATAATTTTTTATAGCTGTTTATTAATCTAGTCATTTTTCTCATTTTGTTTTCAATTTTCATCATTTTTCGAATAATTTTTTTCAATTCTTCTAGTTTTTTTTTAATTATTTTAAAAATAGGAACAAATTATAAAGAAAGCATTCATAAACCTTAAAAAATGTTGGAAAACGTGCTCGCTTTTTTTAATTTATTTAAATTTTTTATTTTTATTATGTTGTACTTTACAACACTTATTAAAATCTCGAATTAGGTCTTGGTACTAAATTGTATTATTTATACATATTTTTTCATTAACTTAGATATTTTGTTTACATTTTTATTAAAAGCAGTAAAGTAGATTTATATTTTAATTCACTATTATTAAAAATAAAATATAAATTTGTTAATTGATTTAAAATTAAAATAAAGTTTAATTAAGTAGAATTAGAAATCTTAAATTTAATTTAAAAATACATTTTTTCAAAAGTTATTAATTAAAAACAAAAAAAACATCTATAGTGCCGAACTTCAAGTGTGGACAGATTGAAGAAATGAATGAATTAAGTTGTTTATTATTATTATTAATAATTATTATTTATTAATTAAACTTATTGTAAATATTCAGGAAATTTCACGCGCGTATTGAAAGCAATAGAAATTCAAACATTTATTATTTTCATATTCTCTAACCTTTTAATTGCCTTCAATTCTCTTCTTGAAAATTTCTTTAGACAATTGAAAGCAATAGAAATTGTCGATTTCTCGTAGTCTCTACTGGTAGTCATTGGACCCTCATATTCAACTTATTCAACTTTTCAATTGCCTTCAGTTCGCTTCTTGAGAATTTTTGTAGTCAATTGAAAGCAATAGAAATTGTCGATTTTTAGTGGTCTCTACTGATAGTCACTAAAATCTCCTATTCACATTCTCCATTTTTTCAATGGCTTCCAATTCGCTTCTTCATAATTTCTGTAGTCAATTAAAGCTATACAATTTTCTACTTTTTAAAATTTCATTTCGAACTCTTTGCAGTGTAACGTCGTGAGCCACTCCGTTTTTTTTCATCTTTTTAAAATCTTCGTTTCCTATATCACCGAAACGAAAAACATAAATTTGACCATTTCTTGAAAAGGGAGGAACAGCATAGCCTGCCGAGTTTTTCCAGAGTTCGGATACATTTGAAAAAACAAGACTTTATAGTTAACAGATGTCTTGCTATCGACTCGATTTTCTAAACAGTCCCTAAAAACTCTGAGATTAAGGGGTCGCGCTGAGAACAAACTCTGTTATAGGCGATGCTGGCCCTCAGTTTGGACAAGTGTTCACTTCCGCCCTTGAGTGCAGGCCCACACTGTGTTTCCAAGAAAATGATGATAATGTATAAAACAGACATCCGTCGAAATGACCCCATGTATAAGAAAAAAATAGTTACGATTTCAACAAAAAAATAATATTTACAGAATATTCTAATTGAATACTTAAAATGAATAAAAATTCATTACAACCCTTTTTATTAACTCTTTTACACTGAAATATATTTGTGTGTGTGTGTGTGTGTGTGTGTGAGCACAATAGCATTTAAAAATAATAATAACTAAAAATAATTATAAAACGCTTTAAATTAATTAGCTAAATGATGTAAATTATAACTACTTAATATTTTCAATTAAACTTTTAAAGATTTAAGGTTATGAACGAAAAATACGCGAAAAACAAAAGAAAAGGGTTATGTCAATTGATTAAGATCAATTCTAAGATTAATAGTACTAAATTTGTATTCATATAAGAATTGTTAATCAACTTTTATAAAATAAACGTATCTCGAGGTAACATAACCTCAAAAATGTAAAAATTAAGGAAATAACAAAAACATAATTAAAAACATTCTTAAAATTAAGAGAACAAGTCTAATGTCAATTTTAAGGTTAAATAAATATGTCAATCATTCAATAATGAAATTTTCACCCAAACATAACCTTAAAATTCAGAAATTATGAAAAATAAATTAAATAATAACATTTCAGTATCAATGGATTTAGTTAAAATTTATTCTTTATTGAATGATTGTGCATTGAATATTATACTGAATATGTTTGTCAAATTAATTATTCATTAATTAAAAGTTATTAGAACATAACCTAAAAATTGAAAAACATGGAGACATAAAATTTATTGAATGTACATATAAAATTTGATAGTTCTCATTTGAATTCAGTTAAATTGAAAGAAATAAAACGAATACTCGACATTCACTCTATGAGAAACATAACCTAGAAATGGAAAATCTAGGAAAATTAAATATTGCGTTAATCAATATACATTAATCTTTTTCTTTTAAAATAATAAAACATAATTAATATTTAGGCAAAATCAAACCTATATTCATCTGAAATTGTTAAAATACTAATATTATAAACAAATTTGAATTTAAAAATTGTATTACTTATATTTTCAACATTATTCATTGTTAACATTCAATTTTATATTTGAAATTATGTAAGAAATCTGTCTTGAATTATTTGTAACTAGGATCCTTGGAAGTGGTACAGAGGGCAGCATCAACAAGAACTACTGTGCTTTAGGGCGGATTTTCTCCACCCACTGACTTTTGAGACACATTTCAGGACCAAATCAAAATTAGGAAAATGGTTGACTTCTTAGCTTTTCTAATGAATTCTCTACTCCCACGCAAGCATGCAAGTCCCAATAGCCACCCCTCATTATCGGTTTTCTCTCTCTTCGCCGTTCTTCTTCGTCGTTCTCTTTCTACCCTCAACACACGCCTACACGCTGAAGCGTTTAGGGCCTTTCTTCATTGGTGTTTTCTAAGAATCCCCTAGTTTCTCCCTTTTTTATCTTCCCACTTTTTCTTCTCTCAAAAGCTAAGGGAAGGAAATACATGAAAAGTTGAAACACTCTCCAAAAAACTTCCATCGAGAATGGAGTGTCAGAAAACTCCGAAAAACTGTCATCGAGAATGGAGAGTCGGAAATCATTCTTTCAATCTTAAACTATTTCAAATGTAAATTCAAGTCAAGTTAAGTTCATTTCCCACAATTTTCATGTGTGCTACGAGTTCTAATATTCGATTTTGTTATTCTTTAAAATCAGTGTTGGATATTTTATTCCATATTAAGACTGTTCCTGTGTCTGTGAATTTTATCACTATTTGTGATTTTATGCAAATATTTTTGGATTTCCCGCTTCAACAACAGCGTCAGTGCCGTACCACTTTCTAAGGATTCCTGGATTCTATTTTGTTCATCAAATACGACCAATCAAAGTAAGTTAAATAAACAAAAACTCAACATTTAAGTAACTCTCTATTTTCATTTTTTTTCACTCTTCTTTTCCTTTCCTTAATTTTATTCATTTTTTCAGGGTAGAATCCCAATCCCGGGCCCGTTTAGTTACTGGGGCTAGGATTGGTCCTTTAATATTTTTTTTCCTCGTTCTTTTCTTTTTGTAGGGTACCCCTATTTTAAAGGGCGATACTCCAAAATTGTTTTTTTTCGCGTTATAGTTTCCCTCCTTGTTAGGAAACTTATAAAATTTTAATTAATAACAAAAAAAGGGAAACCAGAACAAAGCACCAGAAAGGTAATCGATGTCCCGAGCTATTGCGATTAACTTCGTAGGCTCGAATAAATTTTAAAATTAATATAAATAGATTAATGTTATTTTCGGAATTTTCCGACGTGACATTATATCTTTTTAAATTTTTGGAGGCCCCGGAGGGATAGATGCCTTTTTTTGCTTTTTTCTTGTTTTCTTCTTTGACAGTGTTCTCTTTTTATCTATTCTCTTATATTCTTTTCTATTCTTTTCTATATCTTTGGTAAAAAAAAAAAATGTGTTATTTTCTATCGTTTTCTTTTATAAACGAAATAAAATCATTTTTCAAAGATTTTTTTTTTAATAATTTTTAAATATATTAAAGCAAATTCTTTTTGAGTTTTAAACTTTTTATCGAAATTTCAATTAAAATAATGAATTTTTCTAAAAATAAAGTTTTTATAAATTTTTCTGTTTTTGAATTTTTAATGGGAAAAACCTGTTTGAAATGTAGTTTCTTAGAAAGTATGTATTAAAAATAATTTTTCGCAAAATATGAAAAATATTGTTTAAAAAAAAATACAATGAACCAATTATGTTTATTAAAAAGCAAATTCTTAAAAATTCTTAATAAAAATTGCTCTCTTTTAAGAAAATTTTGAATAAAAATGTGTAAATTGATATTAAATCGACTCGTTCTAAAAGTGACTCGTTCTTTATAAAAAATTTAAATGAAATTTGGATAAAACTCCAAAGCGACTCTTTCTAAAAATGTCAACAAAAAATTTATATTATATTCTAAATCGACTTGTTCTAAAATTGACTCATTTTTACAATATTAAATTCAAAGAAATCTAAATTGACTCTTTCTTGAATTATGTATTTTGACTCGTTCTTAAAAATTTGAATTATTTTAAAAATATAAAAAATATTTGAATCGTTATGAAATTAAAACTAAAAGAAAAAGCATTAACTCTTTCTAAAAAAATGAAAATAAAATTGATTTGTTCCATAAATCAATAAAATTAAAAAAATATGATTATTTGACTCATTCGGGAAAATAAGAGTTTGAAGTATATATGACTCAGTCTTTAATTATTTTTAAAAAAAAAATGAAAATTGGAAAAAAATGCAAAATTAAACAAGATTTATAAGTAAATAAAACTATTAAATAAAAATTGTTATTAACAAATTAATAAAATTTAAAAAGTCCTTGTGTGTAAAGTCCGATTCAAATTTAAAGTTATTCCAATGACAAGGAATGACAATATTATAGAAGATCTTTCGAACTTAGTGGGAGCTTGCCACGCAAACCACCGGTAAATCTGAATGATTACATTGATTACCAAAAGGAAAGGGGTGAGACCGCGCTCTGATTGGCTGTTTCTTCTGTTATTGTTTTTGCGGCAAATTTGAATTTGAATTTGACACTTTAAGTATTTTTTGTGTGGAAGTATAAATAATCGGTCGTAATTACGTAAATTAAAGATACAAACAATTTTATATATTTTGAATAAACAAATTACTCTTGTATTATGTAAACAATCTAAAAATTATTCGATTTTTTTTAAATCACTTAAATCTGACTATATCATAAATCTATAGTTTCTATGAAATAATTATTTAAACAAAATTCGCATTATTTCCATTGTTTACAAAATTTTGAATTTTGATAAGCTGTTTATTCTTGCATTTCTTAAAAAAAAAAAAAAATAATTAAATTTATATCTTGAATTTTCTTTGAAAAAATAATTGTACAAGATTCTATTTACATAACCTTAAAAAAATAATTATTTATTGATGTGAAAATTATAAAAGTTATAAAAAGTTAACAAATTAAAAAATTGATAACTATTTGCAATTAAAAAATAAATTTATTACAAATATTTTCTTTTAATTAACAAAAGAGAATTTTTAATTAATAAACAAGCAACAAATTAAACAATTAAATATTGAATAAATAAATAAACAGTCAATAAACAGTTAATAAACAAAAGAAAATTGTTAATTTACCAATAAACATTAAATAAACAAAAGAGAATTGTTAATAAACAAAAAAATAAATAATTAAATATTGAATAAATAAATAAACAACCAATAAACAATTAATAAACAAAAGAAAATTGTTAATTAACAAATAAACATTAAATAAACAAAAGAGAATTGTTAATAAACAATAAATAAATAATTAATAAACAAACAATAAATAAACAATTGATAAATAAATAAAAAGTAAATATACAATAAGTAAACAATAAATTAATAAACAATAAATAAATAAAAGAGGATTATTAATAAATAAACAATTGAATTTTTTATAATTAAACACAAATAAAATTTAAACAATCAACTTATCATGCAATTGAATATTTGAAAAATAAATAAATAAACAAATACTTAACCAAATAAAAAAATATGTGCTATTTTTAAACAAAAAAAAAATCATAAATAATTAAAAAAAAAACAAATTTTTATAAATCTAATTAATGAACTTGTATAACAGAGATAATACTATTTCTTGAAAATAAAATTTCGAAAATATTTGCCACTTTGGTTTTATTTGTCAAAATAAAATTGAAAAGCAATGAACGAATTTCTAATACTGAAAATCAAGGCATAGCAGAGTCGGCGGGATGCGCTCATTGTATCCGTCGCCTAGCTAGTCATAGTTGAATGGCAGATGTTGCCTACTGTCAAGTCGCAGGCATGCTGGATGCACGTGTGGATTTTAAAGACTCGGATTCTTACAGAATATTATGCATTGCTCTAAATTTTGAAATGAGTGACCATCGAAATCACATGAACGTGGAAATAATATTTGACTCTATTCGACGTCAAAAGTATAAATAAAAATGGTACTAAAATTTTAATATTTTACAACTTACATGAATAAATAAATAAAAATTAGTAATAAATGAAAATTAATGTTTAAACAAATTAACAATAAAAGTAAAAACAATTAATTGTTCAGTAAAAAAATAAAATTCGATTTAACAAATTATCTTTCTTTTATGATTTAAACAATTCAAATAAATAAATAATGTTTATAACAAAGAAATTATTTAAACAATAATATGATCAAGCAAATAGAAAATAAATAAAATTTTAAGAAATAATAATCAATTGAAAATTTTTTATGAATAAATAAAATATTAAACAATTGATTAATTAATTAAAAATGAATGTTTAAATAAAATTCTTAAACAAAAGAAAATAAATAAATTGTTATTATAAAAACAATTAAATAAACAAAGAATAAATAAGTAAACGAAATTTAATAAAAATTAAAGAACAAACAAATGATCAAAAACAATCTATTGTTTAAATAAATGAGAATAATAAAATACATTGGTGGAAAAATAAATAAATAAAACGTTGAAATAATGAATTAAATAATAAATAAACAAATAAATTAAAGAAATAAATTAATAAATTAAAATAAAATGGGACGTGAAATAATAAATGATCGTTGAAATCATAATTAAAATCAAATAATGGAAAAAGTTTTGAAGCAAACTTTAAATGAAATAAGTTATTCTTTCTAAAGAATGCCGATATTGGGACTATTCTGAAACTGCAGAGGGGCGCGGGGGTATCTTGATGCGTCTGCTCCGTCAAGTCCCTAAACACACGGCTAGACTGTATGTCTGCCGGTCATTGTGGAAAATAAACTGAAAATTACAGTGCTTTAAAAAAATGTCTTTTTATAATTATCAAAGATTTTTAATAAACTATACTTTTGAATATAAACAAATACAACATAAAGCAAATCAGTAAACAATTAACTTGATTAAAATATAAATAAACAAAACAAATAAATAAATACAATTTGAAAGATTTATAAACAAACAAGCAAATGAGCAAACATTAAATAAATAAATGATAAAAAAATTATCATTCAAACGTTTGAAATTTTTTTTCAATAAAGAAAAAAAATTATGTAATTAATTAAGAGTCATAAACAAAGAAAATCAAATAAACTAATAAAGCAAAGAATAAACAAATATATGAATGTATTAAAAGAATAAATTATTGAATTAAATAATAAATTAGTAAATAAACAAAATAATAAATCTAATAAATAAATAAAGTAATCAATTCACGAATGAAGGAGTAATAAATAATTTATAAGCAAAAAAATGAAGAAAAATCCTATAAATAAGCAAATTCTTAAATCCAGAGACAAAAAGAAGCTCTGAGATCCTGTGTAAAATTAAACAAATTTTGAATCCAGAGGAAAAATGAAACCCTGCGATCAATGATATGTAAACAAATTCTTAAATCTAGAGACTAAAACAAGCTCTGAGATCCTGTGTAAAATTAAAAAAAATTTTAATCCAGAGGTAAAATAAAACCCTGAGATCAATTTATAAATAAACAAAGTTTTAAAATCTAGTGGTAAAATGAAACCCTGAGATCCATGATAAATAAAAAAATTCTTAAATCCAGAGACAAAAAAAAGCTCTGAGATCCTGTGTATAATTAAACAAATTTTGAATTCAGAGGTAAAATAAAACCCTGTGATCAATTTATAAATAAACAAAGTTGTAAACTCAGAGATAAAATGAAAACCTGAGTTAATTTACAAATCTTTACGAATTTGGGTAGTGTAAAAAAATATAAATTTTAGAAGTCAGGAGATTTACAGTTACTAAATCTTGTAAGAGTATGGGTAATTTGCACAATACTAATTCGGGTAGGTTGCTGATTACGATTTTGGTCAGTTACGAGAATTTCAATTTATAAATCTTAGCCGAATTCGGGTAGTGGTAAGAATACTCATTCGGGTAATTAGGGTAAGACTAATTCGGGTAAGTTGAAAGAATACCAATTTCTGAACCTTTTATAAATTCGGGTAGTTTGCAGAATACTAGATCAGGTACTTAGATAGGAGTACAAATACGGGCAGATAGGAGTACAAATTCGTGTAAAGTCGGAAGTACAAATGTGGTAGAGTGTGGAGTACAAATTCGTGTAGAGATAGGAGTACAAATGCGGGCAGATAGGGAGTACAAATTCGTGTAGAGTGAGGAGTACAAATACGGGCAGATAGGAGTACAAATACGGGCAGATAGGAGTACAAATGCGGGCAGATAGGGAGTACAAATTCGTGTAGAGTGAGGAGTACAAATACGGGCAGATAGGAGTACAAATGCGGGCAGATAGGAGTACAAATTCGTGTAGAGTGAGGAGTACAAATACGGGCAGATAGGAGTACAAATTCGTGTAAAGTCGGGAATACAAATGTGGTAGAGTCGGGAGTACGAATTCGTGTAAAGAGTGGAGTACAAATGCTAATGCAAACGGTTATAAATTTATTGTAGTTTAAGGAATACGAAGCCAGTTAGATGTAAGAATACTAATTTGGGTAGATAGGAGAATACTAAATTCTTAATTTTAATGATTTTGAATACTTAGAAGAATACTAATTTAGGTGGTTTGAAAAATACGAATGCGGGCAGTTAAGAGAAATTAATTGCTAAATCTTATACAAATTTGAGTAGTTTACATAATATGAAATAAGATAGTTTGGAGAACAAAAATTTGAGTTTGAGTGAATAATAAATTTTTGAATAGTTTAGAGAGTAAAAATTTGGATAGTTTGGAGAATCTGAATTTGAAATACTAAGTTTGGAAAAATTTTGTGTCGAAAAAATTTTTAGTTCGAATTTTCTACGAATTTTAAAAAAATACTGAATTTAAAAAGATTTAAATTTTAATTGGTTAAACATTTTTTTTTTTGATATCTGACTTTCTGTAAAATTTAATTTTCAATTTTGAATTCTTGAAAAATCGAATATTTGAAAATATGAGTTTTTATTGAATAAAAATGCATTATTTACTTTTCTTTCTTTTCTGAAAGCCTAATTTTTTTTAATTTAAAATATTTTAAATTATTGATTACGTATATTTTCGAAAAAAAAATTGAATTTATTTTAAATAAAATGATGTTAATAAATTTACAAAAAATAGAATTATATCGTAACGTGTAATCGTAATTTGAAACATTTGAATTGAATTATTGCAATTAAAATTTTTGTTATGTGCATTTATCACAAGGTATAAATTTGAAAAATTGAAATTTCCCGCTATTTTGGTGAATTGCTTTTTACGCATTATTTTAAATATGAAAAATTGGTTTCTTGAATTCTTAAAAACAAAGGAAATCGTTTCTCATAAAAACCAAGATTTTATCAAACATAATTGAATTGCTTTTATATAACCTAAAAATAAATTTTTTATTTAAAAAAAAAAAAAAAGAAAATTTCAAATTAAGAAACATCTGATTTGAAATTTGCATGAAATCTTACATTGGTACTGACATATACCGAGAGAATTCGGCAGTGACCACTGACATTGTGAAAATAAGAATTTTATTCTTTTGTGAAAGAATACTTTCAGTTAATGAAAAGAAAACAATTAAAATAATTTATAATTATCTACGATTAAAGAATTTATTCAATTAATTGATAGCAAATAAAGTAAATGAAGACATAAAAGAATTGAAGTATATCAGAACACATACTTTTCAATAGGTCAATAACTATTTACAAGTAAAATTAATCATAATTAAATAAATTTAATTAATTACCCCCCTAAGAATATTAGTTAATAAATAGCAAATTAATACCAATAAAATAAATAATTGAAGTATCAAAAATAAAGATTTAGATTTAATTATATACTTAAGCAAGTTAAAATCTTAAATTTAAATAAAAAATTATATAAAAAGAAACTATTACAAAAAAAAAGTTAATAACATTTAATAATAAAAAAAACTAACACTTACTTAAGTAAACTTTAGTTAATTTTATATCCTACTAAATAAATAAATAAATAAAATCAAATGAAAAATAGTTTCCAACCTAAATGTAAGCTATTATTTGGACCAATACTGGTTTGGTATACAGCCAACGTTGGGCCAATAATGAGCATATGTCTAAGTTAGTATATTAGTGCGTATTGTATAATAAGTTATTGCTACCATTACTAGGGCATGATTTGACTCTATTAATGACATTAGACATATTTAATATGTTTTGTTTAAACAAATTGTCCAAATAATAATAATGTCGAACTTAACAAAAATGATGTGAAATTTGGAAATAAGAAAATTCTATATCTTTTTCTAAGGAAAATTAAAAATGCTTTGGAATTTCTGATTAAGAAAATTATGATTTTGGAAATAAAATTTAAATAAAGCAGATAAATTAAAATCTCTTGTAATGAATAAATAACGTATTGAATATGAGATTTCTCTATTTGCAAGCCCGTAGAAGCTTGGCGCATTTGTGAAATAAAACTTGTGTAGGCATGTTTGAGCCAGTATTGGACAATCTAATACTTGATTAACGCGACCTCGCAAAATACCTAATTAAGGGTGTGTATATTTACAAAATGAGATGTTTCTAGGGAATATTCTTTTTCTTTCAAAAAAACGCGCGTTTTTGAGATAAAATTTTTGTTCTGAAATAACTCATTGAAATTTCCTTTGACAACTAAAGAGAAGAGCTAAATATCAGATGTGAAAAATACCATCTTTTCTTGATCCGTACCGATCAAACCTAATGTGTTATCCTTGTTTATTCATAAATTAAGGTTCGTTTCCTTTATCCTACGAGGTAAATTTTGCATAGATAATTCTTTAGTACTTATTTTTATTCCTTTGCTTGATTAAATTTCAGATTAAAGGTTTTATAAGTTTTCTTTAAATGATTATCTACTTTTGGAATAATAGTCATGTTTTCTAATTCAAAAACCCTGAAACAAAAATGTTCGTAAAGATTCAGTAACTACTACTGAATTTTACAAAATAATGAGATATAGCATTTTTAATAAAAAAATAGAGAAACTTCTTTTTTTAGTCCTAATTCAAATAATTAATTAATGAGTAATGAATAATAAGTAAATAATAACAATAGGAATAATAATGATAATTATAATAATAAATATATCAACAACAACAAAAACAAACAAACAAACAAATACTTTAAATACGTAATACTACACTAGTTACCGATTGTTACGTAACTAAGAAATTACATTCAAACTCTTTTTCCTTATTATTAATTCTACTTATCTTTAAAATTTTTACTTAAAATAAAGATTATGCTCGTATTAAAAAAGGGTAATTATTAATAAATTATAAACAGGAAACTATTCAGTATAACGAATATACTACAGATAATCGATATTATAGGGAACAAACGAAATCGATAACAATCGTTTGTGGATTGACATCAAACTTTCTTTCTCTTTCTTTCTTACTATCCACTATTTCTCTTTTTATTATGTATCTATAAATCTATTTCTCTTCTAAAAAAAAAATAATAATAATTTCCACATTATCAAAAATTTTACTTTAATTGAATTTATCTGTTACAGAATATTATCAAATCACCGAATCAATAACAATTTTTATATTAAGGTAGTTCTCTCTAAAACAATTTTTCTTTAAATGTTTTTTAATTGAAATATCATATAACAGAACATTCAACGAATACAATGATATTTTTTTTTCTAGAAAAAAATACAGTGTTGCTTACCACGCAATGAGTTTTCTTTAGGTTTAAAAATAAAAACTACTAAATTATATTTTAAAGTATAGGGAATAAGATCCCATTTTGAAAAAAGTGTCTTGCGGTACTAAATTTCTAAAAATAGTATTTTGAAATGCACTTTATGACGTTTTATTTATTTTTTTTAAATAAATACAAAAGAGAGAGAGACTCTACACCTTGAAGTTGGCGCTATTCATTAAACATCACAAAATAAGTAAAAAAAATGACAAATTTTGAGTTGAGAACCACTTAACTAACAGAACTACCTTATATAGCCACAACAGTTTCATAGGTTATGATTGAAACTTCAGGTAAATCATGGTAATAATATTATCCCTCTTTAAGTTAGGGAAATGTAACATTCTTTACACACAGGTAAATAGAACTACTAAAAACACTCAATTGCTTTAGATCAACGAATACTCCGATATTATGTGATACAATAAAGTACATTTTAAATTCATCGAACTATTAATATTTGCAGAAGGTTTTCTTTTATATTACTTAGCTTACATGTCAAAAATGAATATTTGTTGAAATTTGGTAACAGTTTAGGCGAAGTTTAATGTTAAATAAAAAAAAATACAAACATTAATGCTAATCATTTTATATACAGCGTCAAAAAAGAAAGAAAAAAAAAACATTATTATTTTACCTAGTAGGAAAACCAAAAGAGAACAAATGCAAGAACGTAAGTTCGGTCGATTCTTTAGTTTTAAATGACACGATAATCCACAGTAAAATTGCAAACACCTCCACACAATAATTGGTTCTAGACAAACTAGATTTAAAAAAAAACTATGTTGCTTATGTTACGAAACCATTTGTCCTCTTTATGATGTATCATTTATCATTCAGAAAGAAGGGTTATATCTTTTAAAATTCACTGTTCGATAGTCTATTTTAAAATATTTGCAAATAGAGTTTTAGATAATAATATAATCAAAATGTTTACTTTCTTTACTCACAGTATACTCCTTCTCCTTGATCGATAAAAAAAAGGGAATTTTTATGCAATTACTAATAAGATAGAATATCCGAGATTATCTTCGAGATTTTTAGAAGGAAATGTTTACCATTAATAAAGAAAAGATTGTATCAAAAACTTTAGCATCTTAGGTCACTATTCTTAAAATTTGTATGCGGAAAAAAATACTAGATCTCCGATAGCATGGATTGTATAAAAATATCATAACTCAGAAAATGTAACTTAAAAAACTACTTGTTGAAAATTTCTTAGCAATAGCAACTCAAATACCAAATGAATTTTGAAGGTCTAAACAGAAGTAGTACACTAAATAAAATGTAATCCTGTTGAAGTAATGATTGAGCACGGAATTTCTTCATTCGCTGAACTTCAGGTCATATAAAACAGCACACAGTCTTCCTTACACTAACTCAAGAATATAAGGACACAATTAACTTGCAACCAACTTTGCTACCAGCAACCTACTTCATGGCGGACCGGAAATTGAATATTTTCTTTCACTACAAGGTTACCGTAGATGACACAAAAATTTGTTTACTATATGACAAATCCAGTTGTCATATGTCAATCTGACAGAACTAGCAGCAAATAGCAACAGTAGCCGAGCAGATGTCAACAAACCTTGGCAACAAATCAGCTGTCCAGTAGGAAGATCACCAGTACCTAATAACTTTGGGAGATATAACAACTAATAGTCTACCTAGATACATTGGCAACACACTTCAACTTATTCAATAAGGATGTATTGAAGAAGACCTTCAGTTCTACTTAGGACGAATTGGTGAACCTGTTTTTATTACCTTCTGTACTTCCAGAGTTGGTATCATCGCATGGTTCAGAAAATGTTCATCTCTTTGAAGCAACAATCAGAATCAGTAAACAAGCCTACGTATATCATTCAGTCTATGCAAAGATGTTTCATCTTTTGGGACCCATTTGAAGATCTTTCAAGAACCCAATACAGCATGTAACCAAGAAGAAATCAACCAACCCTGATGTTGAACTTCAAAAAAATTGAGGATTCAGAAGCAGCTAAACCTTCTACGAGTCAACCCATTGAAGGAAGTATTCTTCAACCACATCACCTCAGTCCTAGCTAAACAGGCTACATTTGAAAAGTAGAAACTTCAAAATTGTACTTTCAGTCATTGTTTCAATTTGGAATTTGAGAGCAATTATAGGAAGTTGTATGTTATTTTAGAGCACATTCAAAATTGTAAATCTTATGACAACTCAAGTTATGTTTGCTATTCATTCTTAACTTTCTAGCAACCATTTTACAGTGGGGGTGTAACGTCGTGAGCCACTCCGTTTTTTTTCATCTTTTTAAAATCTTCGTTTCCTATATCACCGAAACGAAAAACATAAATTTGACCATTTCTTGAAAAGGGAGGAACAGCATAGCCTGCCGAGTTTTTCCAGAGTTCGGATACATTTGAAAAAACAAGACTTTATAGTTAACAGATGTCTTGCTATCGACTCGATTTTCTAAACAGTCCCTAAAAACTCTGAGATTAAGGGGTCGCGCTGAGAACAAACTCTGTTATAGGCGATGCTGGCCCTCAGTTTGGACAAGTGTTCACTTCCGCCCTTGAGTGCAGGCCCACACTGTGTTTCCAAGAAAATGATGATAATGTATAAAACAGACATCCGTCGAAATGACCCCATGTATAAGAAAAAAATAGTTACGATTTCAACAAAAAAATAATATTTACAGAATATTCTAATTGAATACTTAAAATGAATAAAAATTCATTACAACCCTTTTTATTAACTCTTTTACACTGAAATATATTTGTGTGTGTGTGTGTGTGTGTGTGTGAGCACAATAGCATTTAAAAATAATAATAACTAAAAATAATTATAAAACGCTTTAAATTAATTAGCTAAATGATGTAAATTATAACTACTTAATATTTTCAATTAAACTTTTAAAGATTTAAGGTTATGAACGAAAAATACGCGAAAAACAAAAGAAAAGGGTTATGTCAATTGATTAAGATCAATTCTAAGATTAATAGTACTAAATTTGTATTCATATAAGAATTGTTAATCAACTTTTATAAAATAAACGTATCTCGAGGTAACATAACCTCAAAAATGTAAAAATTAAGGAAATAACAAAAACATAATTAAAAACATTCTTAAAATTAAGAGAACAAGTCTAATGTCAATTTTAAGGTTAAATAAATATGTCAATCATTCAATAATGAAATTTTCACCCAAACATAACCTTAAAATTCAGAAATTATGAAAAATAAATTAAATAATAACATTTCAGTATCAATGGATTTAGTTAAAATTTATTCTTTATTGAATGATTGTGCATTGAATATTATACTGAATATGTTTGTCAAATTAATTATTCATTAATTAAAAGTTATTAGAACATAACCTAAAAATTGAAAAACATGGAGACATAAAATTTATTGAATGTACATATAAAATTTGATAGTTCTCATTTGAATTCAGTTAAATTGAAAGAAATAAAACGAATACTCGACATTCACTCTATGAGAAACATAACCTAGAAATGGAAAATCTAGGAAAATTAAATATTGCGTTAATCAATATACATTAATCTTTTTCTTTTAAAATAATAAAACATAATTAATATTTAGGCAAAATCAAACCTATATTCATCTGAAATTGTTAAAATACTAATATTATAAACAAATTTGAATTTAAAAATTGTATTACTTATATTTTCAACATTATTCATTGTTAACATTCAATTTTATATTTGAAATTATGTAAGAAATCTGTCTTGAATTATTTGTAACTAGGATCCTTGGAAGTGGTACAGAGGGCAGCATCAACAAGAACTACTGTGCTTTAGGGCGGATTTTCTCCACCCACTGACTTTTGAGACACATTTCAGGACCAAATCAAAATTAGGAAAATGGTTGACTTCTTAGCTTTTCTAATGAATTCTCTACTCCCACGCAAGCATGCAAGTCCCAATAGCCACCCCTCATTATCGGTTTTCTCTCTCTTCGCCGTTCTTCTTCGTCGTTCTCTTTCTACCCTCAACACACGCCTACACGCTGAAGCGTTTAGGGCCTTTCTTCATTGGTGTTTTCTAAGAATCCCCTAGTTTCTCCCTTTTTTATCTTCCCACTTTTTCTTCTCTCAAAAGCTAAGGGAAGGAAATACATGAAAAGTTGAAACACTCTCCAAAAAACTTCCATCGAGAATGGAGTGTCAGAAAACTCCGAAAAACTGTCATCGAGAATGGAGAGTCGGAAATCATTCTTTCAATCTTAAACTATTTCAAATGTAAATTCAAGTCAAGTTAAGTTCATTTCCCACAATTTTCATGTGTGCTACGAGTTCTAATATTCGATTTTGTTATTCTTTAAAATCAGTGTTGGATATTTTATTCCATATTAAGACTGTTCCTGTGTCTGTGAATTTTATCACTATTTGTGATTTTATGCAAATATTTTTGGATTTCCCGCTTCAACAACAGCGTCAGTGCCGTACCACTTTCTAAGGATTCCTGGATTCTATTTTGTTCATCAAATACGACCAATCAAAGTAAGTTAAATAAACAAAAACTCAACATTTAAGTAACTCTCTATTTTCATTTTTTTTCACTCTTCTTTTCCTTTCCTTAATTTTATTCATTTTTTCAGGGTAGAATCCCAATCCCGGGCCCGTTTAGTTACTGGGGCTAGGATTGGTCCTTTAATATTTTTTTTCCTCGTTCTTTTCTTTTTGTAGGGTACCCCTATTTTAAAGGGCGATACTCCAAAATTGTTTTTTTTCGCGTTATAGTTTCCCTCCTTGTTAGGAAACTTATAAAATTTTAATTAATAACAAAAAAAGGGAAACCAGAACAAAGCACCAGAAAGGTAATCGATGTCCCGAGCTATTGCGATTAACTTCGTAGGCTCGAATAAATTTTAAAATTAATATAAATAGATTAATGTTATTTTCGGAATTTTCCGACGTGACAGCAGATTCTTGTATCGGTGACAGATTCGCGCATTAAAAATAATTCAGATTCTGAATTAGTTTCAATGTCTCGTATCTTCCTACTAATAGAAAAAAATTCATTTTTCAGAAATACTACTGCTGGGAAGGGATATTTTAAAAATGGAAAAATCGCGCATTCCAAATAATTGAGTATTCCCGTATTTCTAGCAAAATTTCCAACTTCCTAATTTTCTTCTATTTCTCCCCGTTTACCGGGAACAGAACTAGGAATATATGTACCACTAAACTCAATATCATTTAAATCCAGAGCTATTTTATCTTTATCGAATCTGCGCTTAGCTGACAATACAAGAGTTTTCAAGACAGGATCAAGATTATCCATCAGGTCAGTTACCGAATGCACAGTGTTAACGCGTATAAAGCTTTTCCTACACAGGAGGGTACGGGGAATATAAGCTCTAATACCCTTTTTAGTTATGAGATTTGAATCTAAGAGGGAGTTTGCGTCCTCACATGCTTAACAAAATACCTTAGCCTGATCTTTACTGCTCATAAAAATTCTAAAACCACCCCCCTTCCCTCCAATGATACTATAGATTAGTTTTCCAATGTCAATGGGATCAAAAGACTTAAAATTTTTATTACCTCTATCAGCATACTCGAGGAGCACCAAAAAAGGGCCTTCCAAACTTTTAACATATTTCTCCACAAAAGTATTGTTAGAAACCCAACAATAGGTCGGCCCATTGATATCCTTCATAGTGCAAACTTAACCCACAGAATAAACATATGATAATAAGAGCCAAAGCCAAACTTCAAATTAAGAATTTTAGGAATTTTTAAAATGAGACATAGAGAACCTTCAGAGAGTGAGAATTAATAATGATGAACCGAAATATAATTTATCATTAATCTTGACAACCTCGATCAGGACAATTATATATACAGTAAATAGGTTCGATTCAAGATACAATGTATGGGATTCATAATAAACAGAATAATTTAAATGATAGTCAATCTAAAAGAGAGACAGAAATGTCATGCTGTGAAATTTAAATATGATGAAAGGAATAAAGGATAAGATTCAACAAAGCAGTTTGAAAGAACTCGGACAGATCAAAACAGAAAGCTGACATCAAAATAAAGATGACCTTGAGGTTGGCTAGACTTACGAACTTAAATATTCTATATTCAATCTCTATATTGTAACCGGAACCTTATTATAGTATATTTCCTCTACAAGAGGCCAAGTGAGCCTTCTGCTCATTGCGAGTATAACGATACCGCGAGAATATTTTTCTTTATAAATACTTGCAAAATTTAAGATGTCGGGCATGCACGCGTGAACGAAAAATTATTTCAAAATAAAATTTGAAGTTAAGAAGAAATGTCAAACGCGAGACTGCCTTATCGACCTAGCGGTTAACTAACTTCAGCTCACTTACACAATGAAACACCAATACATGTAGTAGCTCTTCGAGGCAATAGATGGCAGCGCCAGTGATTAGAAAAATATTCTGCTAACATTCTATGGCTATTGGACCACACCTGGTTTTCGCTTGTTTTCGCTACGTGTAAGATCAGAAAAGGAGCCTAAGGCTACTAACCAACCAAACCAAAAAACCGGTGTCAACATTTTACTTTACTACACGGAAAAAAAATACAACTGCATCAAAGAAACTTTTCTCTGTAATGACTAAACATTTAGCCAAAAATGAACGAGCGATATTGTCAATATCACTGTTTTGGTGAAATTGGAAATTGTCGCTCAATTTTCCTGTATTACAGAATATGTATTACTAATTTATATATTTGTCAGTTTAAAAGAAAAATATTGAAATTCTGTGATGGAAATATTCAAAATGTATATTGATTTTGATAAATATAGTTAAAAAAAAGCACATGAATATGTTTCTGCAATTATACTTAATTTCAAAAAACGATATGTATTTAAAATTGTGTTAATAAAAAATAATCGGCCAAGAGACTCAACTGTGTAATTCTATACTCATGTCATCTCTTATCTCACTGACGTTCAAAATTTTAATTATTTTTACAATTTCAACTTTAAACATTCTCGTGGTTATTTTATGGTTGTTTATTTTTATTTTATCAGATTATAAATATTGCAGTTTTCATAATTCTCTTCAGTAAAATGCTGTGAAATGTAGTGACGATAAAAAAGAAATCAAGAAGGACTGTGATTGCGATAAAATAAGTTTTTCAGTTTCAGCGCCTCAAAAACATAGGAATAGACTCCGAACTCGACTTTTTGTGAAATTCGAAATTCTAACTCCCTCCCAGGGGGTAATAGGGGCTAAAGGAAGGGGGGTATTTGTTTTTGGTAGTGTTTTTCGGTTTTAGCGACCCAAAAAACAGGAATAAACACCGAACTCGACTTTTTGTGAAAATCGAAATTCCAACCCCCTCCTAGGGGCAATAGGAGGTGAAGGAGGAGAGGAATTTGGTTTTGGAGGTCTTTTTCAGTCTCCGAGCCCCAAAAAACGTAGGAATAGACACCCTATTCGACTTTTTTTGGAAAATTGAAATGTCAACCCCTGTGAGGTAGAAAGGGGGGCTAGGGGGAAAATGGGCAAGGTCCCAATGTTTTTATGGTTTCAGCGACCCCAAAAACCTAGGAATATGTATCTGTCCTGTGGGTCAGAACGTTTTTTTTTGTGTGCCTGTGTAATTAATAGTAATTGATAAAACTAAATATATGTGAATATTTCTGGTGAAAGGGACCTTACGCAACAACAACATTAGGCTCAGTATTCCGTTGCTCAGTGCACGAAAAGCAACGAAAAGTGAGTCCAATGTTATTGTCGCGTAAGGTCCCTTTCACCAGAAATTGTCACATATATTTAAATTTATTTATTGTTTTAAAAATATAAATATAAATACATAGGTAATTATAATTTTATTGACTTATTTCTTCTTCTTTTTTCTTTTCATATTAGTACTTATTACTAATTTGGCTCCAGATAATCATTATTAATAAATAATTCTTTTGATGGCCTGTACTGGTTTGAATATTGAAATTCCAAATGATCATGTCATGGTCTCGTTTGATGTGTCTTCTTTGTTTACTAATATTCCTTTAGATTTGGTGATCAAGGGTATAAAAAAGCGATGGATTCATATAATAAAGGGTACCAGATTACCATGGGATGAGTTTGAAAAAGGGATAACACATCTTATGAATAATACGTTTTTTGTTTTTAATACATTACAGGCAAATATATGATACACCTATGGGTTCGCCTATCTCCCCAGTTTTAGCAGATATAGTGATGCAAGATTTAGAAGAAGAAATTTTTAATAAATTGAGTTTTACAATACATACATACTGTAGATATGTGGACGACACTTTTATGATAGTCCCTAAAGATAAAATTAATATGGTTTTGGATGCCTTTAACTCTTACCACGATAGACTTAAATTTAGACATGAAATAGAGAACAACAGTTCATTACCTTTTCTTAATATTAATGTCATTAAGACACAGGGAGGAAAATTAATTACAAACTGGTTTAGAAAAAAAACATATTCTGGTAGATACCTAAACTATTTATCAGAAAATACATTGAGACAAAAAATAGGAATTATTTATAATTTGGTAGACGTGGCAATTTTACTCTCTCATGAAAGTTTTCATCAGGAAAATTTGAAATTAATAAATAGTATATTAAGCAACAAGGGGTTAAAGGCAGCCATTTGTTTATGCTGATGTTTGTGTACGAGTGACAGTCGAGGGCCAAGCCCGAGACAAAACGAGTACACAAACATCATTGTAAACAAATTGGACTGACTTTAAACCCGTGTTGCTTACGATACTTTTTATTCCAAAGGCACAAAAGAGGTGCTTTTAAATGCTTGTAGGTTAGGGTTCAAATGCGTTCATTTGTTTGACCGTATGAAAATGGCGACCATTTTTTCCCTCAGGTGAAAAAAATGCATGGATCAGCTGTTCATTTTTTCCCTAGGGAAAAAATGGACGCCATTTTCACATGGCCGAACAAATGAATGCGTTTAGACCCTGCCTACAGGCATCTAAAAGCCATTTTTGTGCCTGTGGGATAAAAAAACTTTTTACAGTTAAATAATTATCCTAATAAATTTATTGACAAATACATTAAAAACAGAATGTTTTTTCTTAAAAATAAAAATAAAAGTGATTATAGTGAGATAAAAAGTAAAAATAAAGTAATAGATTTTAAACGCACAGTTTCTCTTCCGTATTTTGGACTTTTTTCTATGAATTTAAAACGAATTTTAAACCGGAAAAAAATAAATGTGATTTTTAGAAGCAACTCTAAATTAGATAGATTTATTAAACTGGGTAAGGATCAAACGGATTTCACAAAGTTTACAGGTGTTGTGTACAAATTATCATGTTTAGACTGTCCAAAAGTGTATGTCGGACAAACAGGTAGACTGTTACGGACTCGGCGCAATGAGAATCAAAAGAATATAAATCTTATTAAAAAATACCATAATGTCGTAACTAAACATCGAACAGATAATATTAACGAAGATGGCTCCAATCATAATTTTAATTTTGATGATATTGAAATATTACATAGAGAAACTAATGAATATAAAAGATGTTTTGCTGAAACAATTTTTATAAAAAAAGAACAAAAAAATAGGATAAATAAAATAACAGATCTGAAGTTTTACAATCCGATGTGGTTGATTCTTGCGTAACTGCCCGATTTCAAGATAAGTTTTGGTAAAAAATAGTATATTGTGCAACTAGGGAGAAAAGTGAGTGATTTCGCGAGTGTGAGTTTGTAGCACGAGACGAAGGCGAGGGATGCAAACACAGGAGCCGATAATCACTTTTCTCCCGCGTTGCACATGCTATTTTTTCTAACACACGTATACCGAAAGTATAAAAACATTTGCTGATAAAAATTAGTTAACATTCGCAGAGTGACAATCAACGGAAAATTCGCTTGAGTTTCTGTCCATTCCGCATGCGTCATTAGCATAAAACACAATTCCGCATGCGTAATTCTCATGAGACACTATTCTGCATGCGTGATTATCATAAAACGCTATTTGGCATGCGTAGTTGTCATAAAACTCTATTTCTCATAAGGATTTATCATGAAACACTTGTTTCCTTGTTAATGGCGTCACCGGGAGGGAATGTACATTCCCTCCCTGTTAATGACGTCACGGGGAGGGAATGTACATTCCCTTCCTGTCAATGACGTCATGGGGAAGAAATATAACATTCCCTTCCTGTCGCCGGAAGAGACTCACTTTCTGACTTCTTCACAGGTAAGAAAGATTGTACTTTCGGTGCGTGTGTTAGAAAAAACAATTTTTATTCAATGTTTCTCTGCACTTGTTTTTCTTATTAGGGTGTAATATAAGTATATTTTAAACGATTTTACTACAACTATATTTATACGAAAATAATAGCAAATTTTTGAAAATTGGCTGCCATGTGGAGCTGAACCGCATCCTTTTATTGCAAATATATTGTACAAAATAAAAATTTCTTTTTGATATTTTGCTAAAACGAAAATAAATAATAAATTCATAAATTATTTAATATTCTAAGAGTATTTTAGATATTAGTTAACATATATAAAATTTTATAAAAGAACAGCAAATACAATATTTAATAATGAATATTTCGTTTTATTTTTTGGATAATTTGAAATCGAGATCGAGCAGTGTAATCCGGCATTGCTAAACTACTTTATAGAATAATATTTTAAAATAACCACCACAGATAAAAAAGTTTCTCTGCATGAAGCACACTGAACACTTCATATAGGCCATAGAGCTGAAATTTTACGTGATACCATGGAGCTGAAATTTGACATTTATTCTAACCTCACTTCTACAATATTGCAAAATAAATCTATTCCTTTTGCAGATCGCTTGTTTCACATGAAAACTTCAAGAAAATGGTAACAATACTATCAAATAGTTGTTACAGTAATATAATAATAATGACATGAATCTGAACGCTTTTTTTGTACACATGCGATTTTCACAAAAATATTTTTTTTTTAAGCAAAAATTTTTCTTTTTTAAAACTTTTTTCAGATTTAGTGCTAGTAGATCAAAATTGAGATTTAACTTATTAGAAGGCGTAATAACTAAACACATGACACCTTAATTATAAGTCTACAGATTGCGTTCAAAAATTGGAAAAATTGAGGGACAAAATATTTTTACAGATTCTAAGTATAAAAGGTATTATGAAGTTCAAAATAACCTAAATTGTTCATAAATATAGACACTTTATGCTTGAAAAAGGCTGAGTTATAATAATGATATTTTCACCGAAAATTATTAAATTAAAGTTAACATTTTGCAAAACGGACACGCCACGGAGCTGAAATTTCAGCAGTTATAGTGCAATATAATAGAAGTTATAATATATATATTTATGTATATTTGGTTTTTAGTTACTCTCATATATACCTTTAAAATTCACTAATACACTTCAGAATATATTTTTAATTTAGGTGTATTTTTTCAACGCCGCCAAGTAGGGCAGTTACGTAAGAATCGCCCATATATAACACTTTTATCAATCGCTTATAAGTGGTTTTGAAATTTGAATTATTTGAACTTTTCATTTGTATGTGTTGGTAAGGGATAGGATGGTTTTACTTTATCAATTGCTCTTTCAGTATAATTCTGACATTGGTCTAATACAGACTGTTTATAGTTATGTGATATTGTGAAATCGGATTTGCAATTATAATCCAGGTAGGATTTTTATTTGTTTACATATTTTTAATAATGATAAAACTTACTTCTTAAATATTCTGTTTTTTATGTTAACTTCTACATAATAAATAAGAAACAAACAACTTCAGTTTATATAACTGAAGAAACAAAATGCCGAAAGAAAAAATTAATAGGGTAAATGTGTCAATTGCTGCGGGCTCTCAGCCGAGACTCCTTTTTATTAAAAAATACCGCTTTTTATTGATAACAATGAACTTACGACTTATTTGACGAGTAGTTTGTGTTATTTAGATATTTATTCAAACTAAATAAAATAAATTCATCATACTATCACTTCTAATACTCATATAGATATTGCAATAGTTGATGATCTTGAGAAAGTCACCTCCTTCGCTCAGCACCCTATCTCGTTCCTCTCTAACCACGACTTAATTAATGTAAACTATAAATTTACCACCAATCAAGATAACAATAAATTTTCTTTTCCAAAACGTAATATTACTAAAATTAATGAACAATTGCTTTCTAGTTATCTAATGAATGAAAATTGGAGTGATATATTTATGGATCACGATATTAATGGAAAAGTAAATAGATTAAATCAAATTTTACTATCGGTATTTGATAAATTGGCTCCTTCCTACGTAGCTGAGTCCCGTAAGAAATCAGTTCCATGGATGACAGCAGAAATTAGGGAACTACAGAGGGAGCGTGATAGGATGTACCGGGTAGCTAAAAGAGCAAAAAGTCCTCTAGTCTTGGCTGAGTTCCGCAGATTAGGAAATCTTGCTAAAACGAGACTGAGAGATGCAGCGAATTCATATATTTATAATTCTATTAAAAACAAATCTAAAAGTGAAAACGTTTGGCATTTACTTAAGAGTCTTAGGTTAATATCTTCTAAAAAGGACAACATTGATACATGTTTTAAGATTGAAGACTTTATTACACCGTTTTTCGATCTACCTTCCTATCAGTGTGTGTCCAATGATGAGTGGTTGAAAAGTATGCATTTTAACGATAATGACTTCTTTTTTCATGATATCACTCCTGAATGCCTACTCAAAAATATTAATGATGTACAGACTAATGCCATTGGGCCTGATAATATATCTATAAAAATGATAAAGCTTGCACTTCCTGTTATTTTTCCGGTATTACTGCATATTTTTAACTACTCTTTACAGATGGGAATTTTTCCTGATGCCTGGAAGATTGCTAATGTTAGGCCATTACCTAAATTATCTAATCCTAAATGTACAAAGGACTTCCGTCCAATTTCAATTTTAAGCGCTTTATCTAAGCCTTTGGAACGTATTGTTAACAGTCAAATTACTACGTATTTGGAAAGGTTTAAGTTAATGGATCCGCTGCAATCTGGGTTTCGTTCAAAGCATAGCACAACTACAGCTAGTTTAAAAGTTACTACGGATATCAAAATTGCAATGGACAAGGGTGATATAACTATAATGGTGTTTTTTGACTTTACTAAGGCATTTGATATGGTTAACCATGAACTATTAATTGAAAAACTGAGTACCTTTGGGATTTCCAAGTCTGTACTTTGCTGGTTTAAATCTTACTTGAATTATCGTTCCCATAGAATCACTAATAGTCGGGGTAAATGTACGGACTGGTCTGATGTGAAGAGTGGTGTGCCACAGGGGTCTATTCTCGGGCCCATTTTGTTCTCGCTCTTTACGTCTGACCTTTGTTCTAATCTAAAGTTTTGTCGTCGACATAAATTTGCTGATGATCTTAAGATTTATAAATCGGGTCCTGTATCTTGCTTATCTGACCTTCTCAGGGAGGTTCAGGTGGATATTGACTGTGTGTCTGCTTGGGCTAATGCTAATGGACTTGTCCTTAATCCATCTAAAACGAAATCGATTATTATTAGCACTTCTGGACTTCCGCGATATGACTCTTTAATATCAAGTTCCCCATTAATGATAGATGGTGTTACTATACCCTTCTGTGACAGTGTTGTGGATCTGGGTTTCACTCTTGACCGTGCACTGTCATGGAAGGATCACGTTAGCGGTATTTCGAGAAGGACCTTTATTATGCTACGACAGTTAAGAAATATTAAGGAGTCATTGCCACTTTCCACAAGATTGCTTTTAATAAAGAGCTGTATTTTGCCCTTTTTTGACTATGGTTGCATAATCTATGACGATGTTTCTGACGGTGTTAATGACATACTTGAGCGTGCTCTTAATGCATGTATTCGGTTTGTCTATGACCTGCCAAAAAGTACACATATTGGTGATTTTCGTCATAGGGCGGGACTTTTAACTGCAGCTAAACGAAGGCAGTACTTTATGGGTAATGCACTGTATAAGTTGTTTAAAGATAGAGTTCCTGAATATCTGTGTGATTTTTTTACTCCGTATGATTGCCATGGTGATGCGCGGTCTAGACTCCGCACAAGGAATGCTGTTCTGCAGATACCGGCTCATAGAACATGTAAAATGCAACGATCTTTTATGGTCAGAGGAGCTAGGTTGTGGAACAGGATTCCTTCTTATATTCGTAACGCACGATCTTTTGCAAATTTTAAATTATTATTTTTCCGTTTCTTATTTTCCTCAAGCCGGTCACTTGAGATTACTTTTTGGTAGTGTTTAAGTTGTTGGTTTTGTGCTAAATGCGCATTTATGCATCGTTATTTTGTTACTTTTATTTAATTATTATTTAGTTTAACATTTATTATCATTTATTTTCGTACATATCAATCCTTTTTTTTTTTTGTTTTTGTTTTGTTATTCTTGGTAGCAGCTCTTACATCGGTATTTGTTCTCTTGGCTGATGATAATTATATGATTTACGTTTGTTAACATAATGCTGTATTACTGTAATATCTTATTATCGATTTACCTTTATCTTTTCTTTTTTTCCTGTTTGTCAACGACAAGTCGATCAAGGTTGTAATTGCGAAAGATACATGTATACCTATGTTCAGATGGGGCTTTTTAGCCCTAAGAACTTTTTTTGAATAAATCTAAAATCTAAATCTAAATAATAAATATATAAATTTATATAATGCAATAAGTTATATTATTAAATTATTATTAAATAATTATAAATTTCTATTAATTATAAAGGATTCTATTAACTTATATTCTGCTTGATTTCAAAATAATTTTTTGTTAAACGAAACAATTGATAATTTCAATAATCCTCTAATCTGCTAATCTCTGAAATTTAGTATCCCGGTGTCACATGGAGCAGATTAGCAGATTAGTGGATTAGAAAGTAGCCAATGACATGGATTGTTTAAACAAAAAAAATATTTGGAACTAGAGGCAGCTGATTGTGATTGGTTTTTTGTTTACTCTGCTTTTTCTATTCTGCTCCATGTGACACCGAGGTACAGAATTTTGCATATCAGCAGATTAAACAAATGTTAGGTTAACATTGTTTGTTTCTTATTTATTATGTAGAAGTTAACATAAAAAACAGAATATTTAAAAAGTAAGTTACATCATTGTCGTTTTATTCTTATTCTTCTTCTTCTTAAATGACTTATGGCATAGCCGACTGTCAGAACTGCAAAATGTGAAGAAGAATTAAAAATCAAACTCAATGCACTTAAACTGTGGGTGCATAAAAAATCCGTCCAAATAGGGTTTCAGCGCCCAGCGATAAGTTGCTCAACCAGTACGTATGCAGCCCCATTCACAGGTCGTCCATGTAGCAGAGTGTGCAGACGTGGGTAAGGCCTTCGGGATGGGAACAGGGATGGATAACAAAGGAAAAAAAGTCAACTCTGCCAACACGCCTGACCCGGAAGCCCACATAAAGGGCGCTATATAAATTGACCTCCAAAACACAAAAAACCACCCAGTTCCCTGACAACTTCATCATCGGGCGCGTAGATTAATTTATCAATTGAAGCCACCCATGGGTCACCCCCCGGGAACTTCCTTAATAAGAATTCATAGAATATTTGTCTAACCGGATCCATAATGGAACAGTCGTTCAGCACATGGTCAAGAGTTCTCCTATCCGAGCCGCATTTGCATAAGACAGCCATATCCCAGAACATTCTCTCAAAGTGCTCTGCGATGATTGCATGTCTAGTTCTTAACCGAGTAATGGTGTTAATCCAAATGCGCGGAAGTGAGATGCCCACAAACCAGGGTCTACCAGACTTGAAGGAAATACTCAAAAAGTATCTTTCATCGGACTGGTCCTCATTAGTGTAGGGCCACATATAGAATAGCCATGCGGACCTGTCTGGATTCAAAATAACTTTCCGGTAGTCCATCAACGGAAGACTGATATAATCCACCCGGGTGTTGCCAGGAATGTGTTTTAGAATTCTGTAGACTAGATCCGGGTTATCATTGAATAAGAGACAGTTGCTCAAACGTTAATTCGCCTCAAGGGAGTCAGAAACAATTAAGATCCTTTCCGAACTGAACCTTTTCGCATAGAGGACAGCTCTGAATATTGCGTAGAGCTCCGCCGTCAGAACGGACATAAGTGAATTCAATGGGGTCCCACACGAATATTGGGAGCGACTGTCATAGAAAGCCACCGCTGACAGAGCCATCACACGATCCTGGGAGACATCGGTATAAATTGCACGGGACCCTCGGTATAAGATGTCAAGTTGTTCAGCAAAAAAGTACCCCGGAAACCTGTGCGCCTTAGCAAGAAAGCCCAGCTCAATATCACAGCATGGCGGGTCGGTGAGCTCCCTCCAAGGCCAGTCAAAATAACTAGGTCTAATGGTACGCGTGCCCGACTCCAGTATAGGGATCATGCGCAAGTAGGTGTTCAGGAGGGGCAGTTTGTCTCTGTTCAACCTAAAGGATCGGCGATCCGATTTTTCCTTCAGGAGTTGGAGTTTAAGAATAAGAGGATTGTCTCTCCACCCACAGTTCCTCAATAGGAAGGAATTTGAAAGGTAGGTCCTCCTAAAGGACAAAGGCGGTTCCCCGGCTTCCGCTAACAGTACAGGGATAGGGGTGGAACGCATGCAGCCCAGGGTCGTTCTCAGCGCTGCAGATTGGACTCTATCGAGTAATTTCAGGGACGACATCGCAGAATCCTCAAAAAAGGGAGAACCCCAATCTAAAATGGCACGTATCAAATTACGATACACCATGAGAGCCAAGGTAGGAGAAGTGCCCCAGGTGACTCTCGACACAATTCTCAAAATCCCTAGAGCTCTAGTAGCTTTGTCCGAGATCTTTTTTATGTGAGGGGAGCAGTTAAGTTTTCTGTCAAGCAAAATACCCAGGTGTCCCAGTTCAGAATCGCAAGGTATGCGAACGCCATTGAGTGTAATCCCAATGTCGTTACATGGCTTTCTTCTCCTAGAGAAGATACAGCATTTGGTCTTAGATGGAGCCACATCCATGCCTAGTTCTCTCAACCAGTCCGATAGCAACCCCAAGGCAGCAACGACCTCGTCAAGTATCCCCTCAATATCCTTGAACCTTATGTATATCAACAGGTCGTCCGCATACATTATGTATTTGAAATTGACCGGAAGAATTCTCTTAAGTATATGTTAAAAAGAAGGGGAGAGAGGACCCCTCCTTGAGGGACCCCAACTCCGCAGGCTCTTGCCCCTGACCCGAAAGGGTTGAACGATATGAGTCTCTTAGCCGTTAAAAAGGATTTAAAGTTAATAACATTAGGGTGCATGCCAAGTTCTATGAGATTTTTGTGTAGCAAGGCTGGTCTAACATTATTAAAAGCCCCCTTTATGTCTATAGAGACAGCCAGAGTATTCAGTGAATCCGCAAAGCGGTTCAGTACATCCACCACCAGCGAGGCCACGCAGTCTAGAGAAGAGCGCTGTCTGCAAAACCCGTATTGATGCTTTGGTATGACATTCCTGGATTCAATCTCGCGCTCCAATCTGAGTTGAATTAGCTTTTCGAACAGTTTAGAAAAAACCGAGGTCAAAGCAATGTGTCTAAAGCCTTTACCACCTGGCTTAGGTATTAGAATGACCCTTGTCTGGAGCCAGGATTCCGGAAAAGAAGAGGCCAGGAACATGCGGTTGAACAATAACAATAGAAATTCTAAAGCTATCGGGCCCAGGCCCCTAATGATCTCGCTAGTAATGCCATCTGGAGCCAGGATTCCGGAAAAGAAGAGGCCAGGAACATGCGGTTGAACAATAACAATAGAAATTCTAAAGCTATCGGGCCCAGGCCCCTAATGATCTCGCTAGTAATGCCATCCAATCCGGGGGCTGATTTGGGTTTACATGAAGCAAGAGCAGCTTGAAACTCATTTTTGTTAAAAGGCGTAAAGTCGGGAGTATTTAGAAGAGGTTAGGTCGGAAGCATCGGAATGATCGCGGGGGGGATATCCTCCCGTATAAGCTCGTTTTTCAGCGTTAGCATCTTTGGTGAATTTGGATCAGTGGAAACGTTAGTGGACAAGCGATTTGAGCGCCAAAGGGTCGAAGAGCCACGGGAAGGTGAGATATTCTCGCAAAAGTTCCTGAAGCCCAGAATTTTTTGCTCTCTTAGTATTCGTTTTATCTCATCATCCCTGCTCCAAAAGACCCTCCTATTATCCGCCGATTGATTAGCCTGATACCACCTATAGTTTTCTCTTCTCTCCGCAATGGCAGTATCGCAAATAGCGTTCCACCACAGCGGTTTGACAAAGGCTCTCTTGGTAGTGCCCTGTGGCATGTATGCACCGCAGAGATTTAATCTGTCCGAAATAACATCAATAAATTTACTGTAGATGTCAGCTGGTCGTATATCAGGGGTCAGTTGTCCGAAAGGATTTAACGAGTCCTGGTCCATAAGGGATTTGAACAAGGCCCAATTCATTTTTTTGAGGCACCACCTCGGACTGGTCTGAGGTACAAGTCCCGGGGAAATGTCAGCACACAAAAAAACAGGAGAGTGGTCTGAGACAGAGGGGGACACATCAACCACAGAGACGGAGGAAGCCTGCAAGATGGAGGGGGAACAGAAAAGGAGATCCAAATTACTGCCCCTCACATTAGCGTCCATGTGACGGGTGGGAAAAGAATTATTTACAGAAAACAAGTCCTTATGTAATGAGAAAGTCAATAAAGATTCCCCCCTTTGGTCAGAGTCGACATCACCCCAACAAGTGTGGTGATCATTGAAGTCACCACAGAAAATATGGTTAGTGGACGAGGGGAGGGTGCTAAAATTATTGTGCCATTCTTCAGCCGGGATGTTCCTTTCAGGGGGGGCGTAAAGGCAAGTTATCTGAGTGATACCAAATAAGGACTAAATAGATACAGAAGCCAAGTCAATGCATTTGCCATTGACAAGAAATGAATTGGAATTGGTGATAGTAAAGGCTATCTCTCTCCTAATCAGAATAAGAACACCACCGCCCCCACCACCAGGTCTGTCTTGACGGACCGAGATATAGCCCTTCATCTCAAAATTCCTGTCTTCGGACAACCAGGACTCTGTAATGCATATCAGATCAGGGTTGTGATCCATCATCAGCTGAGCAAGATCTGAGCTTTTTGGGATAATGCTCCTGGCGTTCCACAACATAAGGGAAAAGGACTTATGGAGTGATCTAGTGTCCTGCATGGTGCTGGGACCAAGTTAAAATAAAAGAAATTAAAGCAGTAAGGTTAAAATTGTATTTAGTCACACTTTAAAAATTCTGTTGGCTGCCTATCACGACGAAAAGAATGGGACAGAAATAAGAGAAGAAAGAAGGCAAGAATTGATAAAGAAAGAGAGAAAAAAAACAGAGGGAGAAAAAATAAAATAAATAAATAAAAATAAAATTAACAAATAAAATAAATAATTAGATAGATGAGTCAATAAATATATAAAGATAAAACAATAATAATTATAATAAAAAAAAATAAATAAAAAGATAAACAGATAAATAAATGAATAATAATTAAAATAAATAAATAAATAAATAAATATATAATTAAATAAATAAGTAAAATGTGGTAATAATAATAATAACAATGATAAATGAGATAAGAGATAAGAAATAAATGAATTAGTAAATATTTAGTTAAAAGTAGGTGAATAAAATGGAGAAAATTAAGCAGGATAAGTGAGTAAATAAGAGATAGATTAAAATAGAATAGGATAATAAGAAATCCAAAAAAATCGTGACACCACTAAAGAATGAAAACTAAATGAGCAGCCAACGACCAATAATATTATACTTACAAACAAACACACACCTATTGTATCTCAGTTGTATCCACCGACATGACACTCTCACCATTTTCGGAGGTTGATGCATTGTTGCTATGTTCCCCAGAACCAAGGCTATTATTCGCGGAGTTCAATTGATCTGCTCTTGTTGATAATTGGTCTGAGCTGACGGAGGGAGAAGGAGCCAAGGTGGGGCCCTCGTCGGGCACCACCCCCTTCCACACCAACTCATAACCGGGGCGAGCAATGCTCTCCCCAAGAAGCAAGGCCTCTGCCTCCTCATAGCCCACGTTGCGTTTCAATCTGCACTTCATTATTTTGTATTCATATTTTTAGAAGGCACATTCTCTGGAGGCTGCATTGTGGTTGCCAGCGCAATTAGAGCAGAGCGAGGAGCGATTAGGGTTGGGGCAAGACTGGCCTTCATGGGGCTCAGCGCAAAATTCGCACGTAAAGTGCGTAGCTCTACACTGAGAAGCAAAATGTCGATAACGCTGACATTTGAAGCATCGTTTGGGTAGAGTGACTACCAAGGTAAGATTGAAAAGCGCACGAGAAATAAGAATTGAGGCGGGAATCGTCACGCCAGTAAGCGTGAACTCTATTTAACCCGAGATTTCGCCCTCAGTGGTGGTTCTTCTTCTAATTGAAATTATTTTTTCTAGCGTATCATTCTCTATTTTTGCACTGATGGTAAGCGGGGATAACTCCAGGTCAGCATCGTGAGCCAGAGCCTTTCTGCTGACTAAGGAGGCCGGAATATATAGTTTATAACCTTTTTCCACTAGAATACTGAAATTGAGCAAATCGTTCGCCAGACTCCCACACGTGGAGGAGATACACAACTCATTAATGCCATTGGCGACGATCGTCCTAAGGGGGTCACTAACCACACTTTCCAGTAGGTCAGCAAATGCTATTCTATTATATTTGCCTATTTTTTTATTTGCAATAGTGGACTCTACTAGGATGGTAAAAGGAGGTGGGGAGTCCGAATTAAATCGAATCAATTCTGAAAAGTTGGGATTTTTCCAGATGAGGTCATAAGGTTGAATATTGCTCTCATCAGAGTGTTCCGTCGATAAAGAGGTTCGAGAGATTGCATCATCCGCTAAGGGTGGAGCCATCTCCACCTCAGGCAGGACGGGGAGAACCGAATCTAGGTGGGCAGCAGTCTCCTGAGACATAGCTTCGGGGTTCCCATGTTGGGATTAGGCACGGGGGGAGCTTGATCGCGGGCAGAGGGGTTTGTTGCTAAATTCGTAAGGGAACGGGATCCAGCTCGCGAATTAGACACCGGTGAATGAGGGGTCCGGCTATAAAAACCGCCATCGGCTGCCGAAAGTAACCTGCTGCGCACTGCCATGATGGGCCCCGGTTTGCGGTTGAAATCGGTTTTAACTATTTTACTTCTACCGCGGCCGATATCTTTAGATGATGCAGCTAACCCTGAGGTACCAGGGGTGGCTTGTCCCATGGGTTTTCGGACAGGAGACGGGACCATGATTCAATTTAATTTGACAATTAATAAAAATAGAGGAGGAACCAAAAGCGGCTTCAATAAACTGAGAAGTTCGTAAGTTAAATTAAGTAAGACTCAGTTGTAAAGCATAAAAAACTTATCAATGTCTGTATTAAATTGTGTTTGAGCCAAGAAAGCAAAAAAAAATTTTTTAAACAAATTTTCCTCTACCTTGGGTAATTTAAATCGAGAGGGAGTCTAATGGGGAAAAAAATTATAAAAATTAAATAATGTGTAAGGATATGATCAAGCTGTCAGTGTCACTGCCTCATGGCATCAAAAAAGTAGAATACAGAATATTACGGTCAAATCATTTATCATTAAACAATTTGAGAGAAAAATAAAATAAAGATTATAGTGTAATTACGAGCAAGTTTCGTGCAAGTTTGCAAAAAGCGATAAATAGAGACATAAAATAGAATAAAATGCACTGAAATTATCAATATGTTTAGACTAATAATAAATTAGATAAAGAAAATTGAGCCTTGAAATTATTTTAAACTAAGCGTAATGATAACAGAGAAAAATAAATTTTAAATCAAAACAATAAATGACTCAATGACATGCGGCACCGAAATACCGGATGGAAATTGAAAATTACTGTAATTTAGATTTTAAGATAATATAATAATTCTTCAAAAATTTTAGAAATTATAGATTAAATAAATAAATAAATGCCCAGCAGAGTTAACCCAAGGTGAGGTGTAATGGATTGTGTAGGGATTCGAGTAATTAGTGTAATTGTAAATAAGGAAAGACAATACCTTGATGTAAACACACTACTTTGAGTAAGACCTTGACTCGATGTATCGCATGAAAAATTTTTGTCAAGATTAGCATAGGTGAATCCAAGACATAAATCCGTAAAAAAGAGTCCAGGAAGACCAAACAATCTCCCTAATGCAGGTACATCTAGCAGTAAGAGTAATTGCAGAACAAACGGCAACACTACAGCACAAGCCCGGGCTGGAACGATGTGGCGTAACAGCAAGCCCGCCTTTTTCAAGCGATGATGTACGTAAAGTGCAACCGCTGAGAGACCCGGCACCAAAAGAGAAGCTCAGTCCATACACCCACAGTTTCGAAGAGAAAAAAAAACGTATTAAAAGCAAGGAGTTCAAAATTCACTAGGCAATTCAACGAAATTTAGTACTACAACACGTGAGGTAAAAACCTCACAAGAACGGAGCTAGTGAACTACACTTCAGAACGGTCGGAAATCGAATCCCTGTCGTTTTATTAAATAGCGAGTTAAAAAAAATAAAATCAAGATAGCAGAGAGGAGCATAGTTGCTGTTTTCAGGCAAGGGCTAAATCGGATGAGTTTAGGAACGCACAGTTCACAAATCCCCAGCAATCACCTGATTGGCTGAATTCTAATCCGCTAATATGCGACACTGCTGCATAAGACTTGACCCTAAGGAAAAAAACAAAAAATAAATAAATAAAATGAAAAAATAAAATTAAATTAATTTATAAATAATTCTGATTCTAGAATTTCAATGAAGGAGCGATTGCTATTGTTTGTTTACATTATTGGGCGAATTTTGACATTTGGAATTATTGTTGTCTTATAAGTAGAGACATTCAATAGATGATTGTGAGTAACTTTTAATTTAGTAATTTTAAAATTGTGTTAATTTTTAACAACTAGACTTGATTCTGAATATTTTTTATTATTAATGTTGTAGATTTACCAAATATGTTTATGGAATATTGTCAATCCTGAAGAGGAAACCTTACCGGTTTCGAAACGTCGAGTTGTTTTTATGAAACTTTAAAATAATAAAAAGTTTTGTCTGAAGCTATCGTTTGTGCAGTTTGAAATTTATATATTCTCAGACGTCAAGACTTGATTAAGTTAAATTTAGATTTTTCTCTTTTTTTTTTAGTTGAGTTAGTATTTAGAATCGGTTCTATAGCAGACATCGTTCAAATTTAATAGAATAGGTTTGCTGTATGTTTAAAAAAAATATTCCTCACAGCATTGAACTTATCCTTCTTCTTCTTCTTCTTCCAAATCTGGCCTTGGTATGGCCAACCTAGTCCACACGCATAGGATTATCTACGACATTCGATACGACTATACCGACTTCGATTTGAAAATGTTTATGGGCCCAAAACACATTAAACTGGGCACTTGGAATACCAGAAGTGTCGTCAACAAAAAAGAGGGCATTGAGACCTTTCTGTTTTCCTCAGGACTGTATATTTTATCCACCTTTGAAACTTGCTTGTCATCCAAGATTACGGACTGGCGTATTAGAGGATTCCCTACGTATGGGAACGATCGCGAGAGTGCTAACCCTGGTGGAGGGGCGTTGATTCTGATAAAAGATCACTTCAGAATCACCCCTATTAACCTGTATGGTGAATTTAGAAATCACATGAACGTAGTGGGTATATCCTTTGTCTCAGCAATCGGTCGTATTCAGTTCATATCCTTATATGCACCCCCTACTTTTCCTACCCCGGAAAATTGTTGGCTGGAATTTCTAGGAAAATTGAATCGAACTAAACCGATGATAATATGCGGTGATTTTAACGCTCACGCCTGGACCTGGGGTTCTGGGCTTAATTCCGCGAGGGGGTCTCATATTAGAAGCCATGGAGCAACTGTGCCTGGTGGCTCTGAATGACTCCATTGCAACACATCTCTCATCCCCAGATAAAGAGGATTGCAACCTAGACTTGATTTTGATCTCAGGTATCGTGGGAACTTTTTTCAGAATCTATATGTGATAAGATACCAGAGGATTTTATTTCGGCCAACAGTGACATAGAAATTACGGAGTTGTATGAGACATTTGTGGGAAATATCATAGATTCATTAATGGAAGCTGGGGCTTTCTTCCCCCGCGGCACCCCTGTCCTCTCCCACTCTCAACCTCTCTGGTGGGACGCGGATTGCGCCAAAGCGGTGGCAGTCCGGAGTTTCATGAAGAGAGAGTATCTCAAATTCCAAACTCCAGAATTCAGGTCTTGGTATAAGTCTGGAGACACACAAATCAAGATGTTTCTTAACAAAAATAAATCTGCCTCTTACTTAGCTTTTTGTGAAACTCTAGACACCTCTAAATCACTGACACTTATCTGGAAGGCCATTAGAGCTTTCTCTAGCAGAGGAGCCCCCATGTCGAACAACAACTGCACTGACCCCGAATCCAAGCTCTTCAGATCACTGCGAGATGATCTGGTAGAGGCTCACATTAATCCCATTCCCCTCCCTCCTCCACGACTCGAGACCTTGGATAGCGTGAACGAAGACATGAACTTACTTTTTACACAGAAGAAATTTGAAGCGGCTCTTGCATCCTGCAAGATGAACTCTGCACCTGGCCCAGACAATGCCTCATACCAGATAGTGAGAAAGCTTCCACAGCGAATCTGAAACTCGCTTCTTGCATTGTTCAACATCTACTATGCGAAAAGTGTCTTTCCCCAAACATCGATTCTCAGTAAAATTATTTTCATCCCCAAACCCAATGGAAAGGGCTTTAGACCAATTTCCCTTACCTCCACGATTTGCAAGCTCTTCGAAAGACTTGTTCCACGAAGACTCGAGTTTTTGGCAGAGAGTCACAGTTGGATCCCACCCCGTCAGTTTGACTTCACAAAGGGAAGATCATCACTGGACGCGGTGGTTAATTTAGTCACGGATGTCCAGCAGGCCTTCCTCTGTGACCTGAATACCTTTGTGGTAGCCATTAATATCCAAGGAGCTTTTAACAACGTGCTCCCTGCAGCCGTGCTAAGCCAACTTATTGATCTAAAGGTCCCATCGAAAATCATTAACTTCATAGCTCACATAATTTCCAAAAGACTCCTATTTTTTTCGTCAGGCGACAAAACGGGCAGACCCTCATGTGTAGAAGTGGCACAAGGCGGGGTACTTTCCCCCCCCCCATCTCTTTAAAACGAATCCTTAAAAAAACTCACTTCCCGAAAAGCACAAAAATTTTTTTTTAACAGATGCAAAAAAATGCGCTTTCGTACATGTAATTTAACAACAACAAAATAACAAATAACAGAATTAAGCGAATGTCTTCTCTGATTTATGTGCTGGCAAAATACAATATTTCCGAATTTTGTGTACCACCCCTAACACCCAAAACTCACCCCCCTGAAATAGCCCGCGAAGAAATGGTCAGTATGGGCAAAATCTAAAGTAGTATGGGGCAAGACACGAACTGACTTTAATCAGACTTGACCAGACAATGGGACAAGTATGGGATCATGCCCAATCCCACACTACTAGTATGGCATCGATTTTTCAATTTAAACAATATCACAAAGAATAATTATGGCAATATGGAAAATTACCAACAATGAATTATCCGTTTGCCATACTAGCAGCATGGGAAATATGAAGTATGGTAACTATCTATATCCTATACTTCAAATAAGTGATACTAACAAGCAAGGCACTTATCCATATCCCATGCGTCAAGTATGGGAAACTGACAAGTACAGCTGTTATCAATATCCCATTCTCGCAGTATGGAAAATTAAGAAGTATGGTAACTATCCATATCCCATACTTGCAATATGGGGTATCAACAAGCATGGCACTAATCAATATCCCATACGTCAAGTATGGGAAACTGAAAAGTACAGCTGTTATCAGTATCCCATTCTCCCAGTATGGGAAATAAGGAAGTCTGGTAAATTGCCATATCTCTTACTTGAAATTAGGCCCGAATCTATAATTTTTTTTAGAAGGGGCATATATGCCATTTGGCGCCCTTTTCTCCTTAAAATTTTTTTCGATAACCTTTTTTTTTTTTGCTTTACTCAACGACCATTTTGGCGCCCCCTGGTTGGTACAGGGGGAGCACATGCCACCCCTTCCCTTCTCCTCCTAGAGCTGGGCCTGCTTGAAATATGAGGAAATTAAACAGCATGGAATTTATCAATATGCATACTGGAAGTATGATAGACGTGTCGGATATGGATAAGGATACCAATTATTCACACAAAATATCTAACAAATTGAACATCACACAACTTTTGCTTTCTTATTCTTTTTGGCAGCAACAACTGCGCTGAAAGTTTGCGCATCGACTATTTTAACCAAAGCCCAGAATGCGCAAAACCAATGTTTAAACAAAAAGAAGAAGAACCAGAGCCAGGGTTGTGTACGTAACATACCAGAGGTATGTTACATAGTTTGTTACTGTATTCAGGGTTGGGTAATGACGCGTCACTCGAGGTTTTCTACGTATGTTACCGGTATGTTACATCAAGTAACAAAAATGACTAAATTGAAATGAATTGACTAAAATGAAATTTGGACTAAATAAGATGGGAAAATTATAATTAACGTCTTGATGTCAAATACAGCTATATAAAATATAACAAAGATGTAATTGTCAAAAAAATTTCGGAAAAAAATATAATATATTTATTAACATTTTTAAAATTATTTTTATGTCATTGTAATATGTTCAAATTTTTATAAATTGTTTTGTCCAAATTCCGGGTCCTGCAAATTCTAAGATAAAAATCGCAGTTTAATGCTTATAAAATAGTTTTATTCCTTAGAAAATTACCTTAAAAACAAGCATAGGACCGATATAATAAAATCTATAAAGCAGTTCATGTTCGGTGGAGGAAATATGGTGGATCGTTGAATTCCTACTGATACATTGTAGACAATGAAGCAATGTTTCATGCTCTTTGTTCATTTAGAAAACTAACATTTAAAAGAAAAACCTTGACCGTTTCGTTCATTTTGACAGATCAAGATAAAAATGACAATTGCCATGTATTTATCATTACTCTCTAAAATTGAATAAGTGAAAATTCACTTATTAGATGTCAAAAGTCTTCCACTCTTTCAAAAAGTGCATATGCACTTACAATAAGTGTATATGCACTTATGATAAGTGAAATTTTCACTTATTATAAGTGCATATACACTTTTTGAAAGAGTGGAAGACTTTTGACATCTAATAAGTGAATTTTCACTTATTTATATTTAGAGAGTATGTTCAAAAATTGGTACAATAACATTATTTCAATAAACAACGATAATTTATTATATTTTGATAATAAAACCTTAGTCAAAATAATTTTCAATTCAGAAAAGGATTGGCTTTATTTTAATGCAAACAATTATTTTTATAGAAGAATATAAAACTAATTTTTTCTTTATTTAAATTAGTAAAATTCTTAGTAGTGCACTAATTGGGACATTTACCTTACTGTAAGTATACGTGTCCCAGCAAAAAGAAGTTTGTTTGTGTTTTTTTAGATTATTTCAAAAATAACTAATGATAGAACGTCCAACGTCCTTCCGGCAGGACAAAAAAGCCTTCCGCGAGTACGTACGAAATCGCGTTATAAAATTAACATGGATTCAGATAAACAAAAAGTAGTATATATGGTTGGAAAGGTAAAGAATCAAGCTTTCAGCGCATGTAAACATGGAACTTGTAAATTCAAACCCCGAAGCTTGGTAGCTAAAAGAAGTTAAATTTTCCAAAAATTCACATAATTTTTAGTCACAAAACGACGACGCGCGGTACTGCCGGCAGGACGTTTTCTTTTTTTTAAAAAGCCTACCTAGCCCTTGTACATAAATTTAAAAAATCGATATTTACGTCATCTGAAAGTTTGTTTCATTACCTAAAAAACCATATATTCATTTTTATACTTATCTGCTTCCATATTGATTTTATAGAGCGATTTCCGAGGGACTCGCGCCTGAGCCATTTACCACCGGCCGCCATTACGTTAGTTATAACAATATTTACAAAAGTCATAATAAACTCAATTCCTTTGATGATAAAGATGATGAATTATGATGATGGTGATGATGATGATGATGATGATGATTATATGAAATTAAAATATTTTTTCACAAAAATGAATTGTCCTTCCGGAAGGACGTTTACTGTGTGAAAGCGCGTCCTACCGGCAGTACGCAGCCTTGGACGTTCTATCACTAATCTGTCAATTCTGACTTCGAATTTCAAAACAGCGTAAACATTTCCTAATTTTCTGTTACTTTTTGTGAGTATAGAAGAAAACCAACGAAAATAAAGGGAAAAGAAAATCGATAAATTTATGACAGGTTAGACTAACAATAAGTTACACTGCTGTAACTTTGCAATAATGATTGAAATGACAGGCCTCATACTCATGACACTATTGCCACTTTTTTCAGCTGATGCCACTATTTAGCTACTATTTTGAAAAAAATGCCACTAAAGATACTATTTTCAACTCAGATGTTTAATAAGTCTTTAAGTATTTGCCTACTGTCCTTTTCTTTATTAGACTTCAATTATAAAATATAAAATTATAAAAAATTATTTTCATTGAGACGAAAGAAAATGACCGAAAAACTGAAGCAGAAGCCAAAAAATAAGGAAACGCATTGTGGTTTATTGTAGGATTTGTTTCTGAACTTTGGGAGGAAATCCATTATATTATTCGGAAAATGTTCCAATCTTTAGGACTAATTTCTGATTTTATTTTATTTTTTTTGGAATAAGTCCATTTTTCTGAACTTCAGAAATATTTTCATCTAGACTTAGGATTTATATTTTTTTACTTCTGGGAAAAAATCCATCGCATTTAGACGATTTTTCAATTTTTTGGAAAAAAATTTCAATGATTTGATAAAAATATTTTTTCGTGAAACATTGGAATTTTTTTCACCAATTTCTGGGATTTATTTACGAATTTTCGGAAAAAATTCACTATGTTTGGAAATTTTTTCAATCTGAGTCAGAATTCGTGAAAACAGCAAAAAAATAAAATGGAATTTATTTTTTATCGAAATATGGAAAAAAATGTTTAATTGGATCATAGAAATTTTTTCACCAAACAAACAAAATTAAAAAAAATTTTAACCAAAGTTATTGCAAAATGAAAATTTTTGTCACTTTTTAAACAAAAGCTTATATCTCCTAAACGAGTAAACCGATTCTAATGACCCTTAGATAAAATGAAAGGGTATAAAAATCACTTCATTTTAAAGTTAAAAACTTTTTAAAAATATAAATTTTTTATAATTTGTTTATAAATTGATTATAAACAATTAATTTTTTTTATTGTTCTGGACCTTTTAAAAATCGGAAAAAGTACTAATTAACAGCTAAAACTATAAGAAATTCAAATCCGTAGAGAAAATTGACGTGCCGTAATTTGTTTAAAAGTTATGACGAAAATTATGAAGCGCTGTTTGATGAGCCATCGAGGAGCATATGGGCATTTCCATGTGAAATTTCCCGATCAAAAATTTAACTTTAATTTAATCTATATTTCTCAATTCTTTGCATAAAAATAGTATATACGTGTTTTTTTATTTAAATATGGGAGCCATAGTTTTCGAGTTATGAGCATTCAAAATTTTGATTCTGAAAATAAAGACCTTTCTGTAATTGTTTATAACTCACAAAATACTGAAGTTACAAAATGAATGTAACAAGTAATAAGTAATAATAAGTAAAACAATTTAACGGCTATCATAGTTTAGTTTAAATTTGTTTTGTGCAGCGCAGCGCAGCGTTAGATGTTGCACAACGTAAAATCCTACACTACCGTCGGAAATTGTTGGTCCGATCGATTGGAGCGGATCAAAAAAATACAGCTCAAATAAGACCACGATATCTTGGTTAAAAATTAAGATAGAAACTTAACGTTTAAAAATTTGAAAAGATTATTAAATTCTGCGTTAGAATACCTATTAGTTAAAATATTTTAAAAATCCAAAGTGATTATATTACTTGATGTGTTAGAAAAAAAAATTCTCAAATTTTTCAATTATCGTTCCATATGTTCAGTTCGTTGCCTGATGTAGAAAAATTGAATAAAAAAATTGAATTTTATATTGTTCTCTTCGTTGAATTGCTAGCTTTAATTTGAGCTAAGGGAACTTGAAAAATATTGAATGGTTCACGAGATATGACTAAAAACGTCCGAGCATATTTTTCTCAAAAACCTTCATTTTTAGGCAAAAACCACGTTTTTGATTGATTTTCGAGAAAAACATGCTCGGACATATTTAGTCATATCTCGTGAACCATTCAATATTTTTCAAGTTCCCTTAGCTCAAATTAAAGCTGGCAATTCAACGAAGAGAACAATATAAATTTCAATTTTTTTATTCAATTTTTCTAAATCAGGCAACGAACTGAACATATGGAACGATAATTGAAAAATCGAGAATTTTTTTTCTAACACATCAACTAATATAATCACTTTGGAATTTTAAAAAATTTTAACTAATAGGTACTCTAAGGCAGAATTTAATAAGCTTTCCAAATTTTTAAATGTCAAGTTTCTATCTTAATTTTTAACCAAGATATCGTGGTCTTATTTGAGCTGTATTTTTTTGATCAGCTCCAATCGATCAGACCAACAATTTCCGACGGTAGTGTACATGCTTTTAAAATTCATTTAAACAAAACTACAAGTCGGATCACTACGAATTTTATCGCATTATACTCGTAACATTCTAAACTTTATTTTAGAAACAAAAAATTAATTTTTTTCCTTGCCCAAATTTAGAAAAAAACCATTTGTTTATAAAATTTATTTATATGACTCGAAAGCAAAGGAAAATTCAAACATTTTATCTCTTTACATTCGTTTTGTAACTTCAGTATTTTGTGAGTTATAAACAATTACAAAAAGGTCTTTATTTTCAAAATCAAAATTTTGAATGCTCATAATTCGAAAACTATGCCTCCCATATTTAAATAAAAAAACACGTACATACTTTGTTTATGCAAAGAATTGAGAAATATAGATGAAATTAAAGTTAAATTTTTGATAGGTAAATTTCACATGTGCCCATATGCTCCTCGATGGATCATCAAACAGCGCTTCATCCAGAACAATAAAAAAAATTAATTGTTTATAAACAATTTATAAACAAATTATAAAAAAATTATATTTTTAAAAAGTTTTTAACTTTAAAATGAAGTGCTTTATATACCCTTTCATTTTATCTAAGGATCATTTAAATCGGTTTACTCGTTTAGGAGATATAAGATATTGTTTAAAAAGTGACAAAAGTTTTCATTTTGCAATAACTTTGGTTAAAATTTTTTTTAATTTTGTTTGTTTGGTGAAAAAATTTCTATGATCCAATTAAACATTTTTTTCCATATTTCGATAAAAAATAAATTCCATTTTAAATTATTTTTGTGCTGTTTTCACGAATTCTGACTCATTTTGCTTCCTCATAGAGAAAGCTTTGTGATCGTTAAGATTTTCGATTTTCCAAAAGTAGTCTAAATTGACTTATTTTCATCTAAAAAGCGTAAATTTTCATTCCTAAGCAAATGTCCAGATGTATGTGTGTGTGTATGTATGTGGGTGTGTGTGTATAGCGTTTTTTGTGTACAAGATACTTTAACGGATTCCAATAAAATTTGGATGACTTATTAAGCTCATGAATATCTAAATTTCGACACAGGGATTTTTGAAAATACCCAACCAAATTTTTTTGAGCACCTTTTTTCATCGAAAAAAATCGTTTTTTGATAAAAATTTTTTTCATGCTATAAATACAACTTAAAGAATACAAAAATCATATTCCTTATCTCAAAACGAATCGATTGATCTATATAACTTTTATAATTGATCAATAATTCGTAAAATAATTCATATTTTTACATTTTTTTTGCATTAAAAATTTTTTTTTTACAACTTCCCCAATTAACTTATAAATTATTAATTTCTTGCTTCCTCTATGTATGTGAAGATTTTCTAATTTTCGGGGAAAATATTCAAAACAAGTAACGCTTAGGTTAACATAAATGAAAATAAGGATTCTAAGACTTAAAATAAACCTTAAATTATTGGAGACTATTAAAACATCACAAATCACACAAAATTCAAAAATGGACAGGTTGATAATGTTCACATTAGTCCAGTTAAAGTAGAAAAGAAAAATATTACTATTCAAGAACTTTTGTAAATGAAGTATTTCATATTTCTTTAATTTAATGTATTGTTAATATATTTTATAAAATAAAAACAGTAATTTTATTAGTTTTTGTTATTTTTACAACCATAAGATTAAATAAATAAATAAATTTATATATATTTGTTAAAAAAAATTATAAATATAAAAAAGTATGAGGCCTGAAATGATAAAGAATTTAATTTTTTAACAGATAAATTGTAATCTCTGAGTAAATTGAAATCTAAGAAATAATAAACATGTCAGTGTAATTGCAATTACAAGTTTTAAACTTAACAGTGGCGTATCCAGACTCGGTTTCTGGAGGGGGTCATACATGAGAGAGAAAGGGACAACACTATAGTGTTGTCTCTCTCTCTCTCTCTCTCTCTCATGCAAATCCAAGTTAGCTCCAAGGGGGGTCATGACCCCCTTGACCTCCCCCCCCTGGATACGCGCATGAAACTTAAAATATGACAATACAAATATTTCAAGTTATTATCCTAATAATTGCAATAATTGCCCAGACAAGTTTTTAGCAGTTAGATTGAAATTTATTTAAGAATTACAATTTAACAGTTAAAAATTGCAATTCATTATTTCAATAATGGGATAATTTAAAAACTTAACGATAAAATTTCTTAATCGAAACATGCATGCAAAGAAACAGCAAAAGAAAATGTCAGTTATTTTGAACCTGCTCATATGACTTGACTTCAACTTTTCTCAATATTTCTCGTGTTAAAAAAATAGAAAAATGGTATTTGATGCTACGAGATACTGACTGAATCAATTAAATAAATAGGGAAGAGTTTTAAGTTGCGTTACGTGCTCAATCAACACACAAAAATTTTATTATACCAATCGGTAGTTCTTACGTTGCTTTATCTTTTCCAAAAATCAGAAATTGACTACATCTATTTTTTTCGAGCTATGAGTATGTTGAGCGAGTTTTGTTCGAAGCTCAATTTCGAGTGTTCGCCCTGTAAAATTAGATATTTGGGAGATAGGTCCCCCTAATAGCACCGACTGTGCCGGGAACGTTCCTGGAATGGGCCGCCGGTCCCTGGGGTACGTTCACATGGACCGTTCCAATATACCTGACAAATACGTTCCGGATTTCACTAGGCTAGGAACGTTCCGAGGAACTTTAAATACACATTGAAAAATAATTAATGTTAATATCTTGCGCAGTAGTTTTCTATCGCACCTAGAGCTGCACAGTTGAATTTAGTGACCACTGTTCTATAGAAGCAATCATATTAAAAACATTAAATAATATTAATAAAAAAATTTTCAGCTTTTTCCGCATACTTTTTCCGCAACCCGTTCTGCGATTTTTTGAATGTGTATTCAAAGTTCCTCGGAACATTCCATGAACGTTCCGCGGGAACGTTCCTAGCCTAGTGAAATCCGGAACGGATTTGTCAGGTATATTGGAGCGGTCCAAGGGAACAGCAGCTCATTCCAGGAACGTTCCCGGCCTAGTCGGTGCTATTAGGGCCCTTTCACCGTAGAGCGTCACAAATAAAAAAATTTCTATCAGTTTTTGAATATCAACAAATTATTTAATAAATTATAGAAAATTACCTTTCAAACATATTTTAACAACTGATTCAACACAAAACCCTTTTGAGTGATTTTTCATAATTTTATAGCAAGTTTTTAATAGAAATGCATTTTTCACATAGAAAACCCATCATAAATTTCATAGACCTAAAATTGCCTCTAAATATTTTCCAATTTCAGATATGGGTGATTTTCTGTATAGGGCATATAATTCCGCACGACAAATAATAAGTATTTTTTTTTACAATTTCAATTTAAAATACACATTTGCTTCAAGGCAAAATGTCAGCAAAGTAATACCCCTGATGAGCTGAAAAAAATTACAATATTTTTATTCCTTAAATAAATCAGTATTGTAAAGGTCACGTCATGACGCTCAATAAAGGTTCATTTGAAAAAATAATGATAATAATAATAAAATAAGTAAATAAATAAAAAATACACCAGTTTTTCATATTTGATTTGTTGAGGACATATTCACTAGCACAATATGTCTAGCAATTATTTAACAGCGTAAGAAAATAATTTTTTAAATTTATAGTAAAATAATAGGTCACGCTACATTAATTATTTAATGTGTTTAATAGTTTTCTATTTTTTATTAAGTAAAAATATTTAAATTTTGTATGAATTCGTTTTAATTTAATGTTAATTTAACAATAATATTCATTTCTCTATTAATTTAAGATTTGCTTTTTCTTAAATTTTTACTTTTTATTAATTAGCCACGCTATGATCTAAAAGTTTAAGAATAACATTTAATGAAAAAAAACTAAAATTCATTTTGTTTTATTTTTAAATCTTTAAAATGAAAAAAAAAAAATTGTTTATAAATCTAGTACGTTAAACATCAAAAAAATGTTAAAAGCAATTGTATTATTTGTTAATTTTATATTAAAAATGTAAAATTTATTTCTCAAAACTGTATGAGGGACAGGCCGCATATTTTAATTTCTTCAAATTAATTTTATTTAAGAAAATCTATATTAAATGATTGTAAAAACTTCTTTTTTAAGTTAAATTTTGAAAATCTTAATTGAAGTTTCATAAATATCAATTATACCATTTTTTTTAAACCGAGCGAGCCAGGGTTGATATCATATTTACAACTAGTTATAATTAAAAAGGCGAAATATTAATTGCAGTAAAAATATTTCGACTCTTTAAGTCAGCAGTTCGAACCATTGATGAATTTTCTACATTAATGAGGAAATGGACATATATTCGAAAAGAGGTTATGCCTAAAGTCATTAATTTACTTTTTGAAATAGAAATACTAACATTTATTGTAATTTTATTTTACGAAATGTGACCAATTTAATTTAAAACAAAAAAAAACTATTAAATATCATAATTGGCAAAATTAAAGATTTTCAACATTCAGAAACAAATTTAAATAATTTTTTTCGTTTCTCTACAAAGTTTCTGAATGTTAAAAATTTACCCAATTTCATTTATTAATTTAAGTTAACTTTTATTCAATTATGAGTTGTAATATATTACTTTGTTTTAAATTAAATTTGCTACTTTTTGTCTGAATAAAATTACATTAGAAATTAGTTTTGAGTAAGGATTTCTGAAGTGTTTCCATCATTTTTAAAAGGTATTCTGATTTTCTTTAAAGTTTATATTTTGATAGTAAATATTAAGATAAACAAAACCCTATGATATTATTTTAAAAATGTTGATATTTCAATAGTTATTATCAAAGTTTTTTAGAAACAACCCAATTGCTTCCGTTCTAATTAACAGAATGTTATAAAAATTGAAACTATTATTTAAAAATAGGCGCTTGTCGAAATACTAATAGTTTTTTTAAAAAACGCATGCAATTTGTTTAAATAATCAACACTTGTTATAAAAAAAATTGAAAATTAAGCCTGTTCTTAATGAGATATTGACTTTGCTTTTTTAATATTTTAAATATTTAAATATTTTAATATTTTTATTCTGTATATAATTGTTCACATTTCCCAAAATTAAAATTTTGGGACCCACATTGTACGAATAAGATACTTTTAATTACAAATATGAAGTTGTCAACAACAAAATACTATCCATATCTTTTGTTTTTTTCTTATTTACACTAATTGTCAGTATTTATTATGACTGGAAATTTAAAACTTTAAAAAATGTCAATGAATTATTGTGTCAATCCTTTGGAAAAAATTAAATGAGATTATACATTAGTTGTGTTAAAAAATTGTAAAAATATTATTATTAAATATAATTATTTGAATATAATTTAACAATTTATTGTAAAATTTAAATTGTAAAAATATTATTATTAAGGTATTAGTCGCGTAAATGCTCCCGCAAAACTCCCGCAAAATAAAAAGAACAAAAAATTAACTTTTATATCAACTCACTTGCTTCCTTGTGACCTCTTCTAATGTAATATATGTAATTTTAACGATTTTGAGTCAGGTACTATAAGTTATCGTGATGTATTGCTCACACGTTTTCGACATTTTTCAATGAAACCATGTGAAAATGAAAAATTATGAATTTTTAAATTATTGTATTTTTTATACGGCGTGGTCAATAAAATTAATTTTTTTTTAAAGGATTTATTTTATCTCAATGTGTAACTTAGTAGTTTTATTTGAAAAACGGACGACTTGTTTTTTTATAATTGAATATAAGAGACATTTTTTACATGCATTTTGTGCTATTGCATGTAAAAGGTATAAACTTTGAATTAATATTTTGAAGCTCAGAAGTGGTCAAAATTAATAGGATAGATCTCATTTCATAGATAAATACGTCATGAATACAGATACAAAGTTTAAAAAAAATCTGACGAAAATCATTTTACGCGACTAATACCTTAAATATTATTATTTAAATATAATTTAACAATTTATTATTGCAAACAAAAACATAGTATACATATTAGATTATATAGTAAAATATTTAGCGAATATGTTTTAATCTATCAAATTCATTTTTTAGGAAAAATTAAATTGAAATATATATAAAAAATAAGATTTTAAACATTTATAAAACATTTACAAATAACCTAATTTTATAACTGGGTGAGAATTTCTCAAGTGGTCCTCGAATTTCCAAAGGTTGAAATTTTTCCATGTCAATACATAAAAAGTTTGGTCTATTATAATTATAAACACCCTATAAATGTTATTAAAAAATATTCATTTGTTTATTTATTATAAACAATTGAAATTTTATGCATATCATTTTTAAAACTACTGTTACTTTGACATGAATTATCAAAAGTTTATGATTTGTTTACACATAATCATGTTCTGGATGTGTATCATCAATTTTATTTACAAAACTTTAAACAATATTTATCAAGGATGAATTTACTGTTCAAAATTATCTAGAGCTTTTATTTCTTAACCGATTTTACTAAATTTCATTTTAAATGAAAGATTATAAAATTTTGAAGAGATTTTTACATTTTAATTTGTTTATATTAATTTTGTTATTGTAAAGTTTAATAAAAATAGCAATTTTTAAGATAAACTTATCTCCAGTTGCTATAATTGAATGATACATGCTAAAAACTATTAATTTAAAAAAACACCTAGAGTACTCCCTGAACTGTAAAAAAAATACACAAATAAAAATGTGAATGTTATAAATAAATTATATTAACAAATAATTAGGGTTACAACAAATTGTTAATGTCGACAAAGGCATTGTTAGATTTTGATGAAATTGTTTAGTCGGGGGTTTTTGGGGTCGCTGATTACGAATCTGTTGCTAGTTTCTAAAAATTCAAAATGGTGGTTCCGATATGGCGGCAGAATTTTTTAAAAAATTGATCTATTTTCTTGAAAGTCGTTACTCGAGGAGTATTGTTAAACTTTACAATAAAAAAATTATTATAAACAAATAAAAATGTAAAAATCTCTTCAAAATTTTATAATCTTTCATTTAAAATGAAATTCAGTAAAATCGGTTAAGAAATAAAAGCTCAATAAAAGCTCTAGATACTTTTGAACAGTAAATTCCAGTTTGGTGCTATTGTGCGGCGCACGAGCATACCTGCAAAAACTTTAATAATTAATAAACTATTTCGATCTAACAACTTTTTTTTATGGATATTTCATCCTTGATAAATATTGTTTAAAGTTTTGTAAATAAAATTGATGCATAATTTAAATCTCCTAGTTCCTTCTAGTTCTCTTATTTTTCTTCAGTGAGAAGAAGGGGCACATGAGACCCCGAAACGTCTGACACTACACAATTTTTCAATTTCTTTCTGTACCTTTACGCCAACAAAATTCGAAGAGTTTATTTATAAAATTGATGATACACATCCAGAACATGAATAATTTGTAATTCGTTTATAATAATAAATTATTGTTTATAATTAATATTGATTTTAAAAAGTCAAAAATTAATTTTTTGAAAGGCTCTACTTTCATTAACTATGTGTGAAAAAATCATAAACTTTTGATAATTCATGTCGAAGTAATAGTAGTTTTAAAAATGTTATGCATAAAATTTCAATTGTTTATAATAAATAAACAAATGAATATTTTTCAATAAAATTTATAGTGTGTTTGTAATTATAATAGACCAAACTTTTTCTGTATTGACATATGGAAAAATTTTAACCCTTGGAATAATTTGAGGTCCACTTGAGAAATTCTCACCGAACTATAGTATATGTATATACTGTATCTGTTCATAATATTTATTTTAGAAATTATTATAACTTGTATTTTGCATTTCTCAATTTAAAAGTTTCTGAAGATTCAGCATTTAAAAAAAAACAATAGATATGGATAGTATTTTGTTGTTGACAACTTCATATTTGCAGGGATCACAGCCCCTATTGCTGGTAAAAAAGGTGAATAGGGTCAATTTTTTTTCAAAATAGGGGACAAAAAGGGGACACAAATTTCGCTTTAAAGTCTATGATGTCGACTTCCATTGAAAAATTGAAGATGTTAAATATGGTCTTAATAGTTTGTACTTTTTAAATAGAAGGAAATTTAATGTTTACTAAAATGTCAAATTAATATTTTTTAAACAAATAGCGTTATTCATATAAACATTAAAATATTATATATACTAGAAACATTAAAGTGCGTTATGGCGCGCGAGAAACTTTGCATTGTTATTTGTCATTCAAAACTATAAATTTTTGGAAATTTAAATAATGAAAATTAGGAGAATTAACTTTTTTTAAAGTAACTGAAAAACAACGAAAACAATTGACAATTGAAAATAAAACTCGAAAAATATTTAGATAATTACACAATTGAAGAACAATTAATAAAATTACATAATAAACATTAACTTTAAACTAGAAAATTGGAAAATTACGAAAATTATAGAAATAACTGACGAAAATGATTGCGAATTGAAAAACTGAATTGAAAATCGACAAAAATAATTTAAATTCAAGAAAATAATAAAAACTTGAAGAAATAAATTGAAAATTTAAGAATTGAATTGAAATTTGAAAAAATAAATTAAAATTGAAAGCAAAACTCTAACAATGGCCGGGTTAATCCAAAATCGAACAAAATAATTATTGAAAAAATTAAAGAACAATTATAACATTTTAAGAGAATAAATTAAAAAATTGTTGCAAGCAATTGAAAATTGAGGAAAATGAATAATAATTGAAAGAATTAGTTGAAAATTAGATTAATTTACAATTAGAAAAAATAATTTAAAAAATCAAACAGTATTAAATTTAAACAAAATAATTCAAAAACTATGGAAATTATAGGAATACCTAATTGTTGGAAATAATTGAACAACTAGATTGCAAATTGAAAAAAATAATTACAATTAAAAAAAATAATTAAAAAAACAGGCAAAAAATTTAAAAATTAAGAAAATAATTCAAAATTGCAAGAAGGAATTGAAATTTAAAAAATAAACTTAGAAATTGAAAAAAGTAATTGAAAAAACGATAATTATTGAATATAGAAGAAAATAATTGAAAAAAGCGAGAATCTTTTAATATTAAAGACATTAATTTAAAATTGAAAAATAGAATTTGAAATTTAAAGAAAATAGTTGTAGAATTAAACATTTGAATTCAATTTTTAAAACAATTTTTGTGACTGAAAAAAAAATGGATAATTGAATTAAACTGAAAAGTTAAAAATTAAATTAAAATTTAAAGAATATAATTAAAAATTGAAGAAAGTATTTTAAAAAAGACGAGAATCATTAAATATATTTAAAAAATGGAAATGAAAAATGGAAGTATTGTGTTAATAAATAAATAAATAAATAAATTAAAATGAAATATTTAAAATTCAAAAAAACATTTGAGAATTGAAGAAAATAGTTGTAGAATTGAACAACTGAATTTAAATTTAAAACAGTTTTTATAATTGAAAAAAATTATTGAAAAAAGTCGAGAATTAAAGAAAATTTTTAAAAATAATTTTAAACTGAAAACATTATTTAAAGTTTTGAAAAATAATTCAAAATTAAAGAATTAAATTACATTTTTAAGAAGACAGATAGATAATTGAAAGAAAAATTACAAAATGATAAAATTATTAAATATTAAAGAAAATAATTGACAAATGAAAAAAATTTTGGAAACTGTCGAGAATAATTATCAAGAGAATTACGAATCAATTAAAATTTTAAAAAATAGTTATAAAATTTTGAGAGAATAAGTGGAAATTGAAAAAATTGTTTAAATTAATTAAAAATTGTGAAAAATAAATGAAAATTAAACAAATATCTGAAAAAGCAAAGTAGTTTTACGCTAACTCCCCCCCCCCCCCCCCTACACTATGTGTTACATAGTTTTTTTTTCATAATGCATTTCGACGACATATGTAGCTATTATCGAATTTCAAGAAAGTCAATTATATCACAGTCAAATTATCTGAATAAAATTTTGTGTTCTCTGCATTACAGAAGCGTTTAAAATCAACAAAGCTAATAATTCTAAATCTAAAAATAAATATATTCTTAAACCATTGTTTATAATTTTCTTTTTAAAAGCGACTAGCTCTGCCTTTTTCATTAGGATTTTAAATTACGCGCCGTCTTTTAAAAATGTCAAACAAAAAAAAATAAACTGTGGTCAATCTCCCTCTCTCTTAAATAGCTCAGCGTGATTATTAAATGATACAAATTCAGAATTAAGTAAAAAATAACTTTGATAAATTATATATTTAAATTTGAAAATTATAAATAGGGGAAATAGGGGACAAATCTTTAAAATAGGGGAAATAGGGACAAAACTTCAGAATAGGGGAAAAAAGGGGAATAGGGGACAGTCTGTGATCCCTGTATTTGTAATTAAACGGTATTTCCTTGAACAAAATTGAAAGTATCTTAATCGTACAATGTAGGTCCCAAAATTTTGTTTGGGAAATGTGAACAATTATATACAGAATATTAAAAAAAAAAAAAAAACAAAGTCAATATCTCATTAAGAACAGGCTTAATTTTTAATTTTTTTATAACAAGAGTTATAAAAAACATTGATTTCTAATAACTATTCAAATATCAACATTTTTAAAATAATATTATAGGGTTTTGTTTATCCTAATATCAGGGGCGGACAAACGCCCGGGCAAGCCAGACGACCGCCCAGGGCGCCAAGATTGTCTTAATGCAAGATGGAGCGCTGAAAAGCGCCCGCCCCTTATGTTTTGCCCGGGTAAAAAATTTAGCTTAGACCGCTCCTGCTTAGTTTTTACTATCAAATTATAAAATTTGAAGAAAATCAGAATACCTTTTGAAAATGATGGGAATCAGGAATCCTTACTCTTTTTCTATTCCAAAAAGCAAAATAATGACATCAAGCATAATATACTAACTAGTATTTATCTAATTATTTTTAAAACAATTTTTCAGAAAAATCCGATACTTTTTCCGAAAAAAGGCTGTTTTGCAATTTTTAATTTCAGCAGTTTTGAACATTTGTGTCTCTACTCTATACAGCTAGGAAGAAAAAAAGAGATTAGTTATATAAATGTCCAATAATTAAAAATCAGAAATATATCATATATTTACATATCTTGTATGTACCATTATATATAATTAATTTCTGGGATGTTTGAAAGTTAATAGACCTTTTCATCTTTCTATATTCTTCCCTTTTCTAGCGCATGCCTTGATGCCATTAATTTAAAGAAAAGGGAAAGATGAAAAGGTCTATTCAAAAAAACTATAATTAAAAAAAAAAACAAATTAGTAAATAAAGCACTATTTGTCTTTACTTACTTGTAACTTTATTACATTATTAATAATATCTAAACGAATATAGGCCTAAGCAGATAGAAATACGGTTACGGGACCAGAGCATAAGACAGAAAAGGACAGAAACAGTCTCTTCTTCTTCTTCTTATTGGCCTTTTGCAAAGCAGACAGCCATAACTAACAGAAACAGTCTCTGTCCTTTGTTATCTCATGCCCTGCTCCCGTAAGCGTATTCATTTAATTCATTGTGCTTTGGGCTTATCAAATCATCATTAACCAAGGGATGTGCGAGTCGACTCGATTCTTTCGAAGAATCGATTTTTGAGAATCGATTCTAAAGTTAAAGGTCCTGTGACGACTCCTGTCCCATGACAGCGTCAAAGCGTAAAGGCGTAAAACGTTGCTCCAATCAGAACGCTCAATTAGAATAACTTCCATTGTAGAACATACTCTTATTGGCTCAACGCTTTCCGTTTTCTGCTTTGACGCTGTCATGGACAGAGACAGTCTCTGTCCTTTATTAGCCTAACGCACAATGAATCGTAATCGCTAATCCTTAATCGTAAGAATGAGAGGAAGTAGGACAGACATATATCTCTGTCCTGCTTCCTCTCATTATTGCGATTAAGGATTAGCGATTACGATTCATTGTGCTTTAGGCTATTATCTCATGCCCTGCTCCGTAACCGTATTCGTTGTGCTTTGTTATGAGACAGAAAAGGACAAAGTATATGTGTGTCTTTTTCTCTCATTAGGCCTAACGCACAGTGAATCGCAATCGCTAATAGACCTTTTCATTTAACTTTTCTGTCTTCTTCTAATGCATGTGCCATTAGCCTAACGCACAATGAATCGTAATCGCTAATCCTTAATCGTAAGAATGAGAGGAAGTAGGACAGACATATATCTCTGTCCTGCTTCCTCTCATTCTTACGATTAAAGGTACGCTCCCAGCTCGATGTCTGCCTGCCTGCACGTGCAACCGACACGAGAGAGAAGAAGACGGAACTATATTTCCGTCTTCTTCTCTCTCATGTCGGTTGCACGCGCAGGCAGGCAGACGCCGAGCTGGGAGCGTATCTTAAGGATTAGCTAGCGTTCCTATAAAGAGAGTTAGGACATGTGCCCCCTTCCACTAGCCTGTTGACAAACCGGAGACGGAAGTGACGATAAAGTAATTTGTGTGATTGGTTAAAAAGAGCGGGCGAAATTTAAAAATGTTTGTTAAGAAAGCATTTTAAAATCAGCGCGCTCTTTTCAGCCAATGAAAAAACTTTCAATACACTTCCGTCTCCGGTTACGCTGAGCCAATCAAAAGTTGAACCTCACGTGTCCTAACTCTCTTTATAGGAACTCTAGGATTAGCGATTACGATTCGTTGTGCTTTTGGCTATTGCATGAGCTGGAAAAGCTTACGATTAAGGATTAGCGATTACGATTCATTGTGCGTTAGGCTTATACAATCATACAATAAACAATATACATATATAGAGCAAACCAGTGTGACGTCACAAAGTCAAGAAGGTTAGGCTCGGACCATGTAGTCCATGTATCAGGTTCCAGGCCTAACCTTATTTACCATGTAAATTTGGTTCCGGGCCTAACCTTCTTGACTTTGTGACGTCACACTGGTTTGCTCTATTGTAGTTAGGGTTGGAAAGTTTCATGAAACTTTCCTAATTGAAATGTTTCATGAAAGTTTCAATGCTTCATGAAACATTTCAAAGTTTCAATATGGCGCAAATACATGGGCAAACTAACCTTACCTTACTTGACAAATAAATTTGAAGGCGCGAAATTTAAATTCTATCCCCTCCACTCAAAGTTTCATGAAACTCTGAAACTTTCGTCCATGAAACATTGAAAGTTTCAATGAAAGTTTCAATGTTTCAATGAAACGATTCACAGCTTACAACCCTAATTCATGAAGACTAGAATAAGGAGGTGAAATAAGTGGAGTGGGGGTGTCCACAGAAGCAGGCTAGCCAGTAGGCGCCTCTTTTCGGTTCGGGCTTTGCTCAGTAACGAATTTGAGTTTTCTGCGCACGAAGAGGGAGAAGGGAGAAGCAGCTGTTGATCAGCTCTCTTTTCCCTTCTCTTGTTTCTCCCTCTTACGTGCGCAGAAAACTAAAATTCGTTACTGAGCAAAGCCCGAACCAAAAAGAGGCGCCTACTGGCTAGCCTGTTTGCCGCGCCACCGTTCCCTGTGGTAAAACTATCTAATTTCACCTCCTTATTCTAGTCTTCATGCCCTAATTGTAGTGGCTGACGTATCCATATATATAGTTATATAGACACACACAATATGTATACATGCATATATGCCGGACTTATCTGAACAAATTTTTTATTTTTAAAAAAGTTACTTTTTCGTAAATGACAGTTAAATATTTCAACAATGCTTTTTGCAAAGTTTCGAAATTTTATTCCCTCTGCAGTCACAGTAAGATGTATGGGTAAGAAATCTTTCATGAAAAATAATAAGTATAACCTCACTTTGATTATGCTTTTTAAATTAAACAATTTTAACATAGAAACATGTTTTTAAATTTTAAAATAATGTTATTTATAAGCTTTGGTTTTTTTTATATGTTATATTAAAAATCTTACCAATTTTAAAAAACTTACCTACATATAATCAAGAAAATGCATAATAACTAAATTTATTGTAATAAGAAATTATTTGAACCGTTTTTTTCTTAAAGAATTATAATTATAATTACTTTTATAAATCAACAATTATTTATTCAATTATATTTTTGTTATGTATAATAATAATTATTATTATTTTCAAAAACTCAAACATTTCTATGTAGACAACATTGTTACATAAATTAAATTTATGACTTTTTTTAATAATGAAAATTGAAAAAGGCATAGCCAAAATACAAGTTCATGAAATTGTGATAAAAAATTCGTCCGGCTAATAGCCGGATAAAATATTTTTGCCTGTCTAGCCGGACGTTTTGACCCAGAAAGCAATTATGCCTAATATTTTGTTCTTCTAGACTTTTAGGCTCAGAAAACAATCAGTAAATCTAATCGGACAAAATTATTTTATCCGTCTAGAGGGACGTTTAGACACTTTTTATATAGAATCGCATAATTTTTTACACATCTTTTTCATTTTGTGCTTTGCACTGCCGAAAATTATTATTCATTTTTATATTTATTTTAAATAAATGTGGAAGAATAAACTACAATAATTACAAAATCCTATACTTGTAGTTTGGTGAAACATTTTTCAACCTACATTATTAACAAAAAAGTAAAAAAAAAATTAATAAATTCAAATTCACAATGTTTATATCGTTTAGTAAGCAATATTTCGTTCTATTGAAAAATTAAATAAAAAATTTAGTACACTTTTTTCTCCAACAGACGAATTAATTCATTATTCTTATTTTTTCCGCGATGGTATGTTTTATATAAATAGAATCATTTAAAATTCTAAATAAATTTTAGCTTCATAATACCATAAAATTATTTTTGAACAAACAAAACTTTTTAAATTTGTGAATTTTGATCATTTTAATGTCACGATTATAATGATTTTTGGCATTAATGTTTGAATAGTATTTGTCATAAACATTATTAAATGTAAACATTAACTATTATCAACTATAATTTTTAATTATTATAAATTTGATTGTATTTAGATTACATAATGTAAAAAACATATTTTTTTCAGCTACGGTCAAAAGATTTTACAAACAGGCGACCGTGATATCAAATGGTGACAAATTCGAAATAGCCCTTGATCATAGAAAATTAAAAACACCAAAGGGGAAAATTTTTGAACTTCCTAGTGAGCCTCTAGCTTTTGCAGTGGCTGTAGAGTGGGACAGTCAAAAGGAGATAATTAATCGAAGTTTAATGCATTTGGTAATAAAAAAATATTTAACATAAATTACATACTTATTTATTATTTACATCAGCAAAGTAACATATTACAACTTTTATCAACTTGTAGATAAACTACTAATACTTAAACTATTGCCGCTGCCCTTTAATCAAATTATTCCACACAATTAAAACATAAATTTCTCTTTTCTTAATATAATTGTATAAACCATATTTCTTATAAAACTTAATATCTTTTTTTTAACCATAATAAGATTATTTAAACAAATCAAAATCAATTTCTTTCATAAGAAATTCATTATAAATGTAATATACATAATTTAAATTCGAAAACAGTGGTAATTCAACGAATAACATTAATTTTTCAGACCACTTTATGCAACACAGTTTTGGACAATCCCCAAAAAAATACAAAAGAAGATATAGTTTCAGGAATTGTTCAATATTTAGAAACAGACACAGTTTTATTTCAATCCAATGTAAGCAATCTTTTATCGTATTTTATAATTTTCTTTTCAAATTATAAAATGTTAAAATTTAATTTTTAAGACAAATGGTAAATTATGGAAATCAAATCAGATGGAAAATTAGTTTTATGGGTTTACAAAATATTTGCAGAAATGAAAACAGTCTTGTTTTAGGATGAGGAGGAATTGTACAAAATACAAAAAGAAAAATGGGATCCGTTAATACAATGGTTTTGCGATCGGTTCCAAGTGAATATTATCAAAACCCGGAGTATAGAAGCTCCAAAAATAACGCAAGAGACAAAAAATATTCTAACAAAGCATTTACTATCATATAATTTTGAAGCTATTCACGGTAAGATCTTAATATCACGTTGATTAAATATAGTATATTGCTTAAAAGTAAATAAAGAAATGATCTTTTCAGACAAATAACAAATATATAGGTATAACAAAAATTATTCAAATTTTTATAATCTTCTGCTATTTTGAGAATTTTAAAATAATTACAACTTTGTATACTATCTAACAATAAACTTTTTGCAATAAAATATAAATATTGTATAAAAGCGAAAATTTTATACAATCTGTATATATACTAATGTATTTTTGCTTTGACCGAAAGTGTCATTTATTTACCGATTTGCACTCGGGTATAAAGAAATATAATTATTTTTTTTAAACATAATTACATTTTCAGGTTTTAAATACGGCGTCGATACTATAAAATCCGTAATTTTGACACTAGCTGCATCTGAAAATATAATCAAAGTCGAAGAAGCCGTAGCTCTATCTCGATTAGAAGAAGAGTATCAGGTAATTTTTGTTTAACTTTAGATAAACATTGTCTGGATTTTTTAATTTTATAAAAAATATGTTAAATCTTAATATTAATTAATTTAAAAATTCTACCCTGCTTATTATAACTAAAATTATAACAAACAAAAATTTTAATTATGACAAAATAAAAATTCGGATTTAAATTTACTTCATTTATCAAAATTCTAATTAAAGTATTTCAATCAGGATTTTTTCAGTGTTTCTTATGACTTCTTATCACAAATTATAATTTCATTTTTGAATTTTTTAAACTTTCTAGACAATGTATGCAGTAAGAATTTAAAAAATCCACCAAACCAGTCACTTAATTTCTTCATTTTGAAAAATCTTTGGGAATATATCAGGAATATTATACAAAACCAGTTTAGCAATCGGTTTAACCGGTTATTGAAAAATAACAAATGATCGCGGTTCTTGAAGAATAATAAAAAAATCCAGTTTTTTAAAAAAATAAAAGCTTTGTTTAAAAGTCAATTTAAACAAAGGACAAAAAATCGTTTTAATCGGTTTAACCGAAAAGCGAAAAAACGGTTAATTGATTTCCCTGCTAGGCATGAAACGATTTTAAATAAAGATGATTTTAAAATTGTCTTCTATAATTGAATAATAATTTGCAAAGAAGTTTGAAAATTGAAAGAAATTATTGACTGACGAGAGAGGTCTTCTTACTGTATAATAACTAAATAACAAGTTTCACAAAAAAAAAAAATTTTTAAACTTAGTAACCTTAAAAATTGCAGATTGGTTATTGGGGAAATGTGGAATGGTCTCACGAACTTAGTAAATACGATTTACAAACACGTTTAGCCTCCGCAATAATCTTCATTCACTTGAACTCCAACTCGAAGACATCACAACCGAAACTAGATGAAAGTAGAAAAATGCAGATATAAAAAAGGTATAAAATCGCTTACCATTCTTCTCAGTGCAATTTATGAATCTAGCTTATTTTGTACGTATTATAATCGTTATTTATCGAGTTTGTGGCACATTGGCGAAGTACAATTTTTTAAAGGCGCAGAACAATCGGGTCCTTCCCAGTCTTTCATACAGATGCAGCTGAAAAAATGTTTGTTTATTTGATTTAATTTGTAAAAAAAGATGCATCTATTGAGGAAAATGTGAAGAAACAGTTCGTTATATTTTTGTTATTAATGATTAAAAGTGTTTTAAAGTATAAATATAAAAGATTTTTTATCAAGATGTCTGATTACCTGTACGTTGGACCGTGATTTAAACAAACTGCTCCATTTTTGCACGAATTGTGGGAACACTCATATCGATGACATTCACCAATTCCTCTTCCGGTTGCAGGACTCGATTTAGTAACTGGGAAGACATTACCTTCAGCTGTGCGTAACTCGATGTCGTATATACAACCCGAAAATCCCGAGTGGAGGGGTAAATCGTGAGGAAGATTTTCAAAACTCATTGATTTATGGCCTCCTAATTTAAACAAAAATTTATGTTTTAGTTAAAGGAAGCAAGTTGTTTAAAATTTAAATTATGTATTTTCACAATTGCAGGCTTCACAGACCGCCCCCTATTTCCCCTAAATGTCCCCTATTTTGCGATTGGTCCCTAAAAGTCCCCTATTTAGAAAATTTTACCTATTTTTCCCCTATTTTTCTCGAAAGTATATTTAAAGTCAAGGTATCTAGAGATTTTCAATTATTTTCAATCTTCTTTCCATTTTTAGGGTTCCGTACGGAACCACAAGTGTACGCACGGAACCCTATTGGCAAGACTTTGTCGAAAATCGTATCCCCCCCCCCCCCTAGCCGCCAAACTATTTGACTTAGAAAGTTCAAATTTGGCCCACATGTGTATTTTCACGTGTAGATGAAAGGAAAATTATAGAGAACATGATTATAGGGGTTGATCATAGCGTTGTCAAGAAAATAACAAGATTTTTGAGAAATTTTGATATTTTTTGGCTGATAACTTTTGCCATTTCTTTGACAGCGCTATCACCACAACAATCTCTATAATTTTTCTGTAATCTACATATGATACTACATTTTTGTACCGAATTTGAACTCTCTAAGTCAAATATTTTGGCAAATAAGAGGGGAATACGATCATTTTTTCGAAAAAATGCGTTGAATTTGTACCATTCCTGCCCTTTATCTGCCAAATTATTGTACTTAGAGTGCTGAAATTTGGTACACATATGTAGTTTGACGTGTAGATTACAGAAAAACTATAGAAAACCTTGTTGCAGGCTGTTATCATAGCGTTTTTCAGCAAAAAAAATGATTTTTAAAAAAAATGCTAAAAATGGTCGTATCCCCCCCCCTGAACTTCCAAACTATTGGACTTAGAGAGTTCAAATTTGGTACACAAATGTATTTTCACGTATAGATTACAGGAAAATTATAGAGAACATGATTGTACGTGTTGAACATAGCGTTGTCAAGGAAATAACAATATTTTTGAGCATTTTTTTAACATATGGTCCATAGTTTAGTGTTATAACTTTGACAGCGCTATAATCATGACTTTCTCTATAATTTTCCTGTAATCTACACGTAAATCTACATACGTGTACCAAATTTCAGCATCCTAAGTCAAATAGTTTGGAAGATAAGGGGGGGGGGGATACGGTCGTTTTTTTATCAAAAATGCACTAAAAGTATACAATGCCACCTCCATATCTGCCAAACTATTGTACTTAGAGTGTTGAAATTTGGTATACATATGTAGTTTGCCATATAGATTACAGAAAAACTGTAGAGAACTTTGTTGCAGATCGTTATCATAGTGTTTTTCAGCAAAAAAAAACGATTAAAAAAAAATGCTAAAAAATGACCGTATCCCCCCTCCCATAACTTCTAAACAATTTGACTTAGAGAGTTCAAATTTGGTACACAAATGTATTTTCACGTGTAGATTACAGAAAAATGGTAGAGAACATGATTGTAGAAGTTGATCATAGTGTTGTTAAGGAAATAAAATGATTTTTGAGTATTTTTTATGTATATTTGCTAAAATCTCTGGATTTTTCGTTGACAGCGCAATCACCATCACGTTCTCTATAATTTTTATGTAATTTACACCTGACAATACATTCCTGTACAAAATTTGAACTCTCTAAGTAAAATATTTTGGAAGATAGGGGGGGGGGGGGGGGGTGGTCCATTTTTTATAAAAAAAATTCATTATATATTATATTATCTATAATATGTATAATATATTTATATATTATATATTTAATAGTATCAAATATATTAAAAATTATTTTGTTTTGTGTACGGAACCCTCGATTTTAGTGCGAGTGTAACTCGAACTTGCCCGATTTTATTTTATTATTTTTTCAATCTTCAATTAGTTCTATAATTTTTAAATTATTTTCTCCAATTTTTCATTTATTAAATTATATTTCAATAGATTTTCTGAATTTGCAATCCTTCATCTCTGATTCCAATTCTTTTTTTCAATTTACTATTATGTTTATCATTATTTCTTAATTTTTTCCTACTATTCATACTTATTTGTATTACATTATTATTTGACTAATTTCATAAACTGTCAGTTATTTTTATCAAATTAAAATTATTTTATTCAATTTAAATTATTTTTTCTAGGGGAGAGGGCCCCAAGTTGGACACCCTTTCGTCTTATTGCTGTAGAATCCAAACCAAATAAAATATATTAATATATTTTATTCCAGATGAAAGTACAATTTATAAGGTAACTTATGGCCGCAGAGATAAAATTTTATTTTGAACATAAACATTTTTTGAAGCGTTTTTTCTAATTGTTAAAATTTTCGGTCTAAAAAAAAGTGGCCCCAAGATGGACACCTTCTTAAAAGTCTCTGAAAATTGTAGTAAATAAAAAATTAACATCCTGTAACAATTCTTAAACTAATTTTTAATCATTTTAAGGAATTTATCAGGAAATAACATTTCTTAAAACTTCAATCTAATAGCTTAACAGTAAAAAGTAATAAAATATCGAAAAATATAGATATATCAAATTCTCTAACGATAACATCACATTTTATGGTGGAAAATAAAAAATTTTAATTAATTGGCTCAAAAAATTATTAAAAAAAAGTGTAAAATCAAAAATATGCAAATAAATACATTGAGATTTAAGGCCTGTCCATCTTAGGGTACATGACACCATTTTTTAATCCCAAGTAAAAATATATATACGAACACTGAATTAGTAAAATTATTTTAGGATATTATTATACGATAAATAAAGAATATTATAACGTTAAGTACTTATTCTAAATCATAAATTAAAGTAACTTTACCAACTTAAGAAAAAACTGTTACAAAACTTTTTTAGACCCAAATTTACGTGGCATGTATAGAAGAAAAACCAACTGATTTTTTTTCTTCAAATGTGCATCAAAATCTTCGTCTAGACAAACAACAAAAATGACAAAAAGCATAAGGCGCTGACACCTTAAACAAAAATTTTATACGAAATGTCCATCTTGAAGCCCTGTCCATCTTGGGGCCCACTCCCCTACTTATTAAATATTTTCATTATTTTTCAATTAATTTACAAAACTTGCAATTATTTTTTACACTCGAATTTTTTTCATTATTTTTTCATTGTGTTTCTCATTTTTCAGTTATTTTAATAAATTTCAAAAATGTTTTGTAATTTTATCAATTATTTTTCATAAATTTTATTTATTTTCTTTAATTTTTCAATTATTTTTTAACTGATTTACTAAACCTTTAATTATTTATTTCAAATTTCAATTAATTAAAAAAATTGTTAAAATATTTTTAAATTTTTCAATTATTTTTTCAAATTTACAATTACTTTCGGTATTTTGTAATTAATTTCCTAAAATTTTAATTATTTATCTCAAATTTCAATTATTTTAAAAAATTTATCATTATTTTTGTCATTTTTCAATTACTCTTCTCAATTGTCGATTGCTTTCTTTAATTCTGAAATACTTTCTAAAATTTAAATTACTGTCTTCAATTTCCAATTATTTCTATAATTTTGCAATTTTTTTTCCAAATTATAATGTTTAAAATTATTTTTAACTGATTTACTAAACCTTTAATCATTTATTTTAAATTTCAATTGATTAAACACATTTTTAATGAATTTTAGAATTTTTAAATTATTTTTTTCAAATTGACAATTACTTTCGGTATTTTGTAAATAATTTCCTAAATTTTCAATTATTTTTGCTATTTTTCAATTCTTCCTTTAATTTGATTTATATTCTGTAATTTTTTAAAATTATTCTTCTCAAATCTCGATTGTTTTCTTTAATTTCCAAATATGTTCTTAATTTTAAATTACTGTCTTCAAAATTCAATTATTTCTATAATTTTGAAATTTTTATTTCTTCAATTTTTAATTTTTAAAATTATTTTTAGTTTGATTTATTTATAATCTTCATTTATTAATCTTAAATTTCAATTCTTTTTTTTCAATCTTTAATTTGTTTTATAACCTCCTCAGTGATTTCTTCGATTTTAAATTACCTTAAGGTATTAGTCGCGTAAATGCTCCCGCAAAACTCCCGCAAAATAAAAAGAACATTAAATAAACTTTTATATCAACTCACTTGCTTCCTTGTGACCTCTTCTAATGTAATATATGTAATTTTCACGATTTTGAGTCATGTACTAAATCACGTGAAAATTAAAAATTGTGAATTTTTAAATTATTGTATTTTTTATACGGCGTGGTCAATAAAGTTATTTTTTTTTTAAAGGATTTATTTTATCTGAATCTGAATGTGTAACTTAGTAGTTGCATTTGAAAATCTGACGACTTGTTTTTATATAAATAAATATAAGAGACATTTTTCATATGTGACGCCGCGCGAGAAAAGGGACCTATCGCCTGAAACGTTAATTTTACAGGGCGAGCGTTAGAAGTTGCAGCAATGCATTGCGCCCAATATAAATTCTTACGCTTCATGCTTAATAACTCAAAAAGTAATTGATGGAAACAATTTCTGATTTTTTCAAATGAAAGAGCCACTAAAAAGCTACCTTTTGGCATAAAAAAATGAAAATTGATTTTTTTCGCGATAGGTTTTTTTGCTTTGGAAGTTGCGTCAATGCATGGCGACCAATGTAAATTCTTACGATTCATGCTTAATAACTCAAAAAGTAACTAATGGAAACAATTTTTGATTCTTTTAAATGAAAGAGCGACTAAAAAGCTACCTTTTGGCATAAAAAAATGAAAATTGATATTTTTTGCGATAGGTCCCTTTTCTCGCGCGGCGTCACATATGCATTTAGTGCTATTACATGTAAAAGGTATGAACTTTGAATTTATATTTTGAAACTCAGAAGTGGTCAAAATTGATAGGATAGATCTCATTTCATAGATGAATACCTCATGAATACAGATACAAAGTTTTAAAAATATCTGACGAAAATCATTTTACGCGACTAATACCTTAATCATTTTTTAATTAGTTTCCTAAATTTTTAATTATTTTTCTCAATTCTCGATTGTTTTCATCAATTTTGAATTATTTTCTCAATTTTTAGTTGTTTCTATAATTTTCCAATTATAGAAACAATTTTTAATTTTTTAAATTATTTTTAAATTGGTTTATTGAATCTTCAATTATTTATCTCAAATTTAAACTCTTTCTTTTAATTTTGATTAGTTTTATAATCTTTTTTAATTGATTTTTTTCCATTTTTTTTTTAATTTACCATTATATTCTTATCTTTTTTTAATTTGAAAATTCTGTAAGTTTTTTGTTATCCTACAACTTGTTTTTTTGTCCTACCCAAATAAAATCTAGGTTCTACTGTATATAATTAATTTATTTTTATTTATAAAGTTTTTAAAGTAGGTACCCTAAAAGTTCCCTATTTTTGTATATTCTGACCTCTATTTTCCCTAAAATATTATTCATTGCCACTGTGAAGCCTGCAATTGCATTTATTCATTTAAACAAAAATTATTTACAATCTTTATGGATCATGAATGAGTATTAGAGCACAAGAAATTTCACATTTCACCTATTTTCGAAATTGAAAATAAAGAGGTTTATGTTGATTTATTAGAAATAATAGAGTGGCACAAGTGGTGGAACTTTAATTTTGTTGCTATAAGAAATTAAATACCTATTATTTTTAACGTATTTTCGAAATTTAGAAATATTATTAAAAAAATACTATTTAGCTCTTTTTTACAGCAACAAAATTAAAGTTCCACCCCTTGTACCCCTTGTGTTTCTAGTAAATCAAAATTTACTGATTTTTTTTGTCTTTTAAGAGCGAGAAACGCAACATTGAAATCAGGTGAGAGCATTTTTGTTCACAGGTTTGATCAGCCTTAATTTAAAATGCTTCCCGTTCATATAATGCTTATTGAAATTCCAATGCAATATGATTCTTATTCAAAATTCCGTGCAATAAAAGTCTTATTCAAGCTTCCGTGCTAAAGAATTCCTTTTCAGAATTACTTTCAATAAAATTCTAATGTAATATTTAGTGCCAAATATTTTTTAATATCAGCATAGATATATTTGTACATCTATTTTGAACGTTAATTTTCACTATTATTAGAAACGTAAAACAATTTTAGAATTACTGTTTCCTACTCATTTTGAATCAGTCTTTCAGAATCTGCTATCAAATTAAAAAAAAGGGAGATGGGAAATTTGTTGCCATGTTTTTAACCTAAAACTTCCGTGGCCGTTTGTGTAAAAATCGATTTTTTTAAGTTGACAGATTGAATTTTTCGTTTTTATGGGAAACATTTTGTAGTGTCACTGTATAAATTTACATAAATTCATTATCGTGAAATAATACTTATTCTTTAAAAAGATACGTTTCATGTAATTTTCTAAAGTTATACTGCACAATGTTTCTTTTAAAAAAAGAAAAATTCAGTGTTTTTTTAGACTAACAAAATCGTTTCTCTCAAAAACGGCTTGATGAAATATTTTTGAATTTTTTGTGAAATACTAAAAGAAGTCACACTAAAAAATGTTTCCAAGAAAAAACGAAAAATTCAATCTGTCAACCTAAAAAAGTCGATTTTTTTTATAAGCAACATTTTAGTGTAAAACAAAAAATTTAACCTGTCAGCTTAAAGAAATTGATTTTTACAAAAGCGCCCACGGAGGTTTTAGGTTAAAAAAATGACCACAAATTTTCAATTTCTCTGTTTTTTAATTTGATAGCAAATTCTGAAAGAGCGATCAAAATGAGTAGTAAACAGTAATTCTAAAATTGTTTGAAGTTTCTAATATTTGTGAAACTTAACGTTCAAAATAGTAGTACAAAGGTATCCGGTCAATTTCCCGAATCTAATATCCCGAAAGCCTTCCTCCCGAAAACTAAATTTCCCGAAAAACCAATGTCCCGAATGTCAAGTGTTTGAGCTAAGACGATCTGTTGCTCACTGACTAATTATTCAATTAATTACTGATGAAGTATATACATTTAAAATAAAATTTCTCTATAACTACTTTACAATACTAAATAAACTTAAATTTTCGGGAAGAATTTCTTCGGGAAATTGGACATTCGGGAAATTGGATTCGGGAAATTGGAATCGGGAAAAAGGTCTTCGGGAAATTTGACGTTCAAGACATTGGGTTTTCGGGAAATTTAGTTTTCGGGAGAAAGGCTTTCGGGATATTGGATTCGGGAAAATGACCGGTAACCTAGTACAAATGTGTCTATGCTGATATTAAAAAAATATTTGGCACTAAATATTGAATAAGAATTTTATTGAAAATAATTCTGAATAGGAATTCTATATCACGGAAGCTTGAATAAGACTTTTATTGAACATAATTTTGAGTAAGACTTGTATTGCACTGAATTGTGAATAAGACTTTTGTTGCACGGAATGTTGAATAAGACTTATATTGCATGAAATTCTGAATAAGACTTTTTTTACAAAGAATTTTGAATAAGAATCATATTACATTGGAATTTCAATAAGCATTATATGAACGGGAGGCATTTTAAATTAAGGCTGATCAAACCTGTGAACAAAAATGCTCTCACCTGATTTCAATGTTGACGTTTCTCGCTCTAAAAAAAAATAGGTTAATGTTGATTTATTAGAAATAATAGAGTGGCACAAGTTGCGGAACTTCAATTTTGTTGCTATAAAAAAGAGCTGAATAGTATTTTTTCTAAATTTCGAAAATACTTTAAAAATAATATTTATGATCAGCCTTAAGAAGGTTCTTTCCATTATTATAACCTCAAATGCCTTAAACTAAAAAGTGTTTTTTACACAAAATAAAAAAATTTTAAATTGATTTCACTAAATTTTAGCAGATTCAGTTGTAAAATGTTAAAAAAAAAGTATTTCGAGCCAAAATTTGTTATTAAATAATAATTATTTAAAGCTTTGTGTTTTTTCTTTAAATTTAGTGAATATTTGTAATTTTCATTTAGTTTTGCCTGATAAAAACTCATTTTCTTTCTTAAAACATTCTCCACAATTTTATTTATTTGATTTTGTTAAGTAATATTTTATTTAAAATTAATTATTAAAATGAAATTGGATTTTTGTATATTTTATAACAAAATCTAACAAATAAAATTGCAGGGAATGTTTGAAAAAGCAAAATGAGCTAGGTATTACTTCTTATATGTCAAAATTAAATAAAAATTACAAATGTTCACTAGATTTTAAGAAAACACTCAAACAAAAACTTTTTTCTAATTTTCCTATTTTGTTGAATAGATTAAATTTGGGGCTGGTTCAATTATAAATTTATAATGAGTAATAATTAAAAGAAATTAATATTAATTTAAATAGTAATGAATCATATTTTATAGAATTGAATAATGAATAAATTTAAGTTAGATACCCAAAATTTAAAATTTAATAATTTTGTAAATAAAATAAGTTTTATAGTCAAATTAATAAAAAAAAAAAGTATTCAAAATCAAAGCTACTTAATTAATGTTTTTTTAAATGTAACCCTTAAACTGTTTATAAAGTACTTAGAAATTTTAATGTTTAATTTTAATAAAAAAATTTATATTTTAGTTTAGAGTTGTTTAAAATCTTCATCAATCAAGATTAGAATAAAATGTGGATAAATTTATATCGATTGATTTTAAGGTTCGTGAAAATTAGAATGAATTGAAATTTTATGCATTATAATTTGGGTAAATTAAATTAAGGGTCGGTTGAAACTTAATTCAATGAATATTTTTATCGATTTAGCTACTTAAAAAGTCGTTCATTTTCTAAAATATACTAACTAAAATTTTTGTATCTTAAGATATTTAAAGCTATTGAAATTACGCTAAAAATAAGACCTATACGAAATGATTTGGTTATTTATAAGATATCTAAAAAAAATGTTGAATTTGCAATGTTTCTTTAAAAGTAATAAATTCTTAAAGTAATTAACATATGTAAATGTTCTTGTGTTCATTCTAAAGGTATTTTTATGAAAGATGATTTATCTGAAATCAAGATACTTAATTGAAAAACAATTTTTCCAAGAGCATAAAAGTTCTTCATGTTGTCTCAAAAAATCGCGAAACAACACATCACATGAATACTTTTTAGCGTAAAATATTTTTAAAAATAAATGGATATGATTTTTATATTCCTAAATATGAAGAATATTTCAATTTTTCAAGATTTTTATATCCAACTTTAAGAACTTTGTTTAGTCTTGGGAAAAATTATCTCATTTTTATTATTCAGACGTTTTAATTGTTTGTAACATTACCTTTAAAATAAGTCTAAGAAAATTGTAAATATGTTAAGTGCTTTAGGAATAATGTTAATTTTAAGGATGTTTATCCAAAAAACCATTTTCTACAGATTCTTAAAAAATTTTAATGACATATTAAATACATTACTTTACATGTACTGTTACAATTTTATTGAATTTTACCGTTCTGTTTTTAAGATATAAATTTATAAAGTTGGGACTTTTACATGGAAAAAGTAACAAAACGCGCAAAATGACTATATTTTAATTAATTAAAAAAACACGGTTCTACAGATTTTTTTAAAAAACTAATATATTTTAAACTGTAATGGAATACAACTTTTACAATAATATTTAATTAATTTACCGTTCCGTTGTTAAGAAAATGTTATTTAAGGATAGTAATCCTTCACTTTTTTGAAATAATCAGAAAGAAAAAATTTTAAAAAGTTGGAATTTTCAACAGAAATTTTTTTTTTCAATAAAATTTGTTTGTGTAATGATTTTAACTACAAAATACTATTTAGAAACCAAATTATAAGACGAAATGGAATTAAAAAAATATTGACTAACATGGTCCGATAGAATGAGAACCGCTTGAGGGTATAAGCGTCCTTAAGAAAATGTTGCAAATTTAATGATTAGTGATATCATTTCGTGTAGGTCTCATTTTTTGGACAATTTTAATACTTTTAAATGTCTTATCTTAAAAAAAGTTTAGTGAGTATATTTTAGAAAATATTTTGTAGTAGTTAAAGTAGCTGACCCAAAATTTCCGTCAGTAGTATAAATTAAAATATTCCTTTTTATCAAGGCAACGATTCCTTCGTTCCTGAAAATACTTTTTTCTCAATCTTACCAACGTAAAGAATCGGAGAAACATCCAATCTTGTCATAGAACCAGGAGTCTGTCCGGTTACATTTCCAATTCCTTCAATTGAAAGCCAGGCTTCTGTTCCTTTTCTTCCTGCCCGAAGAATATGAACTTTATGAGTCTTCATATTTATGGGCTTGTTGGAAAATATCCTCCGAATTCCTAAAAAATAGTTTAATAAATTAATCATAGTTCAATGAAGCTGGGCTTTTAAAAAGTATACGAAAGTTTAAAATTTCAAACTAGGAGCTTTAAAAATTTTAACTTAAGAATTTTGTAATTGAACACAAAATTTGATATTTTAAAATTCGATCCAATTTATCCAAATTTGGAAACTTGAAAATGGGTTAAGCTTTGGAAACGCATTAAATTTGAAAACATTGAACATTATTAAATTAAAGAATTATTTAAATAGTATTTTTGTAACTTTACCAGAGCCTAAGTCCCAAGTCAGCATTATAAATCCACGAACAAATGTTATTGAAAAGTGATCAGTAATATCTGCTCTGGACCCAGTTTGTCCTAAATAGGCGATAAGAGAAATTTGCTCGATAGTGTGAGGTAAGAGAGTAATTTTTAATTCCATTGCTTCTCTTACTGCTGCAGAAACTCCATAGGCCATGTAGGAAGAGAAACCTGGGGTAAATACTGAGAATGACGGCTGCAGTATTGCAAAATCTAGAAAAAAAAGAAATACAAAATTGAGTTAAATTTTAATTCTATTAAATGCTTTTTCTACTGGTATATTAGAGAAAACCAATTTTCTCTATAATCATATTTTTCCGCCTTATCATTTTTGACACGATATTTGTATCATTCAAATATATCCTAATTGTATTGCTTATTTTAAAATATTAATAAATTGAAAAAATCGTGTTAAATAGCGATTTTGGCATAAAATTAAATTTGAAAAAGAAATTTGTCTACTAAATAAAGCTTTTTTTATTTGAAGAAAAACTTATATTAGGGACATTTGCATTCTTTATTAGCTTATGATTCTTTACCATTTTCACAAAAAAGACCGTGCATCCCAAGAGGACAAATACAAATAAAAGTTGTTCCTGGATATGTGATGCAGGTCGCTCCTAAATGACAAGGGTTATTATCACATGCTGATTTTTCACAAAAATCTCCTGAAAATCTGTAAAAAATTATATTGTTAAGTTTCAATGAAATTGATAGAAATATAAAATTATTTATTGGTTATAATTTTTATTACGTTTTAATTCAATTTAAAATAAATTACATTTTGAAAATTATATGGTATTATTATAACGATCATTTTCAAATTCGCGCATTTTCCTACTGGTAAATTATAATTTTCCCTGAAAATCGCAACAAAAAAGTAATGCTTAAAAAAAATTCAAAAAGTTTTGGTGAATGATAAAAATGGAATAATTATTAAGAAATAATGGAAAATGGAGAAAACCTTCAGTCAAAATCATCTAATTAAATGTGACGCGATATTAAGAAAGGAACGTAATCCAAAATATTTAATAAAAACTTATTTTAACTTTACATAATTAAAAAGGAACATTTAATCAAGATAAAACTATCACTGAACATAACCTAAAATTTTTTGCTGCTTAGATCGCTTTCTTCATCTTGCGTCACAAATTATAAATAAATGAGAAAATTTCAAAGCAATATTTAAAATCTCATGATCTTACAAATAAGAAAACTGGAGAAAAGCTACATACTAAAAAATAAGAAAATGTAAATGCCAAATATAAAAATAGGTATACAAAAAAATTATTAGAAAACAGCCTACTATAAACAGCCTACAAAAGAAATGAAAACTTTTTGTTAAATTAAAGAAGTTATGGAAAAGATTTCAATAAATACATAAAAATGAAAAAAAAAAGATAAATACTATATAACAAATTACAGAAGCTTTTTAAAAAATTAAAATATTTACCAACATTTTCTTTTTAAATTAAGAAAATAAATAAGAAAATTAATGAAACGAGCCGAAAATTACGTCAGCCGTTGCTTTCACGTCAGTAATAAGATTTGCTTTCTCACAAGTTAATTAATTAATAATTGAAATCTTCAATTTGTTTTAAATTTAAAGCGATTTACATTAGAATATTTTGACGAAATGTAAAATTTAAATAGGTCAGTTGATTTTTTTTTAAGCAAATAACACGATTTGTTTATACAAATATAAAGTGAAATAAGATTTTTTTTTGAAAAAATAAATTTTTTTAAAATCAAAACTTAATAAAAATGTTTGTAATTGTTATTTTTAAAAACACTTGTGTCTGATTCCAGACTTTGGTAGTAAAAATAGCCATGCAAAATTTTATTTAAATTCGTTTAACCGTTTTAGAGTTATCTCGTTCATAAGAAAAAATACACACACACACATATATATATGTGTGTATATACATATATAGACATTTGATAAGGGATTCATAGAACACATTTCTAGATAGAAAAAAGTTAATTTGAAGCATTTTAAAAAAATTTGCAAATTTGAAAGAATTCAAAGCTTTTGCTATGAGGAAGAAAAAATGTTAGAATAAATTGCACTAAACAGAAAAATCTTTTAAAAAATTAGTAAAGTAAAATCTAAAAAACCAAGAATACATTTTTTTGAAAATTTGAAAAAATGAGAATTTAAAAGAAAAAAATTTAGTATAAGATTAAATTTGCATGAAATAAAATATAAAAGTCTTCAAAAAATCAAAATAATAAGGAATTATCAAAAAATGTAGAAGTCAATACGGAAAAAATACTTAACGAAATTAGAAATTATATGATAAAAATTACATAATTTCAAAGGAGAGAAAACATTTCTAAGAAATAATTTCTAAAAAAAACAAGCTGAAAATTATGATTATTTCATGAACCCTTTACTTCCACGCAAGCAAACAATTTTCCTCCTCATAGAGGAAGCATAAATTTAACAAGTTCAAAAAATTAATATTTTATATTCATAAAAAATCGTCATTAATTTTACTAATTTCCGGGAAAATGTTTTTTTTTAATATGGATAAAATGATTCATTTCTCTTTATAGAAATTGATTCGTTTTTCAATTTAGAATATTTTTTCTAAAAGAGCTATGATAATAAAATTTAGAAAGAAAAATAATTTTAAATGCCAAAAAAACTGAAAGGTCTTAAATACAAAAGTGTATACAATAATAATATAAATAATAATTGGCGTAGAAAGAAGAAAATTGAAGAAAATCTTGTTAAAAAACCAAGAAAGTATAAACAGGAAAAAAATTGAAGAGAAAAATTTAACTGAGGAATAGAAAAATTATTATTGTTAACATGCAAAATAATTAGCTCTTGACTAATGAAATTTGAAAGTTTGAATAAATTAAATATAAGTTATTTGAATTTGGGATTTATGTCGAATATAATGACTTGGTGATATTTAATATTATTTTTTACTTTCTTTCTGTCAACAGTTTTTAGATCAAATTTTAAAGAATACAATATTGAAATTAAAATTTTCGAGATTTATCTATGACTTTCGATACTTCTTGTGAATTACCGGATCGTTTTAAAAATTTCTGGTTTTTTTTCATGATGTTTTACAATTTTCAGAATCATTAGACATCCTATAAAATCTATTTAATGTATAAAAGTCAAAAAGTACTTTTTTATATTTTATTGTTTTTCGGTTAGAAATAAATTTAATAAAAATGTATTTTGTTTTTTTTTACCCCAGTGGACATTTGCAGCTAATTACTCCATTTTTTTCCTCGCAAGCTCCAGAATTTCGGCATGGACTTGTTAAACACAAAAATGATGTGCACTCTTCCACTTGGAAAATTTCGATAGAATCTCTCACAAAGTTACTATCAATTTTATTTATCTGAAAATAAATACAGAATAGATTAAAGGAACAACAATTCGAAGTGAGTTTAAATTTAAAAAGCTGAAAGTATAAGAACTTAATTTTGAGTTTAGAAAATTCTTTATGAATTCAATGTTTATAAAAGTCAGTTTTAAAAGCATTAAAGTTTTTATTTTATTTATTTCAATTTAACGGAGTTCAAAGTTAATCGCCATTAAGTTATGAAGTTTTAAAGATAAGATTCTTTTAAAGAGGAATTAGACACCTACTCGAGAGGAGGTTATGTTTGAAGTAATTATTTTGCTTTTTGAATTAGAAAGACCACTTTTTAATCTAATTTTATTTAGATAAAATGTGGCATATTTAATTTAAAACAAAATAAAGTATTAAAACACATAATTGGATAAAAATTGTAGATCTTTAAAATTCAGAAACGTTTTAAAGAAACGAGAGAAACTATAAATTTGTTTCCGAATGTCAAAAATCTTTCATTTTCATCCAATTACGAGTTTTAGTAGTTTATTTTGTTTTAAATAAAATTCGCCACATTTTGTCTAAATAAAATTAGTTTAAAAGTTGTCTTTTCCATTTCAAGAAGCAAAATAATGATTTCAAACCTAACCTCCTCTCGAGTAGGTGATCAATTTCTCCTTAAATTTGAAAGTGGATAAAAATTGAACGTAAACAAATTAACAAGTTGAGATTTTTAGCGCATCAAAATTTTACGGAGCTTACATCTCTTAATGCCTATACATTTTTTTGTGTTTATATTTGAAAGTCATTCATTTTAAAACTTTTAAAATTAAGCTTTTAATTTTTGACATTTATTAAATTTTGAAGTTTTTAAAATTTTAAATGTTTGAAGAAGAAACTTTTTTGGTACATATTTCATGATTAAGTGGGTTAAACAATCTAATTTATTTTACCTTGAGTGAACTCATACATCCAATAAATCCCAGTGCTATTTCCGGAATATTAGAAGTAAAGGCAACCGGAATACCGCCTAAATGAAGTCTTGCATTTTGAGGAATGGTTTCATGAGAAGGCAAAACTTGCTCTCCACTCATAGCCATTGTGTCGTTTAATGATAATGTAGCTGAACATTTGTCTGTTTTTTCTTCGACTGTATAATTAAATCTAAAATATAATGAAAAAGAATTTTTTTTTTTGTTCGAGGCACAACACTAGGGTATTTATGCGTATTTTTCTTCGCTAAATCTGAGTCCGAAGTCAGAGTTACTAAATTGGTTCTACTTTTTGAGATAATCTAAAAAACAATTTAAAAACAGAAATCAAAACAAAAAAATGCTTTCTTTTTGTCCTGAACACTATGCTAGTGTATTTCTACGCATTTTCCTCTGCTAGATCCAAATTCAGAATAACCGGATTGGCTAACATTTTTAAGATAATCTCAAAAAACTACTCAAAAACACGAAAAATCGCTTTTTTGAGATTATCTAAAATTTTTTAGTTATTTTGATCATTTTGGCTTTGGATTCGAATTTAGCAGAGAAAAATATGTAGGAATACATTAGCGTAGTGTCCCGGATTTTTTTTTTGCTTCCTCATGGATATGTGTGTGTATTTGGATATAGTTTTTTTGTGAACACGATAACTCGAAAACGCTTTAACGGATTTAAATAAAATTTTGTATGGTTACTTGTACTACTAAAATCTGGAATCAGACACAAGGGTTTTTAAAAATAACCAATACAAACATTTTTATTGAATTTTGATTATTTGACAAAAAAAAAATTATTAACCTATAAATTTAACTTACTATATTAAAAAACCATATTCATTGCTTTAAAACAAATAGATTGACCTATAAAAAGTTTATACTTTGCAAAATTTTAATGAATAACTCGTAATTTTCAAATTTTAAAAAATTGAAATTTGCAGTTTTTAAGAAAATTAAATGAACATAATCCTCGGCTTGTTTGATTTGTGTCTTTAATTTTTTGTTGTTGAAATTATCTCAAAAAGTAGAACCAATCTAGCAATTCTGTCTTCGGGTTCAGATTCAGCGAATCATAATAATTTTTAATTCAACTCATTTCGTTGTTGTTAACTTTAAAACGAAAATAAAACTATCTAAAATTACCGCTTCTTTCAGATTCTAGCAAAATTATTGACAATTATATGACAACAAATTTTGACACTAAATAATTCTTTCTAGAATTTTTTTTTTTACATAAACTGAAGAAACGTCTCACCTCATTTCAATGTCTACATTAAATCCATTGTTGATCGGCGAATCTATTTCTCCAAAAAGCATTGTCTGAAGACCACAGGAAAATTGAAATTTCAATTGACCCATTTCTATGTATAAGAAAATAAATCTCTCGTCGTCAAAAAATGCGTGCGCTATAACTCCTCCTCTCGATTTTGTTTTGAGGGTTAAAGACATTTGAAAAGTGCCATTTTTTTCAAATGGAACATGTTGTCTTACGTAAGATTTCCCATTAAACGCTGCATTTGTTATACTCGAAGCAATTTTACAATTATTTTCATAACTGCAGTCGCACTGAAAACAAAATTAATATTTTCAACTCTAATAAAGTTTTTAATATTAAAAATTATTATTTTTTGTTTTGTTAAATTTTATGAGTCAGTAAATATTCACATTAAAATATATTTAAGTAAATTTATAAAACAAACTTAAACATAAAGGACAGTTTCGAAAAACATAAGAATGAATAAACTTGAGCGATACAAAAAAAACGATAAATTTTATTCTATCTGTACATTAGGGTGATCCAAGAGTATCAAAATCGGAAATGTTTTGCACCTATCCCCAAAAAAGTTTCAAAATCGAAAAAAATACCCTTTCATTATTTTTTATTTTGTTTTTTTAAATTGGACAATATTTGGAGGTGGCTCAAAGCCCTTGAAATTTCCCTTTGATTTTACATGGGAAAAACGCACTTTTTCGTAAATTCGCTATAAAATCTTCAAAAATCACTCATAACAGCAATACACCAATTCACATTTTGAAAAGTCCTTAAAAAACAATATTTATTAAATACTCTGTTAATATTAACGATTTTTATAGGATTATAAACAACCCCCCCCCCCTAAATGCAAAAAACAATATTTTTTAAAATACTTATTAATAGTTTTTTAGGATTTTCCAAGAAAATTGTTACATATTGTCGAATTATAAATGTTTACAGATATTATTATGTATTTTTCATTTGTTCAAACAATTTATTATTGGTAATTTATAACTATTATCCAAAACTATTATCCAACTATTAACCTAACGAGTTGTAGTTTCTCTGACTTATGTATTCATTTTTTTATATTTAAAACAATAACATATTCAGTAAAATTAACCACAACAAGCACTTGCAATTATTTAAACAAATTATTGTTATTAATAAAAATAATTAATTCTTTTACAAATACACCTAGAAATACCTAAATTTTTTCTAATTTTACAAATTAATGGGTTCTGGTGAAAAATCAAAAATACTGACTATAAATTAATATTTTATAATTGTTGACACAAAAAACTGTTGTTTGAACTAAGAAATTCTGTGAAAAAATATCGGACATTTAGCTCCACCGGGATTCGAACTCGGGTCTTTCAATTGGGTCTTTCAAACTGTTGTTATTTATTAACTTTGTTAGAATTAACGTACAACTATTCAGTGTTTTTATAACTTTGCTATTTGTCATCCATTTATTATTTTGTATATGAAAATGTTAATATTAAAGTAGGTAGACAGTGTATTAAAAGAAATTATTTCCTTTATTATGTATGATCAGTAATTGTTAAATTTTTTTCAGAATTTATTTACCGCTCAACATTTTTCTTTCCTTCCTGTATTTGTCAGAAAAAACTACAACTCGCTAGGTTTATTTCAATAATATTTATAAATTAACAATAATAGATTTCATATGGTGGCCGAAATTTTTTAAATTACCTAATTTTTTCTGGAAAGGTAGTATCTAGGGGTTCTCGAAGTTTACGAATCCAATCTAGAGATTAGAAACTTAGAACGGTAAATCCAATATACCGGCCGAAAGTTAAAAATTGTTGAATTTACATAAAAAGTTGTACGAAGGGGTTATTGAGGCAGATAATTGCAAATTTAATAAATAAAACAAACAAACAAATTATAAATATAAAATAACAAAAAAAAAAATTATAAAATTATGAAGAAAAAAAGGAAGTGGATCTAATCCCTCGATACGTCTTCGTCGATAGCTCTGTATTAAGCTAAAGCGAGAAATTTTCAACAAGGTATTCAGAAAAACTGCAGCTACAAAGTTTCATATACATCCAAGAATTTTCTGAAAAAATCATAAATGATATTGGATCGGTCATATTCCATTTTCAAGATCTGAGATCAAATACGTAAACAGTGATCCCTGAAAAATTCGTTCGTCATATTAGATACGCCATTTTGAATTTTTAATCTGACTTCAGATTCTTAATCAGCTACCCCAAAAACCCCCTAGAGTGTACTTGATTGCTAAATTCCTCAAATAGAAAAATATATGCTTCAAAGGGTTTAAAAAGTATTTTAAAAGAAAATAATTTTTTTTCCATTTAGGTAATCTGTATTGAGTGAATTTATAGGATTTTATAGCAAATAATAATTACATAAAATTTTTGAAAAATTTGTTTCATTTTAACTTACCTTTGTAAAATTGTACAAACAAAGAGTTATATTGGCACATTGTTGAACATTACAACCAATGAGAAGTCCATCAATCGGTGTTGTAATATTCGTCCCTTCCATAGTACTAAATTCAGTAGAGAAACTTGTTTTGTAAAATGATTCTTCAGTTGAAATTTGATTTATCGGAGGAGTCGAGAATTCACTAAAATCTGTCAAAGTTGGAACAGATAATGGTTTCATTGTCGTTGTTGCAATTAAAACTGGACTTTTCGTACTAATTTTATCTTCATCAGTTGTTTCCGCAACAACTGGAGTGGTTTCCAATAAATGTTTCTCATCGGTAATCAAAATCGAAATATTTGAAGAAACTGTTATATCTAAAATAGAAGTCATCGTTGTTGTTGGGAGTGTTTCTAAATTTGGAACATAAGGTATTGTTACTTCTTCCATAAAACTTGTGCTTTCATTGACAATTTTTCCATCAATGCCACTGGCAGGATGTTGAGTCGAAAAATTTGCAGAGACAGTTGTTATATCCAATATTGTCTGATCCTTTCCGGTCGAAACGGTTGTCTAAAGAAAATAGAAGATTATTTATTTAAATAAGAGTCAAAAGGTTTTACAGTTTATTTAAAAAAAAAAAAAGAAATATATTTTTTAAAATAAAGAATAATTATGGTTTTTGGATACAGATTACATTAAAGATGTTATTAAAATAGTTGTTGGAAAATAAAATGTTTTTGTAATTCTTTCGCTTTAATGAACCATTTTAAAAAAACAGCTTTGCAAATCGAATGCAATTAAATTTTAAAGTTTTAGAAATCGAACTCAATCATATTTGTTAGCTTTGAAAAGGAAATATACTCTTATTTGGAAAATATTTCAACACATTCAAAGAATTCGTTAAAATTTTATGACGTTTAAACTTAAAAAATTTAGAAATTGTAGTTCAATTTAATAGTTTTGAAACGAGTATAAAACTTATTTCAATTAATAATTTAATACAGTTATCAGATTTATTATTTGTCTGATCATTTAACTAACCGAAACTTCATTTATTAGTGTTTTATATAAACTTTACAAAAATCCCAGAATGTGCATTTGTCTGACACACGAAATGTAGAATTTCTAAAAGAACTCGATGATTGTGTGGTAAAATTTCCGGAAATATTACCAGCCAATCAGATAGCTCCTTTAGAAACTCTTCATTCCGTTTCCGTGTGTCGGACACATGCATATTTTGGAATTTTTGTATTTGGGAAGTTTAAGACTCTGATAAATCAAGTTTTTGTTAGTTAAATGTTTAGACAAATAATGAATCTGACAAATACAATTTCTGAGAAATATATATTAGAGCATTTAAACATTCTAAGAAATGAAAATTTGAGACGTTAAATATTCTGAGAATTAGAGTTTTGAGAGGTTAAATATTTAAACAAACGGTAAATCTGATAAATACAATTTCTAGAAACTGCATATTCAGGAAATTCTAATAAATTAAGTTTCGGGAAATTAAATATTCGGATAAATAAATTTCGGTCTGTTGCACATTCTGTCAATTGAGTTCTGCTCAAAATGTCGACTTCCCGTAAAACTCACAATTTTTTTTATATTTATATATATGTATGATAAAATTAATAGTGTTTGGATTTAAAAAATTTTTTTAACTCTCAAAATGGAAACAATTAAAATTTGAAAGTAGACTAACAAGTAAATTTTATGCGATTCCAAATTATAAACTCTGAAAATCGATATATTCAATTTTAAATTCGACCAAATTTTAACGGTGTCAAATTTAATTTAGTTTCAAATTGCGCCCAATTAAATTTAAAACTTTTAAATCTAATTCATTTTAATTCGAAATCGAATGCTTTAAAAACGCTACACATTAAAATTATTAAGAGCTTAAAATTGAAGTCATTCAAATCTGAAAAAATCTAAAAATTGTTTAGATCCAAATTCAAAAGCGGTACTTTCTTTTTATTATCTTCTTTTTACATTTTTAAATTTAATTCTTACATTTTCTGATTTGGTAATAAATTTTTATTGATTTTATTTTTGCCTTCATTTATAATGTTTTAAATATGTGTCGTAATTTTTCCAGTTTTCCATTGTTAAATATGTTTTATGAAAGATTTTCGACATTCTCTAAATTATTAATTTTAGTGTTTGTTAATACTTATTCTTATTCCTGTCAGACATTTTGTTTTTTCTCTAAACTTTCTGACATTCGTAGATAATTTGATTTGTAATTTTTCTCTTTATTTGTAGTTCTTTTTCGAATTCGTTTGTCTAATTTTATGTATTTTAAAAAGTTTTTTTTTATTTACTTTCTCATTTTTCTCTAGACTTTCAAATCATTGAACTTTTTCTCTTCTATACTTTTTTTTGTCAACTAAAATAAAAAACTTTAGAAATTGTATTTTTATCACACTTACATCAAAAGTTAGATTTTACGGCTTGTTTGGAAACCTTTAAGAGCTCATTTCACGGCCTAGGCCGTAAAGTAAATGAACTCGCAATCTGATTGGCTGATGCTGGTCAGCTGACCTTTACTTTATGGTACAGCTGCCCAAACTGGCCCAAACGTCACGGCTGTTCACGGGTTTCGCCTCCCTCCGGGGGCATTTCTAAGTCTGTCGACCTACTCCCACCTAGAAATGCCCCCTGAGGCCGTTTTTTACGATAATCACCTCTCCCTAGGTTCGAATTCTCAGTTTTTTGTGTGATAAAAAATGTTATATGACACTTGGACCCTTTCGGCACTTAAGTTCTCGTGTATCGTACAACTCGCCACAGCCACATCAGAGCCTCGGCTACTTTTCGGTGGAGCCTCGGCTTCATATCTTCACTTCACCTCGGCTTCGCCTCGGCTACGTTCAATGAAGCCTCGTCACCACCTCTACTTCGCCTCGGCTGCGATTGGACTTAGGCTCGTATTACGATACTTACTCGTACTATAAAGTGCCATTTCAGGTCCTTGTGTCATAAATAACTATTATTTAAACTTAATCCAAATTAAGATCTGCAGCTCTAAATATCTCAATATTTAAAATTTTGAAAATTTGAAAGCGCCTAAATTTAAATTTCTTCAAATATCATCTTCTTGAAATTTTATTTTCAATAAAAACAATCTCTAGTGTACGAAATTGAATGCAATTAAATAAAAAAAATTTGGAAAATTGAACTAAAATTATTTTCAAAACTCAGAAAATTGAACTCAATTGTTTTCAAACCTCGAAAATTTTAACATTTATTTAGAAACATTGAGAATTTTTTAAATAGTTTCAGGTCTAAGTTTGTCCCTTGTTTTGAAATTTAATCCTATTTTACAATTTTTGTAGATACTTACCGCACTTGTTGAGCTGAAATTCGATTCAGAAGTTAGAATACCAACTGTTGTATTCAAACTTTCAATTGTAGGAACCGCAGTGCTAGTAGTAGATTTGAAAGAAATTCCCCTGCCTTCACCGTAATCAGTAATATTCGAAGGCGGCGTGAAAGCATCTCCTGGAGAAGTTGAAGCACTTGTTATTTGCATCACTTCAGTCGGACTAGTCGTCTTTTCTGTCCTCGAGAAACTTTCCGAAATCTGAGTGGAAACTGTTGAAAAATTAAATCCAACGTATTCCGTACACATTTCTCCAGCGTACTGAGCTGGACAGGAGCAAGTGAACGAATTTATTCCGTCAATGCAAGATCCTCCATTTTCACAATTTGCAAATTTCGATTCACAATCGTCGTACCTTAATTCGCAAAGAACTCCATGATAATCAGGAACGCAGTAACAAATCGGTTGAAAATTCTCAAAAAGGCAAACTGCGTTGTTTTTGCAAGGATTCGGATCACAAGGAATCACCAGAGTTTCGCAGTCTTTTCCTGTGAAACCTGAATACATTCTTAGTATCAATTGAGTTCTGAAATTTCTCCTGGTTAAAAAATTATAGTTGATTCATTCAAGCGCTTGTTATTTCAGTGCTTTCGAAAAATTGAAGCAAAAGTCAAGATACTTTAAATTTTCTTAAAGAAATTAAAATTGATTTATTTCTAGGTAAAAATTGTAGAGGGAAAATCTTCCTTGGAGAGTTTTTAAACAAAATTGGATATATATTTACCGAATAAACAAGCACAAGTGTAAGAAGCAGGAATGTTGATGCAAAGTCCGCCGTTTTGACAAGGAGAGGCGAGACATTCGTCTACATCTTCGTCACATACTGGTCCAGTCCACCCTACAAATTATTTTGTTTAATAGAGAGGCATTTCCTAAATTGTAAGCAATTAGGTGAAATTTATCCAAAGAAACTATGACTAAAAAATAAAAATAAAAGAAGATACAGAAAGAAAAAAACAATTTTAAATGTCAAAAAAAACTTAAAAATCATAAATTTTTCCGAATTTTTAGTGAATTATATACTTTATTTGGGACAATCCATTCTTTTTAAGGAATGTGATTTTTTTTATTTATATCATAAAAAGATTTTGTCAAAAAACAACATTTTCCGATGAAAAAAGTCGATTAAATAATTTGATTGGATATTTGTCAAAATCCTTGTGTTCAAATTTAGATATGCGCTTAATAAGCTATTTAAATTTTATTTAAATCCGTTGAAATGTTCTCGAGATATCCTGGCGACAAAAATGTTACTACACACACACTCACACATACATCTGGGCATTTGCTTAAAATTGAAAATTTAAGCATTTTAGATGAAAATGAGTCGAGAAAACCTATTTTTAGAAAATCGAAAATCTTAATGATCACAAAGCTTCCTCCATGTGGAACCAAAAGAAAATTTCAATTTCGTTCAAAATCAAAAATAGCCATTAATTCTATGAATTTTCGAGAAAATATATAATTTATCTAGATCAATTAGTTCGTTTTTAATCTAAAATATTTTTTCCAAAGAAAAATATTTACTAAATAAAAACTAAAGAATTTATCAAAAAAAGAATTTTAAATGTCAAAAAAACTGGAAAGTCATGAATTATTATGCGAATTTTTGGAGAATTATATACTTTATATAAGTCAAACGATTTGTTTTGGAACAAGGAATATGATTTCTTTGTTTATAAAGTTGAAATTTAAGCATGAAAAAAACTTTTGTCAAAAAACGTTATTTTTATGAAGAAATTTGAAAAAAAAATGTTCAGCTTTTTAATGATCAAAATTGACGATTTAAACGTTTCATATTAAGTTGCAATTTTTCTCATTTACTTCCTTTTTATTGTATTATAATATTTGGCAGCATGAAGGACTAAAATTAATTAAAACTTTTAATATCATTCAATGTAAGTCTTTTTCCGGGTAATTTGAAAGATTTCAAATTCGGGTAATTTTTACCTAAAAGAGATTTTGGGGTCGCTGATTACGAATTTAAAGTTGGTTTTCAAAAGTTCGAAATGATGGATCCCTACGTTTCTGACACTTTTTTATGAGCATCAAAAATTTTTTTTAAATTTGTCCGTATTCAAGATATTTTTAATGTTGGAAATATTAGATCCCCCATTTTGAATTTAAAAAAACTCCAGATTCGTAATCACTAAAAACCCCCACGAAATAAGTTTCAAGTAAATCTGACAGGTTCTGCAAAATTCATTCACTATTTTGAATTGTTTAAATTGTTTAAGAACTTACTTCAGATTCGTCATCAACGACCCTAAAAACTTTGTGGTACGAAGTTTGGCTTTAATATAACTAAAAGTTGCTTAAAAGAAGAGTTCTTTCTTTAAAAAGAACGACTTTTGAAAACGGTTTATTTATAATTGTTTATAATTTTGCTTAATGCACTTATTACCATTTTTGTAAAAATGTTAAATATTTTTGTATCTGGAAACCAACTAACAACATTTAAAAACATTTTTACAAATATTTTCATTAATTTTGTTTACTATTCCAACAAACTCTTAAAGTCACAAATCTGACGTCATAAGCGCGAGAAAAACACTACTGTTTGAAATGGTATACAATTTTTTTTTAATTTTCAAATTATCAAAAATGGCTCCATTTTGACAATTGAAAATTATTAAAATTACTTGCCTTCTGTACATTCACAAGAAAATGACGCCCCAGGACCTTCCACACACTCGCCAGAATTTTTACAAATCGTGTCATTGCAGACGGAAATATCAATCTCACAAAATTCACCTAGAAACATTACATAAAATAGTTTAAAAGTTGGTTAGAAAAACACAAAAGAAACTATATTAAACTTGAAAATAAATCACTGGTGTAGCTATTTTAGAAAATAATTTTTAAATCAATTTTTTAAAACTAAATTTTATTTCTTGATTGTTTTTTAATAATTTTCTTAGGAAAATTATCTTCATTTAAGACCATTTAATATAAAATTAATAAATAATGATTGAAAAATAAAAGTAATAACTTTTGAATATTTGTAAAAAGCACCTGAATAGCCTTCAAGACATTGGCACATAAATCCATTGTAGTCAAGACAAGTTCCATTATTAAGACAAGGCTGACTTAAACACTCGCTGTATATTTGCTCACAGTTAACACCTTTGAAATGTAAATTATTATTTTCTTAAATCTAAAACATTTATAATGTATAAAATACAAAATACGAAAATATATGAACATAAAAAATACAAATTATGGAAATTAAATTATAAAAACAGTTATTTGTATTTTAATAAATTGAATGACAATTTTTTTTCAGGGATTATTTAATTGGTATTGTATTTTTACCAATGAAGCCTTCAGCACAAGAACAATTGTACGTTGCGACAGCATCATTACAAGTGGCACCATTCAGACAAGGATTGGACCAACAGTCATCAAAATTTACTTCACAATTGAGTCCAGTGTAACCATCGATACAGTAGCACGAGTATGAACTAATATTTTTACATAGTTTTTAAATCTTGTACAGAAATAGGTTTATAGTTTGTATATTTATTAAAAATCGACGACTGTTTCATTAAAGTTACTAGAAAATTGACAATTGTTTATTGATCATACGAATTGATAATTATTTATTGATAATTTGAATTGCTAAATTTTTTAATGAATTGATTATTTCGAATAAATTTTGAATGTTTTGAACGAGCGTGATTATTTTGAACAACATTATCAAGTTTGTTCGATTGATAATTAAATTCAAGTTATTAATTTTAGATTAATAATTTCAAAAATTTGATAAATGAAAATAAATATTAAGTATTTTGGAAAATTGGAAAAATTGTTTACCTGTTGTTTTCTTCTAAACAGATTCCATTTATACAAGGATGCGAACTACAGTGAAACGTCGACGAAACCGAAATCACAAAGGTTGAAAGTAAAATAGAAAAAACCTTGCTCCTTTGCTGCAGCACACATTTTGACAGTCTAAGAGAAACAAATTGTAAATTAAGTATCTAATTTAAGAAATTAAGGAAAATTTAGAAAATCGAGCACTAATTATTATTTTAGTAAAATTATGAATTCATCAGTTTGGCATATTTAAGTAATAATAAATTTCTGAAGACATAATTTTTAAACAGTTTAACTTTCAATTTAAAAAAGAAATTAAAAAAGGTAATAAACTTTAGTTTAATTTTTCAAAAAAACATTATAGAATATAAACATTAAGAACATTCCAATAGAATTATTATTATTATTATTATTATTATTATTATTATACTAGTTGAGATATTCGTCTTCAACGGATTATGATTGTTATCTGATACAACGAGTCAATTAAATTTTATTTACCTATACATTCTAATAAAATAAAAATATAATACAAAACAATTGATTCGTTCTATAATTACACTTGTTTAAAAATTAAATCTTTAATAAATAAAAGTAATATAAAATAGGATCGACTGCCACGAATTTGAAGTGTGATTTTATTTGTGACACGCTACGAAGAAGTGGACCTAAGTCGCAACTAATTTTAGGTAATATTTAGTGATAGTTTTACCTTAATTAAAAGTTCTTTTTTATTTATATAAAATCAGAATCAGTTTTTATTGAATATTTTGAATGGAATGAAGATTAAACATCAATGATTCTTATTAAGAATTGATTCTCTTTGTATATTCTTATTTCCAAAATTACAGACATAACCTAAAATTTTTTGCTTCTTAGGCCCCTTTCTTCGTGGTGCGTCGCATTTTCTATAAAATGAAATAACCAAACTAAATTTGATTCACATGAATTTTTTGTGCCTTATGAGACTAACTTTTTATTGCAGGTTCAAAATTAAATTATTTTTTATATTATTTCTTTTTTTCAAAACGACTTTTTTATTACTGACGATGTGTAGAATACGTTGAAATAAAGGACTGATTTTGTCGGGAGATGCCAACTTTTTATTTTCGTGGATTAATAGGACTTTCTTCGTACAATTTCACCAAACTACATTTTTCATGTTGGGCCTCATAAGGCCCAAATTTCATGTCTGGTTATAGAATTTTAACGAGCGACCTAAAAAGACACCTCTATACCCAGTTCGAGTACAATCTATTAGATTATTTATTTATTTATTTTGTTTTATATATATAAATTTTTTTTAACCATATCTTGGATTTCAATGAATGTTTTTGAACATTAATTGTTAGTTAGTCTCAATGTTAGTTTCAACAACTATTTTAAAAAGTTGCCAACAATATACGATTTAATTTAAAAATAAACTGTTTTTTAATAGTTGTTACATAAAATAACTTTTTCCAATATATAGAGCAAATAGATTTAAACAGTTTATATTTTTTTTTCTTGGAAAAATAAAGTAATCTATAAACCTAAATTAAAAAAAATTTCATAAACCAAAGAAAGTTAAAAACTTTGAAAAGTTTAATGATAATTAATTTAATTATAAGATATAATAAAATATAATAATAATAAAAACAAATAATTATAATTTTTAGTGTATCAAATTACACAGAAATCAGGAAATGTAGATTAGATTTATTTGGATTAGATTAAAATCAGAGAAGAATTAACCCATTTTCATTTTTAAGACCTATTTGTATTTAATGACATAATAACAGGTTCTTTTTTTATGATAATAACTTCCTTGAGTTCAATGATCCCTTTTGGCACCTATGATTGTACATGCCTATATATTGAGTTATATGCATACAATTATGACGTCACAGTGTTTTCGAAATGATGGTTCAGCCGGCAAAATCGAGTCAGCAAGTTTTTATAAAGTTATCGTGAAAAAACAAAAAGTAAAAAATTTAGAAAGGAAAAATTGATTCATTTAATTAATGCCTAAATAACCTGAATTAAATTACCTGAACATATTTCGCCCACTGGTAAAAAATGATATAAACTTAGTATTATGTTACATTCAACAACTCATCCAATTGTTTCCGTAGCAACGCGTAAACAACAAAAGGGTGTAGAAAGAATTATACGCTTGCGTCAACAATCAGAATCCTTCGATTGATTGGTAAACAATGAATAAATTAAATCACATCCATTCGATTCTATTTTTATTTTCTATTTTTTAGGAAAGTTCAAATTTGCATAATTCTCAAAATAATGCTTTAGTTTTTCATTTTTTTTAAATGTTTTTTTTTTATTTGAAGAACTTTATAGGGATAATAGGATTTTTTAAAAATTATTAGAATTAATTTTTTTTGGAAATATTATAAAAATGTTATGAAATACAATTTTTCGCTATTTTTAAATCAATTAAAAAACAAATTTGTAAAGAATATTTTTAGGGATAACAAAAAATTAGGTGAAAATTAAGAACAGGAAATGTGTAATCAAGTGTATCTACTTACAAAATTCGTTCTATTTTAAACTCGTCTAATTCTAGATCAAGACACGAATCCAGTCACTTGAGTTGATCACTCAAAATTGTTATCTTAAACTTTCTTATTTGTCAGTCAGTAATTATCTTCTTGTTTGAATTAATTATTTGGAAAAAAATTGTTTTTATAAACTTTACGTACTTTTTTCAATTAGAAAGAGTTAAAACTAAGAACTAAGAAAGAAAATATCTGAAAGTAAACAGAAAACAAATTTCGAATTAAAAAAAAAAACAAAAGTAAGAAGAAAGCATTAAAAATTAAAAAGTACAAGAAAACAAAAGTAGAAAAGGCGCTAAAAATAAAACAAAAACTATAAAATAAATAGTACAAAATAAAAGCAAATTAATATTAAAGAGAAAAAAAGTAAGAAAGTAATCTGAAAATAAATAGAAAAATTAAATGAAATTAAAGAAACATTGAATCTTGTTAAGCTAATTATTTTTTCCTGTGAATTTAAAATTATTATGGATCCAGAAAGTGTGGAATCTATGCTAAAAAGTCACCTGGAAAGAAATGGTCTTCCTGCAGAATCTTCATCCTGGAGAGTGAAATATTCGAAATTGGGAGGTCGAGGTTTATTCGCCACTCGAGACATTCAGCAGGGAGAATTAATTTTTATTGATGTTCCTCTCGTGGTTGGACCGAGATGTTACAAAAAATATCTTCCAATGTGCGTAAATTGTTACAAACTTGATTGTCCTCTTTTCCCGTGTGACAGAGGATGTGGACTTCCTGTCTGTTCCAATGAATGCGAGAATTCTCCTAAACATATTCGATCAGAATGCGATTATCTGAAAAGTTTAAAACCCACCTGTGGCTCAATGTGGTCCTTGGATTTATTAAAAACAGTGATTCCCGTTCGAAGTCTCAATTTCTCAGAAGATGAGAAGAAATTATTACACGCTCTTGAGTGCCATCCGGACAAACAAATTGGTCGTGAGGTAAATTTAATTTTAAGAAGGTAAAGAACAAGCTGAAAATTATGTTCATTTCTCCAATATTTTGCTTCTTTATAGAGAAAACAATAAATTAAAATATTACAAAAAAAAGTTTTTATTTCGTAAAACATTCAATTAGGTGAAAATTATGATCATTTCATTTAGACTATTTTTTAAGAAATCGAAAATCTTAACGATTACAAAGCTTCCTCTATGAGAAAGCAAAAGCATCAGAGCGTTGCATAATGATACCATTTTTCAGATCATTTCTCATAATTGATACAACAAATGGTATCATTATGCAACGTTTTGATGCTTGCTGGTTTTGTGTGGCTTCTTAGATGAAATTAAGTCGATTTAGATTATTTTTGGAAAATCGAAAATTATAACGATCATAAATCTTCCTCTATGAATTTCAGAGAAAATATACACTATATAAATATCAGTAAATTCGTTTTTCATTTTAAAATATTTTTGATACAGGAATCATAACTTAAAAAAGAAAATTGAAAAAATTATATTAAAAAAATCAAATTGAATATTCAATTCAAAATTCAGAACGGTACTTATACTTTGAATATTGAAGTGGTTTCTTTTTTATAACGAATATTTTTTTAATAGGATCTATAGTTAAAACTAGGTGAAAATTATGTTTATTGTATGAACACTTTGCTTCCTCTTGGAGGAAGCAAAAAAAAAAAAATAGGAGAAGTTACAGAAAAAAAAAAATTTTAATGACAAAAAGATGAAAAATCATGAATGATTATGCGATACTCTCCATTATTTCTTCAAATTTAGAATAATTAATATAATATATTTAATTTAATATAATATAATTAATAATTAAATTCATCCAATTTTTCGTATAGAATATTTCGTAAAAAGGACCTATGATTATAAAATAAATATTGGAGAAGTTATGAAAAGAAAAAGAATTTTAAATGTAAAAAAAAAGAAAAATCATGAATTATTATGACAATATTTCGTCAATTATAAACTTTATATCTGTCAATCGATTCGTTTTGAGACAATGAATATAATTCTTTACATTCATTAAGTTGTATTTTTAGGGTAAAAATTTTTTGGCACAAAACCATATTTTTTTAATGAGAAATGGTGCATAAAAAAATTTGGTTAGTTATTTTCAAAATCCCTGTGTCTAAATTTAGATAATTATGAGCTTAATTTCTCATCAAAATTTTATTAAAATCTATTAAAGTGTTCTCGAGATATCTAAGCGATAACAAAAGTTACAACATCGACGCACACACACACACCCGGACTTTTTCTTAAAAATAAAATTTTAGGCTTTTGAGATGAATATAAGTCTATTTAGACTATTTTTGGAAAATCGAAAATCTTTTCGATCACAAAGCGTCCCCAATGAGAACGCAAAATAAACATTTAAAACGTTATAGTAGAAAGAAAAACATTATTAATGTCAAAAAAGAATGAAAAATGGTGAATTATTATGCAAATTTTTTGTAAATTATGTACTGTACACTAAGGTGGCCCACAGTGGGACTTTTAGCATTGTTTTTTTTTGTCAAAATCTAATATCTCTCGACAGAATAGACTAAAATGAGTGGTCCTTGGATCAAAATAAAGCTATAGATAAATACAGAATAAGAAAAAATTATAGAGAAGCTTTCTTCTAATTCTTCTGGTCCAGGAAACACTCGAAAAGTTAGCAATTTTTTCAAAAAAAACGACAAATTGAAGTATACAGACCAAACAAATTTGTGAAACTTTACAAAACTTGTTTTTCGTAACCTTCTGGGGTCGCTATATTAAAATATGAATGAAACTTTAACTTTCAAAATGGCGAATCTAATATGGCGGACTTAAATCTAAAAAAAAAATCGATTTTTACGAACCTTGGTTTTCAGATGTTTTTTGGGTCGTAGAATGTATAAATATAATATTCAAATTGAGAAATTCAATATGGCGGATCCAAAATGTCGGACTAAATTCCCCAAAAACATTCGATTTTTACCAAACTTGGTTTTAGATATTTTTTGGACCGTAGAATGTAAATATAATATTCAAATTGAGAAATTCAATATGGCGGATCCAATATGGAGGACTTAAACCTATAAAAATAATCGATTTTCACGAAACTTGGTTTTCAGATGTTTTTTTGGGTCGTATAAAATGTAAATATAATATTCAAATTGAGAAATTCAATATGGCGGATCCAAAATGTCGGACTAAATTCCCCAAAAACATTCGATTTTTACCAAACTTGGTTTTAGATATTTTTTGGACCGTAGAATGTAAATATAATATTCAAATTGAGAAATTCAATATGGCGGATCCAATATGGAGGACTTAAACCTATAAAAATAATCGATTTTCACGAAACTTGGTTTTCAGATGTTTTTTTGGGTCGTATAAAATGTAAATATAATATTTAAATTGAGAAATTCAATATGGCGGATCCAATATGGCGGACTAAATTCCCCGAAAACACTCGATTTTTACCAAACTTGGTTTTTAGATGTTTTTTGGTCGTAGAAATTGAGAATATTATATTTACATTCTACGACCCAAATTGTGCTTTTTGTTCGAAAAAATAGGAATGTGCTCCAAGGGTAAAATACATGAAATGTAATTGAATAAAGCGAAATTTTATTAAATCAATGTATTTTAAATAAAATATATTAAATAATGTTGTTATTGTCATTAAATAAATTACAGTTATAAAAATAATTTTTTCTAATTTAATCTGACATGAATTTAATAGTAAGTAAATAACAGGGATCACAGTGGTTTCTTCGTTCAATTTTAAGTGAAAAAGGGAATTTCGATTTTCAAAAAAGGGGATTTTCTTTAATAAAAGGGGATTTTGTAAATTAAGAAAAAAGGGTTATATTAATAATACAAGTTTTCTTTTACAAAATTTTATTGTTTCTTTTTCTTCAAAACAGTTTTATTAATTAATTTAGTCTATCTTTGTTCAATTTGTTTATGAAAATTTTAAAAGAAAGAGCACTTTCGGAAATACAAAAATTTATCTTTTAATAGGTTGTTTGTTCAATGACGAGAAGATGGTTGTTGCAATTAAATATTTTAAAATATTTTTTAACTTCAAATGGTTTTTTAAATTATTTATTTAATAATTAGATTTTAAACAGGAAACATAAAAATCTGTGATGTAAAATGTTCTGATATAATGTTAAAGAAATTAAATTAAAAATCTTTTAGCGAAATATGACAAAATCAATTCAAATTATTTTTATTAATCTCTTTTATTGTATTTTTATATTTTCTAATTCAAAACAATTAATTTTTGTTTGAAATAAGTAAATATATTTCATAAACAATTTTTTTTCATCTAATAAAATAAATTTGATGTATTTCAGCAAGAATACATGGTTTTATTTTATGATGCAAAACTAGTAATATTTGTTTAAAACGAGTAAAAAATATTTAATAAAAAATTTTTTTATCCAATAAATTAATTTGCTTTAATTAATTAAGAATACATGGTAATAAAAAAATTATATAACTTTTTAAAATAATTTCATTATAGTTATGTTTTTTTTCATGTTTCCTGTTTAAAATTTAAATAAATTCAATAAATAATAATAAAAAACCATTTTAAGTTGAAATTTTTTTTTAAACATTTAATTTCAATAACTAATTTCTCATCAATTGTACAGACACCCTAAAAAAGGATAAACTTTTGCATTTCCAAAAGTGGAAAAATAGAAACTTTTTGAAAAAAAGAAGGTCAAAGAAGAGAAAAATGTTAATTTTAGGTGATAAAATCTTGATTTTAGGTGTTTTAGGTGATTTTTCTAAAAAAAGGGGAAAATAAGGGAAAAGGGGGGAAAAAAGGGGATTAGGTGAAAAAGGAGAGAAACTGTGATCCCTGAAATAATAATTAAACATTAATTAACACTTGCAATAAATAATAATAACTATTTTTATCGATGAAACTGCCAAACATGGGTTTAACTTGTGCAGAGTGCGTATCGGTGCAAAAATTTAAAAAAGGGGGCAACTTTGAGGTAGTTTTAAATAGGGTTAGGGTTATCAAAATTAAAAGTTATATAGGTCAAATTAATCCCCAGAGAGTCTACTTTAAGATTCAGGAACTTAATGTTAACTTTTGTCAAACCCTTGCGAATTATTTTGATGCTTCGAAAATTTTCCTATGCATTTTACATGGGAAAATTGAGGTGACCGGCGGCACCAGATAATATCAAAATTTTTGAAAGATCCAAAAATACGTATTCACTTTTTTCGCATTGGAACAAATTCCAGGGGTATCATGCCCTTTTCCACGCAAAAAAAATTTACAATGCATTTTTGGGCCACCCTACTGAACACTGTACATAGATCAATCGATTCGTTTTGAGACAAGGAATATAATTTTTGTATTCTACAAGTCGTATTTTTAGCATGAAAAAATTGTTTAACAAAAGCCGATATTTTTTAATGAAAAAGATCTATTCACTCGAAATTTCTTTTTTTCTTTATAAGGAGGCAAAAATTAAGTATTAAATAAATTAGCCCAAAATATTTATTAATTTACAAATTAAGATTTCCATGTTTTATTAAAATTATACTAATTGTAATTATAAAAAAATATTTTAATACAATGCTTTAATATTTAAAATTTAAATAATATAATAAATATTTTGATACACTTAAAATTAGGTGGAGATTTTGAAAAAAAATGTAGAAATCAGTCCAAGTGAAGAAGAAGAGAGTTTGATGCTCCGAGTATCGAGAGTGATGGACACAACTTGTTTCGAAACTTTAATGAAAAATAAAGAATCATCGTCGAGTTTGAGAGCTCTTTATCCAATGGGAGCTTTGCAAAATCATTCTTGTATACCGAATACAAGACATCACTTTGATTCGAAACAAAGAGTTTATGTTAGCGCGGTTTTCCCAATAAAAGAAGGGGAGGAAATCACGATGACTTATACTGACTCTTTGTGGGATACAACTTTAAGAAGGCAGTTTCTAAAAGCAACCAAATACTTCTCTTGCAAATGCGAAAGATGTTCTGATAAGACGGTACATGAAATATAAAACTGTTTAAAGCTCTTTAGAACTATTTAAAATTGTTCAGAACACTTTTAAAACTTTTTATAACTATTTAAGAAGGAATCGGACACATACTCGAGAAGAGGTTATGTTTGAAGTGAATATTTCTATTTTTGAAATAGAAAAACTAACTTTTAATCTAACTTTCTTAGACAAAAGGTGTCAAATTTAATTCAAAACAAACTTAACCAATAAAACTCATAACTGGATAAAAACTAAAGATTTTTGAGATTTAGAAACAACTTTATCGTTTCTCTAAAACGTTTCTGTATCCCAAAAATCTGCTATTTTTATCCAATTATGAGTTTTAATAGTTTATTTTATTTCAAATTGAAATATTGCCACATTTTGTCTAAATAAAATCACATTAAGAATTAGTTTTTCTATGTCAAAAAGAAAAATAATGACTATAAACATAACCTCCTCTCGAGTATGTGTCCAATTCTTCCTTAAAACTAGTTCTGATTATTATTACAAAGTTTAGTTTACCTCTACTGTAGAGTAAATCATCATTAGACAATAATCCATAAAATTCAATTTAATAAATTGAAAATAGATATATTTCGAAGCGTTGAAAATGAAATATAACTCGTGTTTAAAGGAGTTTTAAATCCAATTTAAATGCTACATCAAAATTAAATTATCTTACAAAAAAATTACAAAATAGAATTTCAAATAATATCAACTTTTTAACTACAGGAAAACGGTTCAATGTTAGGAGCTTTAAAATGTGCGAAAGAAGACTGTTCTGGAAATTTGTTTCCACAAGACATTCTGGACTTTAAAAGTGTTTGGAATTGTAATGAGTGCAATTTGAAAATTTCTGCACGTCAGGTAAAGTTTTAGTTATTCAATTAATTAGCTTTTAATCCTAAGGAACAATTTTCTAGAAAAGAAACAGAAAACTTTTTTTTATAGATCCAGTTTATTAGATCTGGAATTGGAGCAGTAATTGAAGAAGCAATTTTCAAAAGTCCTCGACAAATGCTCAAGTTTTTAGAAAAAGAACTCAGTGTTTTGGTCCCAGCTTCAAATTACATAATGAAGGCTATGATGTTTCGAATCATTTCTCTTTTTGGTCGAACAAAAGAACTTTCATTTCAAGGTAATTTTAACACTTCTTCTGTGTGAAATAAACAAAAAATTAATTTTTCAAACCATTTTTGCAGAATTAACAGATAGAGAATTAGATATTAAAGCTGACTATTGTGAAGATATTCTGAAAACTCTAGAAACTTTAGGTACCGGTGGTTGTAAGAAAAGAGGTAATTAGCTAAGTCAATCTTAAAAGTAATAATTGAATGAATTAAAATTTGAAGCCGCTAGGTATAATAAATAATTATTAATTTTTACATAAATTATTAGTAAAAATCTTTCTCTAGGTCTTATTTTATACGAATTATACTGTACAAATGAGGAAAAGCTCGCTCGGCTTTCAACTCGATCAAAAGATGATTGTGCATTTTCAAAGGTAATTAGAATTAAAAATAAATATAACAAATAAAAGTACACATTATATACGAAATATGTATGTATATTTACACGAATTTAAAACAATTTTCAGACAAACTTAGCCGACAACAAATTGATTTTGCGCAAGGCTTGTGAAATATTGCAAAATGACATCGCCGCCCCAGACGATTACTTCCATAAAATTGGCGACTTTCATGAAAATATTGCATTTCAAACAATACAATAACGTCGTCAAGATGAAATAATGTACAGAAGACAGTGTATCGATTCGCAGAATCTCAATAATTTTACATTGTACAATGACTAATTCTCTGCATTACATATTTCATTCGATTTTTATATACAATTTTATCGAAACTTGTATTAGATTATTTCTTAATACTTAGAAATATCTATCCAAAGATCTAGAATTTTTTCACCATTATATATATTTTAAAAAAAAAATTAGAATCACCACTCACACAATTCTTCTAATGCTTATAAGAAATCTTTATACATTTCTCATTTATCATGAAAGATTCAATTAAAAATGATAAAATGATTTGTTCGTTGATTCTTACTTTTAATGAGTACTTTTAAATTACTTCTTTAAGAAGTATAAATTTTTTCACTATTCGAACTCAATTAAGGCCAAAGGAATCAAAAGCGATTTCCCTAATTCAAGAGATACATCAACGATTATTTAAACATAATTTAATAATGACGTTTACTTCTTTCCTAATTGTAAAATAATATAAAGCAGTAATTCATTCTCACCTGAGCATGTACTGACTTTGATTAAAGTATAATATAAATAACGATTCAACAATGAGCAAAATTTATAAACTCGAAACTAGTGCATCAAAATAATGCGAATATGCGTCTGACGTTACGCTGCTTGCTCCAAAAGCATCTTTGCTTCTTCATACAAACTCGTACAAGGTTTTAAGTCTTCAGGATTTTCTTCTTTTTTCTCACACCTGCTACTAAAATTATAAATTTCAAAAAAATTAATGTAGCTTACTCGAAGCAGTAGCGGGCAAAAAATTAACATTAAAGATTAGAATTATTTTAACAAACATTTTTCATTTAAATATATTAGTTTTTAATGATGCAGGATTCGAACTGTAACCAGAGTCTTAAAAAGTGTGAATCAAGTAGTATTTTTATAAAAGAGTATTCTTAAAATAAAAAGAAAGTATCTGAAAAGTGAACATTGGATAAAAAGTACATAATTGTATGAAGGTATAATTCTGTGGATGAAAGGCGGTTCTGTAAAATCGAACAATCAACAATTATTTTTTATGTTTGACATTTAATCTTATTTTTTAGCATAGTTTTTAAATTTAATTAATTATTTTTTAATACAAAATAAAATAAATGAACACAAAAAGAAAAGAATCAATTATTTTTATGGATTATTTCAAAAACATAAATTATAGCTTCATTAAATAATAATTATTTGACAGCAAATTTTGAATAAAAATAAGTTTTTTAAAATATTTTACAACTGGATTTTTCGAAATTTTGTGAAATCAACTTTCATTATATAGTTTTATTCTGCTGTTAAAAATGACCTTTTAGTTTGAGATTATTTAAAGTCGAGTGGTTTAACCTCTTTAAATATTATATGATCATTTATGAGTTATGAATTTTCTTTTAACAATTCTATTGTAATATTAACAATTAAACAATCCAGAATGATTAATCTAAGATAAAGAAAGAATTCTATTAATTCTAGAATAAGTTTAGTGAATGAAAAAATAGAAATTAATTAAATATTCTGAAACAAATATTTTGATCGTGAAAATGATATTGATTAAGAAAGAATTGGGCATATACTTTACAAAATATTATATTTGAAGTCATTATTTTGCTTTTTGAAATATAAAAATTAACTTTTACTGTAATTTTATTTAGACAGAATGTTGCAAATTTAATTTGAAATAAAATAAACTCTTAAAACGCATCATTGGATAAAAATGACTGATTGTTAAAATTCAAAAACGTTTTAGAGAAAGATAAATTTGTTTCTGAATCTCGAAATTTTTTTATTTTTATCCAAGTACGAGTTATATTGGTTCATTTTGTTTTTAAAATTAAATTTGCCACCCATATTCTAAAAAAATTACAGTAAAAGTTGATTTTTCCGCTTCAAAAAGAAAAATAATAACTTCAAACGTAACTTCTTCTCAAGTATGTGTTTAATTCCTTGTTAAAACTAGATCCGATTATTATTAGGAAGTTTAGCTTACCTGTAGAGTAAATCGTCATTAGACAATAATCCGTAAGCTGAATTGTCAAAAAGATGTTTTCGCACCAGTGCAGTATGCATTAAAGCGACGTCATCCATAAAAAACTTTCCATTTTCTGTATAAAAAATAAAATATGGAATAATAACAATAGAATAAATGTAGAATTGTAAATGTAATATAAAACTATTATAATAAATATTATTAATAATAATAATATAAAATTTATATTCATTGTAATCCTGTACAAAGGGGAAAGTGGGCATCGATGAGACACTTTTTTTCAAAGTTCTAGTAATATTTCAATTAAAAAAATTATCAGCCCTTTTTGCATTAAAATAAAAGTTAAATACTTTTTTAGGCATGTAGAAGTTACCTAAAAAACTTACTGTGATTAAATATATTTAAAATATTTATTTCCTATAAAAATAATTTTTCAAAAATTTCGCACGAATTCATCTTCTGCTTAGAGAAGAAAATTTAATAATAAATTTATAACGTTTAATTCAAGGACAGTTCATAAAAGCAGTTAATGTTTTATTAATCAGGGTTACCTCTTAAAACCCAATATAACTAAAATTGTTGTCTCATTGAATCCACATAAAAGTGTCTGATAAGCAGGGACTGACACGAAAACCGAAACAAAATATATTTTATTTTTGTTTCGTTTTGGTTTTGAAAAACTGAAATAAAATTTCAATTTAATTTTGTTTTGTGTTGAACCTGAAACGAAAGTCCTCTCAGAATTAAGTTTTGGTTCATGCCCGAAACAAAAAGGCTTCGAATTTTGTTTTCGTTTCATGCCCGAAACGAAAATCCGCTCCGAATTCCGTTTTCGTCTCTCATAAAAAAGACTCTAAATTTCACAAAAACAATTTTAAACACAATTCTTTTCTTGCAGGAGACGAAAACGAAATTTAGAGTATTTTCGTTTCGGGCATGAGACTGAAACGAAATTCGGAGTTGATTTTCGTTTCCGACATGAGACGAAAACGTAATTCAGAGCATTTTCGTTTCAGGCTCAATACAAAACAATATTGATTGTACATTTTTGTTTCGTCATAATAATTCAAAACAGAAACGGAATTCGGATTTCGTGTCAGTCCCTGCTGATAAGCCATAATTTTGTTAGTTTTAGTCTATCATAATTTTTGAGGTAGAAATAATATTTTACGACAGAAATGAAGGTACATAACAATTTTTTATGGGTCTGCGCTAGGATGGTCCACAAAAAAAAACAAAAGTCAGAAAAGTTATTTTGAAATCGAACAATATTTAGAGGTGGCTCAAAGCCCATAAAGTTCCCCATATATTTTGCATGGGAAAAACGCACTTTTTCGTAAATTTGCAATAAAATTGTTAATAATCTCTTAAAACATTAATGCACCGAGTCAGTTCTTTAAAAGTGTTTAAAAAACAGTATTCCATAATTTACTTATTAATTTGTTGATATTAATTATTATTAATTTTTTTTCAATTTTACGTATTTTGGTATTTTCTGTTTAATTTTTTTGCATGTATAACGTGAATTTTGAGGTTTTTCAATGTTCTTTACAGAATTAATATGTTAGTTTCTCCATAATTTTTACATCGGACGCATAAGATGAGAATGCGTCAACAGTATGCTGACCGATTTTTACCCCCCCCCCCCTTACCCGCAAGCAAGACTCAAATACAACTGTAAAATCTAAAAAATGAATATCTTTTTCGGCTCGCGTTATATCGAAAACATTTGTTAAGGGTAATTTTTTTCAATTTGGAACAAATTTGGTGGATAGGAGCATAACATTTCTGATTTTTTTTTTTTTTTTATCACCCTAGGCTACACTCTTCAACATGTGAACCAAAGGGGTGACAATTGTTTTAAAAATGTGTTCTTCTGGGCGTTAATGAATTAAAAGAAAAAGAATTTTTAAACTATTGCTCACCACTGTCCCCATATTTTTTGATGAATTTCTCCACCAATTCGTTTCCAGCAGTTTTGACAGAGATGCCAATTCGTTGAAAGACAGCTTTGCACTGCCAACGATTTTGAGTGACGTCCTGATTATGAGAACGTCGAGGTTGAGATTCGTTGACGAGACTAGCCCAATCGACACCTAAGGCATCTCCTAAGCCTTTTCCACTCGTCTTGATATCCTCCTCCAATTCACCATCGGATATTTCTTCAAAATCCATTGTTTCCATGCTTTCGTCTTCAATATTTTTATTACTAAAATTTTTTTAAAAAAGTTTACATTTATTAAAATATATGTACCCATGTATTTATTATTTTAAATCTATACCTTGTAATCGAAACTAAATTATGTGAACGTATAATTAAACTAAAAGTTTATAAACTTAGAGAGTTTAAACTTTTTTGAAAAATTGTCATATCTCCCGTTTAAATTAAAAATATTAAACTCTTTAAGTTTATAAACCTAACTTGAGTCAATACCTAATATACTATCAAGTTTCATACATGATAGTATATTATATGAAATTTTGTAAGGTCATTTTTGTATTTTTTGATGTACAAAACGAATTTGAGGTTGTAATTTAAATTTAATTTGAGGTTCTAAGTAATATAAAAACAAAGCTCTGATTTTATTTATAAAAACAGAAAACTAAAGTGACAAAAGTACCTGTAAGGGATTGTTTCCGACGTGTCTTTTTCTTTCGAAAATATGGCATTTTCAGTGGATTGTTTAGAAGGCGGTAGAGAAATATCCTGATTTTGATTAGAAGAAGTTTCTTGATCAACAGGTTCTGAAATTTTCTTTGATACTTTTTCAATAACCTGAAATGAAGAACAAATGAATATAATAGAGATATTATCTACAACATTAAAAAAGAATATACCTAATTGTTAATAAAATAAGCAAACCAATCAAAAGAATTGTGAGAAAGAATAATAAATATGTCAAAAAATGATAAACTACATAAAATGTACATACAATATACATAAAATGTTTATCTTATGATTAACTACATAAAAAGAAGAATAATTAACTGAATTTGAAAAATAAATCAAAAAGGCAGTATAAAGAAATAGATTTTTTAAGTCAGTTATAATCATGGTTTTAGCCAAAAATTTTAAACTGGGTTACTCTTTTTTATATTTTTTGCTTTTAAGATATATCTTTATTTTATTATTGGGATCCGCAGAGCTACGATACTCCACCTGGTGGCAAGATTATCAATCTTTGTTAGAAGGTAGAATTTGTTATTTTGTGTGAATTTTGTCAACAAAATAAATAAAAATAGAATTTTTTCCGCGATAATCGTAAAAAATATCGTTTCTTAAATAAATTTCCAATAAAAATATTAATTAATAATACAAAACGCATCAAAATAATTTTTAATCAAAAGAAAACACATATTTCATAGAATACATAATCTTAAAATTAAAAAAGCACATTACTAAATTTCATAATTTGTTTATAAAAAAACGTTTAAATTGAGATTTTAAAAAGAAAGTAATGTTAAAAATGTTATTTTAAGTCGCGGAAGAAAAGAAAAATTATATTTACTTCCAATGTCAAAAAGAAGTGTGTAGCAAAAATGTGTATAAGAATTTTAAAGCAAAAAATTGCGATTGTAAATTGTAATTGTTAGATATCAGCTACTACCCATCTTGATGTTTTGTTTTAAGAATATTTTAGACAATTAAACATTTATCAATTAGGTAGGGTAAAATCGCCTAAGACGGGCCCTTTCCATATTTTGCAAAAAATTGTTTAGTTAATGAATTAAAAATGAAACGATAATGCACATATATTTATTTTAAAAATTTTCTCAAAATAATTGATAAAATGAAAACTTTTATAATTGTTTGAAAGACAATTAATTTTGGTGTTTAAAAAACCGTTCATTCTAGCCCGTGTTAGGCTACCTGGTATAGGGTTCCTCTAAATCTATTTACTGAACAATTTATATTGTTCAATTACAACTGTTTAAGATACTTTAAGCAAAATATCCTTTTTAAAGTCCTATATCAGGAAACTTGCTGAAATAAAAATAAAAATATACAAAATAAGACTATTATATAAAATATGATTTTGATGACATTAAAATAATAGGAAGCTTGCTGAAATAAAAATATACAAAATAAGACTATTATATAAAATATGATTTTGATGACATTAAAATAATAACTATATGACAAAATTGTTCAATCTTATATAATTTTACATTTAATTTCAGAATTTAATTGTTTCACAGCATAACAATAGCATTTGTTAATTAAAAGTTATTTTTGAGGTTAGAAAAAGAAGCGACAAATTTGTATTTATAAATATATATTTGTATTCTAAATAAGATTCAATTTAGAAAATTTCCAGTTTGAAAACTAGTTTGTATTTCGACTTTTGCAGTGATAAAAATATTTTTTCCTCTTATTATTTATATTATTTTGAAATGTATAAAAAATGCTTCTAAATTAATTAGATACATCTCAACTACTTATCTACATACGCAATTGTTTAATAAGTTTCTTTATTACAAAGATATTAAAGGATGCCCGTCTTAGGCTACTCTCCCCTATTTATTTCATTATTTTTATAGTAACGTACTTGAAATGTTTAAAATCTACCTACTTTCGGAAACCATATTACGTATTTGTCACGGTAGTACCCCCAAGATTTCATATCCCAATTAAACATAAGATTTTAATAATTTAATATTAAATTTATTACATATACAAAATTATTTCAAAGTTTTTTTTTTGACTTCATGAAGAGGGATCTTAGTAAATTTTTGTTAAAAAAATCAAGCTGGACAAATAATTATGGGTAGAAGTTAATTGGGACCCAACAAGACATACTTTGGTACAGATCTGAAATTTAAAGTGCACCAGCGAATCTTTGCTAGCACTCCCATATGAAAATATTAGTGCAAGTATAGGGGATTTTTCTCATTTTCCCTATCATTCCTCTTTCCGCGTAACATTTAAAAATGAAATATAATTTACCTCATCATCCATATTAAGAATATCATCCGGATCATCGCTGATGTCACTTAAATCGCTTTCAGTATGTAATGTCTGCAAAGATTCCTCCATATTGGGTCGTTTCACTTCCAGAATTGGTGCTTCTTTTACCTCCACCTTTTCCTTTGGTGGTAATTTCTTCTGAAAACTATCTGAGGATTTTTCTCTACTTCTTCTCGGTCTTCCTTCAGCCAACTCCATCAATTTCTTATTAATCGGTTCATCCTTCATGCTATTATGCAAGGCTCCCTGTTTCGAGACATGAGCCGGGATTTCATCCCGAATCTCTGGCGTATTGTACGACCTTCTCTTTCCATGATTCGGCTCGCCAACATCCATGTCTTTCATCCTATCATTTCTATACGAACCTCTCATATGCATCGACTGATTATCCCACTTCCTCGAATCATTCATTTTCCAATCAGACATAGGACTATCATAACGGGAAGACCATTCCTCTTCATGAGCATCTGAACGAGGTAAACTTTCCCTTTCCCACATTCCTCTTCCTCCTCCTCCTCCTCCTCCTGCTCCACCACCACCACCTCCTCCTCCTCGCCATTCCCTTTCTTCCCAGTCATTTCCCTGATAATTACGATCCCGAACTCCGTGCTCGATATCGTGATGAACATCCCAATTATCGTTACTACCCTCATCCCTAATTCCTCCACCTGGTCTCATTTTATCTCCAGGATAAACCGGATGATGTATATCATCAAATTGCCTTTCTCCCTGTATTCCGTATCTCTGACCTCTATCATCCCTCCCTCTTCTTTCGTTAAAAGGACTGTATCTTCTCGTCTCGACCCCTTTCCTCCGATCTTCATCATGAGAATGATGATCTCTGTAATCCATATGCGAACCTTGCTCCTCGTCCTCATTCCAATGCTCTGGAGGCAGGCGGGAATAGTTTCTATCAAAGTTTCTATCCATTTCGATATTTCCCCTCGGACTATCCCTCCGATCAGTGAGACGATCGATTTTAAGAGCCGGTAGGTGCTGATCCTTTCTGTCATGTTCAGGATGCCCTCTTTCAAATCTAGGATTGAATCTTCTATGTCGGTCTCTCTCGTACATTTGATCCCGATCCAGCATATGGTCTCTGGCCTGCACGTTCTTTTCCCCGATCCGATCCATAGATCGATCTCTCGGGAAGCGATCGATTCGCTCTCGATCCACTATCTTATGAACGGGTATATCTTTATCTCCCGGTCTGTCGAATCTTCCATCGTAACGTTGAGAACTCCTGTCGCGTTCCACCAGTTTCGGGTCGTTTCGATCTTTATCTCTGTCATTTCTCCGATCACGAAGGTTTCCCTTCTCTAGAGTACAATCCTTCATTCTGTCTTTGCTTCGTCTATACCGCTGTCCCTTGTCCATTGGATTCAAAGCCGCCGTAGCCATAAGGGACGGAATTTCCCTTTCTCTAATTTTCGGAACCTCCTTTTCTCTCTCGCGATCTCTTTGCCGATCCCTGCGGTCCTGCTGATCGTCCCGATCCTTCTCCCGCTGATCTCTTTGATCTCGATTAACTCTAGTGTCTCGATGATCATTTCTCACGTGATCTTTTTCCCGTCGTTCCTTGCTTTTCTGCCTAGGATAATTTTTATCCTCAAAATCCCGCCCGACATTCTTTCGATGACTTTCTTCCTGACTTGAGGAAGGTTTAGATTTTCCTTGATCATTCTTTCTCGGTTCCTCTCTCTCCTTGCTCCTCTCTCGTTTATGAGAATCACGATCCTTTTTATCCAACTCTCGCGATCTGCTCGAAGTAGATCGTTTGTCCTGATGCTTGGAAGGAGTGTGGTCCTGTTTTGGTTTCAAGAGTTTTTCGGGAGTTCGACTTCTCTTCGATTTAGTGGAGCTGGTATCTTTCGAATGCTTTGAGCGATCAATAGGCGGTGTCCTGGATCGTTTTTCTCTTTCTTTAGAACGTCGTTTCGCTTTATCGTCGATTTTGCTCTTCTCCTCGTTGGGTCGAGTCTTGCTCTTATCCAATTCCTTGGGTTTCTCAACTGGTTTACTCTTCGGCACGTCCTTCAACACAGCTTCCTCTTCTCGAATTTTCTTGTGATGCTTGTCTTTCTCGATTTCCTTCGCTTTCGGCTTCGGGGACTCGCTTCTATTCTTCTCTTTAGATTTACTGTTATTCGAGACGTGCGACATTGTTGAAGCCGGGGACTTAGCTCTCGGTACAGAATGCTTTTTCACAGGAACTGGATTAGCTTTTTTCACTGTTTTCTCCTCCTTTTTTGCAGCAACATCCACTTTACGCTTTTTCTTTACAATTAGTTTCTCATTCTTTTGACCTAGGCGTTTTAATTTCAATCTGGAATATGAGAAAGAAAATTTAAAGAGCTGGAATTTTGGGCATTGAAAATTTTAAATATTGTAAATGCTATATTGTGAAAACTAAACGGAAAATATTTAATTTCAAAATCTAACAACAAAATTTGTTTCCTTTACAAAAAATAAACTCTGCATTGCTTCCTCAACGATTTTTAGCTATGAAACTTTATACTCGGTTTTAGTTTTAAAAGGTTACGTTTCTATTCTATCATTAAAAAAAAAAATTTTTAAAAAGTTAATGGTTTTAAAAGGTTTTAGTTTAGTTACCTGATCGTAACTATAGTTTTTCCGGATTCGTTCCATTATGTTAATTACTAGAACTACTTAAATATTCATTGGTTTCTGGTTTGAGAGAAAAAGGAAGAAAAGCAGTTTTAATTATTCAATTTACGATATTTCTGTTTCAGAAATATGTAACCTTACTTTTTTTAAAAAAGAACTACAAGAAAAAAAAACAGAAAAATTCTTCAATAATTTAAAAACAAGAAAAATGAGAATATTTAATAAGAAATGAAAATAAAAAATTAATAAAACTTTGAATCTAAATATGAATAAATAAGAAGAATACAAAAAAATGTTTAAAACCTTATAAACGTAAAAATAAGAAAATTGAGGAAAAGCTACTGGGTCAAACCATTGACTTTCGTGTTAGAGCTGGCGCGGTTATATTTTAAAATTATGTAACTTTGGAATATGTAAAACTCCAACATTATCTGATTTAAGTAACCCTAATAATACAATTTAAATTTGACTTATTTCAGTATTATAATTAAATAAAAGTAGGACGTTCACGAGGTTATTTTGTAACCTTAATTGTGGTACTTTTTGAAATCACATAATTAAAAAACTATGTAATATTAGATATTAAAACTTACCACAAAAATAATTTACCTTATTCTGAATGTAAAAACAATGGAAATATAAGAATACTTTATTTAAAAATACATAATATCTTATTAGAAAAGTTGTTAATTGTGAAAAATTTTCCGACTTTAATTCGATTACAACTTTTTTTTTGAGACCTTCAAAAAGTTTGAGGCTTTGAATATATTTTAATAATAATATTATTTACTTACTGTTAAAATTTGACAAAAGCGTTTTGTTTCGTTTAGATAATATTGAATTTTAAAATTTTCTACTCAAATTTTTTGAAGGTTTCAAAAAAAAATTTGTAATCGAATTAAAGTCGAAAAATTTTTCACAATTAACAACTTTTCAAATAAGATATTATATATTTTTAAATAAAGTATTCTTATATTTCCATCGTTTTTACATTCAGAATAAGGTAAATTATTTTTGTGGTAAGTTTTAATATCTAATATTAAATAATTTTTTAATTATAATATAGTTTCAAAAAGTACCACGATTAAGGTTACGAAATAACCTCGTGAACCTCCTACTTTTAGTTAATTATAATACTGAAATCAGTAAAATTTAAATTGTAATATTAGGGTTACTGAAATCAGAAAATGTTGGAGTTTTACATATTCCAAAGTTACATATTTTTAAAATATGACCGCGGCAGCCCTAAGACGAAAGTCAATGGTTTGACCATAACTAAAAAAAAAGTCAACGATAAGACTAGAAAATCTTCTTAAAAAATTAAAATATATATAGGTAGGTAGAGACATCTTTTTTAAGCTAAGAAAATAAATAAGATTAATGGAAACAAAGATGAAATTTTATTTAACAGAAAAATTATTTAACATTTAGAAAAATTAAATAAAAAATCCAAGAATAAATAATTTTTTTAAAATTTGAAAAATGAGGTTTAAATTCTTTTATTTATTTATCACAAAAACACTCGCAGTCCAAGAGGACCACAACAGGATAACTACAAATGTATCATATATATTATATAATCATATAATAATAGTAATTTTAAGTCTATTCTAGTGAATTTAAATATAAGTTCAACACAGAAAAAAAAAGGAATTATTTTAATGTCAAAAAGCGACTAGTTTTTAGGTGAAATATAAAATAGACCTATCGGAATAAAAATTAGCTGATAATAGAAATCTTTAAACAAATCTAACTTGAGTCGTAAAACTAGTCCTAAAGAAAACTGAAATTAAACTTTGAGTCAAAATATAAACTTAAATTGAAACTGAAATTGTCTTAAAACAAGACAATAGCCCTTTTAAGGGCTAGTTTCTTTTTCTTAGACTTTAATGACTAATTTTAAAACACTATTTTCCCTGAAATTAGTCTTTGGATAAATTTTAGTTTAAAAAATAAATTAATCTGAAATGCATTCAAGAAAGGTTGTTCTTTTTGTTTCCAGTTTTTTTGGTCATAAATCAGTTAATTTAGTTTGTTCGCATTTCATTTATTATAACGTTTCGGTTGCATTTTGCAACCCTCTTCAGATCTACAAAGAACAAGGTTGTTAAAATTATTTGGATTACATTTTTATATAAAAGGGTTATTTTACCTATTTATCTATTTACACAAGTCTTTTTTATACACTAACGTCAGTTGTTGTTTTGTTTAGGACAGAGTCCGTCATTGATGCACATTGTCGTTGATGTTTTAAGAAATTGGTTACTTTGTGTATAAAATAAATCCATGTCTGGCTTTAAAGAATCTAACATCCTATGTGACACGCAAAATAGATAGATGACTCAAAACCGAAATCAGTGTTCAAAGCAGGCATGAGAAAAGGTTCGAACTAACTCGAGGCAAGTCTAGGTAGTCGAAAGGCAATCCTACAAAGAATATCTGGTGCATATAGGGGAGGGAGAGTGTCCATCAATGTGCCGTATTTTTTTTAAAGTCATAGTATTTATTCAATTTGACCAATTTCAAGCACTTCCTTGCATCAATATAAAACTAAAACACTTCTCTAGGTAATGCACACATTTTATACAAGATTTACTTTGATCAAATAACAACATTTAGGATTTATCTCACCTAACACCCTATTTTCATTTTCAACACCCTGGGTACACAATGAACCACCTCTATAAAAACACCAAAAATTTACATCAATAATAATATTTTTATTTTCACTTTGTAAAAAAACTTATTTTCTATCAAATTATATAAAAAATTATTACTTAAGGTATTAGTCGCGTAAATGCTCCCGCAAAACTCCCGCAAAATAAAAAGAACAAAAAATTAACTTTTATATCAACTCATTTGCTTCCTTGTGACCTCTTCTAATGTAATATATGTAATTTTAACGATTTTGAGTCAGGTACTATAAGTTATCGTGATGTATTGCTCACACGTTTTCGACATTTTTCAATGAAACCATGTGAAAATGAAAAATTATGAATTTTTAAATTATTGTATTTTTTATACGGCGTGGTCAATAAAATTAATTTTTTTTTAAAGGATTTATTTTATCTCAATGTGTAACTTAGTAGTTTTATTTGAAAAACTGACGACTTGTTTTTTTATAATTGAATATAAGAGACATTTTTTACATGCATTTTGTGCTATTGCATGTAAAAGGTATAAACTTTGAATTAATATTTTGAAGCTCAGAAGTGGTCAAAATTAATAGGATAGATTTCATTTCATAGATAAATACCTTATGAATACAGATACAAAGTTTTAAAAAAATCTGACGAAAATCATTTTACGCGATTAATACCTTAACACTTATTATTTGATGTTTAACATTGTTCCCTGGTATAATGAATCCATATGACATTTGCAACAAAAATTGTTTATTATAACTTAACTCGACATTTAAAAATATTTATCACATCAGAATATTGTAGTTAAAACCCGAAGCAAAATAACTCGTAAGTTCAATTATTTTTAAATTGACTTATTTCAAGCAAAAAATATGTTAAAAACATTTTTTCTCTAGTGCGCCAAAAACATTTTTTTCAGATTTCTCTGTAAAGAATAAATCTACAAGTCTCAAACTTATGGACGTAGTGTATTTACGCAAACTTAATTTATATTTAGAGTTAGGAGAATTTCCATTCATTTGTTTCTGAGAAAATTGAAATGGTTCATTGAAAAAACTGGTACATTGATGGCCACTCTCCCCTACTTGAGAATAAAGAATTTTAAATAAAAATATACAAGCGGTGGATATTCTTCTTTGTCCTAAAGATTTGAAATCAAATCGCAAACATAAGTCCTTATAATCATGACCTCTACTAGGGTAAACTTTATCAGCTTTAAAAGCAAAGTACTTAAGGAATCTTTTCTGAACATCTTCTAAACAAATATTATATTTGGCAAATTGCGGGTTCCATATAATAAGTTTTCTAACTTAGATCGAACCAAAACGTAATATAAAATAATTAATATTTTTTAGTCAAAAAAAAATTTAGCGGTTCTGAAAAAATACCCTTAGGCTCTCGAAGTAGATGCCACTAAGTTAGAAATATGTTCATTAATGTTTAAATTACACCCAAATGTTGCACCTAAATCACAAGTGGAAAACACTCTTTCCAATACGTAAACATTCAACTTGTAATCTACGGCAATAAGATTCTCTTTTCCTGTAAAAGTCATTATATGGCAGTTAGAAATGTTCAAGAACATCTCGATCTTAAGAAACCAATGTAAAATGCAATCAACGTGTATCTGTAGACACTCAGTATCCAAAATATGATAAAAAAAAAAGTAAATATTAATCTACAATTGAACAATAATTGAAAAAATTGAACAATTGTTATTAAATTCAAAGAATGTAATTGAAAATTGGTCAACTAGATAGAAAATCAAAAACAATAATTTAAAATTTAAGTTAATAATTCAAAATTGAAGAAATAAATTGAAAATTAAATAATGAAATTGAAATCAGAAAAACACAGAATTCTTGAATTTAAAAAAAAAAACAATTGAAAATTCAAAAATAAAATTGAAATTCGAATACAATAATTGAGAATTAAAGAAAATTACTGCACAATTGGATTGAAAAAAGAAGAAAATAATTTATAATTAAAAAAAAATGGAAAATGCCAGGAATTATTTAATATTGAAGAAAACATTACAAATTGAAGAATAGAATAGTTATTTAAAGAAATTAATTGAGAATTGAAAAAAATAATTGAACAATTAAATTGAAAATAGAAGAAAATTATTGAAAATTGAATAAAGTACTTAAAAATTAAATACACTATTTCAAAACAGCAGAAAAATTTAGAAATCGACGACAATAATTGCGAATTGATGAAAATAATTTTAAAATTATCAATTTAAATAAAAATTGAAAGAAAAACATAATTTAAAAAAGCTGAGAATTGTTAAATATTGAAGAAAATTGAGAAGAAATTGAAAATTGAAAGAAATTGAAAGAAATATGAAAAAATAATTAGAAATTAAAGAAAGTACATAAAAATTAAAGATAATATTTGATAACAGCAGAAAAATTTAGAAATCGACGAAAAGATTCAAAATTTAAAATTCAGAATTGAAATTTAAGAAAAAAATTGGAAATTTAAGAAAATAATTGAGAAATGAAAAAATAATTTGAAATTAATGAAAATAATTCAAAATGGAAGAAAATAATTGGAAATTAAAGGAAATAATTGAAAATTGAAAAGAATAATTGTTAGTTGAAGAAAATAATTGTGAATTTCTGAAAATAGTTGGATAATTGAAGAATTGAATTGAAGCTTCAAGAACGTAATCAATAATTGAAAAAAATATTGAAAAAAGCCGAGAATTATTGAATATCGAAGAAAATAATTGATAATGGAAAGCACACAATAGAATTGCCCATAACTATATAAACTATATCTCTTATTTTTCAATTGCATAATAGCGCATAATTACACAAAATTTAAACGCATAATCAGATTGGTTCATAATGCATAAAGTTATTATCTTTATTTATTAAAAAAAATTGATATATTAGTCAAATTTATTAGCCCAGAATGAAAATTCCCGGTTTGACGGAAAATTCCCGGTTAATTCCCGGTTTTTCCCGGTCAATTTAAATTCCCGGTTATTTCCCGGTTTTCCCGGTTAGTAGACACCCTGTTTAATTAATATATGAAATTTTGTTTTATTATTAGGGGGGGGGGTATAAATAATTTTTTAACGTTCCATATAGGGGGTGGGGTTGTCATTTGTAATCAAGTGTAACAAAAAGGGGGGGTAGGGGCCAAAAACCCCGAAAATTGGTGGAACGTTCTTTATGGATGACCCCATATCACAACCTCAAACCTTGATTACATTTTACTCAAATAAACAGTTCCTATGTGTGTAAATAGTTTTATTTATGAGTTATTAATTAAATTCTAAAGCAATGTCACTATTTCCTCGACAATTTTACAAATGTTTTAACCAAACCTACGTATACATAATTTTTTAATGTTGCTAATTCACAAAAAGAAATTAAAGTTTTTTAAAATAAATGCTTCTTTTATTATCATTATTAAATTTCTGGGGTATTTCTTTAATATTTTATCATTTTTGTAGGTTTTTACAAAATGGTCCACTAATTAATAACACCTTTAGCTATCTAATTTGGGTAGATTAAGATCAGAATAAAATGAAATTTAAATAGGCTAAAATTATGATAAATTTCAATATTGACGTTTGGAATGATTTGAATTTAGATTTACGGTTATGACATCCTGGTTTTAGGTTTTTTTTTTAATTATACTGGTTTTGGTTTTAAAACCGAAACCCGGTTATGGATTTTCGATAACACACATGCCTAAAAATAGTTGACAAGTCTGTGATCCCTGAAATTGTATTTACTTAACGATAAATGATGACCGCAATGGATGAAAAATGAACATAAAATTTTAATTTAAATCATGAAATAAAATATTTTGAACCAAGTTTGCAATAAATTATCTTACTTTTTCTTTCTATCCTTATCTTCAACGTAATCCGGAGAAGCGCTGTGATGCTTGACTTTCTTAAGTTTCTTGACTTTTTTACGTGAATCGGAAGTCGATGTTGAAGATGAATCGTCACTGCTGGAACTGCTGCTGCTGCTTGTCGAACTGGAGCTGCGAGAACTCGAAGATGAACTCATAACTTTCTTTTTAAACTTAGTCTTATCCTTCCCATGAACCTCCTTGTCCTTCTTCATTTGGATTTCTAACTCCCTCTGCAAAAGCTGACGACGTCTCTCCAGGACCTTTTCGTCTTCGTACTCAAGATCTGTCTGATTCCAATCTTCTATATTTAAGTCGGGACTGTGCGACGCCTTCTTCACAAGTTTAGTTGTAAGTCGTTTGAACGGATCTTCATTAAGCTAGTAGATTTTAAGAATCAAATTGCTCGTATTACTGGGCTAATGTTTTTTTTAAACACGTGAATCCGTAAAACTTCAGTACTATTATTTTTTAAATATATTTACTTGCAATTCAAAGTCGAAAATTAACATGTGTTTAAAATTATTAATTAAATATATAGAAAAAATATATCTAAAACACAGGTATTATCAATAAAAAATAAATCAATTTCAAGAAAACCCGTATTTCTTGAAAACTCAGGTATATTTCTCATAAATCGCCTTTAAAAATATTAATGAACAGAAAAATAAAATTAAAAAATACATTGAACGACAATAATAAATTAAAATTAATTACAATATAAAATTTCAAACACATGTTAATAATTTTCGAAATGTCCAATATTTTAGTTTAAATCTAACTAAAAAAATTAAAATAAAATTCTCACGAGACGAGAAATGAAAAGCAATTTTTTAAAAGAAACGGTTAAAAGTCGTAATCTTTACTGTTGGGAGACAAGTTGCAATTACTGTTGTTATCAACGCACGAGGTTTCTATTTATAGAAATAATGCACTCAAATCATAAAATTAGAAACCTGTATTTTGAGGAAAATATTCTGAAGTTTTTCAAAATCACGATATTATTTCAAACACTTTTTGAAATATAAAACTTTTTTGTAAATTAAAATGGACATTTATACTAAGCAGGTATTTTTGTTAATTTCTTAACACTAAAAAATAAAAGTGAACAAATTAGAGTTAAAAGGGAAAGGCAACCCAGAAAACAAGACAATTGAATATTTTACGGATAAATGATTTTCAAAACAACAAAAATGTGTAAATAAATATTGGTGACTTACCAAAGGAGTGTTCGTTGTAGCATTATCCTTCTTTGCTCGTTTGGATGGACTAATTAACGTATGTGTATTTGCATATCTGGAAATAAATAATTATGTTTGTAAACATAAAACAGTGTAAAGAAAAACAGTAAATTTAAATTGATACAACTTATAAAACACTCAATAAAATAAATAATTCGTTAATTTAATGAATACGTTCAGTAATATTTAATTAAGAATATTTGGTAAATTCCTTTTAAAATTATTTTAAAACTAAAAAGCCCTCATTTTCTGAAAATTCATACTAACAATGACAAACTAATTGGACAAACAATGAAAATAAACAAAGACTTACTTGCAGCTTTTTCCATATGAACAACTGCCATTAACTGCCCAATTTCTACAAAAATCTGAAGAAATTTGTGTGTTGCTAGCAATCGCAGGTTTAGTGCCCAATCTTTCAAAAACACTCGGACGTCGAGAGTCAATATTACATTTCGTAGTCTCAACTGTTATTTTTCTTATATTTGATTTTGACATATTATCACCATAAAACAATTGTATTTCGACAATCGAAGTACATAACTGCAGTATGCAATTACTCTTTCCGTGAAGGATTAAACTAACTAGTATGTTTACTCAACAATAATGTAAGTTGTGTTAAAATTAAAAAAATTAAGTAAACCCTTCCAAATTTGCCCTTTTCCTAACCTATTAATCAATGTTTACAACATGAATTTACCTAACAAAAACCGACCTATGATAAATTTGGTTTAAAACAACGAATTTTGGAATTAATACACGGAATAGTTTAAAATCTACTTTTTTATTTTGCAACTTTTCATCGCAGTTAATAAACTTTTTTAGACGCTGTTCTTGACACTTTTCGGCTTGAAAAATCCGCCATCTTGTGACCCTTTTCAAAAATTAGGTAGATTAAGTTCTAGAGGAAAATCCAACATGGCTATTTACTGGAGCACAAGTTTGCATTGCAGTCAATAAAATGATTAACGGCACATTCACACATCAAGTTGTCTGCATGCCTACGGGCAGACAGCCGAGTTGGGAGCGTACCTTAAGTTTCTGACGTAGATTAGGTAATTCAAGTTCGGTGGGGGAAAATCCAATATGGAGGATACTGGAGCACAGCTTTGCATGGAAGCCAATGGGACGAAATCAGTTTTTTTAAAATAACTTTTTAAAAACAAATTTTTGAACCTATGTTTATTAGCAAATTATTTTTCTTATATCGAAAGCAATTTTTTAAAACAATAAAAATTGATATAACAATTTTATTAAATTTTATTATTTTAAAAAATAGCTTTCGATAAAAGAAAAATAATTTGCTAATAAACATAGGTTTAAAATTTTGTTTTTAAAAAAGTTATTTTTTAAATAACTGATTTTGCTCCATTGACTACAATGCATTTTTAGGCCCCAGCAAACGGCCATCTTGAATTTTTCCCCACCGAACTTGAACTACCTTATTACGTAGAAAACGTAATATACGTAGACAACTGTAAAAACCTAGGTAATTTAGAATTTCAACATAAGGGCGCAATTACATGTCTGCGTCGAACGCTGCGTTTTTGCGTTGAATAGTGAGAGAGAGGAAGACAGAAATATAGTCACATCTTTGTCACTCTCACCATTCAACGCAAAAACGCAACGTTCGACGCAGACATGTAATTGCGCCCTAAGAGCAGTAAAAAAAAAAAAATTTTATAATTTTTTGATTTTATGAATGTCTTTTATTAATTTTTAAGGGCGCTTTTATACCTCGTCCCGTAACCAGACGTAACCGTCCAGACACATAATTAGTGCGAGAACGAGACAAACTTATACCACTGCGCTAAGTACACCCCTGCACATAAATGCTGTCCTTCCGGTTTATTGTTCGAACAATAAGGATATTCAAGTTGGGTGGGGAGAAATTCAAAATGGCGGCTACCTGGATGACAGGTTTGCATTGCAGTCAATGGGACGAAATCAGTTTTTGTACAATAACTTTTAAAAAACAAATTTGCGAACCTATGTTTATTAACAAAATATTTTTCATTTATCGAAAGCTATTTTTTAAAATAATAAAAACTCATATACAAATTTTATACAATTTTATTATTTTAAAAAATAGCTTTCGATAAATGAAAAATATTTTGTTAATAAACATAGGTTCGCAAATTTGTTTTTTAAAAATTATTGTACAAAAACTGATTTCGTCCCATTGACTGCAATGCAAACCTGTCATCCAGGTAGCCGCCATTTTGAATTTCTCACCACCCAACTTGAATATCCTTATAGACGAACAATAAACCGGAAGTTCAGCATTTATGTGCAGGGGTGTACTAGAATGAGACAAACCTAAAGTTACGGGACGAGGTAAAAAAGCGCATTACGGGTGTTATTACAGTCGGGGACGGCAATAGTGAAGAATCGGATCCGGAAGGGACATCACTTATAAAATAAGTAATAAATGCGCATGCTCAGTCCGCCATGATAGTCGGTCTTATTCGGAAATTCACCATGTTGTTAACATGTGAAAAAAATATGACCGACTGGAAGTTCGAATTATTTGGAAACAAAATTATTCGAGATGAAAAGGTCTATATTATTTTGGTTTCAGATATTACTTTTAGGTTATGTTGCATACTTATTTTTGTAGATCACGTGATATTTATAGGGGATGTAAATTACGTAGAATACTATGTAAACAACTACGTTAAAAAAAATGATTCTTTAATTTTACCACTATGGAAGTAGCAGCGTTTATTACCTATATGTTATAGATTTTACGCCCAGAGTTAGGAAGTAAAATTCCTAATATTTTTGTAAAATTACAGAAAATAAAATTCGCCGGTTATGAAATAAATATAAGCGCGAAGTCCAATGGTTGCGGTTTAACGTTCGTTTTGTAACTAGACCATGAGTGCAAAAGAGATGTAGATATACTGTTATCACTGTCGCACTAATAGTCTAGCTACTAAACTGACGTTAAAACGCAATCATGGGACTTTGCCTTAATATAAAAATAAATTATCAATTGTATTGTTAAATTATAAAAAAGCAATGTAAAGTAAATAAATTATGCAATTTTACAAAATTTTCTATTTATCGTTTTAAACTTTGGCAATGCACCTAAAACTTAACCTGAACCTTATGAAAATTATCGAAAGGTTCTGTCAGTTTTTTGTAACAAAGTTAAGGATAAGTACATCAAACTGTAATTTTTTACTTCAAGATAATAACATTGTGATTATAAAAGGGATTTTTATGTGTTTCTGTAACTTGAGGGTGAATTCCCATGATTGCGTTTTAACGACAGTTTTATAACTAAACCAAGAGGGCAAAAGAGATGCAGATATATTGTTGTCACTTTCACACTCATGGTATAGTTACAAAACGGTCGCCTTAACGCTACCATAGGGCTTCACCCTTAAGGAACAATTACATGTCTGCGCAGGGTTGTGCAGTGACGCGTCACTCGAGGTTTTCGACGTATAATACATTTTCGACGTAATATACGTAGAAAATGTAGAAAACTATGTAATTTACATCCCAAATCTATAAGGTATATCTATATATATATAAATTTTAAATTTTTGCGCGCTGTCACGTGATTAAATCTGTGTGTACTGATGTATATTACATTATGTAGAAAACTAAACATGTAAATTACATATGTAATATACGTAGAAAACCCATGTAATTTACCTGATGTATTTTACGTGCACAACCCTGTGTCTGCGTCGAACGCCACGTTCTTGTTTTGAATGGTGAGAGAGAAAAAAACGGAAATATAATCACATCTTTGTTACTCTCACAATTCAATGCAAGAGGTTATGTTTACCTCTAAATCCGAAGAAATGTAGAAAACTAGGTTTTCTACAGTATTATACGTATAATACGTAATTTATGTATTATACGTAGAAAACTCTTCTGACGCGCGTAGTGTTCCTATAAAGAGAGTTAGGACACGTGAGGTTCAACTTTTGATTGGCTCAGCGTAGCCGGAGACGGAAGTGTATTGAAAGTTTTTTCGAAAATTGAAAAACTGTGAAAAAATGAACCTCTACTGCGCTGGGGATCGAGCCCAGGTCTTTCAACTGCCGGTCGAATGCTCTAACATTGAGCTACGCAGGGTCACTGGTTACATTTTCTTACAGTCTTTTTCACCTACATCGGTGTCATTGGCTTTTCATTGGCTGAAAAGAGCGCGCTGATTTTAAAATGCTTTCTTAATCTCCAAATGTTCGAACTTTTTTGGGACGCATAAATTTATACCGATTGACATTTGATCGACTGGACATTTGGACGAAGGGCATTTGGACGAATTGACATTTGGACGAAATAACATTTGGACGAATCGACATTTGGACGAATCGACATTTGGACGAAATGACATTTGGACGAATCGACATTTTGACGAAAGGACATTTGGACGAATCGACATTTTGACGAAAGGACATTTGGACGAATCGACATTTGGACGAAAGGACATTTGGACGAATCGACATTTGGACGAAAGGACATTTGGACGAATCGACATTTGGACGAATCGACATTTTGACGAAAGGATATTTGGACGAATCGACATTTTGACGAAAGGACATTTGGACGAATCGACATTTTGACGAAAGGACATTTGGACGAATCGACATTTGGACGAATCGACATTTTGACGAAAGGACATTTGGACGAAAGGACATTTGGACGAATCGACATTTTAACGAAAGGACATTTGGACGAATCGACATTTTGACGAATGGACATTTGGACGAATCGACATTTGGACGAATCGACATTTTGACGAATGGACATTTGGACGAATCGACATTTTAACGAAAAGACATTTGGACGAATCGACATTTTAACGAAAAGACATTTGGACGAATCGACATTTTGACGAAAGGACATTTGGACGAATCGACATTTTGACGAAAGGACTTTTGGACGAATCGACATTTTGACGAAAGGACATTTGGACGAATCGACATTTTGACGAATGGACATTTGGACGAATCGACATTTTGACGAAAGGACATTTGGACGAATCGACATTTTAACGAAAAGACATTTGGACGAATCGACACTTGGACGAATCTTTTTTGGCATATAAGTTTACTCTCTATGTTGTACTTGTTCATGGTTTCAAATTATCAAATATTCCAAGTGTTGTTTCTCCGTGAGATGGAGCTAGGGGTATTAAAATTTAGGTAATCTGTAGGTAAATTACCTAAAAATTATCAAAAAATATAAAAATTTCATTTTATACACAATTGTAATTCTCCTAGCTCCATCTCTCGGATAAACACTGAACCCTATCAACACTTGGAATATTTGATAATTGTAAACCATGAACAAGTACAACATAGAGAGTAAACTTATATGCCAAAAAAGATTCGTCCAAGTGTCGTTTCATCAAAATGTCGATTCGTCAAAATGTCGATTCGTCCAAATGTCTTTTCGTCAAAATGTCGATTCGTCCAAATGTCCTTTCGTCAAAATGTCGATTCGTCCAAATGTCTTTTCGTCAAAATGTCGATTCGTCCAAATGTCCATTCGTCAAAATGTCGATTCGTCCAAATGTCCTTTCGTCAAAATGTCGATTCGTCCAAATGTCCATTCGTCAAAATGTCGATTCGTCCAAATGTCCATTCGTCCAAATGTCGATTCGTCCAAATGTCCTTTCGTTAAAATGTCGATTCGTCCAAATGTCCATTCGTCAAAATGTCGATTCGTCCAAATGTCCTTTCGTCAAAATGTCGATCCGTCCAAATGTCCTTTCGTCAAAATGTCGATTCGTCCAAATGTCCTTTCGTCAAAATGTCGATTCGTCAAAATGTCGATTCGTCCAAATGTCCTTTCGTCAAAATGTCGATTCGTCCAAATGTCTTTTCGTCAAAATGTCGATTCGTCCAAATATCCATTCGTCAAAATGTCGATTCGTCCAAATGTCCTTTCGTCAAAATGTCGATTCGTCCAAATGTCCATTCGTCAAAATGTCGATTCGTCCAAATGTCCATTCGTCCAAATGTCCATTCGTCCAAATGTCGATTCGTCCAAATGTCCTTTCGTTAAAATGTCGATTCGTCCAAATGTCCATTCGTCAAAATGTCGATTCGTCCAAATGTCCTTTCGTCAAAATGTCGATCCGTCCAAATGTCCTTTCGTCAAAATGTCGATTCGTCCAAATGTCCTTTCGTCAAAATGTCGATTCGTCCAAATGTCGATTCGTCCAAATGTCTTTTCGTCCAAATGTCGATTCGTCCAAATGTCGATTCGTCCAAATGTCCTTTCGTCAAAATGTCGATTCGTCCAAATATCCTTTCGTCAAAATGTCGATTCGTCCAAATGTCATTTCGTCCAAATGTCGATTCGTCTAAATGTCCTTTCGTCAAAATGTCGATTCGTCCAAATGTCCTTTCGTCAAAATGTCGATTCGTCCAAATGTCATTTCGTCCAAATGTCGATTCGTCCAAATGTCATTTCGTCCAAATGTCGATTCGTCCAAATGTCATTTCGTCCAAATGTCAATTCGTCCAAATGCCCTTCGTCCAAATGTCCAGTCGATCAAATGTCAATCGGTATAAATTTATGCGTCCCCGAACTTTTTTTTTATGTAAGTTTCCTATCTATGAAATGCGTTGGTATAGTAGATTGGACAAATGCTCCAAATTTAAAATTTCCATAACGATTTTAAATTTTGTGCACTTGTCCACTCTACTATACCAACACATTTCATAGATAGGAAACTTACATGAAGAAAAAAGTTCGAACATTTGGACATTCGAACATTTGGAGATTCAACAATTTGGAAATTCGACAATTTAGAAATTGGACTATTTGGATATTCGATCATTTGGAAATTCGACAAAATAGATATTCGACAATTTGAAAATTCGATTATTTGGAAACTCGATGATTTGGAAATTCGACAAAATAGATATTCGACAATTTTGATATTCGATAATTTGGAAATTCGACAATTTGGATATTCGATCATTTGGAAATTCGACAATTTGGAAAGTTGACAAAGTGGATATTCGACAATTTGGAAATTCGACAATTTGGACATTCGACAAAATGGACGTTCGACAATTTGGATATTCGACAATTTGGAAATTCGAAAGTTTGAATATTCGACAATTTAGAAATTCGAAAAAGTAGATATTCGACAATTTGGAAATTCGACAAAATGGATATTCGACCAAATGGATGTTCGACAATTTAGAAATTCGACAAAATGGATATTCGACCAAATGGATGTTCGACAATTTGGAAATTCGACAATATACATATTCGATCATTTGGAAATTCGACAAAATGGATATTCGACCATTTGGATATTCGACCGTTTGGAGATTCTACTTTTTGAAATTTGACCATTTGGATATTCGACCTTTTGGGTTTTTGGGAAATTTCCTGCACCCGGCAGGTTCTTGATAAAGTGAAGTGGTTGGGACCGGAAAGACTTGATATAAGGCATAAGCAGATAGGACGAAGGACTAGAGTATCAGTGGATTAGAATAGACCAATCAGAAAATACTCTCCAATGTGACCAATTATCTGATTGGTCTATTCTAATCAACTGATACTCTAGTTTTTGTACATATGTGACTTCATCCTTACACTGTAAAAAAATTACTTGCAGAATTACAATGCAAAGTATTTTTCCGTCCCAAACATTAAATTTATATTGTAATATTCCATCGTAATACGTGATAAAAATACAACGCGATTGTAAAACTACACTTCGAGTGTAAAACTTCATCGTGTTGCGATGAAAATATTTATTCGTTTTGTAAATGGCTTGTAAATGTTTCACGTATGTATAACGTGGTGAAATCACAACGCGTTGTAAAATTACTACGTAACACGATGGAAATATTTTGCTTCACGTATCACGTAGTAATATTACAATGCATTCTGATTTCTCTGCATCGTCTGTGATTTCACGACGTCGTCCGTGAAATTGTTGCATGTCGTTCGAATATTTTCATCCTAACACGTTGTAAATTTATCACGTGTCACGTGAAGCGATTTATTTCCATCGTGTCACGGTGTAAAAATACAATTAAATTTTTTACAGTGTACCTAAAGCATTTTACTTGCCGAACACTGTCCCTGACTCCAATGCATTTTTAGGGTGAAACCAAATGATCCGTCAAACGATGCGTCGTAATGAGAAAGAAAAAGACGCAGATATGTTTCTATCTCATTACGACGTAACGTTTGATGGTTCCATGTGATTTCACCCTAAGGCACCAGCAAGCAGCCATCTTGAATTTTCCGTTGGGAGCTTGAACTACCTAATAGAAAATTTGCCGTAATTTTCTAGCCAATGAAATTTGCGCGTGTTTGAACTCTTTTTTCTCACAGAATTGTTTTGGTAGTAGTATATATTTCTACACATCTATTTTCGACTTAAGAATAGGATTGTATGCATGTATATTAGTTGTATGTCGGTATGAGTGTGGTGAGTGGTCATGGGCGATGAACTGAAAAGGCTGTGTTGAATTATAACGATGCGTTAAACTCATTTTTATCCGATATTGAATGCTCCCCAAGCGTGAAAAATATTCTTAATTTGCACGAAAATAAGAAACTGTATCAGGTGTAAACGAGATACACGATAACGACCTAGAAAACTTGGTTGATGAGAGAATCGTCTACGGAATAAGATCAGTTACAATTGATATTGACTCTGATCGTCTGCCTCATAAATGAACTGCTAAAACGGAACATCAGACCGCAAGTGCCTAACTGCAACTGCGTAAATTAATCCAAGTTTCAATTGAATGGTGAGTCCGCTGTTTACGTCAAACAACGTCAAATGACGCCCACGTCACCTTTCTGCCAGATAGGTTATATCTGTAATTTTCGAGTCGTTAGTACTCTCGTTTATTGATTTACAACGGAGATGTAACGGACTTGTTTTTCGCGATGTCCACTTTTGCCTAAGCATTTTTTTATTTTTCACACATTTTTGCATTTTTCAGTTTTGGATTATCAAGATTCTTAAAAGTGTTTACTTAGTTATATAGAAGTTTGGTGGTTTTTGTGTGTTTAGAGATAGAAGCATTCGTGCGTGACAGGTATATGTTTATGAGAAGTCATTTTACTCTATTTTGATTTTATCTTCTTCTTATTGCACTCGAGGTGATTAGATTACTGGTAATAATTATATCACCAGATATCGGTGTCAAATTCGAGCTAGAAACAAGTAACTTAATAGGTTATGATATTCCGGGAATTACAAATTGAACTTTGTAACCGTTTCCACCTTGTTTATTTCATTTTACGCTTTTATTGTGTCTCTATTTTTGTTCAAAATTGTTTATTTCTTTTTACGTTGTTTAATTAGGTTTCATTTCTTATTCTTCTTCAATTTTGTTCAAAATTAATTTTACCCCCGTTTGCAGTATTTGTAAATACACTTTTTTTTTATTTTACCTGATCTGGAATGACTGTTGGTTTTGCTTGATAAGATAACGTTTTGTTCAACAAGAAAATATTGATTCTATCTCGACGAATTCATTTTTGTTTGTTTGTATTTTTTAACAATTTTAATTAAAAATTCTCTACTGCAACGAACATTTTTTAAAGTAAATAAAATTAATTTTTCAAAGTAGTTTTTAAATACAATTAAAACTTTATTAATCTTAAACTATTTGTCGCCAACATTTAAATTATTAATTTAATATCTGCAAAAAGATATTTTCATTATAAACAAATATTTTTATTTTTACTGTATTAAGTAATCTTAAGTATTACAATTTGAATACACTGACATAACAAAAATTGAAGTTGTTAAAAGTAAATTGGATAAATTAAATTAAAATTTTTAAAATTCAATCACTTGAAAGAATCTTTTTATTATAAAAAGTTTCTTGATTTTATTATAAGATTAATTTTGATTTTCTTCTGATTCTTGAAAATTTAATTGATGATTAATACTAATAATATTAAGATTAAAAAGTATCTACAACACTATCTTTTTACTCATTACTTTTTTTTTATTACTAAAAAAATATTGTTCTGTTTTTTTTTCTTACGAAAATAATGTTGAGACTCATGAGTAAGCAAAAATGTTGTTAAAATTTTTAATGAAAATATCTAAAACAAATATATAATTATTTAAGCTTTTTCTGTAATTTAGCATACTTATTTAGCATTAATTCCCTGTAAAATAATCTAATTTGAATTTACTGAAAATAAAACTTATCAAATAAAATAATTAAATTATAATTTTTTTTCAGTTATATAAGTTACAATTAACAATGCCTCTGTTCGGAAAATCTCAAAAAAGTCCGGCTGAGGTGGTAAAGGCTCTAAAAGAGGCTGTTAACGCTTTGGAACGTGGCGACAAAAAGGTGGAAAAGGTACGTAACTAAATAATAAAATTATTATTAACAATTTAATATTTTTTATGATAAGAAATTAATGTTATAAACTACTTCAAAACCGTTAAGAGGACAAAAAAAAAATTTTTTTAATGATATTTCTTATTAATTAATAATTAATTGACTCGATTCCAGGCGCAAGAGGATGTCAGCAAAAATCTGGTTCACATAAAAAATATGTTGTATGGAACTGCAGAATCTGAGCCTCAGGCCGATATTGTCGTGGCACAACTCGCACAAGAACTGTATAACAGCAATCTTTTGCTACTACTCGTTCAGAATTTGAGTCGAATAGATTTTGAGGTAAAAAATTATTCATTAATATTAGCTTTAAAAGGCATTTCGTAATTTAGTTTCGATAATAAAATGAAAAACAAAAGAAAAAAGTATTTTTTAACATAACAATTCGACAGATAACTTAAGACTTCATCAGGAGAGAAATTTCATTTTTATATAAATTATTAATAAAGTTGATAAAAAATATTTGTGCAACTCCAAGAGGAATTTTCGTTATTTCGGAGAGGGTAGTCGTGAAAAATGAAACTTTAGTTTCAATGTAACATTTAGTAAGACCAATGTTTGACGTAAAGATCAGGTCAAAATATTTATTAGTGTACGAGATTTCAAGAAAAACGTTAAAAAATAATTTTAAGGAAGTTCTACCGTAAATCGAATAATCAAACATATTTTGATAAAACTTGGTGTACTGCTAGATAAAGTTTCTAAAATTTTGTAGTTAAATTTTTGAGACCTGTAGGTTCTTGGGAAAAAAGTTATGATGGATATATTTTTTCACTGTTTAACCTGTTTAACATTGATTCTTATGAGAATTCATTACTCTGTCACATATATTTTCGTACTAAAAATTATTAAATGACCAGATAGTGATTAAAGTTTGTATAGTTAAACACAGATATCTAATGAGCCGATATTGTATTTAAAAAAGAACAATGGGTTCTTGTGAGAGTTGCAATAAATTAATTTGTAAAAATATTTCACGTTTTACACGATACAGTTCAGACGTTCTGACATTTTAAAATGTTGATTTTGATCGCACATGAAAAATAGTCATATTTAAAAAGTAAATAAAGTTAAAAAAGTTAATAAATACAATTATTTAATTATATATTAGTAAAATTAAATTTAAACCTAACCTCAAAATAATGGTCTCTGTTTTGACTAGTATTGTGATACGATAGAACTTCCTTAAAATAAATCAATTAATTAAAATAATGTATGAAAAATTCAGTAAAGCAAAAAACTGCTAAAATTCTCTTATTTGTATTTTTAATATTCCGAAAGAAAAAAAGCATTAAAAGCAAAATCTTGATTAATAATGATAATAAATTGTGAACGTAAATATTAAAAGTTTTGTTAGTTGACATGAAGAAACGTTGTGCGCGCATTCACTTAAACCCCTATTATTTTTAAAAACATTTTTCTATTTTTTCGCAATTTTATTTACTTTTTTCACAGAATTTCAAATGTAGAATTTCTAATTTAGAAAATAATTTAATTATGATTTTTTCTTTAATCTTTCTAATATTTGAAACATTTAGATAAATTTAAAAAAATTATTTGGTTTCAAAAAATTGCTTTCATTTATTCTCTTAATTTCTTATTTTTCGAATGATTTCCTTAACTCTCTTAAAATTCCCTCAATAAAATATTTTTTCCTCTACTTAGAAAAATTAATCATTAAAATTTATATTTACATTCGATTTCAGAAATCATTGTTTTTCCTTCACAGTTTATTCACCTTCTCTATCTAAGATTCATTTGTTATTACCTTGTGTCTTACTATATTTATAAATTTCTAATCTCAGTGTCTAATATGTCGTTGTGCGTTGTACGTCTCTCTGTACGCAGAGTAATAATAAATTTTGTTTTATATTTTTATTTTATGACGTGTTAAAACTATGTTAAAGTTATATATATGTTTTAACTAAACACTAAGGTGATTATTATTTTTTTTGTTCATAACTAGTGTTTTTATACATAAAAAAGTAAAAATTGTTATTTAAAAAAATGTTTATACTGTGAAATTAATGAAGTGTTTTCCTTTGTAATTGACTTTAGCCTGATGAGGTCAACAAATCGATTTGACGAAACGTCGCTTTTTTTAAAAATTGACAAATAAAAAGCAAAAAAGGGAATTAAAAAAATTTTTATTTCCTACACACCTTCCTGGATCACGTATTGGTGCTCTTTTATACTACAACAATGGAAGGACATAACTCTTCTAATTTAGATTTCCTTAACTGTTAATTTTTGTGACAAAATCGTAGCACTTTTGAAAAAATTGATATTTTATAGTTTAATAAAAAAAAAAAAATTGAAAACGAAAGCCTAATATCTACAGATTAGAAGATAAATAAGGAAAAACCCTTTAAATGTCCAAAAATGTTAAATAATTATTATCTGACAGTAAATTTTGATTCAAATTAATTGTGTTGTACTTTGTTTAAAAAATCAATTTATCGAATTAAATTTGTTACCCTAATTATTTATGTGCTAAACATGATTTTTATTTAAATATTGATTTTTGGCTATTCTTTTAGGGTAAAAAAGATGTTGCTCAGGTATTCAACAATATTCTAAGAAGGCAAATTGGCACAAGATCTCCAACGGTCGAATACATTTGTACAAAGCCAGAAATACTGTTTACTCTTATGTCTGGGTAAGAATAATGTTATTTAAATAATATTTTTGCAATTTCGCATTTCTAAGTACCTTTAATAGAGTTAGATATATTTTTAAAAATTAGTTTTTCTCTTTTATTATTATTTAGAATTGAGTGTTCCAATGCAATAACCCTTTCAATTTTTCGACGTTCCTTTTGAAGTGAATCAATCTTATTTGACCTCTTTCAAATTGAGTATCAGAGCGTTGAATGAATTTTTGCATTATGATGCCCAATTTTTCAAAAGTATTTTTATCCTTAGAATTAGTTATAAATACTTTAAACAATTCAAAATGTTTCATCATTCGAAAAATTTGTAACTAATTGAGTTGTTAACTTTTTAATTTTAACTGTAATCTTAGTGTAACTTCTCTTCATCTTCATAAATTTTAAATCTTCAAAATTTAAATGCATCCAAACGAAGCGTCAAAATTTGGTTTATATTCAAATTAGAAATAATTAAAAATTGAACGAATTCAAATTTATTAATTTTTAATATTATATAAAATAAATAAGAAATATATTGCTCTTAGATTAATTTAAAGATTAGTTAATTGTTATAATTCTCATAAACAATTAAAAATTATATTCGATCCTGATAATTAACATTCTACAAAAGTGATATCTATATTAAATGAAATCAGACTTTTGTTCATACATTGAACATTGCTTAGAACATAAGGATAAAGTATCGTTTTGAGGATCATGGAATTCAAAAATGCTTATAGAAAATTTCATGTCTGTCGGTCAGTCAGTCTGTCATAAAACTTTGTACACCAATCACATTTAAATGGCCTTAACGATTTAAACGAAACTTGGCAGCGTACTAGGAATTGACGCAAATAAGATTTATAAATTTAGAAAGTTTATAACTCTTAATTAGAATGGAAGATAGTTAAATAATATTAATTAGTAAATGATTTGCTAATTACTGTTATTTGTTCAATTTTGACAATTTTAACAGAAAGTAAAATCGGTTCTTTGTTAAATTACACAATTTGAGATATTTTAAAACTCTATTTCTAATAGATCTACCCTATATTAGTTTATATCTTGATAAATACTTTAGTATTTTCATGTTATTATATTAAATACCGAACAAATATTTAATTTTAACATTCCTGTTTCTTGATAATCTGACAAATTAAGAATTTAAAATATTTTTTTGTATTTTTCCAGATACGAACATCAAGATATCGCATTAAATTGTGGTACAATGTTAAGAGAATGCGCTAGATACGAAGCTCTAGCCAAGATTATGATTTATTCCGATGACTTTTATAATTTCTTCAGATATGTCGAAGTTTCTACTTTCGATATCGCTTCAGATGCCTTTTCTACTTTTAAGGTTTAAAAGCTTTTTCTTATTTATTCACGATTTATCTTCTTCTATTAAAAATAATATCCTTTTTATTTATTTTTTTCATAAAATATTTGTACAAGGTTTTATAAAATTTGATAATATTAATTCACAATAAATAATTAATTAATATACTTTTTACATTTATTAATTTTTATTATTAATTTCTAATATGTATTTTTCAGGAGTTGCTCACGAGGCATAAGATTTTGAGCGCTGAATTTTTAGAAGTCAATTACGATAAGGTTTTTTCACACTATCAGAGGTTATTGAATTCGGAAAATTATGTGACCCGTCGACAAAGTTTAAAATTGTTGGGAGAACTGCTACTTGACAGACACAACTTCACTGTAAGTGATTTTTAGTTTATTGTCCAATTTTTTTGACTAAAGTTTTATTAGAAAAAATATTTTTAAATCAATTTTTAATTGTAATTTTTGTAATAAAAACAAATTTGTTTTGTTTTGTTTGTTTTAAATTTTAACTTTATGATAACGAAAAATTTATTTTATCTTCTTATAGTTATATTAGAAGCAATTATTAAAAATGTTTCAATTTTCCAGGTCATGACACGATATATTTCAAATCCGGACAATTTAAAATTAATGATGAATATGCTTAAGGAAAAGTCTCGCAATATTCAATTTGAGGCCTTTCATGTCTTTAAGGTAAAGTAATTAATTTTTCTTAGAGTAAAATAAAAGTTAACCGTAATATTAATTATTCTGATTTTAATTCTTGAATTTAATTTATTATTGTTTTATTTTTTCAATAATTTCATTTTTGGAAATGCACGTTAAATATTTCCTGAAATTACCCCCTGTCAAATCGTTAAATAATAGAAATTTATAGTCTAATTTTTATTGAAGTAAATTTCCTTCTAACGAGATTTCTATTCAATAGAATTTTCACGTAATTGAATTTTTGCGTGACAGGATTTTTATTCAACTGAATTTGTATGACAGAATTTCCATTTAACTAAATTTTTATTTTGTGTAATTTTTAAGTAACTGAATTTTCATTTTCTATTGCGTAAAAGCGGTATGTTTCTTGAAAATTTGGCTAAACAAAAATTCTGTTTAAAGAAAATTGGTTCAAATAGAAATTCTGTGTCTTTATATTAGTGAGTATATGTATGAAAAAAGTAAATATACACGTAAAATTTATTGGTTGTTTTGTAATTTTCAGGTATTTGTTGCTAATCCGAACAAGCCGAAGCCAATTTTGGACATTTTACTTAGAAATCAAGAAAAATTGATCGAGTTCCTAACACGCTTCCATACAGATCGCTCGGAAGATGAGCAGTTCAATGATGAGAAGGCTTATTTGATTAAGCAAATAAAAGAGCTTAGATCTGTACATGAAAATTGAATTAAAATATTTTTACATTTGTTTTCAATTAGCTATGTAAATACAATTTACATTCACAATTTATTATTGTAACATACAGACTTTAGGCAACATAATACTCTGCTACTTTCTATCAATTGATTAGTTGTCCAACACTCAGTATGGCAGCTATAGACAATTTTTACCACAATTTGTTTTCTTCAAAATTTACCTAGTTTCGATTATGCTAAGGTTTTCTCGTTCTATTGGTTTTCTTTAACAATAAACAACAAAATTTACGAAATTGAATTTCTCTTCAACTATAAACAATCAAATCTACGATATTGAATTTTTCTTCATCCATAAACAACAAAGTCTACGAGATTTTTGTTCTAGTTTTGATGATCATTTAGGAATTTTGTTTCGTTAGTCTTATTATTTGTCCAATTTGCGACAATTAAATAAAATAAAATGCTATTTTAAGCAGAAGCTTGATGAATTTAAGATTATGACATGTAATGAAGTGGCTTTATAAAGCCTGTATGCGAGTAAGATTGTAAAGAATAATTCAGTTATTTATTTTTAATAGATTATAACATTAAAAGAAGTTGTGAATTTTATGTCGATTTGCAGTTCTTTTTAGAATTGTTTTTAAGTAAAGTTAAAAAAAAGTAATATAAGCTTAAATGCTTTTGTAAAATCGTATTTATTGATAAATGTGAGTTTTCAAAAACTCGAATCTTTCGAAAAAATTACTTTGTTGTAGCTGCTGTACTTTGTTTTTGTACTTCAAGATATCCTACTCGCAGCGAATGTATTACTTATATCGATAGACATCTGCTTCATTTTACTCTAAAATTATAATCACATGTATATGTATAGAATTGACTGTTAAAATGTAACGCCAAAACAATAATTATTGTTTATTATATTTATTGCAATAAAAGTATTACTAAAAAATGAAATTCACTGATTTTAATATCATTGTAGATAAAATAAAAGTAAAATCAATTTATTTGGACAATAACATTTATTTGTCCGATAAAACTTTTATCGGACAAGTATAAAAAAAAGTATAAAAAGTATAGTGTTGCTTAATATAATATTTAGATAAACAAGTTAAGGATTTAAAAATTAATAACAATAAATTAAACCAAATTGATAAAATTTCATAAAAACTGAAGCTGACTATAAAAAAGGTAAACATTATTTTATACCAAATATATTTTTAATCTTTAAAAAGGAAAATTGGACAAAAATCGAAATCTCCTTAATTTATATATAAATCACATTTGTTTTTGCTTTTGTGCAGAATTATTTTGTTATATATTGAATACAAACAATATATTATACAAAATTCTGATTAAAACAAAGTCACGTGATTGTAAAAACGTCTTTAAAAATAAACATTAAAATTATAGAGCTTAAAACGTAATAAAGAATTGATTACAGCAACTAATATTTCTAATTTTAAATAAAATGTGCCTTATAAACTACATACAATGGCACTGATTTTTTTCGTCGATTGATTCTTATTATAAAAACACATTTTTGATCTTTTATTCACTCTCTTGATGTTCATTTAATCTTGTTAAAATTGAAGTCGCAGCTTGAAAAACATTACTGAAAAGACGAGGTTGTTTTTGTCTTAGTCCCCAATCTGGTTTTGGACTCGGCAACATTTCTTCTAACGATTTGTTGGTTTTTAATGTTTGATTTTTCTGTTGTTTTCGAGAAACTGTGTCCCCAAGAGAATTAAGCAGCCACACGGATCGAGAATCGTTTAAAATTGCCTGAAATAAAAACAGTTTATTAAAATTCTATACAGGATATGTAAAGTTTCATATTTTAATTAATAATTGTGTTTAGTTTCAGACATTGAAAACTTTTTTAACTTCCAAATTTCGTCAATTATTTTGCATAAAAATATATATATATTTGTATTATCATTTTCAATAATAAATCTTTGCTTCAATTTCTTCAAATTTCAGTCGATTAGTTTTTAAATTTAATTTTAATTACCAATTATTTTAATTTTGAATCATTATAGCTTAAATCAATTTCAAAGTAAATTCATACAAACTTTAATTTTTCCAAATCTCAATCTGTCCAAATTTTAATCGATTCAAAAGTTAATTAATCTACATTTTAATCAATTCACGTTTTAATTTATTTTACAGAAATTTTATGGGTTCAATTGCATAATTGCAATTTATTCTAATCTGAATCAACTCAAAACTCAATGAATTAAAATTTAAATTTTTTCAAATTTGAATAAATTAAAATTATAATTAATTTAGTCTGTATTACAATTTAAATATTCTTATGGAAAAAAGGACTATGGTCCCTGTAATTAAATAGACTTTTCAATTTTAGGGTTGACACGATTTTCCTGGAACGAAATTCCATGACTTTTCCGGCTCTTCCAGAGCTCAGAATTTTGTTGAAAATATTTTTACAGAAGTGTGATTTATATAAAAGGTAGGTAATAAAGCATGAAAAAATAATCTAAATATAAAAATGTTTACAAACTAACGTTGTAATTTAAAGATTTCCTTTCGTTAACAATAATAAATTACATTTTTTACAAAACGTACATTATGTCAACTATTTAAGATATACACAAGAAAACTTATCAATTATTAATATTATGTTGATAAAAAAGCCTAGAAAATTATTTTCCAGGTATTTTAAATTTTCCTCCCATACTTTTCCAGGTATTTAGAAAGCGTAGCAACTTTGTAATTTTATAAAAATTCGACATAAAAATATTTTTTTAATAGTTTTATGGAAGTTTATTACCTTTGCATAATCATGGTCTTCAATCAAAACCCAGATTAAAGTAGAAAGATGTAAAAACAGCTGAACTTCCTTTTCGACAGTCACAGTTAAAAATCTGGCCAAAGTTTCTATATATTCTTCCTAAAATTTACAAAAAATTTAAAGAATTTAAATGTTTTTTGATTATGGAGAAAGATTTAAATTTACATATTTCTTCAAATGCTTTAAATTAACTTTCCTCTATCTACAAATGTGTTATATGAGTTTCTGATCAATATGATCATTTTCATATGTATGTATGTGTGTATGTATGTATGTGTGTGCGTATGTTTCCTTGTTTATACAAAAACTCAAGAACGGCTCATAGGATTTAGATAAAATTTGATATGGTTATTTTTACTACTTAAATCTGCAATCTGACACAAGGGTTTTTAAAAATAACTATTAAAAAAATGTTGTTTTTTAATTTTAATTTTTAATTAAAATTTTAATTAAAAAATCAAAAATATACTTTTTTGGTAACAGATTTTTTTGTCTAAAATTTTATACAATAAACAGCGATTTTATAAATTGAAATTCTGATTGTTTAAAAAATGATCTTATTATTTCCTTGATGAGAATGCAAATCTTTTTACTGACGTAGAAGCTAAATATTCATGAAATAAACATAATTTTAAGCTTGTTAAAGTAATCAAACTTTTTTCATGTCACTTTTGACGCTGTTACACAAATTTCTAAAAGAAATTCAATTTTGGTTTATGATGGATTATTATTTACATAAATAGAAATTTACAGAATATATAGAAATAAACAATTTTTATATTACAAATTTTTTTCATAACAATGTCGTTATTAGAAAAAATGCGTTGGACGTTTTTCTATTCAAAAACTTAATTTAGAAAACACGTTTAATTCTTTAAAGAGCAATGACATTTTTATACTGATGACCTGTTTCTATGAGAGAAATATATCTTAGTAATCTATAGTTATTTAAAAAAAAGTTTTTACCTTTAAGATGAATTGTTTCGTAGGAGGATATTTGGCGAGAGTTACTAAAATACTTGTTGCTCTAGTACAAGCATCCATCCAAGGAACAGATCTGTTGGATCGAACCAACGTCATGTAAATTTTATCGACCAATCCAAGTTTGCAGACTGTAAGGCAGCCGTTTGGCGACAAACGGGTTATAACGTCTGAAAGAATATTAATTCATTATTTAGTTAATTAATTTATTAATTAATAAGAGCGCAGGAATCATTGCATTCTCAATAATCAATTATTATTATTATTATTATTATTATTCAAAAATATAAAATAATTCAATCATAATTCGTAAAATTATGCCAAAATTACAACTTTTGTATCAAAGACAATTTAAAAATAACAAAATTAATTCCTTTTTATTAACAAGTATTTATATTTTTAAATATGTAATTTATTTTAAAAAATAAAAATAAAATCATATTATTAGTATTAGTATTACTATTTCATCTTTTGTTATTCTATTTTTTTGCACCATGTGGGTCCTAAAAATATACAAGAAGGTCAAAAATATAAAGTCTTAACTTTTGACCAGTTTAGAATTTAGTCTTGAAAAAATTACAATTTTTAAACATTGAACTTTTCTCACAATTTTTATTATTTTCCAGCGCCAATATTTTATACCCTTTTGTAATTGTTCTTTAGAATGTCTAGCATGACATTTCGAAAATTTTAAAAAACAAAATAAAGAATAATATAGGTAGTAATTTTTTTTCTTTTTCTAGTTATTTTTCTGAAATTTCAAAAAAATGTACTTTTTAATATTTTTTAAAAATATTTTCTTTATAAAAAGAATGTAATCGCTTAATAGAATTTCTTGAAGTTTATTTCAGTGAAAGATAAAATCAACCTACATTTTAAAAACCTAGAAAGTGAAAATTACTTTTACAGTTTAGGCAGATGTAAAGTGAATTTAATTATAATACAATATCAATGGAAGTTTAATCTAAGAAAAGTAACGATTGAATTCGATTTACTTACAAGCAGAATCGTTCAGTGTTTATTCTTTGAATTTATTAAAGTTACACAACAAAATCTTGACATTAAACCTTTTTTCTTTTGAAATTTTCAATAAAATATCAGTAGGATCATATTAACATTTGAGTCATTTAATTTCGACTAACTGCTCAAAATTTTTTCAATTATTATCAATAACTTTTTTAAAAATAAAACTAAAATGACAGAATTTTTTAAATTCTACAACCATATCTTGATATTAAGTCTACTTTCTTTTAGAATTTTCAATAAAATACAAGTAAGGTCATTTTAATACTTAAGTTATTAAATATCGACCGGCTGCTCAAAAATTTTTCAATTGTTATTAATAACTCTTAAAATAAAATTAAAATTACAGAAAACTGTTCTGAAATATAATTATTCTTAATCTTTTCCTAAATCAAAGTATCTAATTTGATTTATATTTTTAAAAATAAACTATCTATAATAATAATCCGCAATTTCATTCATTCTTTCATTCATTCTGTCCACACCTGAAGTTGGTCGTTTTTCTATTATCAATTGTTTTTGAATGTTTTGATTTTTGTTAATTGGAAATAGGTTACGCTTTTCGTTTGTGTCGAGTAGTATAAATCTTTAAAAGGTTTAAAAATTATTATTAAGTAAATAATAATAATTTCGACATTTGAACTAATAAAAACAAAGTGAATTTTTTCGTTTGTGTCGTGTTCTGACGATCATCAAAAGTGATTTGTGTATTTTCTGTAGTTCACTAAAAAGTATTTAGAAGAAAAAGGAATTGATCTATAAAATTGGTAAGTTATTGAAAACAATGCAATACACATTACTCAAGAACAGTTTCTTTTTGTTATTTATTGTAAAATTAATAATTTATTTAATAATAATTTTAGTGTGTTAGAAAAATAATGGTATTTTATATAATTGACATATATATATAATATATATATAATTATATATACCTATACATATAATCAGAGTGGTCCTTAAAATGAAAATTTGCGAATTTAAAAGCTCTCATCCCCCCATTTTGTTATTCATTAAAAAAGAAGAGATACGTATATATTTTTATTTTTTTATTTTAATATTTAATGGTAGAGTTGCGAAAAAGTAATATTACCTGGAGAACGGTAATGAGAACGAGAATATAACCGGGAATATAACCAACAAAAATTCCAATTGAGAATTTATGAGAATTTAAGTTTTTTCTTTATTTTAAAAAATTTTCTTTTGCTTAAAAATAAATTCTGTAATTTTTCTATTACTTTTTCCAATTTCTAATTAATTTCATTCTTTTTGGATAATTTTCAATAATTTGAATTATTTATTTGAAATTTTTATTATTTTCAACATATTTTAATTATTTTTAATTTTTTAAACTATTTTCATCATATTTCAATTATTTTATCAATTTTAAAATATTTTTATCATTTTTTAATTATTTACATCAATTTTTAATTATTATTCTCATTTTGTAAAATTATTTTACAATATTTTTAAGTATTTTTCTCATATTTCAATTATTTTCTCCAATTTTTAATTATTTTCATTTGTTTTCATAATTACTAAAAATTTTTTTATTAATCTTAAGTTTCAATTACTTTAGCCTTCTTCATTTCTTTACTTCAATTTTTAATTAATCTCATTTTTTCGATTAATTTATCAGATTTTAAGTTTTTTCTCGAATTTCAAATATTTTGTTGAATTTTCATTTCCTTTTATTATTTTGCAATTATTTATCTCCATCTTTTAATTATTTTAGTTATTTTTCAATTATTGTTTTATGTTTCAAATATATTATGTATTTTTCTTCAATTTCAATTATTTTCTTCAATTTTCAATTACTTTCCTCAAATTTCAATTATTTATCTGAAATTTTAATTATTGTCATCATATTTCAATTATATAAAAAATTTTAAAATTAGTTTCATTATATTTTAATTCTTTTTTTCAATTTTAAATTATTCTTATCATATTTCAATTACTTTTCTCAATTTTTAATTATTCTTCTCATTTTGTAAAATTGTTTTGCAATATTTTTAAGTATTTTTCTTAAATTTCGTTAATTTTCTTCAACTTATCATTGTTTTTATAATATTTAAATTATTTTCTTCAAGTTTCAAATTTTAAAATCATTTTTCATTTACTTTCTTCAATTTTTAATTAGTTCCAATTCTTTTCATAATTTACCAATTTTAAACTATAATCTGATATTTCAATTATTTAATTCAATTATCAATTATTTATATCATTTAATTATCATCTATATTATTTGTTTATTATTTTCTTCAATTTTCAATTACTTACGTACTTTCTCATAATTTACAAACAGTTTTTAATTAATTTATCTGAAATTTTCATTTTTTATCCAAATTTCATTCATATCTACGATTTTCTTGTAATTTATATACTTATATTCTGTATTTTTTGCAATTATTTCTCTTAAATTAAAAATTGTTCTTTTCAATTTTAAATTCTTTTATTTTTTCTTTTTTGTTTTATTTTCTCTAATTTTTAATTATTTTCTTTACTTTTTTGCAATAAGCTTTTAAAAATTTTAAGTATTTTTCTGAAATTTTCTTTAATTTTCCTTTATTTAAAAGATATTATGTAATTTTTTCAATTATTTTCTCAAATTTCAATTATTTTCTTCAATTTTGAATTATTCCTATTATTTTCTTAAATTTTTAATCATCTTCATAATTTTTTAATTAATTTCTAAATTTTCAATTATTTATGTCAATTTCAATAATTTTTTTTCAATTTTCAATTATTTCTCCAATTTTTCATTATATTCTAATTTTTTTTTCAATTTATTTCTAAGATTTTGAAGTAGTTTTCTCAAATTTAAATTATTTTCTTTAATTTTAAACAATTTCTTTGATTTTTTAAATTACTTTCGACAATTTTAATTGTTTTCATTATTTTGTTCGCAATTAATTTGCAAAATTTGCCATTATTTTTTTTAAATACTAAATTTAAAATTTTTAATAAATTAAGTCGTAGAAACTAGTTAGATATAAGAAATTACAATTTTTATAATCTATATAAAACACTGTTTATAATTATTATATTTAATAACAATTTTTACCCTTCATTGACTTATAGTTAATTTGCAATGATAATTCTTTTGTTATTTATCCATTTTTATTTCAATAAATTGTTTGTTTTTCAAAATAGTGGAGCTTATTCAAACATAGAAAATTCTCATAATTTCTCCAGAAGGAGAATATTCTCGGTTATATTCTCGAGAATGAAACCGGATTTTGAATTACCGAGAATTTTGCAACTCTATTTAATGGTGCCTCTTCGACAATGAAATTTTCCATGTATTTTGCATGAAAAAAAAACAATTTTTCGTAGATTTTTAATAAAATCATGAAAAATCAACATTTTTTTACCGGATTACTCTGATTCTCTTGGAAAATATTCAAAGAATGGCATCCAATAATTTATTTATGAATTTTTTATTATTAACTATTTTTTACAGGGCTGTAAAAATACCCCATAAATTGCAAAATTATGGAAAAATCATTAAAAAATATTTATTACCACTTTTTACAATATTTTCCACTAAAATTCCGTTAAATACATGCAAATTAATTACTAACAATTTTTGCATGTGTTTTTTAATTTGTTTAAACAAATTAATATTGTTTAGTTGCAACTTTTCTTCTAATAGAGCTAGAGAGTTGGAACTTTTTCTTAATTTTGCAACATTTCAAACCTATAAAGGCACAATACCAATAATAAAAAAAATCTACAATTATAAAAATTGTTTAAACAAACTAATATTGTTTATTTTGAACTTTTCTTCTAATAGAGCTAGAGAGCTGTAACTTTTTTGTAAATAATATAATAAATTATATTATTTAAAAATGAAGATTTAATATAAAAACTTTTAAATAAAGTTCTTGAAATTTTATTAAATTTTATTTTATTATTAATTTTATTTTATTCATTTTTTTTAAATTCATTTATTTGAATTTTATTTAAAATATATATTATATTTGTATTAATAGTTTAAAATTAAATATTTATTTAATTAATTTTTCTTAATTTTTTTATTAATTAATTAATCTTTTGTGCAGAAGTGACTGGATACGTCAGAACCAACATGCAGCAAATATTTTCAAAACAAAATTTGCCAACTTTCGTTTGTATTTCCATCACTGATGGAACAACGAAATTAGAAATTCGAGTTTTTGAAACTACAGGAGGAGTGATGCCTATAAACCTTCAAAAGGGGGAATTAATTGAAGTAATCGGAAAAATGGTTTTCGGAGGTAATAGAATATGTATTATCCTTTTTTATAACTGATTTCAATAAAATTAATATAAAATTTTTCAATTAAATTTTAATTTAATTTCTTTCAAATTTTAGCTCCAAATTATCTACGGGTGCAATTATTTAAAAATATAAAAAAATTAGATGCGCCAAAAATGGACAAACTACAACTAATCAAGGGAACAGGAAGAGTTATAAAAGTTAATAAAGAGTATGAGGAACAAAAAAAGCAAAAAAACATGATTTAATTTTGTGAAGAAAAACAGTTTTAAAATCGAATTATATAATATGTTGTAATAATAAAAATAACGTTTTTTCAAAAATCATAATTTTCTTTTTAAAAAACCTTACTTTCGAGTTTAATTGATTATGTATTAGAAAAGCAGTTAAAAATATAATTATTTTTAACAAAAAAAAATTAATTAATTTTTAATCTAATAATAATTAATTCAATTTAAATAAATGCATAGTATAGTCTTTATATTTAAACTAATAATCAATGAAAAGTCATTCTCGCGCGCTTTAGCGCGCACATAATTTGCTAGTATATATATAAAGATACAGATATTTGATAATTAAAATGAATTAATGTTCTTATTTATTTTCTTTCATATAAAAGTTGTAATTTCAATTTTCGTGAACTGAAACTTTCACATTTCAAAATTCATATATAATATTTTCTCTAACGTCTGCTCTTTCTAACTTTTGATGGTTTTCAATTCTAAAAAAAAAAATTAAAAGTCAGGAAGATGAGATTACATAAAAATGCAACATTTTGGGTTTGAAAAGAGTGTCGAAAGTTGAACATTTATCAACTTCTCTGTCAATAGTGCCTAAAATTATCTTCTTATTGGTCTCAACATCACAGTTAAAGAAATAAATGTGATACGATATGAAGAAAGAGGCCTAAGAAGGAAAATAATTTCGGTTATGTTCAAGAATAGTTTTACCTTGATTAAAAGATCTTAATTTTTAATTATGTAAAATCAAAACCAGTTTTTATTGCATATTTTAGGCGAAATGAAGACTTAAACATCAATCGTTGGTATAGAGAGTTGATCTTTTTTGTGTATTTTCATTCCGAAAACTACAAACATAATCTAACATTTTTTTCTTCTTAAGTCCTTTTCTTCAATCGCGTCACAAATATTTTTTTATATATAAAACGGTTTAAATATTTATTAAAAGACAAGTTAAAAATTATTTCACTCTCTTTCACCACTACATTGGAGTCTCACTTATTTTAACATGGTTGACGCTTTTCGACGCAAAAAGTCGCACTTATTTTAACCCATTGTTATCTAACGTAATTTGCGGAGCGGATCTAATTAGAAAGGGTTTTATTAAAATTTCTCATCACGCTTCTTCCTATTCGTCTTTCGCCAAACGCAAGTACGCTTGACTTTTGCTTCTGCGATATGTTAAACTCTAAAGCAAAAGGCATAAGCACTTGTTTACGACATGTTGCGCATGTTCTAAGACAAGTAGGAAAATAGGCAGATGCTAAATAAAAATATGTAAGGAAAAAAGCTATTAAACTAAATGCGACTTCAAAAAGTGAGACTTCAAATACATAAAGATCTAGTGCAGTTATTATTATGATTTCAAATTACCATTAAAACTGGAAAGAAAAATCAAACTCACCCAAAGAGGAAAGGCACATCGATAATCGTCCCAAATCATTGGAAAATAAAAATACATTGATGGAATCCTGTAATCTACTCGCCAGAGTTTGAGCAGGAATCGCTTGTCTAGCTGCTTCTTCCGTTCGTTTTCTCAATTCCGACATTCTTTTGGTGTTAGCTCGTCTCACCTTAAAACCTTTCCAGGCAGCTTGAATCTTTGCTGCAGTTAAATGTAATTTTCTCAGTTTCTCTCTCTTCTCTTCTTCAATTTTTTTCACTCTCAAAACTTCCAACCACCAACTTTCAATCACGTCTACAGCCTTTTTCCTGCGAATCAAAAGTATCTTCATTTCTCTTCGAGCCAATACGAATCTCCAGCAAGCTTGGATCTTTATAACATTCTTCCTTGAATCTTCATACTTTCTTCTGGCTTCCTTCGCCAGTAGATTTCCTCGATATCTTCTTTGAAATTGCACAATCAACGCTTTCGTTTGCAGATAATTATTTCTACACTTTCGCATTTCTAAAACTGATCTCCACCATCTTTGGATTGTAATTGCTGAGATCTTTCTCGAAACAAATTCTTCACGACATTTTCGAGCTTTAAGCTCTGCTCGCCATTTACGCTGAATCAGAATAATTGAATTTTTGTACGCTAAGAATCTCTTTCTCTCAATTTGACCAAGTTTATTTGTCCTAAATCGTCTCTGCATCAAGATAGTTACAGATTTCAAAGCTAGGAAATTGTCTCTACATTTTTTGCCTTCAGTTTTTGCTCTCCAGTATGACTGAATCGTTAAAGAAGCCTGCTTCAAATCTTTGTAATTATTCAACGCAAGTTTCATCCTCCAAATGCTTTGAGCAAAGATTACCGATCTTCGATATTCTAGGAATTGTTTTCTGATTTCATGTCCTAGTTTCACTTCCCTCCATCTACGTTGAATCATCAAAGTTGCTGATTTCAGATTTAAATAGCTTTCTCTTGCCTTTCTTCCTAAAAGTTTTGCTCTCCAAATCGTTTGGACTTTCAAAGCCGCTTTTCTCAATTTCTCATACCTTCTCAATTCGACCTTCATTCTCCACTTTGATTGCACGAAAATTATAGTTCTTTTAAACTCTTCAAACTCCCTTCGAACTTCTTTTCCGATTCTCCTCGCTCTCCATCTTTTTTGAATCGTTATTGCAGCTTCTCTGAATCTCAAATAATTCTCTTTCATTCTCAAGGTCATTTGCTTCCTCCTTACACGATTTTGCAGATTAACAGTTACACTTCTTAATTTTAAATAATCGTTTCTGATTTTCATTCCTGAACTTTTGTGCCTCCACCAATTCTGTATTTTAATTACAGCTTCTCTTTTTCTCTCGAAAGCTTTCTTTGCTGCTAAACATCTCCAGAGAGACTGAATTTTGATAATTTTTTCTCTCGTTTGTAGAAATTCGCTTCTTTGCAATTTCGCCAGTTTAGTAGCTCTCCATTTTCTTTGTAGAATAATCGCTGCTTTCCGAATTTTGTTGTAATCAGCTTCAGCTTTTCTTCGAGCTAAAATTGCCCTCCAATGTCTCTGAATTGCAATCGTTGCCTTGAGTTTTGTTAATAGAGCTTTAAAATTTCGCTTTTGTATTATCATCCTAAACCAAGATTGAATCTTCACTGCAGAAGATTTCATCAACTGGAAATTTTTCTTTGTTTCTTCCGTCAATTTCTTATCTCGCCATCTTCTCTGAACATCTACAACTCTTGCTCTCAATTTCAAGTATTTCTCTCGTTCAATTTTCCCATTTTTCAGATTCAACCACCAGTCTTCGATTTTTCTGACGGACTTTTTCTTTGTTAGAAATTCTTCTCGAACTGTTCGCGTGAGAAGAATATTCTCATACCAAGATTCGATGTTTAAAATCGCCGATTTCATCTGCCAATAATTTCTCTTTGCACTTGTCATTCTCCAGTTCTTCTGAATAATCAAAGCCGCATTCCTCTTTCTGGAATATTCCAGTTTGCAAGCTTTCATCATTTGCAAAGATCTCCACCAGTTTTGGATTTTCAAACAACTGTTTCTGGTTAAATTATATTCCCGGCGAATCACGACTGCTTTCCACCAAGACTGGATTTTAATCGAAGATATTCTACATCTTTTAAAGTGGGCAACTTCCGTCTTTGTTTCTCTATATCTTCTCCAAGTTCTTTGAATGACAATCACCTTTCTCTTCGTCTCAAGAAAAACTCTTCTTTCTTCAAGAATTCTCTTCTTCTCGATCCATTTTTTCTCCAAAACTCTAACCGCATATTTCATCAAGATAAATGAATTCTGATCTCTCTTCATAAGCGAAATTCCTCTCCACCATTTTTGAATCACTCGCAAAGCGTTTACTGTTCTTTCAAAAGATTCTCGATCTCGTTTCTTTAACTTCAAGGCTCTCCATTTTTGTTGAACAAACAGAACCGTTTGCCTCAAATTTTCTAATTCCGCTCTCTCGGCTCTTCCGACCAACTTCGCTCTCCATCGAATTTGAACTTTACAACAAACTTCTCTCAATTTTAAATACTCGAGTCTTTTTATTTCCATCAATTTCTTAGCCCTCCAAACTCTCTGCATTAGAATCACAGCTTCGCGTTTCTTCCTCAAATCCTCGATAAAAGGTTTTGTTTCTTGAATTCTTCTCCACCAGTTCTGGATTTTTACTGCAGCTCCCCTCATCTTAAGGAATTCGTTTCTTACCCTCTTCCCCTCTGCTCTTAAGATCCACTTTTTCTGAATCACACTCGCTGCTTTGTTTCTCAACTCGATTTTCTTCTTATACTCCATTCGCAGCCCATTCAAAATATTCCTTGCGCAGTAGCATCTCCAGGATCTTTGAATCACACAAGCTGCGTTGATTTTTCGATTTTTTAACATATTCCTCACCCGGACGCACCACACTTTAGATCTCCACCAGTTTTGAAGGCAAGTAGCCGCCTTCTCGAACCTAGGAGCCTGAAACTTGTAAATAATCTGCCAAAGCAGAGACAGCGTCTTCTCTTTATGACCGTCCGAGATGCATTTCGCGTCAATATCTCCAGCGAGGTTATACCCCGAATCTACCAAAGCCTTCAAGGCAATATTCACATTATGGATCTTCTGCAACCTCGAAATTGCCGGAACTCTGCACTGACAGGTCAAGTTCTTATTTCCAGTGATCAACTCCATCGCTCTGCACAGTCTCACTCCATCCCGTAAATCCGAACTCAAGTCATTAACCGCGTAATCGAACTCGTCCAAAAACGTCTGCTTATGACTCACAATGTACTCATACGCCTTCAAAACCTTAGTAATGTCCCCAATTCCACTCAAAAGCTCCCTTGAAAAGGTTAAAAGAATCGATCGACTGTCTTTATGAGGAGCCTTCTTGTGAAAAAGACAAGGATCGTGACCAATCAGTTTGTTTGATTTGGCGAAATCGAGAAAAAAGACCAGTAACAGAAACTTCTTCAGCATGAATTTGTTTATATGAGGTGTGAAAGTCGGAAGCTTCATTCCTACAACTGTCGGATGTGAGTATTGTTTAATGATAAATTGGTCGGAAAAAAATCTCGAGAGAAGAAATCTCGTCAAGCCGATCAAGTCGTTGTTGGATCTGAGAGGAATCGTTTCACCGTAGACCGTTTCCAAACCGATTCTCAGCCAGAGAGGATTGTAGCTGAGGAACAGCTCCAGGATTCCTTTTTGTAAACCAATGTCTCGGTGAAGATCTCGGTCTTGTCTGATCACCAGGATCCCCTTTTCGACACAAACTGTTGTCCTGGAGAGAATATTTGAGACTTCAGGATTCCGGAACATCACACAGGCGGCCTTCCTTAAAGTATTTAACCTCGTGTCTGTGTGGATACGAGCCGAGATGGATTCTTTGGATTCGGCGAGAATAACGTCTTCTTGATTCCTATAATAAAAATTTTTATAATCTTAAAATGTCTAGACTATGTGATGAAATAATATATTGTGCAACAGGGAAATTTCTCTTTATCTAACATTTTATTAATTTTAGATGAATAGAATTTTTAATTGACATAATTTCTATTTACTCGAATCTTTAGTTGCTTGAATTTTTATTTGCCCGAATTGATATTTTCAAGAATTCTTAAAACATCTAATTTTAATATAACTTTTAATATAACAAAATAATAAAATAATAAAGTTATAATTAATTATTTATTAGGGGCCATTCAAAAAATACGTAACGCTTTTTTGGAGCTTTTTGATCCCCCCCCCCCCCTAAAGGTGTTACGTAATTTTTTCATTGTAGCTAATCAATTGAAAAAGATAGGATTTTTGCTGAAAGTAAAGTTTGTCTTTATTAAAAATGCTTTCCTCTATGATTCATATAATTAATAATTTTCCATTTAACTTTAAACATTCAACATTCTTAGATTTACTTAAAATTTGGCTTTGTATTTTGGCGTGTAAGTATACTCAAATAATTTAGATAGTAATTATCATAGATTAGGCATTAATTTTTACAATAAAAGATTTTAATCTAGAATAATCGTGTAAAATGAAAAAGTTTCCCAGCGAAGATAGTAAAATTTTCATTCAAAGATAGGAATATTTACATTTTTTAAAGAAAAATTTATTTTCATGCTTTGAAAATTTACAATCTACGGGACGTATGACTAAGTTCCAAAATTAATCATTTAGAATATTTATTTCATATAATTTCATTAAAAAGAATTTCACATTTTCGAATATGTTTTCAATAGAACATAAATTAATCCGAATTTTGACATAACAGAATTTTTAGGTCACCCAATTCATATTTAACAGAATTTTCATTTTACAGAAATCCTTTTAACCAACTTTTCATTTAAAAGAATTCCAATTTTAACGAATTTTAATTTAGAAGAATTTTTATTTTACAGCATTTTAGGTTAATCGAATTTTTAACTATTAGTACTATACAATTATAATTATACCTATATTACAATTATATATTTTAAATATTAGTACAAATACAATTTCGGACAAATGAAGATTCTGTCAAATGAATATTCAGGTATTTAAAAATTTGTTTAACCTAAAATTCTGTAAAATAAAAATTCTTCTGAATTAAAATTCGTTTAAATTGGAATTCTTTTAAATGAAAAGTTTGTTAAAAGTATTTCTGTAAAATGAAAATTCTGTTAAATATGAATTCGGTGACCTAAAAATTCAGTTAGGTCAAAATTCGGATTAATTTATGTTCGATTGAAAACATATTCGAAAATATGAACTTTCGACTAAAAGAAGATTCTTCCTAGTGAAATTATATGAAATAAATGAATAAATAAATATATGAAATAAATATTCTAAATAATTAATTTTAGAACTTAATCACGCGTTCCTAATCTACGATGGGAAAAGTTCACGTTTTACATGAATATCCCAGATTTAAAATCAGGGTAGTAAAAATTAATTCCTAATGTTACCCTCTAAAGCCATTACGTATTTTTTAAATGCCCTCCTGGCGAAAGTATCGTATTGAATTCCAATTAGTTTCAATAAGTTTTAATCAGTATTCTTCCAGGGCATTCCGAAATTTGTTTCCGAGCCAATCAGTTTTTATCCGAATCTAAAAATGGATGTAACTTGACGAAAAATTCTTTCCGAATCATTCCGAATTAATCCGTTTCATTCCGAGGCTAAATTTTAATCTGTTTGAATTCTGTTATTTCATATTGAATCAATCCGTTCCAATTTTAGTCGGGTTTATTCGAATATGAAGCGGATTGATTCGGAATGATTCGGAAAGAATTTTTCGTCAAGTTACATCCATTTTTAGATTCGAATAAAAACTGATTGGCTTGGAAACAAATTTCGGAATGACCCGGAAGAATACTGATTAAAACTTATTCAAACTGATTGAAATGCAATCCAATACTTTTGTCAGGGCCTCTTATACAAATTAATTTTATAATACCCACTACAATTCCTCAGATAAAACCTATAAATTGATTAATTTTATTGATATTTTTTATTATATTTTTTAAATTAATTTTATTTGTATATATTTTAATTTAAATAATTGTACAAAATTAAACTAAAAAAGAGTCATTAAAATGATTATCTATTGAATAATAGTTAAAAATTAAAAGAGGGGTGGGGGGGGGGGGGTATGGTTTAAATAGCAAAAAAAAAACCCTTTTTAAACATTTTTTTTTTGACGAAACTACTAAATATTTTTTAATCCTTTTATTACTACATTATTTAGTAACTTTTAAAGTAACTTTTAGAATTTTTTAAGAAAAAAATGTCCAGAAACATGGAGTTGCAGCCACTTCCAGTAGGCCATGTCGAATTTTACGGTGTCCCGGATTTAAAATCGTAGAATCATTTAAAAAACATGGGATTAAGAAAAATTAGTTATTTGGAAGTATACCTCCCAGTCAACGTTGCCGTTTTATTATTTTTTTTTTGCTTCTGATCGATTGTGCAGCCTTTTTTTTTTTAAATGGCGCCTTTTTTAGGCTAAAAAACGTACTTTGACACTAAACGACCGTAAAAAAATAGAAATTTTTTTTTTTTTTAATAAAAGGGCAACGTTGACTGTGAGGTATACTTCCAAATAACTAATTTTTCTTAATCCCATATGTTTCAGATGATTCTACGATTTTAAATCCGGGACACCGTAAAATGAAAAATTTTCAACATGGCCTACTGGAAGTGGCTGCAACTCCGTTGTTTCTGGACATTTTTTTCTTAAAAAATTCAAAAAGTTACTTTAAAAGTTACTAAATAATGTAGTAATAAAAGGATTAAAAAATATTTAGTAGTTTCGTCAAAAAAAAATGTCTAAAAAGGTTTTTTTTGCTATTTAAACCATACCCCCCTCCCCCTTAATAACATTTAAATTGGAATTAAAAAATATTTTTACAAATTTATTCTTGAATAAATCTAACAATTTCAAGTTAATTTCGACTTAAATTTCATATTAAATATTATAATCTATTCAAAATTAATTTTGAAATAAATAAAAATTAAACTTCTAATTGAATTAAGTTTATTTATTATACGACATAAAGATTTCACTGCGAATTTCTCTGTCAGCTGTTTGTTTTTGAATTTTGAAATTGACCAATCAAAAATTATTGAGAAACTGTGATGTTTTGTTTGGATCTTTTACAAATATCAAGTGATAAAATGTCCAAAATGTTAAAGAAATGGATAATTATCATAATTTATCTAATTATTTGATTAGTTACTAATCTATTTTTTTTAATTTTCTTTAGAATTTTTATAAAAAGTTTTTATTTTACTTTTTAGCTTTCGGACTCTAACTACTGTTTTCTTTAAGAAAAAAAAACTGTCTGAGTATCTTAATCTAATGACAAATTCTTTAATTAATCATGAAAAATACATGATGAGATTATGACGAGTGATTCGTAATAAATTTTCAAAATTATTTTATGTTTTAATTCTTGGTATGAGATTTTATAGATCTTTATATTTTTTAGAATACTTCTTTAATAATTAAAATTTAATGAGGTATATCTTATACTATTAGACTCCCTGAAGAGGAAATCATTTAAATTTTGAAACCTAGGAATCTTTAAACATTAAACTTCTTGCCCGAATGACTTCGTTTTTATTTATATTCTTCCGATTCTAATCCAGGAAGATAAATAATAAAATAAAAAATTGTTTTCCAAATTGCGACATTTCGTCAACCAGGATTCGTTGATCTCGTCAGACTATTTGAAAAACAATTGTGTATTTTATTATTTTCCATTCCTGGATCATTTTTACTCTGTTCTATCAATTTGGAATATGGAAGGACGTCATTACATTTTATCAAAATTTAGTTTAACTAATTTATTAGATAAATAAAAATAAATTGAAATGTTTTTTCCTGCTCCAATTATCGGTAAATAACATTCTTACAAAAAGATCATTAGAACTAATGAATAAATAGTAAAACGAAATTGTGATTTTTATGGTTAAACTCGGAATGACGATAGATTGAAAATTTGTTTTAATAATTATTTATTGGAATTTTGAAGTTAAAATGATACAGAAATGATCTGATTGATGAAAAGGGTTAAATTGAGTAAACTGATTATACATAAAGAACGGAGAAAATATACTTTGAATTATAGAAAAAGACGAACGTGAGTTTTTACCAAGCTTTTCTTTAGGCTTCGGTCGCCATACTGCTTTTTTCCCCCACTTACAGCCCCAAATGTTCACTCCCGCCTCAAGGCAGGGTTCCAGAACCGCGCACTTTATTAAGTTTAAAACACTAAATGTCCATCTTTTTTTAAAGGCAAATAAATTAATAAAAAACAAACTAAAATATAATAAAACGACTGTGCGAACATAACATACTCCCTTCTGTATTTTCAATAAATGGAAATACACTAATAAACGTTGAGTGAGCACAGTTTCGCTACAGGTCTTCGTAGTGTCCCGGTAGCTGTCTTGATGTCTGCAACTCTGACGCGACCGTCCTTCCCTGGATAAACTGCAGTGACTCTTCCTTTTTTCCATTGATTTCTTGGGGCATTGTCATCCCAAATAATAACAACTTCGTTTACCTCTATGTTTCGTTGTTCCTGATGCCACTTACTTCGTAGATTGATCGTTGGAAGATATTCCTTTATCCATCGCCGCCAGAATTGATCTGCTAAAAATTGCGATTGTCGCCACTGTTTACGAAGCATATCTCCTTCGGAAAATACTCCTGGTGGTCCGTGGTTCAGCTGTGATCCGCCTGGTGTTATTTGTAGAAAATCATTCGGAGTCAAACATCTGTCATCGTCCGGGTCGTCCGATATGTAGGTCAAAGGCCGAGAGTTGACTGAGTACTCTGCTTCTGTCATCAACGTTTGCAAGACTTCTTCTTTCGGAATTCTCTCTTTTAGTGTTGTTGACAAAGATTTCTTCACAGCGCCGATTAATCTCTCCCAACAGCCGCCCATGTGCGGGCTTGATGGGGGGATAAAGTGCCACTCGATACCTTTTGATGATGTTTCACGTAGTATTTCGTTGCGGTCCAATTCCTTAACTGCTTTTCGTAATTCTTCTGAAGCACCTCGCAGATTTGTCCCATTGTCCGAATAAATTCGTTCTGGTTGACCTCGCCGAGCCATCATGCGACGAAGAGCCATAATTGTCGAATCCGTGGTGAGAGATGAAGCAATCTCCAGGTGAACAGCTCGAGTAGCCAAACACGTAAATAGAACGCCGTACCTTTTCTCATGACGGCGACCAATGGCGACGAGCATTGGACCAAAATAGTCCACCCCTGTGTTGGTAAAGGGCCTGATATTTCGTTGCACTCTTGAGGTTGGTAATGGTGCCATTCGTGGTACAGCTGGTTGCGCTCTTCTTTCTTGACATTGAAGGCATTTTTTCCAGGAACGTTTCACGGCTGCTCGAATGTCAATGATCCAATACTTCTCCCGCAAATCATTTATCACACGCTCTCTTCCATTGTGATTAGCTCTGAAATGATAACGCTGAATCAACATTTCAGTGATAAAGTTTTTACCATCCAGAATGATTGGTTCCAAAGCGCTCTGACCAATGTCTTTGTTTTCTTCTACACGCCCATGCAATCTTAAAAGTCCGTTTGCGAAGACTGGAGTTAGGTTAAATATCTTGGAAGATTTGTGAAGTTTCCTTCCACTTTCCAGAATTCGATATTCTTCCGGAAAAGATTCTTTTTGAGATTGCTGCAGAATTCGGTATTCTGCTGTCTGAATTTCAGGGAATCTTAACTCCCACACCTTATCATCCTTTTCGATTGTTTTCTTGCAACAATTTACGAATCGTTGCACCCAAGCCGTAGCGCGAAGAAGTTTAATCCAAGATGAGAACCTCGTAGCATCAATCAATCCCGGAGTAGTAGTTGTCAGGAAACAGAACTCCCTTTTCAATTCCAAGCAATCCTGGTTGATTTTACTTTCGTCTTTTGTCTCAACTGGCCACTCCTCTTCCGGTCTGGAAAGAAATGAAGGTCCGTGGAACCAACGACTTGATTCCTTTAACTGTTCTTGATGAGTAGTTCTGGTAGCATCATCAGCTGTGTTCTCCTTTGTTGGTACCCATCTCCAATCCGAAACAGATGATGAATCCAGAATTTCAGCTATTCGAGCTGCGACGAAAGGGTGGTATTTTCGTGCCTCAGAATGAATCCAGGCCAGAACCGTTCGCGAGTCAGTCCAGAACACCGTACGTGAGATCGTCAAGTCATGTTCTTGCGAAATGAAAGGAGCCATCCTGACCGCCATCACTGCAGCCTGTAACTCTAACCGAGGAACTGTTAAAATCTTTATGGGAGCGACTCTAGTTTTGCCAAGCACGAGCACTGTCCTGATCCCAGCATCTCCCTCCAGTCGAAGATAAGCCACAGCCGACATTGCTTGCGTGCTGGCATCAGCAAAGATGTGCAGTTGAATGTCTCGAATCTGATCCAGATCTCCAGAGTAGCAGCGCGGTATCCGTATGCTCTGAGCATCCCGAATGTCCTTCAACCATGAAAACCACTTTTCTTTCAGGTCATCCGGAAGTTCCTCGTCCCAACCAGTACCCAAACGCCAAATATCCTGCATGATCATCTTGGCTCGGATCGTCAATATAGCTAGGAGTCCCAAAGGATCAAAGAGAGACATTAGAAATTTTAAAACTTCTCGTTTCGTCGGAGGTTTGGCTCCTTCAGATAATTCTTTGTCTATTCTCGGAAAGTCTATCACAAAAAGGAAACTGTCAGTTTCTGGGGACCACCTCACTCCTAACACTCGAGTATAATTTTCTCCTGTCAAGACGAGACTGGTTCCTTTTGGTGCTAGTACTGCTGGATCAAGGCTATTTAACACTTCTTCTGAATTAGATGTCCAATTTCGAACTTCAAATCCTCCTTGCCGGTGCACATGGATGACATCTTTTGTTCGCTGAATTGCCTCTTCCACCGTGTCAACGCTATCGTAATAATCGTCCATGTAGTGTTTACTTACTACTGCTTCACACGCATCCGGGTACATTTTCTGAAATTCTTGAGCGTTTCGATTTCTCACCTCGTGGGCAGTGTAAGGTGAGCAGACAGCTCCGAATATCATGACGTTCATTTCCAAAGTGTCTATCTGTTTGGTTTCTTTATTTCTCCAAAGGAACCGTTGACTTGAGCGATCCTTCTTTATAATCCGGACCTGGTGAAACATTTCTTTTACGTCGCCTCCAATCGCTACTTTTCTTTCTCGAAATTTAAAGAGAATTCCAGGCAGAGAATTCAGCAAGTCCGGTCCTTTCAAAAGATGATCGTTCAAGCTTTCCCCGTGGCTCTTCGATGCTGCATCGAAAACCATTCTTAACTTTTGAGGTTTCTGAGGATTGACTGCCGCAAAATGTGGTAAGTACCAAACTTTGTTTTTCTTTTTGTTCATTTCCTCTTCAGTCAGTCGCCATGCATATCCTTTTTCTATGTATGACTGCATGTTGGCTGCATACTTTTCTCCGAAATTTGGATCACGTTTCATTTTTTGCTCGATCGAAAGAAGTCGCTTTTCTGCTGCTTTTCGACTTTCAGGTAATTCACAATTGTCTTCTTTCCACAGAAGTCCTGCTTCCCAACGACTTCCAATTCGCCGAATAGTTTGATCCAGGATGTCACGTGCTCTTTGCTCTTCTTTTGACCTCAAGATTTTTTCGGTAGGTCTAACTCCAAAAGATTCAGTCGACCAAAATTCTTTGAGCGTATTATGTAGTTGGATGTCTTCATCTTTTTGAATGAATAATGTATAGTTCTTGTCAACACGTCCAACGTCGTATGGTCCGTGCACCATCCATCCTAGTGGAGTGAGAGAAGCATATGGTAAACCATTTTTACCTGTCACCTGCCGCTTTATCTGTTTTAGATGCAAGTTGTCTTCGCCAATCATGATTGTGGGCACAGCGTTGTCCAGGTCAGGGATGTCCAGGTTCTTAAGATGAGGCCATTTCTCAGGATCGATTTGCATAGATTGTTCCGGTAATTTCAAAGCATTTGTCGTTTGGACATCTTGAAGTAAATACCTTTTTCCAGAAGATCCGCAAATCTCGACGCTGACCAATCTTGAATGATCCTCTTTTACACTCTCATTGTTGTACCACGTGGCGATTAATGGCTCTACTGGTCCTTTTAATCCCAGTCTATCTGCAATCTTTGAGTCAATTAACGAAATTGTTGATCCACCATCTAGAATCGCAAACGTGTTTATTTCTCCTGAAGGACCTTTCAAAGTCACTGGTAAAACTCGTAGCAATACTCGTTTTCTTGATTTTCGCGTGGAAAGCACATTTTGTGCTACTTGATCACTTTCAGTCTTGTCAGACACTTTGTCACTTTCGGATTCCTGTTGAGCAAGTTCACTTGGTTTGTTATTGATTTTCTTCATTTTCTCGTTGTGCAAAGAAGGATGGTGTTTCATTTTACATCCATTTTTTCCACATGCGCGACGCGAACACTTTCGAATGGCATGTTTTGTTGATAAGCAACCATAACATGCTTTTTTACGTTTAGCTAACGCCCAACGATCATCAATCGACAACTTTTGATAACCCGCACACGTCTCCGATTTATGAAATTTTTCACAAAATATGCACTGCGGTTTTTCGGAATTATTTTCTTCTCGAATTGACAGCACACGTTTATCTTTCTTTTCTTTTTCGTCACATGTGGGTTGATAAATGACACTTGCAGCGGCTGCTTCATTTTCAATCCAAGACGCGAACTCATTTAAATAAACAACATCTTCTCTGTAAGCGATACGTTTTCCCCACCGTATTCGCGCACTAGGAGGTAATTTGCCTACCAACTGCCTCAACAAAATAGGATTCACTAAATATGATGGTCGATTTAGGGATTCAACGGTAGCCACAAGATTTGTCACTGCGTTCGAAAAATTAATTAAAGTGACAGGTTTATCTTCTCTCACATTCGACTGTCCTGACACTTTGTTCATCAAGTCCTCAATTATGAAATCCGCACGTCCAAATCGTCGCTCAAGAATATTTATCACCTTTTCCACATTTGTTGTTGTTAATAATGCTCTAACCGCTTCGAGAGCATCACCTTTTAAACACTTTTGGAGTCGCAGCATATTTTCCGTATCTGTGAATCCACAGACTTCTGTTGTTTGACGAAACATACTGATAAATAAAACCCAACTCGCGGTATTACCATTGAACTCTGGCAGGTCTCTGCCTAAAGTTTGTCTTGCCATGTACTTATCCGGTGCACTTAGAACTTCCCTTTCGAGTAAATATTCTTTTTTCAAAACATCAGCCGGTTTTTGATTAATTGGTGGGTTTACATCTTGTTTATTTGAAATAGTTGTAAACGGAATCGGAAATCCCGGACAATATTTCGGTCCTTGATAATTATCAGAAACACATTTGTTGTCGCTTAATAATTTTTCTTTATGCAGCCATTTTTCGACTTTTACGCGGCTCGAACATTTCGAAATTATAGACGGGTTTGACCTGCATGAGGGACCAACACTTGGAACACTAGCACGAGATCGTCGTTCACGATTTATTTCTTGAGTCAACATAACCTCTTCTAACCGTGCTTTCAACTCGACGAGATTTTTTTCACGCTCGGCCTTTTGACGAGCAATCTCTCGATCTCTTTCGGCTTCTTCTTGTTCTATACGAGCAAGTTCCTGTTCTTTTCGAAAATTAATTTCCATTTGCTTAATCAGGGTTTCGCTACTGGAAAACGATGATTCTCCTACACTTCTTTTTGTTCTTTTGGAAGTTTGACTTTCTTTCGAACTTCCATTGTGACTAGATGCTTCATCTTTTTCGTCAGCCATTTTTGTGTAACCGCCGTTTTCCTTCCGAAACCAGATGGTTCAAAAACACCTTTTGTAGTTCTTTCACTGCGACGTAGAGATGACACAGGAGTTGACATATACTTCATCTAAACCGCGGGTCCGAGGGCTTTACTTTGCTCTCCAGTGGTCCCGTCAAACGTTTCCTTGAGATCTTTGTTTTTGTCCTAATCCTCCACCTATGTTCACTCGTAAGAACTATTCACTCACTGTCTCTTTACCGACCGATAACTCAAAGTGTTCGACAAATTTTTCTCGAATATTCTATGGCGTCACTCTATCATTCAACCACACTAAATGAACTATTTACCTTTTTTTTTCTTTTGCGGATTTTTTATAGAACAATATCTAACTCACACCGCTTTACGAAAAAAACTAAGGATCCACCGCGACTAGATCCGGCTCGAAGGACCATGTGATTTTTATGGTTAAACTCGGAATGACGATAGATTGAAAATTTGTTTTAATAATTATTTATTGGAATTTTGAAGTTAAAATGATACAGAAATGATCTGATTGATGAAAAGGGTTAAATTGAGTAAACTGATTATACATAAAGAACGGAGAAAATATACTTTGAATTATAGAAAAAGACGAACGTGAGTTTTTACCAAGCTTTTCTTTAGGCTTCGGTCGCCATACTGCTTTTTTCCCCCACTTACAGCCCCAAATGTTCACTCCCGCCTCAAGGCAGGGTTCCAGAACCGCGCACTTTATTAAGTTTAAAACACTAAATGTCCATCTTTTTTTAAAGGCAAATAAATTAATAAAAAACAAACTAAAATATAATAAAACGACTGTGCGAACATAACAGAAATTATATTAAATGATAATTCCAGTAAATAAACATTATGACAACTGGTAGTTCGATTCAATAAATTTAGATAAAGTATGCCTTATGTGAAATAAGATATGTGGAACATTTGTACGTCGTTCCGCTGGGACGTCCACAAACGATTTTTAATTATCTCTCTCTTTTCAAATTTTGGGCTCCTTTATTTTTTTTTAAGGAAACCGAATTTTGGGTGGAGGTACTAGCGGAAAATTCCGCTAGCACCTACTCTGGTAATCCAAACTTCTTAAAAATTAATAAATACAACCACTTTCAACTGAGAAAAATGTTAGTTTAGTTTTAGAAAGAAAAATAGTTTTAGAAAATTATGTGATTATGCCTTTGTACAAAATATAGCTCCTTACCTACAAGTCTGCCAGAGTTTTCCGACGTCTACGCAGTTTGTGTCCACGTCGGTGCTTAAATGCTCAGGAGGTGACATCAAAGCGTTCAACCACTTTTTAAACTTCATTTCCTGTCGGAAGACCCACTTCTCATCATAATACAAAGTACTAGAAAGAAAAGGATCCTCTGTTGTCGTTGCTGCGAATGGATCAGGATTGCAAAATTTCGTAATAAAATCGTTTGGATCGTGAAGTTTTACGCTCGTTTCTTTTATAATTGACTGATTTCCATTTTTTCTGGTTACTCCTGCGAGAGAAAGATTCGATATTCTCACACCCGGAATTGCATTTTTGAAGGAACTGCTGAGTTGCTTTTTCCTCACCAAAGATTCGTTGTGTTTGATAACTTTTCCGCTTTTACTGGGAGAAACTCTCTTGATTTTGTCGGCTAGTCGATACTGTTTTTTGGGAGAAAGTTGGGTATACTTTTTTGGAGAAAATCGAGGATGTTTTCCTGGTGAAAATTGAGAACTGTTTCTGGCCGAAGATGTTTTCCGCAATGCCTTTGGTGGTGAAATTTGCAAAAGACAGGGTTCTTTAAGTTCAAAAGTATTGTTCATTAGTTCCTTCCGTCTCACTTGAGTCTTTTCGGGAACAACTCGTTTTACTGGAAAAATATTTTGCGGCTTGACCCACATATCTGCCTCAAGGATTTCTTTAACCGTACTGGAATCCAAATCTCGATATGAGGTATTAATACATCTTTTGGGAGTTTCCATGTTGGAGTAATCCATCGACAGAAGAGAAGAAGAAGCAAATTCGACTTTTTTCTGTGGAGCTGGTGTTATTGGGGTTAAAACGTCAAAAGTCTGCACGAGTCGGGTTGGTTTTAAAAATGTAGACTGATTTCTTCTTTTGGGAGAAAGTGGAAAACGAACGACTTTTTTCTCTTCTTCCCTTATAATTTTATTTTTGTCGACAATGCTGAAAGTCGAGTTTGAATCTATCAATTTACTCTCATTAGATTTCCTCTCTGTTGAACAAGACCGAGGTGAGAATTCAAAAATGTCAGGAGTTACGGGAAGTTTAGGAGATAGATTGATATTATCAATTAAAAGAGAAAAGTCCGAGCTTGTTTTAGGTTTAGAAGGTGATAATGAATCCTCGAAAACATTTTCTGCCTCGTCGCATTCCTCAATTTCAATCATTCGCCTATACTTCGGTGTCTTGACGTAAGTTTGTCTTCGCAGAGTTTTTGTTTCAATTCGTTCTTCCATCACAAAAAAACTTTCTTGTGGAGAGAAATTGTAATCTTTATTTTCTGTTTCAGACAATTTTGGATATTTGTCTTCGCTGAATTTAATGGGTGTTAATGTGAAAGCATCGGTAGAAATAATGGAAGTTGTACTGAAGATTTCTTTTCTCTGCTTTTTAGTTATTGTCGATTCAATGAAACGATCATACTCGATATTTTTCGATATATTTTCTTTGTCGGGTTCATCCAGGCAGGTATCAAATCTAGTTCTTTTACTTCTTGATTGGCTTTGTTTTTTATCGAAAGAAGGTTCTTTTTGAAGAGGGACAATGCTTCTAGAAAGGCAAGATTTTTGTGTCGTGTTAGATTTAGAAACAAGGGGTTTTCTCACTTTTGATCGAGACTTCAAATCTTTCTTTTGGATATCTTGAGCTTGCATTATCAGAGGAATTTCATATTTCACTCGACGACCATCAGTCAGTTGTAAAACTTCACGCCATGAGCCTGCTTCTATAGGAGACCAAATTATTTCTAATGTTACTGTGCTATTAGCTTCGATCATTGCATTTGTGAAACTCAAATCTACGTTTCGTTCCGGCAGAGGTCTTTTTGTAACAGTTACCTTACAGAGAAAAAAAGAAAGAACATTTATGTTAAAAAATGACACAGAATAAAAAGCACTTCAAATAAATTACTGATAATGGAATAAAATTATTTTATCAATTATAATTTTTAAAGTATCGATTGTAAAGATAAAAATACTATAAGACAATACAAATCATTGACATAAATTTAAATTAACTTATCTTTATTAGTTTAAAAAGTTTTTCTAAACTTAAGCTAACACTTCTCGATAGATCATTGTTTATAAACGACGGATTTTCTAATTTTAATTTAGTTTGATTTTAGCCATCAAAAAAATGTAACAAGTCTAACACCAGAATTATTTTAATTTTTGACATGTTAAAATACCTATATTTTAACTAACTTAGGTAAAAAAAACCAAAAAATTTATTTTTAGCTTTGTTTATAATTTATAATTTTAAATATAGTATTTTAATTTAAATTTGTGAATATTATTGTGTCAATGAAGTGTTAATTTTCTTTCTTTTAAATAAATTCTAGCCTGATGAGGTTGGCAAACCTGAGCCAACGAAACGTTGCTTAATGCAATTAAAAAAAAATTTGAAGTTTTTCCTCTTTCCAAGATCGAAATTATCTTTTCTTAAAATTACGTACTTTATGGACCTATTTTATCAAAAATAAGGACTTTACGGACTTTTTGTCAAAAATACGTACTTTTACGTACTCTAATTAAAATTACGTACTTTTCCCTAATTTACGTACTCGGTTCGAGGCCTGAATTACTTTATATTTTAATGGTAGAGTGCTTTCTAATGTAATCGGTAGAATTCTATTGAAACCAATGATTTAATAAATAGTAAAATAAAAAATAATAAATTCAATTCACAATTGAATATTGCAGCAATTATTTTAACGCGAGAAGTTATATATTTAGGTATTATAAGAAATTAAAAAAAAGTCACGTTCCCTTATGGGGTGGGGGGGTCGAAAAGTTCAAAAATTGGAGCCACGTAGTTTATGGATGGCCCCTTAACAGTTTGCAAATTAATTTACACCACTGTCAAGGTGCAACGGCTATCTTAGCCAAAAGCTCAACATGATACTGTGTGGGTAGCACTGATACCAATTAAAGAGGGCAGATACTTCTAAATTTCTTAATAGATTCTGGGTTGGATATTGTGAACCAGGAGAATGAGCCAACTTTCATAACTTCTAATAGGAGGGAGGTGTTGGATATTACGATCTGTTTGAGAACTGCTTGAGAGACTGTGCTTAACTGGAGGGTTTCGAAAGAAGACACTCTTCCCTGGAAGAACTTAGCCAAACTTTTAAAAAAGCTTTTTAATAAAACAAAGAAACAAAGGACCCAACAGGTCTGGGATTTATATCACAAAACTCGAGGGCCCTTTAAGAATGAAGTTGAGAAAGCAAAGGCCCCTGGTTGCAGGAGTTTTTGCGAAGGGAACGAAAAGATACCTGAAGCTATAAGACTCCACAAAATCCTAGCTAGGGACCTTATGGCCAAACTCAAAGCTATTAGACTCCTAAACGGTCTTTTGCTCAAACAAAGGGGGAATGCTTGGAGCATCTGATGAAGGTTAAATTCTCAGACTTCAAAGAAATAGACGAAAACGATGAGAAACAAAGAGCCGATGTATTCCGATGTGGTCGGGTAAGTTGGAAACTTGCCTCAAAGATCGTCACTCCTGAAGAAGTAGATTGGGATATTAGCTCTTTTTAACCCTTTAAGGCACTAGGAGAAGATGATGTATATCCGGTCCTTTTTCACAAGGGCTTAGTGTACTTTAAAATCCTTATGACCAAGATTATGAGAGCTTGAGTGGCTCTCGGCTATACAATCCGAGAACAGGAAAAGGACTAAAGTTGTGTTTATTCCAAAGTCCGGGGGAGCAGGTTACAATGCTGCCAAGGACTTTAGACCAATCAGTCTAACATCCTTTTTACTAAAGGCTATGGAGAAGCTGGTTGATAAGTACCTACATTAGACAGGAATGTCTAATAGACAAACCTCTTCATTCAGGCCAACACGCTTACATAACAGGATTCTCTGTAGAAAGTGCTCTCGAAGTTGCAGTTGGGAGAATTGAAGAATTGGGCAATGGGGGCTACGCGGTGTGCACCTTTCTAGACATAGAGGGAGCATTCCCAAGCATTTCATGTTAAGTTACATGCGAAAAAGCATATAATTGTGGAATAATGAAACCACTTATTAAGTGGATCAGTAGTATGTTGCAGGGACGTTGCCTTGAAGCAGAATACAGAAAGGCAAAACTAAAGGGTTCTGTCTCCAACAGAGAGATTATGCGGATGACTTCGGTGACAATTTTAGAGGTTTCTGCTTGGCAGTACTTCTGCAAATGATGCAGACAGCCCTAGGGGTCGTGAGGAGATGGTGTGCGATCAAACCGGGCTGTCTCACAGTGGGACAAAACTAGTTCGTCGTGGATAAATTCGTCTACAGGTCACAACTTTCTCACATTTTCAAAGTTTTTTTTTTATAAATGAAAGGTTATAAAATTACGGATCGATCTGTTGGAGTCGAATTTCAAATATTGTTGCTAGTTTCTTTTATTTAACAATAAAAACAAGAAAATTTCTTTTTTTTTTAATCAAGTCTTTTCTTTATGCAAATGGTATTGTATCGGCGTATATTTTTTTACTCTATAGACATGAAAAAGTGTCTTTATGATACCTATTTTGGAACGATAACGTTGAACTTTATATGAACGTTATCTGTCAGATAACTGGCTTAAAAATATTCAATAAAGAGTTAGCGCATCACGTATACACTATCAAACTAAATTGTCAACAAGGATTATTATTATTATTTTATAATACAGTTGATTCTTGGACACTGCCCATACAAAGGAGAGTTTCGATATTTCACATTAACAATACATAAAAATAAAAACAGTACAAATTCAAAGGAGCTACCATTGACAATTAGATATCGCCTGCATAAATCTAACAAATTTAGTTATCATGTAAGGGTTTTGCGAGGCAAGTAGCATGTGCCAGTCGCTAATTGTGCTTTGTTAGCTAATAAACTAAAAAAAAAACTCATTACGCAAATGCGAATAGCTCGGACATACTGCTAAAGTATGAAAGGGACTCTGGATCTCACTCAAATCGCATCGGACGCAATATTTAGTTCTCGAAAACGATAACTTTTTCTCATATTCATTGATATAGTTAAATATTGTATTTACTAGACGAATCCGTTTATTTTGTAAGGGGAGGCTTGAGCGAAGGTAAGGGGCGGCAGAAGTTCTTGATCTTGGGGTAAGAGCGGACAAAACAAGGAGTCTACTTGAGTTACTAGAGTCGGTCAAATCTTTACTGAAGAGAGCAGTCTCATATGACTTTAAGATTATAGGACAAGCGTGAATACGCCAAACGTGTACAAATTCCCGCCACCTCTCTCCTCCTCATTACAAGTTACAAGAAATGTTTTATCTTTCAGCACCCAGTTGTTAGCATAATCCAGATAATGAACAGCTAGGTCACACAACCTCGCAATACATAATTGAGGGTATCTATTTTCGTCTATACAATCAATCTTATTAAGCCACAAAAGCGTGTCGCGAAAGTCCCGAACTGATAGAGCAGTAACACCTGACTCAAGTCGAATTGCATAATTCGGCGTGCTTTTAGGTACTTTTAATAGAGATTTGAAGAATCCCGCCTGAATTATTTCTAAAAGATCTAGGCGATCCAGACCCCACAAAGAGACCCCATAAAAAAGGGTACTCGTTACTAAGCTCGTGTTAAGTTTTTGGAAAGAGTACCATGAATTGAGCTTAGCACAATGAATGACTCTAGTAACTGCGTCTGACGCCAATTTAGCAGAACTCACGGCACTCTTCGCAGCAGGCAAGAAAGATCAAAACTGGGGAAAAATAACTCCCAAATATTACGAAAAATCACAATTTTAGATTTCGAAGTGTTGTCAGTGAATTCATTTATGGTACAGTATCTGGCAAAAGCATCCAATTTACGACACAATTCCGAGGGTGTATCGGCTAATAGGACTATATCGTCGGCGCAAGCCAGTAATAAAATTTCAATTATTGAAGTGACACTGAGACCCCTACATCCCTCCTCTCTTAGAAAAATCTCCAAATCGCTACTAAATAGAGAAAATAAGAGGGGACTCAGCACCTCGCCTTGAAGGATGTCCTGGGTAACTCTGACTTTCTGTGATCTCTCTCCCCCCACCCTGACATCTGCTGTCGCTCGTTGATAAAATCCACTAAGAATATTAATTATTTTTTAGTTTAGGCCGTCAGTGTGGAGCTTTTTCCAGGGAAGAGAGTGATTTACTGAATCGAAAACACCTTTAAGATCAATAAATGCCGCATAAACACTACTTCCGGGGAGCCTTGTGTGTATTTAAATCAGGGATGACAGTGTGAAGAGGTTGTACAAGCAACCCCTACCTCTACGAAAACCCGACTGAAATTCTGGAATTAAGTTAAATTCAGTAGACCAATTGAAAAGTCTACTGTTCAAAATCAGCATAAACATTTTTGCAATGCAGTTAACCAAAGAAATGAATTTATAATTACTTGGGTCCTCCGCACTGCCCTTGTTTTTATAAAGATGTATCAGTGTAAGCTCACTCCAAGCTTCAGGAGTAGTTTCCGAGTGTATAACTCAGTTGAATAAACGCGCCAGATACCGTATTCCCGAATCGGGCAAGTTTTTAAAAAATCCATAGCCAATACAATGGGAACCAGCCGCTGATCCAGCCTTGCACCTCAAAAGAGCCAGTCCTATCTCGTCCAGAGTAATATCCGCATCGAGGTCCGGATTAAATTATACTGTAGATTAGACGATTGAAACATATTCCCGCTTGACTGAACGCTAATCAGGTTATCATGCAAGGTTCGAACGTTAATATGGTTCAAAGTTGGTTGTCGAGGGCGAAATCTGTTAATGGCGCTCCAAAAGCTTGTTGCATCTTTTGCCGATTCCAGCTTTATAGTTAAATTCTTAAAATAGAGATTCTTTTTTCTAATAGAGTTTTAAAAAACAATTGCTTTGCATCTAAATAATTTCTCTTATTAATTACTGAAAAACTGTTAGCTTTACAGAACCTTAAATTTGCCATTAAGTTTTTTTCAGCCTCGAACATTCACCGTCAAACTAGGGCTTATCACTCTTTCTTGCAAAGACCTTTCCCTCTCTTTTCATACCATGTCTCTCCGATGCAGTATAGATTGCGCTAATTAAATTCTGGTTACTCTTATTTGGGTTTGTCAACAAGTATTATTAATACTTTTAGAGACACTTTTAAACTTTCGGAGTAAATCAGAATATTTATACCAAGTATCAAACTTAAACAACTGAATATAAAAATTTTATTCATTAAAAACCTCGAGTGACTTGATGGTACTGATATCGTTTTTAAAAACAATTTATTTACAAAATTTATTTTATAAAAACTATTTCTGGAATCTATTCTATGTGAAAAACTGAGAAGATTCTATAGGATTCTTTTTTTTTGTATAAGCTATAATTTGTTTATAAAATCGTTATAAACAAATAAGTAATATTTTTTAATGAAATTGAAAATTATTTTCCAAAAAAGTATACATATATATATGTGTCGATTCACGGTGAAAGGGACCTTAGCTGCAAGAAATGGATTTTACAGGGCCGACGTTTGAAGTTGACCCTGCCTATGTTATTGTTACGTTGAGCCTATGTTACGAAAGCTATGTTTCATCGCCAATTACACAAAAATTAATAGACATAAAAAAGTTTTGATTTCTGTACGTGAAAGAGCAACTCAAATTATATCGATTCATAATAAAAATTCAAAATCCAATGTTTTGCAGCTAAGGTCCCTTTCACCGTCAATCGACACACTATGTCAATTGATTCTATGAAAAGAATTAAAATGATATTGTATGTACAATTTTTTTACCAGTTGTATTTTGTTCATAAAATCGTTATAAATAAATAACTTTAATTTGTTTGTAACTACTTCATAAACAAAGTACAGCTGGTACAAAAAATAATTCCTACTAATTTCCTTTCTAAAAAAGAAATTTTTTTGTTTAATCCAAACACTTACAACCTGTTAATCGAAACTACTAGTTGTGCATGAAATGCCAGATGTACTAATTTAATTGTTTATAACTTATTAAAATAACATTTTAATTAGTTTAATTTTTCAGATATTGTTTATAAGATAATCCCCTTTCAGTTAATTTAATTTTCATTAAAAAATATTGGATTGGATTAGATTAGAAACAAAAATATTTTTAAAAAAACCAACGAAACAGAAAGTTAAGTGAATATATTATAATAAAACAATTGTGTAAAAAACTATTAAATAATTTGCATAAAAAGAAAAAAGTTTAAGAAAATCCTAAAATAGAAAAAGAAATAAAAAAAAATCTCCGAAGTTTTAGTAATCGTCACGCTACGCGCTCCGTATTTGAAATGAACGTCGTGCTTTGCACTCCTATCATTATCAATTTTTACGTCGGGCTGCACGCTTCGACCATGTAATACATGCTCTTCGTTATCGAAATTGAATACTTTTCCTACAACATGAGCCAGTTTAATCTTTGGCCTGTTTAGCGCTATTCTAAATTGGGTTTTCACTTAAAATGTAAAACTTTTTTTGTCTTAAAGTTCTACGCCTTTAAGGAATACATTCTCATCACGGCACTCGCGCTTCGCGCTCGATACTAATACTTTCCGGAATATTTGCGATATACTGGAGCGAAAAGAAAAATCTCAGTTACTTAAATCCTCAAATTAAAGGATTGTTGCACCTAAATGTCATTAAAAAACACTAAAATTTCTGTTTCACTTATTGATATTAGTTGACTCCTGCCTTGATACAATTCCATGATTGAGAAAGACTAGTCTTCAAATCAATATAGTATTAAACTCAAATTTAGAATACAATTAAGAGCAATGTCTAACAAACAGAAATTGCACATTAACACGACAAATCAGTAAGTACTAATACTTTAAACACGCTTTTTTTCCTTAAAGTATTACAATGTATTTTTTTTTTATTTTTAAAATAATATAGGCACTTTATTTGCGTGCAGTATAATAAATTACAAAGGCACCCAAAAAAAAGTGTCATGGCCCAGACACTACACTAGTGTATTCCTATGTAATTTTTCGCGCTAATACCGAATCTGGAGTTAGAATTGTCAGATTGGCTTGATTTGTTGAGTTTAGATCCAACAAGTGCTCAAGAACACGAATATCAGCAAAAATAGGAAAATGAAATCGCAGAGATACTGCACTGCCGTACTAAGGAAAAACTTAGGCAAACGACATTTTGGTCGAACTGAGAAAATCAAGAAAAACTGTTGGCATTATGAACCCTGATAAAAACTAAAAAATTGTTAAATTTAACTTCACATACTGTATAAAATGATAATGTTCTATTTAATTATGAAATCAAAAGTTCATTGTTTAAATAAATTATATGAAAAAAATGGAAATGCGAGTTTTTGTAAATCCAATTACAAAAGAATAAGTTAGGCAAAGTCGTTTGCGTAGTTTCTGCCAGACAGGTAGGCGAGCGCGGACCCTTGATCAGATGGAAGAACTTAGGCAAACGCCATGGGTTTACAAGAATGGCGTTTGCGTAGTTTTTATTTCGTATACAGCGCTCAGCTTCGACCGCGTTTTTGATACAAATAACACGCGAGTGACTTTGCCTAGGTTTTTTCTTCTTATTTAATACTCGAGCTAGAAGCCTCGTACGACTTTTGGAATACGCAAAGATCTTTGCTTAAGTTTCTATCAAGTATTCTTTCATTTTCTGGAGTTTCTAAGATTTTTAATAATAATTTTTTACAACAACGAAAAAAAAATTATCTCATAAGTAGAGGAATATACCTCTTCTATTATTACTCTATTTGTGAGAGGATTTTGCGAAAGGAAAAGGATTTTTGACACATAGCCACTCTTTTGTTTAACTTCAACCTTATTTAATACTATAAAGAATTAAAAAATAATAAAAAATTCTAATACGTAAGATATTTTTTAACGAATCTATTGATACCAAAATGGAGACAATCTGACAATTCTCACTTTAGATTAAGATGCAGAAGGAAAAAATACATTGGAATAATTCAATTTTTTTATTTTCATTTAATTTAATCAAATTCGTGTTTTTAAGCAGACTTTTAAGGTATTTTCAAAAAGTTTAGCCAATCTGAAACTTCTGACTTTACATTCGAATTCAGTATCCGAAATCAAAAAGAAATACACTATTGTAGTGTCTAGGCGAAATTTTTTTTTTAATTTGCCTCTAAGTCGTGTTTTTCAACCGTTTCTAATTTAACTCGAAAACTTTAGGCAATCTAAAACTTCTGCCTTCAGATTCGGATTCAGCAGAAAAAATCACATAGAAATAGACTAGTATTTCTATTGTGTACCTGTGTCACTATTCCTTTTATGCCTAAATTGTTAATTTCACATATTCATTGGATAAAATTTATTCTTATAATATTACTAATAACGATATAATAATATTTATTCACAAATGTTTTAAATTTAATACAACATCAATTTTCCAAAGGATTTAAATTTCAAAATATTAATAATGTTTGTGAAAGCTCTTTGAAACAAGACGCATGTGGCACTTTAAAAAAAAAAAATCACAACCCATTTTTTCGGTATCAGGAGGTCTCAAAACGTCGAGAAATGTAGGTTTTAGCAAAAGTTCAAAATCGCACAAATTTAATACCTTCTCATTTAGGATGAGAATGTAAAAATAATTTTTTTCAAAATTTCCAAAATTTTTTAGAAAAGTCAATATTTTTTGATGCAGTTTTATTAGGTGTGATCAATGAAAGTAAATAGGAAGAAAAAACCGGAAGTTTATTTATTTTTTTGAAAAATAATAGTGTTTCTGTATATGATTTTCCTATATTATGTTCTATTTTTTGCATATATAACGTGTATTTTGAGGATTTTAAAGGTTTTTAGCAGTTAAATAGTTAGTTTCTTGTTAATTTCTGCTTGCGTTTAGTAAGATGAGAATGCGTCAATAGTCTGCTGACCGATTTTCACTTCCCCCCTCCCCCTCTTCTCCTCAAACAAGACTTTTATACAATTGTAAAACTTAAAAAATTCATATCTTTTTGGGTTTGCATTATATCAAAAACATTTATTAACGAAATTTGTTTGTTTTTACTTGTACTTTAAGAAAAAAAATAGAGAAAATTTTTTTTTTTAATTTTTTTTTTTTTTGAAGTTTGAAAATGTTCTATTTTTGACATTTTTGGTCCAAAATAGCTGGCTAACGAACTCGATCTGTATTTTTGGTCACTTAAAACGCATACCAAATTTCAAATTGATAGATGAATTTTTACTCAAGTAAATGGATTTCAAAATTTTTTTACACAGGCAGTCAGACAGACATACAGACAGACACTTTCGTAAAACCCATTTTTTTGGAATCAGGAGGTCTCAAAACGTCGAGAAATGTAGGTTTTAGCAAAAGTTCAAAATCGCACAAATTTAATACCTTCTCATTTAGGATGAGAATGTAAAAAATGCACCGAATGTTCCGAACACGAACTTAAAAATGCATTAAAGGAGAAACTTTCTTTTAGACTTTCTTTTCTGGAAAACTTCAATTTTTCGAAAGAAATGCTAAGATAGTAGATTTAAACCACAATTTTTGTGGTTTTTTAAATTTTTCTACATAAAATTACACATTTTTGCGAATTCCCAACATTCCAATACAAATAAACTGTGAGCTTTAGCATAGGGGTATTTTGTCATTTTTCAAATTTTCATTAATAACTTTTGAAAACTAAGCAGGCCCGGCGGATAACTACTGCCCACCCGGAATCAGACATCACATTTTAATAACATATCCTGTTTTGTATTTTCCTAGGATTTCTTTACTCATATAAACGTTTTTAAATCCCCCCTTCCCCTCCTTTAAGTAAACTACCCACCTGGGTATGTCAAATAGTTTGAGAGATAAAGGTATGGGGGGGGGGGGGAATAGTAATTTTAATGAATTTTTGGAAAAAAAATCTTTTTATTTCCTTGACAACGCTATAAACATCACCAGTGCCGTAACTAGGGTGGTGCCGTGGCACCGGGCGCAGTCCTAGGGGGGCGCAAACTTGGAGGGACCCAAAATTTTTTTTACATTTTTTTTTTTAATAAAAAAAATTATAAAACAAAAAAAATTAGATTAATTTTTTTAGGCAATTCGAAGTTAATTATTATAAATGTTACTAATTGTAATTACTTTATTAGAAAAAAAGTGTTTATTTACTGTACTTAAAACATCATTTTAATCAAACTTTTAAAATCAATAAATATAAAAATTATTAATAGGAAGATAATAATTCGTTCATTTAGTAGAACTTAGTTCTTAAGTAAAAATATCATCAATCAATTTATTTGAAAAAATTAAAGAAAATATTTGAAACTTGCGGAAATTAAATTTATAATTTAGGGGAAAAGTTAAAAAATAATTAAAATTGAAAGAAAAATTTTAAATACTGATAAAAATATGTGAAAATTGTAGCAAATGATTGAAATAATAATTGAAAAGAATTGTTAAAAAGTGAATAAAGTTTTCAATAATTTAAAATTTCTTATTCTCAAAGCGAGGATTAATTAAATTTTTAATCAATGAAATTTCATATTACTTAAAGTTTGAAGAATTATAATATACCTATAATTGTAATTGTAGTCTTATTATCTCAGATATATTCTGCAATTCATTCAATTATTTTTTACAAATTTTTATTATTTTCTTTAATTAACAATTATTCCTATGAATTATTTTTTTGTTAAATTTATTTTTCAATGAATTTTTATCTTTTTAAATTATTTTTTGATTTATTTTCGAATTTTTTAAAATATTTATCTCAAATCCTAGTTATTTTTTCAATTTACAATTATTTTCATCATTCTGCAATTATTTTCTTTAATTATTTATAACTATATATTGCAATTTTTTCAATTATTTTTAAAAAACTAAAATTATTGTCTTCAATTTTTTATTATTTTTATTACTTGGCAAATATTTTCTTTAAGTTTTTATTACTTTGGGGCCATCCATAAACCACGTGGACATTTTTTTGCTGATTTTTGACCCCCCCGCCCCCCCTCGTGGACAATCGTGGACATTATACAACCCCCCCCCCCCTTACAAAATTGTCCACGTGGACATTGCAAAAAAATTCTTTGTATATTATAAACCAATAAGTTAATATAATTATAAAGCTTAATTCTGAATATTTTTCAAAAAAAACTGCTGGAATAAAGAAGTTTATTATTTAATATTTTGTACAGGGTCGTAAAGCCTTCCTTAAAATTGTAAAATTATGGAAAAAACGATAAAAAATAACTTTTACTATTTTATTGGGAGTTTTTTGCAATATTTTACAAAAATAACTTATAAGCTTTTACTATTTAATTCACGTAATTGTTAATTTGTTTAAACTTATTGTTGTTATTTACTAACTTTTGATAAAATAAAGCTTAACACTTGCAATTTTTTTAATTTTTGCAACTTTTATGTGTGATATGTAATTAAAAGTAATGAATAATTAAAATTTTTATTTATAACAATTATTGTTTAAACAAATTATTGTTGTTATTTATCAACTTTCGATAAAATAAAGCTATAGAGACTTACAATTTTTTCTGAAATTTGCAGTTTTTTTTCGTTTGAAGTAACTAACAATTAACAATAATTTGAAAATTTATTCTTAACAATTGTTTAAAGAAATTATTGTTGTTATTTATGAACTTTTGATAAAATAAATATAACGACTTGCGATTTTTTCTCAACATTGCAACTTTTTATGTTTCAAGTATCTGAAAGTAAACAGTAATACCAGATTTTATTTTTAACAATTGTTTAAACAATTTATTGTTGTTATTTATCGTCTTATGATACAATGAAGCTAGAGACTTGCCATTTTTTCTCAATATTACAACTTTTATGCTTGGGACGGTATTGCAACTATTACAGAAACAGAATAAATTATTTATTATGAATATGAAGGATAAAATAATAGCTCTAGACATTTAAAATGTCCAGTAAGTTATCTATTAAAGTTTATTAATAATGTTTTTAAATTTTGAATTAAAATTAATGAAAGGACACTGTTATTGTGAGATCTAGAAGTACAAATTGAAGATAATCTTCTTTTAAAATTTATTTTCTAGTAAAACTACAATTCTAATGCTTTATTATATCTAAAGTTGATAAATTTAGAAAAAAAACTAAACCGCTCTATTAGCTTCAGTCTGAAAATATTATCAAGTTAAAATTATTTAATAACTTAAACAATGACTAAAATTATAACTTTATCTTACAAATTCATAGTACATAAGAAAAAAGTGCAAGTTACTATCTTTATTTTATCAAAAGATGATAATTAACAATGCTTTAATAATTTTCTTCAACAATTGTTGTAAATAAATTTTAAAGTTGCTATATATTTTGAGTTATGTAAAATATAAAAAGTTGAAAACTTCATTAAAAAATGCTCTTCTAATTTTTTTTGAGCTGATAAATAACAAAAATAAATTGTTTAAACATTTTTATAAATAAATTTTAATGTTATAGTTTATTTTTAATTATTTCAAACATAAAAGGTTGTAAACCTTATAAAGTTAAAGCTGTATTAAAAGTTTATAGCTTTATTTTATCAAAAATACGTGGGAAACTTCATCAGCTTTGAGCTATCTCTCATTACTATATAATTTTAACAAAATATCATAGGGGTATTTTTTTCGATAAAAAATCCTAGAGCATAAAAAAATCCAAAAAAATTTTTGGACCACTCTATTGAACATCTTATAATTTATTAAGTACTGATTACGGAAAATAACATGAATTCCTAAATTGTTAACATTATAAATTACCCTGGTCGACAAAAATGACTTTTTTTTATTTAAGCATCGGACTAAGTTTTTCTTGTAGATTTTTTATTACTAAACACGAATCTGACCATGACCAAAACTGGTCCATGAGGTCAAGATTCTGAAAAACAGGGCTCAGAAACTCAGAAACCCCTGGTTTTTATCATTTTTGATCAAACATAAGTCAAGAATTTGACATGCTAGAAATCTTTATGTACATGCTTAAATGCATGTCCACGTGGACATTTGCTCCAACTCCCCCTCCCCCCCTCGTGGACAATCGTGGACTTTTGATGGACCCCCCGCCCCCCCAAAACTGTCCACGTGGTTTATGGATGGCCCCTTTCATTACTCTTCAATTAATTTCCTAGATTTAAAAATATTTTTCTCAAATTTTAATAATTTTCTTTAACTTTGAATTATCATTTGCAATCAATTTATTCAAATTTTAGTTATTCTCAAATTTCATTCTTCAATTGAATTCCTAAATTTTCAATTATTTATCTGATTTTTCAATTTTAATTTTATTTTATCTTTTTGCATTTATTTTGGCCACCTTTTAATTATAGACATATTATAATTTTTTTTTAATTTATATCCTAAATTTTCATTTATTATGTCAAATCTAAGTTATTGTGTACACTTTTCAATGTTTTAATCATTTTTTAATTATTTTTCTCAAATTTCAATCAAGTTCCTCAATTTTTAATTTTTTTTTTAATTTGTAATGATTTTCACAAATTTTATATTATTTTGATTATTTGTTTATTAATTCCGAAAATTTACTCGAAATGAAATAAATTGTCAACTTTTGCGTTACAATAATTACGATAATTAAGAAACTCTTTAATTTAAGATTGTTTTATTTCTCTTCTCCCCCCTCCCCCCACCGGTCAATATTAAGTGTGCAGATGGCAAAAATTTACAAGTCTCTGCCCCTGATTAAACATATTTTTTAACTTCTATTTTTCTAAGGAATATAGAGGGGGGGGGGGGGGGGGCGCCAAAATATTTATCTCGCACCGGGCGCGAAAAACCTAAGTTACGGCTCTGAACATCACCTTCAATAATGTTTGCTATATTTTTCCTGTAATCTACACATGAAAATACATATCCTTAAAAAATTTTAACTCTCTATCTCAAATAATTTTATTTGGCTGCTAGGGGGAAGGGGGGAAGGGAGTAATGGTATGGGTGACGGACAACCGAGTGAAAACGTAATGATTCCGGTTCGTGTCCGGAACACTAAAAAAAATATCAAAAGCAAAAGAAGAAAATCTTTATATTTTGAAAAAAATAAGAAATTATAAGCTAAAAACTAAACTTTAGGAAGATTTTTATGTCATGTAATCAGTAAAAATTTCGTAACTACAATAAATTATTCTCTGGACCAAGTAAAACTATACCATCCATTATTTAAATTACCTACTTTGCCTGACTATTGGACACCTGGGTGAATCATTTTTAAAAAATAGATGCAAAAAAATAACAATGTGTTTTGGAACATAAATTAATATGTAAAATAATTAATTCGTACTTATTGGAACTTGAATTAATTGAAATTTGGATTATTTAAAATTTCAATCAATTATACTTTGAAAAATTGAAGATCAGATGGATTGAGTTTAGGATTGATTGAAACAAAATGCGAATAGAAATTAAGATCATAAATTCATATATGTATTCATTTTAAAATCGATTAAATATTTTCACCGCCACAGGTTTAAATCAGTTTAGAAAAGTTTAAATTAATTTTTTTTCCCCTTTAAAATCAATGTCTTTTTAAAATTGATTTTTTTTTAGATATTAAAAGATTAGTAAGATAAAAATTCTTTAAACAATCTAAGTTCCTTTTAAATCAATTTAATTCGAAGAAACATCGATTTTTGTTCTAAGACGGTTATTTGAAAATAAACAAAAGTATAAAAAAATTTATTTGACAAAGCTTTCATTTAAGGTATTTTTGTTCTAAATCACCTTTTAAAATTCACTGAATTTTTTATATAACTAATTCTTTTTGCTAATTTAAAAATCCTTTTTTAGAATAATAAAAGTAAAGTACTTACATTCAATGCACGATTACCAGTATTGTTTACATGTAGAAAGCTTTCTGTTTTCGTGTTTATTAAAGTTTCCATAGTAATTCGAGTCTGAGGTTGAAAAGGTGCCAAAATTATATGAAAATCTTGAATTGGTTTTACTTTTCCCACTTGATTAGAAGACTCAGATGTCTTCTTTTCTTTGGGGGTTACATTTATCTGTTTAAATAAATAATGTTAATTTATATTATTTTATAAAATCCTGATTAATATACATTTTAAGTTAAAAAATATCTAATAAAAGAATAAATATTTAATAAAGGAATAGTAAATTATAAAAAATAAAGAAAGAAAGAAAATAAAGATAAATGCAAAAAATAGAAAATTATTTTTATGTTTAAAATAAATAGTGATCAAATTATATTAGACAAAGTAAACAACAACATCGTATTTGAGTGAACTCATGGACTGTGTAAACTTACTTGGAAAAACATGACTAAAAGTTGAATTCTTCTTTAAAACCAGTTATACACTTTTTGAAAAGTAAAATCGAAAATGGATAAAAAAGCACATTAGACGTCAATTAACATTATTATAAACTGTATTGACGATTAATATAAACAAGCTCTTTTGAGCTCTTTGGCATCATTCCCTCCAATAACGGTTTTGACAGCCGTTTAAATTCGTAACCTACGGGTCGCATTTTCAACATTAATGGCGAGTTTTCAAATAAACGCAAGATTCGCAAGAATGAACGTTAGCTAGCCAGGGTTGTGCTAGTAAAATACCTTACGTAAATTACGTGGTATTTTACCATAAAGCCCAAATGCCCAAAGCACACACTGTTAAAAATACAAAATGTAATTTTAACAATCAAAATGTAATTTTAACAATCAAAATGTATATTTACACCGTTATGGGAAGTAAATTCACAAACCGTGTGTGTTTATACATCGTTCAACGTTGTATTTTTATTGCCTGAATGTCATTTTGCAATGTGATACGTTGTAAAATAACATTCGGGCAGTAAAATTACATTCGGGAAGTAAAAGTACTACGTAAGACGTGAAGCGAAAAGTTTCCAACGTCTTACGTAGTACTTTTACTTCCCGAATGTAATTTTACTGCCCGAATGTTATTTTACAACGTATCACATTGCAAAATGACATTCAGGCAGTAAAAATACAACGTTGAACGATGTATAAACACACACGGTTTGTGAATTTACTTCTATAACGGTGTAAATATACATTTTGATTGTTAAAATTACATTTTGATTGTTAAAATTACATTTTGATTGTTAAAATTACATTTTGTATTTTTAACAGTGCAACGAATACGGTTACGGGAGCTGGGCATGAGATAATAAAGGACAGAGACTGTTTCTGTCCTTTTCTCTCATGCTCTGGTCCCGTAACAGTATTTCTATCTGCTTAGGCCTTAAAATAGGCCGTTTCCGAATTGGGCATTGAAGGTAAAATCTCATGTGAGTAGAAAGCGTAAAACCGAAAGCAGAAGAAAATATGAGAGTAAGAGAGTCAGTGATATCTACCTACTTCTCTCACTCTCATTATTTCTGTTTTCGGGTTTGCGCTTTCTGCTCACATGGGATTTTACCCTGACCCTTCTCACTCTTTAAGGTGAAGTCATATGCAAAGGTCTAAGGGATCAGGGGATTAGAATAGACCAATCAGAAAATACTTTCCAATGTAACCAATTATCTGATAGGTCTATTCTAATCCTCTGATACCTTAGTCCTTCATATCTGAGTTCGCCCTTACGCAAATACCAAATTTTCCCTTACGTGCACATGTGTAACGAACATTTAAACGTAATCATGGGACTTCACCCTAAGGAACTTTAGATAAGTTAAAGCTTTATTCTCAACTCTGCACGTGAAATCCGTAAACTATGTAAAAGTATTATATAGAAGTAGGTAATAAACGCTCCTACTTCCCTAGTGTTAAAATTACCAAACAATTTTTTTCAGTGTAGGAACTCTACTCTAACTGTATTCTTGTGCGTTGGGCTTAACTTGGTGTTGATGACGTAAATTACGTAGAAAGTGTAATTTACGTAAAAACCGTAAAATACGTAAAGTGTAATTTACGTAAAAACCGTAAAATACGTAAAGTGTAATTTACGTAAGAAAACAAACAACTGTTTCTCAGGGCGCAAATACATGTCTGCGTCGAACGCTGCGTTCTTGCGTTGTATGGTGAGAGAGAGAAAGACAGAAATATAGTCACATCTTTGTCACTCTCACCATTCAACGCAAGAACGCAGCGTTCAACGCAGACATGTAATTGCGCCCTTAGGGTAAAATCCCATGTGGGCAGAAAGCGTTGAACCGAAAGCAGAAATCATAAGAGTGAGAGAGGTAGGTAGATATCACTGTCTCTCTCACTCTCATGATTTTCTGCTTTCGGTTTTGCGCTTTCTGCTCACATGGGATTTTACCCTTAAGATACTGTCCCATGACAACGTTAAGCGTGAAAGCGAAAAACCGAAAAGCGTTAAGAGGGGCGCCTACATTATAAGGTCAAAAAATGTGTAAATTTCAAAATACAATTAAATAAATCAATGCGAGATTTAGGGAATGTTTTCTCATATATTTAAACCTTTAAAATATAATTTTGTTATTAAAAAAAATATATAAAATATAATACTGTGCTTTGCTTCTGAAGTTTTCTCACTGTGTACAGTCGCGGCCATATATGCCTTCCCTCGTCTACGCTTGTCTTATGCACGTGATCATATGCGTAAGACAAGCGTAGACGAGGTAAGGCATCAATGTCCCTGACTGTACAACCTAGGGTCCACAATTCTTATCTAAAACAAAAAAATCAAGTTGTTTCTTCAATCGCCCCAAAAGCACCGAAAATTTCCTGAAAATTTATTAAATATTTACTTGCAATTATTATAATTATAATTATAATTAAAAATAGGCGAAAATGTTCAGGCACTAGAACTAGAAGATTTCAATTGGCGATTCAAACAGCTAAAGTAGCACCTCTACTGGCCGGCTTTGAAACTAATATGTACACGACTCTCTGTATGGTTCTCTATGCAAATCTGGTTGTTTTTTAAGTTTTTAAACTTTATTTCAAGTTTCAACTATTGAATCGAGCTAATCTAATATTCTTTATATTATTTTAAAGTTTTGCAAATAAATTTTAATAAATATAGACGAACATTTGTACTTGCAAACAGGAAAAAAGAAAAAACGGGAACGAAACAACTGTTTTGTTCCTCAGTGTTCTATATTAAAAACACCGGAAAATCATCTCCATCAGGTTCCAAAAGATCTTGCACGACGTGAACAATAACCTATTGATATAAAAACGGGGAAAAAATTGACCGATAGGATAAAATATTGCAACAATCATTTTAAAACTGAGGACTATATACCAACTAGTATAAGTACATTTTTTGGTTATGTTTTTATATGCACTGTTAAAAATACAAAATGTAATTTTAACAATCAAAATGTATATTTACACCGTTATGGGAAGTAAATTCACAAACCGTGTGTGTTTATACATCGTTCAACGTTGTATTTTTATTGCCTGAATGTCATTTTGCAATGTGATACGTTGTAAAATAACATTCGGGCAGTAAAATTACATTCGGGAAGTAAAAGTACTACGTAAGACGTTGGAAACTTTTCGCTTCACGTCTTACGTAGTACTTTTACTTCCCGAATGTAATTTTACTGCCCGAATGTTATTTTACAACGTATCACATTGCAAAATGACATTCAGGCAATAAAAATACAACGTTGAACGATGTATAAACACACATGGTTTGTGAATTTACTTCCTATAACGGTGTAAATATACATTTTGATTGTTAAAATTACATTTTGATTCTTAAAATTACATTTTGATTGTTAAAATTACATTTTGATTGTTAAAATTACATTTTGATTGTTAAAATTACATTTTGTATTTTTAACAGTGTGATCTCCAAAAATTGTAGTTTTATATTATTAATTTAATCTTTAATTATCACAGGTGGGGCAGGATTAAAACCAAATTTAAAGCGAATTGATGTGCCTTCTCAAAACTTACAAATTAGAAATAAGCATGATATGTTGATATGGTTATTTCGTCGCCTGTCAACAAATCGTTTCTATTTTTGAGCATGATATCATGCTTACTTTTAATTTGTAAGTTTTGAGAAGGCACATCAATTCGCTTTAAATTTGGTTTTAATCCTGCCCCACCTGTGATAATTAAAGATTAAATTAATAATATAAAACTACAATTTTTGGAAATCATATAAAAACATAACCAAAAAATGTACTTATACTAGTTGGTATGTAGTCCTCAGTTTTAAAATGATTGTTGCAATATTTTATCCTATCGGTCAATTTTTTCCCCGTTTTTATATCAATAGGTTATTGTTCACGTCGTGCAAGATCTTTTGGAACCTGAGGGCGCAATTACATGTCTGCGTCGAACGCTGCGTTCTTGCGTTGTATGTTGAGAGAGAGAAAGACAGACATATAGTCACATCTTTGTCACTCTCACCATTAAACGCAAAAACGCAACGTTCGACGCAGGCATGTAATTGCGCCCTGATGGTACGGAAGCGCCTATGTGCCAGCGCTGGGCACTAACAAAATTTGCAGGTGCATTCATTCGTTTGCCTAGCACGAATTTTTTTGTGCGTGCTGGTTGTCCTGCACGCATTTAAAAATGCGTGCTATCTATTTGAAACCAAAAGTGCGTTAGTGGTGTACGTGTGATGTGATGGTACCGTGTAAGACTGGCTTTTCGCTTTTCGTTGATTGTTTAAAGGTAAGATTAATAAACATTTATATAATTTGTTATTTATTGTTAATAGAAAATATGTTCAATAAAATAAGTGTATGATTAAAAAAGATTTTTGAAATATAAAGGTCATTATTGACAGAATTAATTATTTTTTTAGTATAACCTTAAAATGTGTAGTAAATATAACCTTTTTTTACGTTTAACAATAAGAAGGCAATATGTCATTGAAATAAAACTAATTTAAACAAATAATGAAATTATTTTTAGCTTTTTTGTTAACATAGTTTGTCTTTTATTAAGCTTTTTGGTGTGTTTTTGGCTTATTGTTTTAAAAACACTGTCAATTATGAGCTTATATACTCAAAAGAAAAAAAAATACTTTTTAAATTATACCTATTTTATAAAATAAACGTTTTTCGTTACATAAATGTTTATTAATCTTTAAATCATTTGTTACTAATAATTTTTCTGATGGAATAAAGCCGGCCGGACAAAAAACAATAAGCCAAAAACACACCAAAAAGCTTAATAAAAGACAAACTATGTTAACAAAAAAGCTAAAAATAATTTCATTATTTGTTTAAATTAGTTTTACTTCAATGACATATAGTATTGCCTTCTTATTGTTAAACGTAAAAAAAAGGTTATATATTTACTACACATTTTAAGGTTATACCAAAAAATAATTAATTCTGTCAATAATGACCTTTATATTTCAAAAATCTTTTTTAATCATACACTTATTTTATTGAACATATTTTCTATTAACAATAAATAACAAATTATATCATTGTTTATTAATCTTACCTTTAAACAGTCAACGAAAAGCGAAAAGCCAGTCTTACACGGTACGATCACATCACACGTACACCACTAACACACTTTTGGTTTCAAATGGATAGCACGCATTTTTAAATGCGTGCAGGACAACCAGCACGCACAAAAAAATGCGTGCAAGGCAAACGAATGAATGCACCTGCAAATTTTGTTAGTGCCCAGCGCTGGCACATAGGCGCTTCCGTATGATGGAGATGATTTTCCGGTGTTTTTAATATAGAACACTGAGGAACAAAACTGTTGTTTCGTTCCCGTTTTTTCTTTTTTCCTGTTTGCAAGTACAAATGTTCGTCTATATTTATTAAAATTTATTTGCAAAACTTTAAAATAATATAAAGAATATTAGATTAGCTCGATTCAATAGTTGAAACTTGAAATAAAGTTTAAAAACTTAAAAAACAACCAGATTTGCATAGAGAACCATACAGAGAGTCGTGTACATATTAGTTTCAAAGCCGGCCAGTAGAGGTGCTACTTTAGCTGTTTGAATCGCCAATCGAAAGTGAAAATTGAAAATTTTACATGACTTTTAACGTAGTTGTTTTAAAAATCGAAATCATAGAGAACGTAATAAAACTTTCAGCAAAAAAAGTTTAATGTTCAATACGTATTTCTATAAAATATAAAATTAATTTACGGCTTATCTTCTGAGATATTATTATTTGAAAGTCACTATTTTTACACAGGTATAGGTTAAAATACATCTTTTTGGTGACACTTTTTTAATATCCAATAGATAAATCATAGAGATCAAGTTGAAAAATTAGATTTCAATAATTAAAAGTTTGTTGATTTCATAAATTTTAATTTTAACTTATTCCACCGCAAGATAAGAGAGTAAAATTAAATAAATAATTAAATTTTTCAAGTTTTGTTTTTGTTCAATCGAAAATTAATACATATGGCAACATCGCTTTTTTAATGATTCAGAAATATGCATAAAGGTGCCATCCCATGGCTGCGTTTTGTATTGCGTTGTAATGAGACAGAAAAGGATAAAGTATATGTGTGTCTTTTTCTCTCTCATTACAACACAATGCAAAACCGCAGCCATGGGACGGCGCCCTAACAATATTCACACTTTTTGACATTTGCAAACGTTGAATGTTTACTATTACATACTTTTAAAAAATCGATTTTTTTGATTTGATAAAGTAGGGCCCCCCTTAAGCCAATGATAGTACTCAATTAGAATTAATTCCAGTGTACAAAATATTCCTATTGGCTTAACGCTTTTCGGCTTTACGATTTCACGCTTTTACACCGTCATAGGACTTAACCTTTAGGCCGGCGTCTCACGTGACTGTAATGAGAGGGAAAAGGACAACAATATACTTTGTCCTTTTCTCTCTCATTATAACGCAACGTAAAACGGAGAAATGGGACGCCGGCCTTAACTTTTATTACTATTCATAAACCTATTTCCTTGTTTGGTAAAAAGAGCTTTTACCATTGAAAGTTCATTGTCTTTAGTTTCTTAGTATTTTTAGAATATAGTTCTCACAAACCAGAAATTATAAAATAAGGTACGTTTGTTTACTTAAATACATATTGCCGACATCTTGAAAACGTAAATTACATTTTGTAAAAAAGTAATAAGCATGTAAATTATCAACGTAATTTACAGTTAAAAAACTATGTAATTAAGTGAGGTAAATTACCTTTACATCCCTGCTCACGTGCGTGTGTCAGTGTATACAGTGTATACATATTCCAAATCTGTCACCGTGTGTGACATACTTGGAATAAATAACCTATTTTAATTTCTGATCACTTTCTAAACTCACATAGAAAGTTGATTTATGAGTTTTCTAAAATTATTTAGACTATTTTTGCTGGGAAAGTGCATTTATTCTCTAAATTTAAATAAATTGACTGCTTTTTGAGGTTAGGTGGCGCCACGTGTTTTTATACATAACGAGCACATTGTTAGCATAAAATAAGTTTAAACAAGCTGTCCAGGTTATCAAACAGCATGTCTACTAATTCTAAAGTTTCCGAAGTCACAGAAAAAATATCCGAAATGGATGTCGAAGAACCGATAAAAAAGCTGACACACAAGGAAAAGAAGAAACTAAAAAAGCAGCAGGAATATGAAAAAACCCTGGAGATGATGACCAAGACCGGTGGACAAGGTCATAGCGAACTGGAGTCAAATTTCACAGTGTCTCAGAGTATTTCTCAAGCTCGCGGTACTCAGCAATTAGATAATGCCGTTGATATTAAAGTTGAAAATTTCAGTATTGCCGCAAAGGGAAAAGAACTTTTCACAAATGCCAGCTTGCTCATAGCCCAAGGCAGACGATATGGTTTAGTTGGTCCGAATGGGTAGGTAAATTACGCTACAAATTTTTTCTACGTTTGATTATCTTCTGCTTATTCAGATTATGATTTCCTAAACTGTTTGTAAAATTTTTCTTCAATTTTCAGACACGGAAAAACAACTTTATTGCGCCATATTCAGAAACGAGCTTTTGCAATTCCTCCAAATATTGACGTCCTATATTGCGAACAAGAAGTCGTAGCAGACGATACACCGGCTGTTGAAAATGTTCTCAATGCTGATGTTAAATGCAAGGAATTACAAGCGGAATGCAAAAAACTTGAGGAACAGGCAGAGCAAGGAGACGAATCTGTGCAATCAAGATTGCAAGAGGTAATTTTTTTTATAGCATGGTTCAGCCAGTTCCCTTTTTTTCTTTTCTGATTCTAAAAAATCATCTCACAGACTCAATTCATAAATTGTCACTACAGCTTTTTTACAAATTTAATTAATCCGAATTTCTATCATTCTTAAGGGGAGGGTTCCGCTATTTTTTTACCGTATCAACATTTACTTGGTTAAGGAGGAATCAGACAAACAATCGGAACAAAAGTTAGTCCAAATGAATAATTTTGATTTTTGATACAGAAGACACATAAGTTTATGAAATTTTTTTCAGTGGAAGTGTGGACACTTGTTTTTTTTTACAAAATGAGCCCTTAAAAATTGCAATTTGATGAAAATTAAAAAAAATTGACGTTGAAAACGATTATTCAATTTAAGGTGCAAATTAACCCAAATTGAATAATCGTTTCCAACGTCATTTTTTTTTAATTTTCATTAAATTGCAATTTTTAAGGGCTCATTTTGTAAAAAATACAAGTGTCGACACTTCCACTGAAAAAAATTTCATCAACTTATGTGTCTTCTATATCAAAAATCAAAATTATTCATTTGCACTAACTTTTGTTCCGATTGTTTGTCTGATTCCTCCTTAAAAGGTGCTAATTCTTTTTTTTAAAGAATTATTAAAGAACTACATTTAATGTAGGATGTTGAAGATAAAAAAAATAATAAAATTGTTATTCCAGAAAAAGTGCAAAATTTGCAAATTGAACTTGTTGCATAATTTGTGGTATTTTCTATAGACAATTTCTTTTCTCACTTAAATAATTTTCCTTAATGTAGTAGGTGGATTTAAAAAATTAATTCTAGAAGGGTCAAAAATGGGTAATTCTAGATTCAAAACTGAGCCGAGAAAAAATTAGCACTCTTGAGCATCAGGTTGAAATTTCACTTTTCTCTCTCCTTAAATATTGCATCAATTCCATAATTTTTATTATTTTTTATATCTCTTTATTTTCTGGGTAAAAAAACATTTTCCTCAAAACTACGAATCGATTTTTAAAAATTTTATTTTTTTACCAAAATTGATCATTTATAAGGGATCAAAAACTTCTTGATTTTATAACCAATGAATTTTGTAGCGAAAAATTACTATGCAAATAATTTTGTTGATCATTGAGGATAATTTTTTAAGAACATGTGTTACTTAAAATATCATCTCGAAGGGCTCTCTGTCTCTAGTTTGTTTATATTTTGTCTACAAAATTAATTTTCTGAAATTGCCCAAAATCGAAAAAATTCAAAAAATTGATTTTGGGGCAGAATTCTAATAAATTAAGGCCAGACAAACCTTCCAGATATTATTTTAGGTAATTCTACAAAGTTTCATTTAAAAATATTCAGTAGAAGGTAGAAACCGCTGAAAAAAATTGGCTTTTGGGTCATGTGACCACTATTACTTTGCTTAATCCCTCTACCTGCCTTTTGTTACTCGAGCATTCAGTTTTCGTTTTTGATTAGTTTATATATGTTTATTTTTATTTTATTTTTTCTATTAAAATACCTCTATTTATTTTTTATTAGGAGTTTGCGACCATGGACAGTATAATATAATATATTGTAAACTTTGTACTTTTGTTCCATTGAGGGCTATTCAGCCCTAGGGGCTTTACTTTCTTAATAAATAAATAAAATAAATATTGACAATTTAAAAATTTATATTAAAAAAAATATCAAAATATATTTGATATATGGTATTTAATAAAAAACTAAATCACAATCGGATATTTTTCTGTATAATAAAAGTAATGTAGGTGCAATGACTTTATAAAATTAAAAGCATTTCTAAACAAATGATTATTTATGATTATTCATTAATTTAAAAAAAAATTTCTAATCCCGATTATTCTTACCATTCTTCGATTTTTTTACAATTATTAATTTTTTTTTTAATAGTTAATTATTTTCGTCATATTGTAATTTTATTTTTTTAATTATCAATTCTTTTCTTCATTTATTTCCATTTAATTCTTTAGTTTTCAATTTATTTTTTTAATTTCTAATTATTTTCTTCGTTTCTCAAATATTTTCTTTAATTTTCAATCATTTTTATCGATTTTCAATTAATTCCTGTATATTCAATTCACTCATCAAAATGGTTTTAAAATTTCAATTCAATTGTTATTACTATTATTATTATTATCGCCTTTTTTTATTATTATTTCGATTATCATTAAGTTTCTTCAATTTTAAATTTATTGTTCACTTATTTTCTTAAATTTTTAATTCCATTCTTCAATTTTTATTTCCATTTTTCTATTTTTAAGAATATTACTTAAATTTAAATTCAATTCATCAATTTTTAATTGCTTTCTTCAATTTTTAATTATTTTTTTCAAATTTTAATTATTTTTTTCGATTTTGAATCTAGTTGTTAAATGTGCAATTAATTCCAATAATTATTCCTTCAATTTTCTTAATTTTTCAATTTACAATTCTTTTCTTTAAATTTATCTAGCATTTTGGGTTTTTTTTTTTTTTTTTTTAATAATTTTAAGTTTATAATTTTTGTACCAACTTTTGTAGAATGGGTTATTAACCCGTATATTTTTATAAATAAAATGAAATAAATAAAAATAAAATTTAATATTTTTTGTTTAATGTTTTCAGTTGTTTCTAGTCATTTTTCGAATTTTGTTTTTAATTGACAGTTATTTTCGTTATTTTTCACATATTTTCATCAATTTTTTAATTATTCTCGTCATTTTTTAATTATTTCTTTATTTTCTAATATTAATTATTTTCCGAAATTTTCAATTATTTTCTCAAATTATTTCAATGTTCAATTATTACCTTAAAATTTTATAATTATTCTTTGATTTTTTAAATGATTTTGTTAGGTTGTGTATTAGTCTAGACATTTTTTAAATCTTGTTTTCAATCGTGGAATAGTTTCGTCATCTTGTAATATTTGTTCCAGTTACCAATTATTTTTTCTAATTTTAATTTAATTCTTAAATTTTTAGTTTATTTCCTCAACTTTTTATTATTTTCTTCAATTTCAATTATTTTTTTTCGATTTCCAATCCAGTTGTTCAATTTGCAATTATTTCGAACAGTTATTTTTATGATTTTTCAACTATTTTGTTTAAATTTAATATTCATTGTTTAATTTGTTAAACTATTTCTTTCAATTGTGTAATTATGTAGTTATTTTTCGAATTTTTTTTCAACTGTCAATTATTTTTGTCATTTTTCAGATATATTCTTCAATTTCGTAATTTCCATTATTTAAATTTGCAAAAATTTATAGTTTTAAGTGTTAATGTTGCTAGTGTAATCATTAATGTTCCTTTTTTTGAAGTGATATGTCAGAGCGTTTAAAATTTAAGTTTAATACTTATTTCTTGTTTTTTTTTTAGCAAAAATAACAAATTTTTGGAAAATAAATGATTTTAAAAAATGTACAAAATAACCCGCCAGATCCTTGAAATATATACCTTTTTCTTGAAATATGCAGTAAAAACTTATCGCACTACGTATACAACCTCACAACTAAATTGTTAACAATTATTAGTAATACTTTTAGAAACACTTTTAAAATACCGGAGATCTGAATAGAAGTTGGAGAACATTAAAAAATTTCAGCTTAATTTTCACGTCTTTACTAATTTTTTTTCTGATTTCTGATAAAAAATTAAGTAATTTCAATTAATGCTCTCTATAGTCTAGATGTAAGAAAATATTTATACCAAGTAGCAAACTTAAACAACTCAATATAAAGATTTTATTTATTAAAAACTTCACTTGCACAAAATACCACTTGACGGTACACATTATTAATTTCATGGTTTTAATATTTTTTAGATTTTGCTATTAAAATAGTATTAAAATTATATAACATGCAGGAAAGATAATGACTGTATTTTTGATAGGTTTATGAAGAATTGAAAGCGATAGGAGCTGATTCAGCGGAACCACGTGCTCGACGAATTTTGGCTGGTCTTGGTTTTAGTCGAGAGATGCAGAATAGAGCTACGAAGAATTTCTCTGGTGGTTGGCGAATGCGTGTTTCTCTTGCCAGAGCACTTTTTCTCGAACCAACTCTTCTTTTATTGGATGAACCGACAAATCACTTGGACTTAAATGCGGTTATTTGGTTAGATAATTATCTTCAGGGTTGGAAAAAGACACTTTTAATTGTTTCTCACGACCAAAGTTTCTTGGATAATGTTTGTACGGATATTATTCATCTGGACCAACTTAAACTATTTTATTACAAGGGAAACTACAGTATGTTTAAAAAAATGTACGAACAGAAACGAAAGGAGATGATAAAAGCTTATGAGAAACAGGAAAAGAAAATTAAGGATCTCAAAGCTGCGGGACAAAGTAAAAAGCAGGCAGAGAAAAAGCAAAAAGAGGTTCTTACCCGGAAACAAGAAAAGAATAGGACAAAAATGCAAAAACAGGATGAAGACACTGGACCACAAGAATTGTTACAAAAACCAAGAGATTATATTGTTAAGTTTAGTTTTCCTGATCCTCCACCTCTTCAGCCTCCGATTCTCGGTATTCATAGTAAGTAAAGGTTTTAAACATTCTTTAAAAATATGAATTAGTTGTTTCTTTTTTTTTAATAGATTTCTGTTTTCAGACGTGACTTTTTCGTATGAGGGTCAGAAACCTCTTTTAATCGATTCTGATTTCGGAATAGACTTGTCTTCACGTATTGCTATAGTAGGACCCAATGGAGTCGGTAAATCAACGTTTTTGAAACTCCTGATGGCCGATTTGACCCCTTTGAAAGGAGAATTAATCAAAAATCATCGATTGGTAATAATAGATTATTATTAATATTATTTAAGCATAATTGAAATATTTAATCAACTTGAGTTAATAAATCATACTATATGTTTAAAAACAAGATAAAGCACTATTAAAATTAAAATCTTTAATGGGAATTCGAATCTATCCCTCGGTATCAATTTAATAATAATAGAAAAAGTCTTTTTAGTCAAAAATATAAAACACTGCTCTAACGTTTCAACAACTCGGCTGATTAAACAGATTTTTAAAAAATTATACATATATTTTCTTTCTTTTGTTTAAATACATTTTCTCAGTTTTCACATTTTATGTTATTTTTTTATCTTTTCATAATTCGTTAGAATTTTAAAAAAATTTCTTCATTTTTAAATAAGTACTAATAGTTATTTATTAAATGTTCAAATTCTTTTTTATTATTTCAGACATATTGACTCTTAATAAATTCTTTAATATTTAGCAGATTGTTTTATTTTTATTCTTTTTTATAAAAGAACAGATTTAATAGTCTATCAATATTTTGCGAAGTGAAAGTTTAGCCGATTGATTAATTGTTATTAATTATTTATGGAAAACTTTTTTATTTAAAATTTTGTTGTTTTATATACGACATTTAAAAAGGCTGTTCCTGAGTAGTATGAAATATTTATTAAAGAATTTGTCTTATAAATTTATTTAAAATAACAAAGTAAAATATCAAGCTATACGATAACAATTTTCCCATTTGATCCATAGGTAATGCACAAATTTAAAAAATAACACATTCAAATTTCTTTTTACAGAGAATCGGTAGATTTGATCAACACTCTGGAGAGCATTTAACAGCTGAAGAAACTCCTTCGGAGTACCTAATGCGTCTTTTCGACTTGCCCTATGAAAAAGCAAGAAAACAATTAGGAACTTTTGGTCTCAGTTCTCACGCTCATACCATCAAAATGAAAGACTTGTCTGGAGGACAAAAAGCAAGAGTAGCTTTGGCAGAACTTTGCTTAAATGCACCTGACGTCGTCATTCTCGATGAACCTACAAACAATTTAGATATTGAATCTATCGACGCCTTGGCTGAAGCTATTAATGGGTACAAAGGTGGTGTAATTATTGTAACTCACGACGAAAGACTAATTAGGGAAACGGATTGTTGTCTTTATGTTATTGAAAATCAGCAAATCAATGAAATCGACGGAGACTTCGATGACTATAGAAAAGAATTGCTCGAGAGTCTGGGAGAAGTTATAAATAATCCTAGTATAGCTGCAAATGCCGCTGTGCTTCAATAAATAATATTTTATTATTGAAAACTAACAAAAATAGACGCATATTAAATTGAAATTTGTATTATAGCTTTTAAAGTAGGAAAGGTTTAATAACTTTAAAAAAATCATAATCTGAAAAATATTGTGATTACATTCAAATCAATTAATTTAACACATTCTTCTAAAGAGCATAAAAATGTTTGCTACTTCTATTTTCAAAAAAAAATTATTGTTCGTAAAGTGAAGTGTTTGTAATTTATAAAATGTACTATTTAATGTCCTTTCTAAAAAGTAAATTGAAGAGAATTGTGAATCTTTCACAACTTCTTAATTTGTAAATAAGCTTGTGAATAATATGCGAGAATTAGAGTTTAAATCTTTACTTGATTCTTTTTTGAATTTAAAATTTGTAATCGTCTTCAGTTTTACTCACAATTGAATTACTCTTACCGTTTAAAGAATTTTATAAAATATCAAATTCCAGAATTAAGTGAAATAAATTTCAGACATTGTTTAAAGGTGTTCACGTATTTATTACTGATTAAAACATTTCCAAAATGTAATTTAAACAAAATGTTCGAAAAAAATTCAAATGTAAAATAATTTTATTTAAGAACAAGTTCCAATATCAAGTGAAATAAAATTTTTAAAATTGTTTAAAGATATTTATGTATTTATTTTTTTAAGAAAATTTCTAGAATATAAACCATGATTCTAAGGATACTTGACTATAAACGATTAAAATTTAGAATCATTTTTATAAATATATTTAAGCATTACAAATTTAAAAATTAATATAAATTATTCTTCAATGGAAATAGTGTTTCGAGAAACTTTAAATACTTTTTAGAATAGCTGGAATCGCTGGAAATAGTGTTTGTATGAACTTAAAATACTTTTTTCACAACGCCCCTATCGAAAGCTTACACTTTCAACAGCTTTACAGGGCATCGAAACAAGCCAATTACAGACGAGATTTTACTTTTTAATTTTCTGCCCGATACTTCATGAATTTTCTTCCCTAGGTTAGAAAGTTGATGACGTAGTGCCCTCTGTAGTGAAAAAAATAAACTATGTAGTAACCTCTATTTTTTATTGACAGGAGCTTTTTGTTTACAATTTGCATTTCGCCAACGGACATGTTGAATGTAAATAAGTATTTAACAATGGATTTTTATTTTCCAATAAACCTAAATAATCTATTTTTAACTCGTTTCGTTCCTAAACAGCCTTAATTTATTTACACAAAGTGTTAGTGTACAATTGTACACAAACATAACCTTATTTGTTCAATAAGATTTTATACAATATGTTTTGTGCTTTATAATCGGGTTGTTGTGAAAAATATAGTGCGTGACTAGGAAAGAAGAAGTCTTTCTCCCTTTGGCTCGCAATATACTATTAGAATCACTAGAACTATTTTCTAGCCCCTTGGCTTCTCCCTTAAGACCCTTATAACACATCGTCAAGTGGTATATGCACGGAAAAAAGTGAGTTGGCCTCTGCTGCTAACCAAATTTAGCAGACACTTATCCTAGGGACAGCTAAACCTTTTTAGTTATGATATCTAGAAATATTACGAACCACAGCTAATTTTCAGTTGTCGTAGCAAATGTTTTAGCTGTCTTAGCTAATATTTAAATGTCGTTACTAAATAAGTTATCAGCTAAAATTTTCAACTATGGTAGCTAACTCATTTTTTTCCGTGTGGTTTCCCGGGAAGTGGTATATTTTTTTTTTACTGGGTAATTAATATACAATTATTTTTATTCCAGTTGAAGAGTGATTTTTTAATTAAAACACTATTTTTAATCCAATAGATTTCACTATTTTAGTTAACAGATAGCACTCAAGACTGCTATCTGTTAAAATCGAAATAACAGATTGAAGAGACCGATGTGCTTTTGGTTTAATACTAGGGTATTTACAGGGTTTTCTATTATGTTTATTTCTATCATTAAAAGGTACAATTTTTAAAAAATAAATTTGAGTAAAAAACTAATAAACAATTTAGTTTTATGAATAAATATTACAAATATTCTAAAAAATGAACTTTATTTAAAATTTTATCGTTATTTTTAACGAAATTATAGAATTCCTTATACCTCTCCAAGGTAATTTGAGACAGACAGTGTTAAGAATAAGTGCATATTATTTTGCAGGAAATGTGGGACGTTTTAACACAAATGCAGGACATTTTGCGGGACACAAGTCTCCGCGGGACAAATGCGTTGACAGTAGAAAAAATTTGAACTTAGCGGAACTTTTTGCGTCGTAGATGTTTTTGATGAGATTATTAATCTCGTTATTAATTCTTTACAAACACCTACACATAAAAAGATACAGCTTTTTCCTAATTTTACAAATTAATGGGCTCTGGTTAGAAAAATACAAATTACTAACTAAAAATTACTATTTAATAATAATTGTTTAAAACATTTATTATTGTTTATTTATAACTTTTATTTTATGAAATTTTAGGTACTTAACCCGGCGAGCGTAAGGTGAAACTTCGTAACACGGAGCGTAAGGGTAATTTTTACGATCGGTGGACGCTTTTCCCAATCCGTTTTTCCCAATGACTTTTTTTTCCCAATGATCACTTTTCCCAATAACGAGTCGTTTTTCCCAATTATTATATTTTCATTTATTTTCCATTAAATATTATTACAATAAAAAAATTATAAAAGTTATATATAAAAAGTCGTTTCTTTGCAATTTGTTTAACACTGATAATTTAAAAGTTTGTAAATAATTTAGAATTTAATTTGATGGCCTACTGATTTTAAGTAATTGAAAATATCATTTCACTGAAAAAAAAACAATGGAATATTTGCTTGAGTTGTCAAGTAAAATTTACTTTATAACTCAAGCAGTGCAAATAAAAGTAAAACTTACTTTGTTTTTTAAGGAAAACAAAATGTCACTTTTAAAACAAATTTGACATATTGTACTTTAAAACAATGTTTGAGTTAATTAAAAGAAATAAACAATAAATTAATATGCAATTAACGTTTTTACTCACTTTTACTTATTCTTCCACTATTAAATCTTCTGGAATGTATTGAAAATTTAATTTTAACAGTTTGGCACATAAACGTCAAATTTTGCTTCAAAAGTGTCAATTGTTTTTTTTTCTTTATAAACAAAGTAAAATTTGCCTGGTTTCACAGCAATTTTTGATTTTTTTTTCATTGCTTGAGTAAAAAAGTAAAAATTACATTTAACTCAAGTAAACCTTAAATAGTTTTTTTTCAGTGTTCGTTGTATGTAAGATTCATATTGCTGAACATTCACCTTTTTGTTTACAATTCCAGTATATTCGATTTTGTTCTTCATTTTTAGAATATTTGTAGGACAAAAAGCCATCAATATGTAAAAGCAAACTTTTTTTTGTAGGAATTAATTTTAAATTTGTTGTAGACATGTTTTTGATTATTCATTTAGGTACTAAAAATTTTGACACAACTCGAATGGTTATGAATAACAAATGATTTATTTATTACAGAACAGTGAAGTTAGAAGATTACTTCTTGAAAACAATACATCTTATATGTTCACTGCGGAAAAAAAGATTTTGGGAAATATGTCCATTGGGAAAAAATGAAATTTTGGAAAATGTGACCTTTGGGAAAAGTGATCATTGGGAAAAACGGATTGGGAAAAGTGTCCCCCTACCTTTTTTACCCTGTAAACATTTTCTATTTGTATATTAAAAAAAGCTTGAAATCTTGGAAATTTGTTAACATATTTGTTTTATATTGCCTATCAATGTCATTCATTAATGTTATAACAAATCTTTCATTTGTTTAAACAATTTATTATTGCGAGATTGTAACAATTAATGCCAAAACTAATATAGAGAAAAGTGAATTTCTACAAATTTGTTTAAATAATTGAAAAATTAATCGTAACGATAGTAAAATACATTATTAACCTTCAGAAAACAATTACAATGTTTAATCCTAATGATTTAAACTTTCTTTTACAATATACAAAGAAAAAAACTCTTGGTGTGTTTTATAGTCAGCGTATATGTGTTGACAATTATTATAAATAAACAATAAGAAATGTAAATTTTTTTTTTATCCTACAGACACAAACATGGCGCTTTTAGATGCCTGTAGGCAGGGTCTAAACGCATTCATTTGTTTATCTCTTTGCTTGTATAAAGGATTATTAAAACTCTGTAAATTCCTTTGGCTGGTAACGTTTTTTATTAAATATTTTATTACAGGAGGTTAAAATATTCATAATGCATTCAGATAACAGAATTTACAAATATATCTCAATATTTTCGTATATATATATAAATATATAAATATATATTTATATATATATATGTATAGTGTATATATACACATCACATGTTCGTATGTAAATGTTTTATAACTTTAATATATACATGTTCTAGACTGGCGCAGATTCGTGCGTAGAATATTTTTTCTTCATGCTTACAATATCACCCATTCTGACTTTTGTCTTCATACCAGATTCACTAATGAGAGAATACGAGTACATTATAGTTTTATGTAATTTACTATTACTAAAACAGTAACATAAGCACAGTCAGAGAATAAACCTCAAAAATAATTCACACAAATCTAATTAGTTTTTTTTTTATTTCACGTGTATCTCCCACAGTTAGTTACATTTTTCCAAACACACTCTTAATCTTGTACTTACTTTTTAAAAAAGTATTAGACTTATTCGTACTTGTCGCACTTAACTTAATCTATACGAAAAAAAACTAACATCGGACAGAGATTAATTTTACTTACACGTAAAATCCTGAATTGGCAAATTTTATTTACCTTCCTTACAGACTTTTTATTAACGAGTTTTATTTTTACGAGTTTTGCGCATTAAAGTGGTTCAAGTAAAACAAAAAGTGTTTATTAAAGTGAACTACCCCTTTATCTTTTACTTATACAAATGTCTACTTCTCAGGAAAAACCTTCAATGAAAAAATCGATAATCTTTGTAGGTAAATCAAACTTAAACATCATAGACGGGGTTTAATCCATAAATTATTTTATAAATTATAGTACTGTACTACTTTTTATGATCAGTTTAATTTGAAGGAGAGAACATGAATTGTCTGTATAAACTAGGACACGGAATCAAAAAAATTGTTATTGTAGTTAAATAAATTTGTTTAATACATTCTTATACTCTTAAAACGCTTTATAAAAAACAAACTTGACAGTCATTCATATTTATCAGTAAGGTGATCATGCATTTTAATTTAAATAAAAAAATGAAGTTTGTCAAAAGGGGTAGGTCAACAATATGCTTAACGTTTTACACACCTTTTAAAAACCTATTTTTGGTTTTCACAAAGCGGAGTGTTGTTTTAAATAAATATATGTTGCAAGTAAACGGAATTCATATTACATAACAATTATAAAATAACTACATTTATTTTAGTTGACTGTATAAATGATTTGTTACTAAATTAGAAAAAGGAATTACACGCTATGTATAAAAATTTTGGAAAAATAGTAAGATTTGTTGTTTAAAATGTTATCGACTGTATAGAACTAACGTCGAAAAGATGAAGACAGTAAAGTTCTCAACTACGTTCGAAAGAGTGATTCATATCAAAATATTCATATTTGTAAATCGATATTTTGAATATTAAAAAAATTTTGATGTCTTAACTTTATTAACCCCTTAACGCGTATAGTAACAAACATCTGATGTGGATATAACAGGCAGGTTTTCGTAGACCTTTAGTATGATTGATCTCATTTGAATGTTTCGTCAACAAAAATCGAACATGCACATTCGTCTTTGGAAAAACATTAAATTTATTCACATTACTCATCTGCAATACTAAAATTATATTTTCTAAATTATTTTGATTGAAATAACACGCGTTAAGGGGCTAAACATTACTTGCAAATAAATCTCACGATAAAATGTTGATAAGAATTTCCTTCATTCATACCTTAGGTGGTATATTGCAGAAGGGTGAATCCACGCCAAGCTTACATTTTTTGTTTAAATATTAAACATGATTTTTATCTTAAACAATACATAATCATCGAAAATTTAAAGTTCCTATTTTATAAAGAAGTCTGGTAATCGTCAATTTAGTGGGAAAAAATTTTTTAAAATTAAAATTGTATATCGAATTATCTGCGAGAATTCTTTATGGGATACGTAAGGTCTTGAAATTTTAGTTGGTTATGTATTTTTCTAGGTAGACACCATCAGTAAAATTTGAATCAAATCGGAGGATCATCTTCAATATATGCATGTTCTTGGCGTGGAATTTTCTGTAGAATGTTTTAAAAATTCAACGCTCGTAACATCTGTTAGAGCTTAAAAAAAAAAAGAATTTTCCAGCAGGAATCTTATGAATGTAAGGTTAAATGAACAGGTTGAGAAAATTTTTCAATTATAGAAGAATTTTTGACGTGAGCTAAAAATGATTATCTAAACTATATTTTTGTAATAAATGATGACTACGAAATTGAGTACAGTAAGGGCGTTCCTCACAAAAAGTATATAAATTTACCTTTCCAACACTATTAAGATATTTTTTTGTTATCATTAAGTAATTGGAAATATCAAATGCACTTGGAGAAGTGGTGCTTTAGTTTAATTTGACCGTTTGGTAAATATATTTTTAAATATTTACTTTTAAGTTCCAATCAAAATAGAATGATACTCCAGTTACAGAAGTGAACCACTAATTAACACTTTGTTAACCAATCACGAGTTATCTCAAGTTACCATTTCTATTAAGTATTTCCATTTTTTTAAAACTACAAGTAATATTATTTTACTTATGTATTAATTTAATGTAACAAAGAATAAATACAAAAAGGCTGTGACGTGAGAAACCTTTTTGAAAAAATGACCGGTCAAGAAATTGTTCATAATTTCCTGGATGAAAGTAATTCATCGAACATTCATAGGAAATCTAACGCATAGAATTCGTGTGACGTTTTGGAACCTTTTTTCGTGGCGAATCCAGGCAAAATTCGATGGATTTTAGGTGTCGTTTTGGAAAGTTCTAATTGGAAACGCCATACGATTTCTACTCAGACTCCACACAGATTTCGTGAGAAATCTACAACTATAGGGCATATTTTTACCCGGGTTTACTTTATGATCTTAGGCTAAAAAACTATTATGGCTAAGTGAACTTAACTTAAAAATATTATAACACAGAAAAAAAATATCTGTGTTTTTATTTCAATTATTTTTCAGTAAGAAATAGTCATTTTATTTTATACATTCAATTTAAAAGATGTCCATGGCAAATTAACAATCTGAATTCTTCTCATAGGTACTTATCATCGCGACAAAAAATATTTTTAAAATAGTTTAAAATAAATTGTAATAAACTAAAGTTTAATTTTGAACTCTATTTTTTTTAATAATTTGGCTTCCGTGAAAATCTTCTTTGAAATTTAGATTTGATTAAATTGATTTTTAAATTTGGACGCCTATCCCAAAAAAAAGTCAGCAAGAGATCACGATATTAAATAGAACTAATAACTGTCTCTAGGAAAATAAGTAGCTAAGCCGATAATAGTACACAACATTACTTCTAAGTCTTTAAAAAAAAAAAAATAACGATTGATTCACACACCAGCAGGTTAAAAAATTTACTCTAATCATCAGTATACAATTAAAAGTTTTTTCTATGCAGGATATCCCATTTAATTCGTACATAATTATAGTATAATTAATTTGATTAAAGAATAAAGTTCAATTTTACTTTTTGATTTTTTTTTAAATTAAAAAATGAAATTATTATTTGTTTTAAACAATGGATAAGTTATAATATATTTATATTCATGTATACATTACAAATTAAATAAATAAATTTGTACAAAGAATGTTTGTAATGCAGTTATACATTCTTATGTTTTATATAAAGCCAAGAATTTAAGAATTAGAATTGCTTAGAAATTATAACTTTAAAAGCTTTACCACATATACAAATAAATAATCGATTATAAAGAAACTATTATAATTACATTATTATTCAACAAACTCAATTGTTATTTCTTACATATATAAATAAATTGTCTTTGGCATCAAAATCGCTACTTGGTACTTAGTACTTATTTCCTGCAAGTATATTGTTAACCAAAGACTATACAATGAGATATCCTGAGAATATAAATATTTGTAGTCATATTATTCTATTGGTTCGCGAGATATCTTCAGAAGATTTATCTATTAAGAGATTAAATCAGTGATACCTAAAGTATTGTGTTGTCATACTATCAAAAGTGCACAAAATATTTTTTCATAAAACATATTTTCCAGAACAAAATGTTAATTTTCATAATTATCTAAGCCCTGATTGGTTTAAATTTACCTAGTTAAACTTTAGATGTCACCGATCATCTCATTTGGTTTATTGCTATTATTTATTTTTAAAATTGTCATCACTCTTTTTGTTCTAACAACAAGAATCAACTGTTTGCTATGCTTTATGAAAATCAGTTGATAAATTATATTATATCGTACATTTTACTTGAAATAGTTTCAATATCAAAAGCATTCTGATAAAGGTATTCTGACAGAACTTAAAACTGAAGCTTCGATCCAATTCCGAATTAATTAAAAATAAAAATTAATAAAATCTAATATGAATGATGGCAAAAAATAGTTCATAATCATAATTATTTTTACACATAAAATTTTTATAAATATATGTGCAATAGGTAAATTGCGGAGACATATTTACGTTATCTTTATTTATCTTATTTTCCAACTTTGGTCAGAACAAAACTTTAATCTAACCTTTTCTGCAGTTTATATCATTATAGTTGTAGTGCAATAAGCTTTTGAATATAAAAAATATAACTGATTGACATAAACAAATTTGAATAAAACGAACAGTAAATTTTAAGTCAGTGAAACAGTAAACACAAAATTTCAATTGAACCTGCATTGATTAATTAATATCACCCTTAAGCAAAGTTGTCACTATGTCGAATTCGTTAAAAACGAGTTTTGACTACGTCACCCATTCAAAACACTTTCAATTTTCGTTTTTTCTTTTTATTCTTTTCCTCTATCAGTTAAAAAGCTTTTTAGAATTCTGAAATTAAAAAGTCTTAGTCACACAATTTTTTTTCAAATATTATATATATTTTTTGTAAACATTCATTCGCTCATCGCTTGTAATGCGACTCATGCGATGATAACGAAATCACAACCACTAATATCATACAAATACAACCAAAATTTTACAATGAAAGAGCATGGTATATGTATGCATTGAAATTTTAATGTGAATTTGAAATGTTAATACTTAGTTAGTCGTACAAATGATAAATAATTATTAATTTATGTTTAATTTTTAAAAAAATATGTTTTGAAACAAATTTAATAACAAAAAGCTAGTATTCCTTAAATTACATTTTTTGTAAAATATATATATATGTATATGTTTTTTTTTTTTTTTTTTTTGAATAACTAGGCATTAACAATTTTCGTCACCAGGTAATATCACTTGCAATATAATCTTATTGAATTGCAATAAAAATTATGATTGATAAAGATAATAAAAATCGTCTTGGGCTTTGTTTTTCGTTTTAAAAGTTTTTAGACTTTTCATTATGGATTAGATAAAGGAAACAATTTAATAAAAATAGTAAATTTAACTTTACGAATATTAAACAGTTTTAACCATATGTCAAAAATTGTCATTTATTGGGACACTTTTCTGGAGGTGTGGAAATATCTATTTGTCCGCAACATAGCATAAATAAGAAATAATCAAACACAGAGGGATTCTACGCTAAAAGCACACATTTGTTGATGGACCTTCAATTTAGCTAAAATTTACAGGTAGTTTTATACATTAAACATGGTGTTCAGCGCAATTTAGAAAAATAATTTTTCCAATTAAAAAAAGTTTCCTGATTAAACAACAAAAATTGTTTGGTTTCTTGGACTTTTCTGACTTTTCCCTGACCAAAAAAATTCCCTAACTTTTCCCTGACCACTGAAAACCCTGTACTTTTAATTTAAAAATAAATGATAAACGAAAATTTGAAGTTCCTCATTAAAGAAGTCTCACAACCGTCAATTTAATCAAGTTTCATTTTCTTAAATTAAGGAAGTTCAACCCCTTGATATAATTCGATATTCAGAAAAGGGCATAATAACAAATATATTGCAGAGTTAAAAGTTAACATTCACTAAAAAAATGTATTTATCAGAAAAAATATATATACAGTCGGGATTCGAATTGTTGCGATCTTTGGGTGTAGTATTCATCTATCACAATTGTAAGCATTCAGGGCCGCAACTTTTCTTTCGCACAGTAATATATCACAGTTTTCCATTCCATCACAAAATCGAATGCTCGACGGCTCTGTATTTTACATCTCAAGTTTTCTCTCCCCTTTTTTCTCACAACTCTTCGTTTATGCTCCCCATCGACTGACCGCAACAATAAGAATACCCAACTGTCATAAACATTTTGTTTCTAAACATTTTTTCCAAAGTCCAATTTTTAAATTTACACATAAAATTGTTCTAAATCAAAATATTTGTTACTTGACGTTATATATTTCTTTAATTAACCCTTTCCAAAATAAATTTTCTGAAAATAGTAGAAGCCAGCGTTTTTAGCGTTTTTAGGCTGTTCTTTGAAACCTTTATTCTTCAATTTATTCTGTTCATTAAATTTTATTTAGCATAATTGGTTCAGAAGTTATCAACATAATCAAATTATTTTCTTTATTACTTCTGAACTAAATATTATAAACAAAATTCAAAGCGCAGAGCGCAGAATTGTAGAGAATGTTTCAAAGAACTGAATAGTTCATGGTTTGAAGGGGGGCCACAAGATTCAGTTTATCAATTATACTGACGTTTCCCTGACATTTTACAGAGATTAAGGCTTTGTCCACAAATTAATTAACAAGTTTTAGAGGGGGAAGGGGGTTCAATAAAATGTTACTAACTGTGACAGAAGGGTGGAGGGTGTTTCTCATTTTGTTACGTCACACTTACACTACATAGAAAAGTGCAAAGTACTTAACAAAATATATTTTTAAAAAATAAAACAATATTGAAAAAACATTAAAAAATTAAGAAGTTCCGCCAAAATTCATGTGATTAATGATTTGATCACAGCTTTGTAATATTTATTTATTAGAATGTATCTAATTACATATTCAATTAAATATGAAAAATTAATTATTATAACAGTGTTGAATTTTAAAAAAATAATTATGGGGGTATACAAATTGTTACGTAATTTAGAGGAAGGGGGTTTCTTTCAATGTTACTTTCTGTGACAAGGGAAAGGGAGGGGGTCAAAATGGGCTAAAAACCTGTTACGCAATTTATGGACTAAGCTTTACAACGAATTTTCCTGACAAAAACTTTTCTGTTCAGAGCAAAGAAAACCTAAGAAAAATGTTCGTTTTACAGCTAAAGCGGGACGAGAGGAAAGCGAAAAAGTTGAGCTCAACTTGTGCAATTCACGAGCGCACCTATTGGTGGATCCTTTCACTCCATCGCTATAGTTTTACTTTCCCGAACAAGCCTAAAATTCTTCGTACGGCCCTACATGTTTGCGCGTTTTTCGCTTGTCAATTTGGGCACACGCCTGAGCTGTTCAAAGCTGTCATGTTTCAACTTTTTGGCGAATCGCTATAAAAATTAAGTTGAGATTTTTTATAACGGATTTTTTTTTTAGATATTTCCAACACCAATAGCTCACATTAAAATGTTAATATTTCCAGTCGGGTGCCGCCACAATAATATCCACTACAGTAACATGCTCGATAGATTAACAATTTGGGACTGTTATATACGTATAACAAAAAATATTCCCACAACAACGCATCAATAAACACACATGTATAAAAGGAGAAGAAACAAAAGGAGAAAATGTTATTAAATAAAAAGTAGGGATGTTACTGTATCGGATCCTTCCGGTCTCGACTGTATTATTGTATTGTACTAAAAATAAAGCAAATCTTTTATAAACATAAAAAAATATTGGATTAAGCACAATTAAACTTTAAGTGAAACAAATGCCAAGACGAGTTTTCATTATCTTGCAATTATAACTAGACATAAGGCTTATGGAGAAGAGCCAGAATGTCTAGAGAAGTTTAAAAATATTTCTAACACTGTACATAATTGTAGATTTATAATTAAAAAAAACACGTTGCTTCTCATTGCTTTAAACAACTGGATCTACCCCTAAGCTGAATGGCAATGTATTTGTCCTTATTTTTGACTAGCTGCTACAAATGACATTCTTAAGAGCTCATGCTCACCTAATAAATATCCTATTTCTTACTCAATAACATTGATTTTGGCTTATACTCTCATTACAAAATTCTCATTTAATAGCTTATACAAATACATGTAATAATTGTCTGATTGAAATCGTCGACAAAAAATTTAAGTTCATCTCTCGGTTATTATTTTTTAATCGGTTTAAGCGTAGTGTTAATTTATCTGAATTAATGACAAATTCACTCACTCATGAGTCTAACACATCCACAACATTACTACGATCGACAAAATCTGAAGTAGAAAATGAGAGTTTATATTTGATAAAGGAATAAATGATTAATAGAAATCGTAAAAAATTACTTAAATTGAGAAATCGTTGGCCAGAATTAAAAAATTAGCACATCGATTCAACTGTTTAGAATTCCAGAAATGAAGAATGAGCAGCTTTTTTGCACACACAGGTGCATAACGGCAGCTAGACAATCGAACACTTATGGTTTTCTCACACACTTAAATTAAAAACTTGATACATAAAACGGGGTACTCGTATAGTAGCTGTTATAGTAGTAATAATATTAGTCGTACATAATAGTACACAATAGTAAGAGATCTCTGCCGTAAGATTCGTGTCACATGTGTTTTCACTTATGCGATTCTTTTTTAAAATTCTATTTCTTACGAATTATAAAATTCCCTCACTGTTGTGATAGAATATGAATATTTTAAACCGGTACATCAATATCTTAAATTTAAAAAAAAAAGTTATACAATATTACTATTATTATTATAGTCACAGAATTCATTTTTGACTTTTTCGTTTTAAGAAAAACGCAATAAATAAAAAAAATAATTACCTACATTAAAAATAAATAAATAGCAAAATTTTTTATTTCTTAGAAATAAATTTACAAAATTGAACTGAATTTAAAATGTCATCTTTACAAGATTAATTGATCTTTAATCTCAATATATTTAAATTTCAAAATTCCATCAATTTTATCAAAATGTTCAACAACTGAAAAAAAGTTTCAAGTTTCATTATTTGTTAATATCTTCAATCTTTTAACTCTCATTCTTTAGATTAAGGATACTAAACGGTTTAGGCGAAACAAACGGCAGAATATTAATAGTATTAGCAATTGTAGTAATAACAATAGCAATAGTAATAGAAGTGGAAGTGTTTCAATGTATAAATCGTAGTCAAATATGGTATTTCGCTTAAACCGGCGCTTTTTCTTTGTGTTATTTTAATATTTTCAACTTTTAGAGAACGGGACAAATAGCTAAAAGTACTGACGAAAAAACGCGAGCAAATACCTATGTTGAAATATTTTTGTTTTTGTGGTTTTTCTATTATAATCTCTGAAACAGATATCCTAAAAACATAGATACTTAGAATATGAAATTGTGTTTTGTACACGATGCTATACTTTGTCATATTTACACTATTAAAAATAATATTAATAATAATAATAAAATTATTGTTATAAATTAAAACTTGTCAAAAGTATGTGTATCTGAAACGTGAATTATGACAAGTTTATCGTTAAAAAAAGCTAGTCTTAAAAAGTTGCAACTAACGCAGTATTTGTTTTTTGATTTACATCTCACAGACAGAATAGAGATAGTTGCATTAATAGTAATGGGTTTGGGTAGCATTGATACTGACAGTCACACTAATCTTACCTATATACATAATATATATATAATATATATTATATATACTCTATTTACAATAGTATATCTTTATCATATATATTATATACATATTATCAAGGGTGAAAATATTATATATAGTAAATATATAATATTATAAATTATATGACAATAATAATTATAATAGAGATGTTGGAAAGTGGATGGATTATCCATGGCAGGGGATCACTTTTCTGAACTCGAACATTCTCCAGGTTGTTTCGTATTCGAGTAGTCTATTCGATACTGGGCTGAAAGAAGAATTAGTGCATGCAAATCTATTTAATTACAGTTACAATAATTAAAAAATTGATAATGTTGGTTATCATTAGAATACTTGGGACTGTTTAAATTTATGTTCCTTCTTTTAATTTTTTTTGTACTTCTCTCACACAAAAAACAATGCTTGGGATTTAAAAAAGTATTGTGTCGCTTTTCAGTAAACAGAAAATGTAAAAATTATCAGAAATAGTAATGGTATTTTTAGGTAAAAAAATTAAGTGATATTGTTTAATCTTAGTTTGTACTTTGTTTAAAAGTCTTATAAATTAATTGTAACTCCTGTAACTTTTAAATAAACCTATTAAAAACTTGAAGATATTGAAATAATAATACCCAAAAATGACCCTCTAATTCACAAAGTTTTAAAAAATGTTAGCAATATTGTTGTCAGTTTAGAATTCTACCTATAAATTTCCAAAATGTTATGCAAAAGTTTTTAATTTTGAAATACCTGCAGACTAATTTTACTACGTAGGTAGCTAAGTATTTCTCATGATTACCAAAAATGTATTTTTATTTATGAGAAAGAAAGTATCAAATATATACCTACATAGCTCTTGAAAAACAAAACTAAGTAACTAACATTTTTGTAAACAAATTATGGACAAATTAAGCGCACAGCACTGTGGATTTCTTTTTGAAAAAAAGCAGTATATTATTTATTTTGTAATTATTCCCACTTCAATTTATAGCCAACAATTATTTATTAACAAAAAAAAAATTTGTGGATTATATTTGATTCAAGTTAATGAGTAAATAAAATAAATGAAATAAGGAAAATTTTGTTTTAAAAATTGCATTGAAGTATGTAACGTTAAAAATAACGAAATTTTTTTTTCTATTTTTCACTAGAAAATTAATATTTTGGATCAATAGAATTGTTTAATTACAAAAATAGATTAGTTTCATCATTAAACTGCCGGGAAAATGTAAAAAATTATATATATATATTATATCTTTCAAACCCAGTAGAAAAGAAAATCCACATTTTATATTTTCTGCCCGAAAATTGTGAAAAATAGTAAAAAACATCAGTTTTTGCCAATAACGAAGGCCATCCGCTAACTAAATTTTTAAAGTCGTCCATTTTTATAACTCCATTTTTTGATATCTTTCGAACCCAGTAGAAAAGAAAATCCATATTTTATATTTTCTGCCCGAAAATTATGAAAAATAGTAAAAAACATCAGTTTTTGCCCATAACGAATGCAGTCCGCTCACTAAATTTTTAAAGTCGACCATTTTTATAACTCCATTTTTTTATATCTTTCATGAAGTAGGATAAGGAGATGAAACGACGTATTTTTACTGGCCCCCATATAGGGGGGTCACAGTAGACAGCTTTGCTTTTTCCCTGCCGACTATGCGCCCCTTCAGGGGAAAAGTAGAATTAATTTTCGTTGTGTGCGTGGCTGTGTCTTATGTACATGTGATATGGTCACGTGATAAATTATAGTTACAAAAATCACCACAGCAAGTGCTGTTGTCAACAGGGAAAAAAATACCTGTACTACTGGGACCCCCCTGATTGGTGTCAAGTTTTCCCGCGACAAACTACAGGCGTTTCATCTCCTTATCCTACTTCATGATATCTTTCAAACCCAATAGAAAAGAAAATCCACCGTTTATATTTTCTGCCCGAAAATTGTAAAAAATTGTAAAAAATATCAGTTTTTGTCAATAACGAAGACTGTCCGCTCACTAAATTTTTAAAGTCGTCCGTTTTTATAACTCCATTTTTTGATATCTTTCGAACGCAGTAGAAAAGAAAATCCACATTTTATATTTACTGTCCAAAAATTATGAAAAATAGTAAAAAAAATCAGTTTTTGCCAATAACGAAGGTCGTTTGCTCACTAAATTGTTAAAGTCGTCCATTTTTATAACTCCATTTTTTGATATCTTTCGAACCCAGTGGAAAAGAAAATCCACATTTTATATTTTCTGCCCGAAAATTGTAAAAAATAGTAAAAAATAGCAGTTTTTGTCAATAACGAAGACTGTCTACTTATTTTGTTTGTTAAGTCGTCTTTTTTGTAACTTGAATTTGAGTGCTGTTTTAAACTCCCAATGAAAGATTGTCGGAAATTGATATATTTCTGTTATTAAATGTCGTTAATTGTCAAAAATCTTGTTTTTATGGCTTTTTTTACGTTTTCCCGACAGTTTAATGATGAAACTAATCTATTTTTGTAATTAAACATTTCTATTGATCCAAAATATTAATTTTCTAGTGAAAAATAGAAAAAAAAAATTTCGTTATTTTTAACGTTACATACTTCAATGCAATTTTTAAAAGCTATAATTAAATGAGAATCTTCATTTTACCGTTTTTTTTAAAATCCATCTATTAAAATGTTTTAAAATGATTTCTTTATACAGCTAATTTCGTATAATAAAACACTGACATTTATTTAATACTAAATTGATTAAGAGGTCTTACAATTTATGATTAATAAATATTATTTCTCAACATCCCAAACATTCTCTGACGCACAACACATTCATAAATCTTTTTTTATTTAAATTTTGAATATTTACTCAACAATAAATTATAAATAAGAAGAATTAGAAATATAAAGAAAAAAATTTAACTACAAGTAAAATTATTCTACAAAAACCACTTCACGGAAATTCCATGTAGAATATAGTTTCCATTCGCCTACTCAGGGGTAGGGGGGTTATAAATAAAAAAAATCTTATACATTTTTAATGTTAACAATTAGCTATTTTATCTGTATATCTTTCCCTTCCTTGATTAATAATTTGATCTTGACTTTTCGCGATGGATATAAGTCAAGTAAAATAAAAATATAAAACGCTCTTCATAATATAACACCCGACTCCTGAGTAGAATAGATTCCCATTTCCGTACGCGTATCTATTGTGCGAATTATAACAAAAATAACTTGACTTAATTCGTAAGCCGAAACGAACAAAAATTATTGTTGAAAAAACTTGTCGGTTTATAACTTATAAACAATCTAAAATTTTAACATTAAATAAGGGTGGTCACAAAATTCAATATATAAATTATACATTTCCTTAACTTTTTCCTGTCAGAAAAGTCTTTTTAAAAGCAATAAATTAATATCTGTTAAAATAATATTTTGAGATGTAAATTTTTACTAAAAAAAAAGAAAACTTCTTTAATTGCATTTGTCTTAACTTGAGATTCACCGAACTCGCATTTGCCAAAACATTTAAATTGACGAAATTGCATTTCTTAAAATTTCCAACGCCCCGAACTCGTATTTGTCCAAATTTCTAAATCCTCTAACTTGTATTTATCCAAACTTTGAAATTAACCAACTTGCATTTGTCCGAACGTTGAAATCACCGAATTTGCATTTGTCCGAACAAACCGAAGTTCGGTGATTTCAAAGTTCGGAAAAATGCATATTCGGTGATTTCAACATTCGAACAAATGCAAGTTCGGGTAATTGAATGTTTATAGGGTATTTTTAGCACATCTGGGGCAACAAACTTAACTAGAACAATTAAAAAAGGTCACGTCGTTTTTTTTATACAACAAAACAGGCCCAAAATAGAGTTTTTTTTAGAAACAAAAATTCAAAGCCGCGTACAAATTTTGTTTTTCAATATTTTTAAATAATCCTAGTTTATCTTGTAGCTACAGTGACACAGACTAAAATGCTTTTTTTACTTTTTGATTTCAGATCAATTAGTCGGTTGGAATCGTGGCGATCAATGCTGTACTTTTTTTACATGAATTACTTCCCCGCGCTGTATCACGGAAAGTTTTCATCATTTTGACTTCAAAAAATTTCTAAATGTACTTCAATAGTTACTAAATATATGGTAGAAATTTCAAAGTTTTAAGTTTTAATCGCCCTTCAAAAAAAATTCCAAAAAAACGGCTGTCACACGGGCCAACCCCCTGAAAAATTTTGGCAAATATGAATTCGGTGATTCTAAAGTTACGACAAATGCAAATTTGGGAAGTTAAAAGTTCGGATAAATGCAAGGCCGAGGAATTGCATATTCGAACAATTAAATTTCAGGCAATTGCAAGTTCGGTCAATTGGGTTTTAAAGGAAATACAGGCGACCCATGTCAAATTGCAAGAAACAAAAAAATTATTGTTAACGATAAATTCTTTCTTTCTTTTTAATACCAACATGTTAAGCTTTTAACATCTTCTTGTAATTAAATAATACCTTTATAATGGAGAACTACAAAAGAACTTCATTTTTACTTAAAAATAAAAATGTTGACAGTTTGATAGGTATTCATTTGAAATTGAGACAGTTAATATTTTAAGATCATTGGCCAAACAATAAGAAAGGAGGGATACACTGGGTCTGAATAAAAGAAAAAGATAAACATGTAGAAGACTCGAGAATGTAAAAGGATCAAATGCAAAAGGTCCGAGAGTCGAGTGTACTAATAAATAGATGAAACATTCCTGGTTTTTCTAAAATCTTTAAGAGCGAAAACCTAACCTCACATATTATTTTCACATTTTTTATCTTTTGTGTTGGTTTTTTGTTTTAAACCACCCCTTGGCGCCTTTTGTTATCTCACTGAATTTCCAGAAACATTTTTAGTTTCTGAGTTTGTACTATTACCTAAATATTTAAAATTCTTTTGTTTTTTACACGCCTCTTTTTAACTTTGTTATGAAAAATATTGTTCGTAACTTGTGTGAACGGCATTTTGAAACTCGCGCAAGTTTTTGCAACTTGTTTCTTAATCAGCCTCCATCTCACAGTAAAAACATTGCGCTTGTGTCAAAAACGCCTTCAGTTCACTCTTGATACGAAATTTACTATATTTAAATTGACTCGGGAGCACCGTGGGTCATGCATATACTGAGGGGTTGTAATTGTGATGTTTGACTCGTAATTGGTCCCTGAAAGTGCTGGACAGAGTTCAGCACGGCGCACTGAGAACGGCCTTGGGGTGTATGCGCTCTACACCAATGCCAGTTATGCTCTCGAAGGCTGGTGAACCATCCTTAACTTTCAAGAGACTCTTCCTTTGTAACTCCTTTCTTCTTAGAAACTTTGGTTGGAGAGAAAATCCCCTGATCCCAAAATTACAATTACTGTTCCAAAAGTCACAGAGGTCTTTCTTCATGAATGCGGACAATCTATCCCTGTTAAAAACGTACAAGCATACACTCAATATTTTGTATTCTTTTAGTAAAACAGTTAAGCCGTCTCATTTTGTTGGCCATGGAGCCTGTTGATTGGTTCACAAACTTGCGATTTTGAACTTGGTCTTGCTGTAAAAGATAAATCCCTTCCGGCTTGTTAATTCGAGGCCCATTTAAAGCAAAAATATCCTAACCATAAATGCATTCATACGGATGCATCCGCGGACCCGAGAACAGGTTTAACAGCGGCGGCTTTTTTCGACAGTGACTCTCGAAAGGCACGTGATTTTCCCATCCAACATGGCACATTAGTGCTTACGGCTTCGAATCCGTATGACTCCTTTACAACTGATTATAAATTTGCATGGGTTCCGGCTCATTTGAGGGTGTGCGGGAACGAATCCGTGGATGAGATTGACCGGGAAATAAATCACGATAATAATAGAATAAGCATAGCTCCTGCCCTTTCGGATTGCAGGCACATGACATTCATTTTGCACAGATATACGTGGATATCTCATCTGTGGCCTTTCATGGGTGATATTCCGTCTGGGGGTGGTTATTTTAAGAATGTTACCTTCAAGTCGGGCCGGCCCTGGTTCGCGGACATCACACGCCCCCGGGTGTGGATTAATTCTATTACTAGACTAAGAACTGGACATGTTTTATTGGCAGAACATCTGGAGAGAATGCATTGGGATCTGGCGGCTGGCTGTGCGTGCGAAGAGAAGAACAGTGAAACACGTGCCTTTCGAGTGCCGGCTAACGAAGCCAGGTAGACAGAGATTTTTAGATTACGTATAAGCAGGTACTTTTCTGAATGCGAGCCGAATATCACCTTGATTAATTTGTATTTGCCAAAGTGGTCAGTTTGTCTAAGTTTACTCGGTACGCCGTCTGGTCTACGTGACGTAGGTGCTCTCCTGTGTAACTGTGAACTGACCTGGAACACTCTTATATCTCATCTCTGGGTTCTTACGTGGTAGCAAGTTCAAGATCTTCCAATCTAATTCTTCTTTTATATTATAGTTCTGACAGTCGGCTACGCCAAAAGTCATTTAAGAAGAAGAAGAAGAAGAAGAAGAAGAAGAAGAAGAAGAAGAAGAAGAAGAAGAAGAAGAAGAATTGTGATGCTTGCGACGGGAAATGAACAGTGAAGAGGAAGTACTATGGTGTGGTTGGTTGGTTGGTTTGGTTTTGGCCTTAGGCCCCTGAAGGTCCAATAGCCATTAAATAAGTAGACAGAAATTTCTTAAGTACAGATGTTCAGATTTAAATGTATATATGTCCAGATTTTTAAATATTTCTCATTAAAATTGTTGAAAGCACAGTTGGTTTAAGCCACGGTTGTGTCAGATTATGTGAATGATAATTCCAAATGAAATGACATATCAGTCCTCAATTAAGACTCAAACATAAAGATGACGCGGTGAGACAATCCAGAATATTCGATAATATTGGCGGGAATTTAATAATGAAAATGCGATTCCAAAACAACAATGACCTTGTTTTCACAGCAAGAAATAAACAGTCATTTATGAAGCAAATTTCAATTAGCTTGAATCAAATAATGCAATATCCAAATAACCTTCAAAAGCACAGTTTCACAACAAGGGGAATTATAATAGTTTCCAATAACAAAAATATAAGAGTCATCGCATTAAATTTGAAAATTAATAACTTCACAGTTCACTCAATGGGAAATAAACAGTCAATTATGAGTTAGATATTTAATTATCAAGAATCTAGAATATGCGATGTTCAAATGACCTTCAAAGCATAAACTTGATAACAAATCGAACGATAATGATCTCAAATACAATTCTCTTCAGAATAAAATTCATTAAATTCGAGCCTTGATCTCTTTAAGAAATGTTGAATAGCAAAATGAATAATAATAATAATGTCACTAGGTAAATCGATTAATATAACAAAAGTCATCCACTTTAATTTCCGAAAATTAATAATTGCACTTAAAAGTCAAACAGAGATCACTTCAATTATACACAAAGTCATTCCAGATAAGACTTAAAATTGAGACATCTTGTGGATCCATTTTCAAAACACATAGATTTAAATAAAATTAAAATCCTTTTTTATTAACAGTCACTTGCAAAAGCTAGAATTCCGTTGAAAACCACGCATATACACTCACAAGACGTCACATATACGATGCGGCAAAAAGCAAGAACTTTAAAAAAATATATAAAAAGACCATAAAAGAGGTATTGCACAGTCCGATATCACTCTTTTTAATTTATATTATTAAATTAAAGATGACAAATATTAAATAACATTTAGCGCGGATTTATTATCGCATATTAAAGAATATTGAATATTAAATTAATGATCGAGATGTGGAAACATCCACTCTCGTTGAAAGATCAGACGGAACTCAACAATCTACTACGGTGTGTTTGTCAGCTGCAAGAAACTTGCACTACATGTGGCGTGTGGATTGAGCGTATCTCAACCCCACTATGATCCTCAGGCGGATCCGTGTGGTATAGACCCATACTGGTGGGAATTGCACGTAAAATCACGGATGCCACTGTGAGTATAAAGAAGTCCATACATATACTGTTGTAGATGTTGAATTGAACACAGGTAATATGGAAATGGAAATGCATCAACTCCAGCATACTGATGATATTGTGAAGGACTCTTCTTCTTTATTATAAATGGACTTCTCTTCCCCGAACTGGAAGATATACTCCCAAAGATCAGGGTTTTTTTTTGTTTTTGTTTTAATGGAGAGTAACGATCCAGAAAGAAAGTTGGCTTCAGCTCAGCATAACGAGACACCGATACATGGAATAACGACGTCACTAGATAGCAGCGCCAGTGATGAGAAAAATATTCAGCTAACCCTTGTTAACATTATGCTTTATAGCGTCCGTATTTTGCTATATGCTGTTAATACTTTACTCCCTAGTCAGAATATTTTGCGCACTGCTTTCAAAATTTTGAGTATCGACTCCACGCGCGATAGGGAATCCGACACCTTACACCAGGGATGCACAGAAACGACAAGTGAACGCAGCCACTAAATTTTTTTGGGAAAGTTTTTGCCTATTTCTAAATCCATGACGAATTTCTATTGTTGAAAATAGAGGAAGTATTTTTTTTTCTAAGAACTCAGCATGGTATATAAAGCTAATAAAGAGTTAGGACACAAAGATTTATTGAGGGTTAAGTTGACCTACTTCTGTCGCAGCCACTTGGTTGCGTTGGCTGCGAATCGCAGCCTTTTGGTCACCCCTGCCTTACACAGCTGCGAACGGTTACCAATCGAGAATTTTACAAGTATGTCTAAAGAAAATCAATTATTTTACACTTGAGAATTTTTTTTTTTTTGGTTTTGGTCGAAATTGATGTAATAAATTTAAACGTTTTTTCTGTTATCAAAATTGGATTTTTGTCTGAATTTAAAACCTTATTCGTCAGTTTGTTTTTCAAAGTTTGAACAGTAATATTTTTAAATTAAATTACTGAATTTTTAGCGTTTGTCTATTTTAAAAGTAAATTCCGATGATCTAGTTTTAATTAATTTATGCATCTACGTTAAATGTGTACTTACAAAGATTTATATTTTTTCTGTTTCTTTGGAATCTCGATTGTAATTTCTGTGCAATAAAATTCTATGCAGGAAATGGATTTATAAATTCCGTGAAGCAATTAGTACAGAATAATTTTACATAGATATAAATAAATATGACATACCTCTTTTAGTAAGGTCCTCCATTGTGAGATCCTTACAGTCAGTTGCGAGATGACTATTGCTGCCACAATTATAACACGATATCTTTGCAGGGGGGACGGCAGGCGTGTAGGTTACTACGGGTGGAGGTGGCATGTAAGGTTGAGGTGGTGGCATTGAATTCGGAGGTGGTGGCGGTGTGCCTCCCGACCCTGGAAGCCCGTGATAAGGATACAGAACCTCTCCATTAGGTTGGTAGGTAGGTGGAAATGCAGGCCGTGCAAAAGCCGCTGGTGAAAAATTTGAATACATCCCACTACTTGGTCGCATTACTGGATAATGTCCATGCGGTAAATACGCAACTTGTGAATGAGGCGGCGGCATAGGAAAGGACATACAATGTTGTATATTTGGTGGCCCACTTCCATTGACCATTTGATTTTTGAGGCGCATCACGTGCGCTTGACTTTTCCTATTTCGCGGCCTTTCTGGAGGTGGTGGCATCGGCTGAGGAAGAAGAGATGTTGCAACGGAATGAATCGGTGCCGAACCAAGGTGATCCGTAACTGGTGGTATTGAAGGACTCACTTCCGCACCACCCACCCAAGGAGCAGCTGGAGGAGTTTCCGGTGGCGAGCGACTTCCTGTACTCTCCGAACTACTGCTTTGAGAGCACTGTCTACTGCTTTCAGGATCTAATCTTAGAGCTTGCAGTTGACCCAAACAATAAACGTGCTGAGCGTTACACCTGTTAAATATTCAAAATTATAATTCATTTTTGTATCATGTAAATTACAATTAAGGACATGTCCAAGATGTTACATTTTTACATTGTAGAAAGAGAAGTTTACAATAATTACCTCGAATAACGGTTTTGAACACCAGCCAAGGGAACTGCAAGGCATGTATAACATGGTGGATTTTGAGTTGCGTACATAGGAGGTGGTGTGGTATACATTTGCATAGTAGGATCCATAGGTGGCGGATAACGCCGAATGTTAGGTAAACTAGTTTGGCCCTGATGTTGAGGAATCGGATGATGTTCCTGTGATGGCATAGATTTTGCATTCATATTTACATCACTAACTTCTAAGCCAGGTCCCATCTGCAATATGAAGGACATGTATAAAGTACGATATTATAACGAAAGCTATTTTGCTTTCGAATTTAAAAATTAAAATTTCAAAAAGAGGATATGGTAAAAAAAAATATTGGAGAAGTGCTTATCGATAGGACATTTTGCAAGAAATGTTCGTTTAAAAAAAGATAACATTATGCATTCAATTTACATGATTCTATGCATATCCATTTTTATATCCGACTCTTCAAATAATGTATCCATTGCCCGCTTTTGCAGTTTAAACAAACTCATGTATATACACAACTAAAAAATTTAGATTAAATAGAATTTTAAGCAGCAAATCAAGATTTTCACGTAACGATAAAAATCGATAAATGGAATTGTGATAGGTAATGGGTTTTTGAAATATTATCTAAATGTTTACCAGACATAACATTGCTGGTCTGGGTTAATGAGAATGTTTAAATTTGGTTAGGCGGAATTTGATCGGTGTAAAACCTTGCATTAACTAGCTGGCGTGGCGTTTGCAACGGCGTTTAATTTTATTGAAAAAAAATTAATAATTACCTCATTTTCTGTTTGATCACCAACATTCGATGAATTACTGAGAAATTCCCCTTTTTTGTCGCTAGTCAACTGACTTAAACCATTCGAAGTTAGACTTTTTATAATATTTCGCAACTGTCCAACTGCATTAGTGGTTAATCCAATGTCTCTAAGATCTTCATCACTCATCCGCCTAATCTAAAAATGAAATTAAAAGAAGATAACAATAAAGAAAAGAATTTCTTTTGTTGCAATATTCTCATATTACCTATTAGTATTTGAATAAAAGCAAAGAGTAATATTAATAATAATTTAAAATTTACCTCATCAAGAGAAAAATTCTGCAAATTTCCTTTGTAATTGGGCATTTCTTTTCCTAGAGTTTCTCTTAAAGAGTCAGCAGCAGCACCAACTGTTGATCTCAACCGAGGAGGAGGTGGCAATTGTTTTGATAAGGACGATCCTTGAGTAGATGGCATTTCAACATTATTGTGATGAGTGTAGGAGGCTGTGCTGTTTATCGGAGGTGGATTGGATCGCGGAGGAAGTACTGGTGGTTGACTGGTTAAACTTCTGTTGGTGGAATTTGTTGAATGAGGAGGTATGAAAGAAGAATTGGAACTCGCGATATTTGTTTGGTTACTGGAGCTACTTGTTGAAGTTGTCAGGGTATTTGATACAGGCTGAGTAACTTGCGACGAGGTTCGAACTGCTGAGCTATTTTTTCGAGTTGGCGAGTTATTGCGACTAGGAGACCGGGATTGGGAAGGAGATGACTGGCGACTGACTAAAGGGGAAGGTGGATAAGCCAATACATCACCTGTATGATACATCAACTGGTTGCCCATCAAAACCTGCCCTGCCCATGGTTGCATGTGATTCATCGCTGGGAAACCAACATGTACGTACTGCGTGCCTATGCCAGTTCCTATTGACATTTGTTCTGGCGATGGCAAACATAGTCCTGGGGGTGGAATACTTAGACCTGGAGGAATACCCGTATAAATTGTATTTCCACGCATTTCACCTGCAATAAAAAATTTGTTTTTAATTGTTTACCGCTAATATCGTTAATCATCATTAAGTAATATAATATTTACCAGGATAAGCAGGCATTGGTGAAGGAACAATGCAATTAGTTGCTAATTCAACATCCATCATTCGATCATTTGATGCAAATGGTAAACAACTCTGTAAACAAATTTTTAAAATATTAGTAAAAAATTGCTAGGTATTGTATTTGTAGAAAGTAAAATAACTAAAAAATGTCATAAAACATTTATACAAATATTATAAAAACCATTCTGCAAAAGTTTTAAAAAACATGAATTTTTCATTTAACTTATGGATAATTTTATTAACTTTACTCTAAGAAGTGTTGCTGACATATCTCAAAAATACATTTTTTCAACGATATGTGACGCAACACGAGAAAATGGACCGACTGCCTCAATCGTCAATTTTACAGGGCGATCGTTTAAGGCAATACATGAATCCAAGAAACACGCTTAATAGGTTTAATAACTGTTAGGCTTTATATTGTTAAAACTATAAGAGCTTTTCTGATTTTTGCATGTGTAGGATCAACTCAAAATCTGTTAAGTTTCACCAAAAACTCAAAATTGATTTTTTTTGATAGGTTTCTTATCTGGTGCGGCGTCACAATATAAATTATTATTATACTCCGTAGAATTCATTTTTAATAAAGATTTTAATAAATATTTTTTTATTTATTTAAACATTTTTTAAAACTTGTAATTAATAAACAGTACAAAAAGCAGGCGCAATGCGCCTACAATTGAGGGTTTCGTGGCTTTTTATTATTGATTTCAAACAAGTCTTACCCACACCCAGAAAATGGTAAAAAAAACCTATCTCCTCTCTTTTTTATTTCTGTTTCTGTTTTATAATGTATTGTGAATACATTTGGTTTTAGCCAATATAATTGTTATATTTGTTTTGTTACTTATTTAAATAATAACAAGCTTATTGTTTCCAAGATGCACCACGTGGAGTTAATTTTAATCTCCATGTATCAAGGTTTGAAACGGTCTTAAGGAACAACAAAACAAATGCCAAGGATCAGTGTGTGAAATATCAATGTCTCAAACTATCACTTCAATTTGAAATTGCTCTCCAATTGGTAATAATTAAAGAAAAAAACGTTAGCGGTTTCTAAGATATTTTGGTCTCAAATTCAATAAAAAAATCTAAGGTATCAATGTATTAAATAAAATTGTTTCCAGAACCAATCGGGTAATTCCGTAACCTTTCGGGTGTCTTTCGGAACTATTCGGGTGTTTCTGTAACCATTCGAGTGTATTCGGAATCTTTCAGGTATTTTCGGAACCATTCGGGTGTTTCCGTAACCATTCGGGTGTTTCCGGAACCTTTCAAGTGTATTCGGAACCATTCAGGTGTTTCCGGAATCTATCGGGTGTTTCCGGAACCATTCGGGTGTTTCCGGAACCATTCGGGTGTTTCCGGAACCACTCGGGTGTTTCCGTAACCACTCGGGTGTTTCCGTATTCACTCGGGTGTTTCCGTAATCATTCGGGTGTTTCCGTTACCATTCGGGTGTTTCCGTTACCATTCGGGTGTTTCCGTAACCATTCGGGTGTATTCGGAACAATCCGGGTGTTTCCGTAACCACTCGGGTGTTTCCGTTACCATTCGGGTGTTTCCGTAACCACTCGGATGTTTCCGGAACCATTCGGGTGTTTCCGTAACCACTCGGGTGTTTCCGTAATCATTCGGGTGTTTCCGTAACCACTCGGGTGTTTCCGTAACCACTCGGGTGTTTCCGTAACCACTCGGGTGTTTCCGTTACCATTCGGGTGTTTCTGTAACCATTCGGGTGTATTCGGAACCATCCGGGTGTTTCCGTAACCACTCGGGTGTTTCCGTTACCATTCGGGTGTTTCCGTAACCACTCGGGTGTTTCCGTTACCATTCGGGTGTTTCCGTAACCACTCGGGTGTTTCCGTTACCATTCAGGTATTTTCGGAACCATTCGGGTGTTTCCGTAATCATTCGGGTGTTTCCGGAACCTTTCGGGTGTTTCCGTTACCATTCGGGTGTTTCCGTAACCACTCGGATGTTTCCGGAACCATTCGGGTGTTTCCGTAACCACTCGGGTGTTTCCGTAATCATTCGGGTGTTTCCGTAACCACTCGGGTGTTTCCGGAACCACTCGAGGGTTTCCGTTACCATTCTGGTGTTTCCGGAACCATTCGGTTGTTTGCGTAACCACTTGAGGGTTTCCGTTATCATTAGGGAGTTTCCGGACCCCTTTGGGTGTTATCGGAAGCCTTTGGGTGTTTTCGGAACCATTCGGGTGTATCCGTAACCATCCAGTGTGTGAAATATCGCCTTAATCTATGAATTCAATTTAAAAGACGTCTTAAGGTAGCAATAATTAAAGAAAAAAACGTTAATGGTTTCAAAGATATTTTGGTCTCAGATTCAATAAAAAAATCTAAGGTATATCTACCTTACCAATATCAGCATCAAAAACCACCCTTTAAAATTGCCCCTTAATCATTAATTATGTGTTGAACTCCCTCTAGCACACAACCTAAAATGACAGCTATTGGTTCGTGTGTTTTCGTCTCTGTCTCTGACTATCACCCTCTCTCTCGCACACAACCTAAAATTGACAGCTATTGGTTCGTGTGTTTCCGTCTCTGTCTCTCACTATCACCCTCTCTCTCGCGCACAACCTAAAATTGACACCTATTGGTTCGTGTGTTTCCGTCTCTGTCTCTCACTATCACCCTCTCTCTCGCGCACAACCTAAAATTGACAGCTATTGGTTCGTGTGTTTCCGTCTCTGTCTCTCACTATCACCCTCTCTCTCGCGCACAACCTAAAATTGACAGCTATTGGTTCGTGTGTTTCCGTCTCTGTCTCTCACTATCACCCTCTCTCTCGCACACAACCTAAAATTGGCAGCTATTGGTTCGTGTGTTTCCGTCTCTGTCTCTCACTATCACCCTCTCTCTCGCACACAACCTAAAATTGACACCTATTGGTTCGTGTGTTTCTGTCTCTGTCTCTCACTATCACCCTCTCTCTCGCGCACAACCTAAAATTGACTGCTATTGGTTCGTGTGTTTCCGTCTCTGTCTCTCACTATCACCCTCTCTCTCGCGCACAACCTAAAATTGACTGCTATTGGCTGTGAACGACGGACGGACTGACGGACGGACGGACGACAAAGTCTCACTATAAAGCTGGCTCTACATGCAAAGCTAACTTTGATCCGACACGACATGTCGGACCCGACTTGCACGAGATAGAAAAGGACAGAGACTCTCTCCGTCCTTTTCTATCTCATGCACGACGTGCGTGCGGAGCAGTGTTAGGTTCACATGTAGAGCCAGCTTAAGGGTTTCGGTCCCGAACCACGAAACCCTAAAAACGAAAGTGTAAAGTTAAAATGATGCTTTCAGTCCATATTTCAAAGTTTTTAAATTAGTAAATAAAAGCTTAAATAAAATTTTGTTGAAAAAGAATGTTAATATATATTCTGAAGATTTGTTTGTGGTAATTTATTTTGTATATATACAGTATAATAATAATAAAACTTGATTTAAAGTTAATATAAAAACTGCTAATTTTCGTCATATTTAGCAGCATATTTTTTTAAAAAAAAAACTATTTAAAAAACTTGGATACTTACAAAAATTATTTTAATTAAAAATTATTTAAATAATTTTAATTAGTATAAAATTTAATTTCAAAGTTTGAAATTCATAAGAATGACATCTTTCAACACATTATATCTTTTTTCTGAAACCTTTTAAATTATTCAAACTTTACACATATTTAGCTTTGTACAAAATAAACACTACCTATATTTAAATTTCATGAGGGTATTTTGCTTCAGAGTATATCTAACTCATTATAATTTAATTTAATTTTAAAATTGTTTGATAATAAATTGCAAACTTGAATGTTTCTGACATTAAGCAACTCTCTTGAAATTTGAATATAGTGTTTATTTTGTACAAAGCTAAATACGTGTAATGTTTGAACTTTTGAAAAGCTTTCAGAAAAAAGACATGTGTTGAAAAATGGCATTTTTTATGAATTGGGAATTTTGAAATTGAATACACTGATTAAAATATTTTTTTTAAGTTATTCTTTATGGATGAAAAAGTTAATGTATTCAATTTCAATCCTTATAAGTATCCAAGTTTTTTATCAAATAGTTTTATAAAAAATATGCTGCTAAATATGACGAACATTGACAGTTTTTACATCAGTTTTAAGTCCATTATTATTATTAGGTACCTATTATTATTGTTTATATACAAAATAAATTACCACAAACAAATCTTTAGAATATATAAATACATTTCTTTAAACAAAATTTTACTTATTTTACCTACTTACTTATTGAAAATAAATTTTACGAAATTTGATAAACTTATATATAAAATAAATGTAATTTTCAGATACGCCAGCAACACCCCTGAGACGAAAGTCAATCCAATTACCCTTATTTAAAAAAAATTGATTTTTTATAAAAGTGTTTTCAGGAAACTATTACACAATTGAGGATGTTACTATTTACAATATTAAATGAACTAACATATATTTATTCAAAGAGAACTTTTAAGAAAATTTAGTATGATAAAGCTTCCATCAATGAGAAAGTATGTAAATCTTACGAAATAAAAAATTTACTTTGCATCAGTATTTTGGAAGCAGAATAAGTAAATTAAACACAAAATTAATTAATAATTAAAATCGTCAATTTGTAAAGTGTTGAAAATGAAAAAAATGTCCAAAAATAAAGAAATTGATAATTTTTTCTTTGAGGAAAAATATGTACAAATAATTCTTTATCGAAAATTAACACGAGGGCGTAACCTAATCCAATATGGCTACGAAAAGATTTTATAAAATTGTAAATAAACGTGGAGAACAGTTACGCTAGGAGCATGAAACCTTACTTCTTAATGTAGTGGCGAAAAATGGTACTAAAAGTAGGATACAATTTATCAAAAAGGTAGGGGAGAGTGGCCATCAATGTACTGGGTTTTTTTCAAGGTCATAGTATTTATTCAATTTCACTAATTTCAAGCACTTCTTTGCATCAATATAAAACTACAACACTTCTCTAGGTAATGAACACATATTATACCAGATTTATTTTGATTAAATAATGAAATTTTTTATTTTTCTAAACTAACACGCTATTTTCATTTTCAACACTCTGGGTACACAATGAACCACCTCTATAAAAACACTAAAAATGTTCAACAATAATAATATTGCAATTTTCACTTTGTGAAAAAACTTATTTTCTATCAAATACTATTAAAAATTATTACTTAACACTTTTTAATTGATAATGTATGACATAAATATACCTCAAATTTAAGTTAACTAGCTAAAATGGCATTTTAGTTTTGTTATGTTGAGAAGAGTACTGATAACAATCGCTGTCACATGCTGTACGCATGCCTAGTTTTATAATCAGGCATATCACTCTGGAAATCGAAAATACACTGAAATTCCAGGTGGTTCATTGTTCCCTGGTACATTTAATCAACATGACATTTTCAACAAAAATGGTTTATTATAACTTAATGCAATATTTCAAAATCTTTATCTCATTAGAACATTGTAGTTCTGGCCCGATACAAAATAAATCGTAAGTTCATTTATTTTTAAATTGCCTTATTTCAATTAAAAAACGTGTTTGTATTTTAGGTAAATTTTTTCTTCAGAGCATCAAAAACAGTTTTTTTCAGTTTTCTCTATAAAGAATAAATCTGTAAGAATACATGGTCTTGTAAAACTTTATTTTAAAATTCTTTAAATTCAACTTCGGATATGTCATCGAAATCTTATTATGAGTCAAGGTACTTGTGCGATTGATAATGTGTTGAGAGGGGATAGGTAAAGGTTTCAAGTCATCGACGATTTCAATATTATATTTAAATTCATATTATTCAGTCAATTATGAGCTTTAAGTCGGTTTAGTCACCGTTTTACACCACACTTTAAGAACGATAGAAGTATTTTAGAGGTAGGATGTGATTTTATAAAATTGTGATCTAAGTTTAGTTTAAATATTGTTTATTGTAAATCTTTTCCGTTTATTTTATAGTGTGGTGTTTATTTCCTGTTTATTTTTTATCATCATTGTCTTAACTTATGTTGAACGACGACTTGATTCCTGGGAATGAAAGATCCGGTGGAATCGTTAAATCTCATGAGGAGAACTATGCTATAAAAGGATGTTAAATTGATTTCATTATTAACACAAATAATAATGAAATAATCTACGCCTTCAAAGATCCCCAAGAATTCTGCCTCACCAGAGAAATGAAAGGAATTCGTTTTAGCTGAGATCTTTCTCGAGCCCACTCTACATTTGGATAAGTTTTTATTTCATTATATGAATTCTGAATACATTTTATTACTGTTAAATTTGCTCATAATTGAATTTAGTGACTCCATTTTACTTTGTTGAAACTCTAATCGATAGATATTTATATATTATTTTATTTGACATGCGACCCTTCATATAATGATAGTTTGAATTGTGCTCATATTTTGCTTGTGTGTGTTACGTATTGTTTTCAGGCCTGAGACATTATCGAGTTTATATAATTTCATTTTTTATCTATTTATTTACAAGACCTATATTTAATTTTGTTCGATTAGAAGAATTATGCTACTGTTGAATTATATTATTAAAATTAAAGAATTATGGACGGAATTTTAATCTTCTTGTTTAAATTATTTCTGGTTGTTGTTTTTGTCTATTTGTATCGTCTTTCGCCTCTTTGGTATTTATCTAATCATTCATTGAAGTTAAAATTTTGAATATTTATATTGATTTATGTCTGATAAAATTTTTATTAATTTATTTTTTATGTACAATTAAAGTAAATTGTTACAAATCCACATGTCTCAAATTTATGGACGTAGTGTGTTTACGCAAACTTCATTTATATTTAAAATTAGGAGAATGTTTATTTAATAATTGTTTTCTGAGAAAATTGAAATGGTTCATTGAAAAAACTGGTACATTGATGGCCACTCTCCCCTATGTAATTTTCAGTGGACAACTGGATTTGAGCGAGATCTCCTAATAAGGATCAAGAAAAAAATATAAAATTGTATAACTTTTTTTGTTGGTGAATATTATTTTTGGTATAATTAGATTTTTGGTATAATTAGGCCTGTAATAAAATATTACAGGCCAAGAGTGACTGTTTAATAATGAACAGTAATTGCAAATTTAAAATTTGGTTTGCTTCAGCTATTAAAAATTTGTTCTCATCAATCGTGTATTAATTTTCACTAATTTAAAGATAAAATTTAATAAATCAAAGTCAAATTAAAAATTTTTATTTTTTATATCATTTCTAAATATTTATTATCAAAATTCTTACCTTTATTTTTCTATTATTTTGGAAATGTTTACTTTAATACTGTCAAATCATTTAAAATCTGTCAAAATTTGAAGATTCATGTTTGTTATTATGTGATGCAAAGTTTTTTGTTTTTGATTCTTTTTAGAAATAGGGAACGTTACATTCCAGGATACGTTACATCAGATATGCATTTCATATTTAATGTATGCACAGCTATCGTCATATATATATTCTTTAAGGGGGTCTTCTACTCTCGGGGTTTCAAAAAAAAAAAAAATTTTTTTTCTTTTTTATTTCAATCTATATGTATCTGAGAATACGCCACAGAAAGGATTTCGTGAGAATCACGTTCTTTTGCATGTTTCTGGGAACCGAAAAAACCCACGAATTTTTGCTCATTTGTAACATTTGTTTATTTATAATGATTCCATTATCAACAAATTACCAATTTATAATTTTTTTATCTTTGCTGATGTCTAAAGACCCCTATAAAACAAAAAACCCTGTTTGGACCCGATATTAGCAGATTAACTCATAAGTTAGGGGTTCTCGGGGTCGCTGATTACGAATTTGATGTCAAATTGACAATTTGACAATTGACAGCTGTCAATTCAGTTGTCAACTTTTGTAAAAAGTAATTAATTATTACGAAAATGACAGTATAAGGGAATTCGGGTCGCTGATTACGAATATGATGTCAAATTGACAATTTGACAATTGACAGCTGTCAATTCAGTTGTCAACTTTTCTAAAAATTAATTATTTTTGACGAAAATGACAGTAATATCGGTTTCGAGGACGCTGACTACAAATACGATGTCAATTTGACAGCTGTCAAAGCAAATGTAGGATAAGAGCATATAAGAACATTTTCAATGATTATTTTTTCCTTCTTTTTATGAACGAAATTGAATATCAACTTATAAAAGGACATTTCATGTTATATATAGGTATTTTACAAATCGTAGAAAAATGCAACAAAACTAATGATCTGTATGAAAGATATGTAACTTTAATAGAAACTTTTTATGAAATGTGTTTATAATACTTGTATGTATTCATAAATTTTGTCAAGACTGGATTTATCAACTTTCGTATAAAATTCAAAAAATCTGCGAGCGACAAATCACTCAGCGACAGACGAAAACACAGGTTGTACAATGCGTAAACTTTTTTTTTTGCTTGTTACAATCTGGGCTGATTTCGATTATGTGACAGCTGTCAATTGTCAAATTGTCAATTTGACATTATATTCGTAATCAGCGACCCGAATTCCCTTATACTGTCATTTTCGTAATAATTAATTACTTTTTACAAAAGTTGACAACTGAATTGACAGCTGTCAATTGTCAAATTGTCAATTTGACATTATATTCGTAATCAGCGACCCGAAAACCTTTATACTGTCATTTTCGTAATAATTAATTACTTTTTACAAAAGTTGACAACTGAAGTGACAGCTGTCAATTGTCAAATTGTCAATTTGACATTATATTCGTAATCAGCGACCCCGAAAACCCTTATAAACATGTGTCACTTATTTATAATTATTGTTACTACTTGGGAAACACAAGTTATTTTTTTATGTTTGAGGCGCCATCTAGGATACGCCATTTTGAATTTCTTAATTTTGGGACCAGATTCGTATTAAGTAGTTCAAAAACTTTTAAATTCTGTGTCCCAAAATTTTTTTTTGACTTTGATGTCCGGCTGGGAGCTAACTGATTTTTTTTCACGATTTCTGAGATTTGCATAAACATTTTGTTATTTATTTATAATAAAATAATTTTTTTTTCTTCACTTGCATTTTTTTCTAGATACTAGCATTCATACTGAAGAAAATAAGCTAAACCGAATTAAAAAATATTGATATTCAAGAAAGTTACAGGCGTTTTTTGCAAGTGGGACATATACGTCCCGCAGGCGTTAAAGGGTTAACTTTAAACTCGTTTCCCCGAAAGTAGTGTTTTTTTAAGCTGCTGAGTCGCGATTTTTATAGTAAAAATGGTCTGATTTTTTTTTTTTTTAAATTACTCAGAAATGATGCTGCGATTTTTCTCCGTGTACGATTTTTGAAATTATTTTCGTTTTTTTTTTTATAGCCCCTTAAATTAAAAAAAAAAGAAAAAAATGAAAATTTTTGCGAATTTTGACAAATCAAAAAATAAAAAAAATGTGCCACGGGAAAAAATAGTCAACGCAACTATACACATGAAAAAAATTCATTTTTTGATTTTAGATTGTCCTAGTGCCAAAACCGTGACTCAAGTGGGACCTCTGCATTTCTGAAACGCGTTTACGCAAGGGCGTTTTAAGATCACCACCATTTTTATTTTTCATCATGAATAAGAAAATTTCAAAGTTAAAGGATGTATCTTGAAAATAAAAAAAAAATTGTCAAAAAATATTCAGTAGTTTTTTCACAATTAATTACCAAAAAAAACCACTGAATTTCGGGCCTGGAGAATAGAAGACCCCCTTAACATATTTCTATAGGAGTTACATGTTGAAATTTTAAAGTTAAAGCTTATTTGACAATAGCTGTATATAATTATTAAATTTTAAATTATAAATTTGGTATTTTAAAAAGCATTTTAGCTTTAAATTTATCACCTTTGATATAATCGAAAAAGTTCATATATTTGACGACATTAAATGAGAGATGAATTAAGGTGGTGGCACCAGTGAACGAACATTTATAAGGAAAAGCATACTTATTTTTATTATTAATTATTTTTGAATGCAAGTTTTGAAAATAGTAATATGTGACGCCGCTCGAGAAAAGAGATCTATCACAAAACAAAATCAATTTTTATTTTTTGTGTCAATAGGTAGCTTTTGAGTCGCTCTTTCATTTGAAAAAATCAGAAACTGTTTCCATTAATTACTTTTTGTATTATTAAGAATGAAACGTAAGAATTTATATTAGTCGTAATGCATTGCTGTATGTAGCGATTGTTTATTGTGAAGCGATAGGTCACTTTTCTCGAGCGGCTTATATTTTTGTTTTCAGTAGTTAATTAGCTGTGGAATACGAGGATCAAATTTAAATTTTAGAAATGTAAAATATAATTAAAAATTTTAATTAATAAGTAAAATATACCTATTTCACCAATAAAAGAACAAACCCACCAGTGAAAGAATTTTAACCCCCCTCCCATTCCCCAGTGAAAGAACAAACGATTTACAAATATTAAATAAATTCTAAAACTTACTCTTATGAAAGTTTTCTGTAATCAGTAAATCATGAGTGCCCAAAGAAATATTTTCAATTAATGAATTAATATAACCACTTCTAACCTTTCTTATGACACTTTTTTGTTTATGTTTTTATTAATTATGTTTTTAATATTACATCATTTGTTAACTACTTCAGAATGTTTTTTTCATGCAAATAAGTGGAATTATTTTAATGGAAAATAATCAAAAACAAACCCAGGAAAGGAATTTCCATTTTTTAATTATGTATTAATGTAATTAAATTTTTTGACTTAAGAAAGTGATTCGGGAACATTAATTTAAGTTAATTAAGAAAAAACTCCAATTCAAACAGTTTATATTGAAGTAATATAAAAACAATATAACATCGATGTTTTACTAGTGAGAGATTTATGTAACCTTCTACAAATTTTAAAAATTATTTTCAAAAACAATTTTTATGCAATGCAAGTATTACAATCAATTTGGTACCTAAAAACATTCTTTTTGCAATAATAAAAACGGCAATTTGTTAAATATCATGGCAAATATACAATGTGTTATTTTACTGGTGTCAGTTCTTACACTGGTGCCTTTACCATACATAAAGAAATTATAGGTTTTTTTTTTTAATTAAATTAATTTCCTAAAAAATAAGTGTTAATGAATAAACTAATCAATACTAAGTCATAGATGAACATGTTTTCTACAGAATTTACTTACTAAAAATAATTTTGAAATGAATAATTTTCTTTTCGACATTGTTAGTCTTTTAGGAAAGTGAAAAATGTGAGACAATCTCACTGCAAGAAAAATACTACAATACATTGTAATGTTTGTTCCAGTACATAGAGCAATTTGGTGAAGTTAAAAATTGCAGTTTAAATAAGAGTCATTAGCTGTGCGACATTAATGTTTCAAGAAAAATTTGAAGACAAACAAGGGGCGTCACTCTTTAATAAATTCTTTCTTTTTATAAACTAAATATTTGTAATTTCTCAGCATTTATACAATGAGAGAAAATTTTCCTTTACCAAGTATAAAAATATGATTGCACTATAATATTATTTTTAGACCAATAACAATTATTCTTCGATCAAGAATAATTATCCTTAATACAAGTACCTATTCTTGATCTAAGAATGCATAATTGAGTCAATAATAAGTTATTCTTGAACCAAGAATAATTATACAAAGTCCGATCCTAAGGATAATTTCCACTTGGTCCAAAAAAGCATTGATACAAGAAAAATTTCTCTCAGTGTACATGTATAGTTAGTTAATATATTTTACATTATTTCTTCCCACTTAAATTTATTTCTACCATTAGCAGGGTGGCCGTTAAATTTAATTTCAAAATTCCCTGATTTTCCCCTGACTGATTTTTCATTTTTCCTGACCACCAATTTTACCGTTTTTTTAAATGTTGCTTTGTTTATTTGGAATTTGAAGTATAATAAAATTATGAATTTATAATTGTGGTTCCTTTAAGGGGTCAGTATGGATTTATTTTTTAAAAAAATTTATTTTTCATAAACATCAATTTCATATACTATATACCTATAGAAATAAGATAAAAACTAATATATAGGTAGTAGAGTTCAAAAACAGACTAAAAACGCGATACTGCAGAAGCATAAGGCGCATAGCATAGCAGTAAAAAATTGTTTAAACAAATTTCATTATAGCATTATTAGTAAAATTTATTATTTGATAATACACAGCAATGTTAGAGAAAAGTATTTATGTATTTAAATCTTTTTTATCTTAAAAATTAAAAGTACAATAGAATATTTATATTGCATGACCAGCGCGAGCAGCCCTTGGTTGCGCGAATGTTGAACGCCTTTTTCTCGCTCAAAACTATTGAACCGATTCAGCTAAAATTTTCAGGGGTTCTTCTATGCACGTACCGCTTTGGCATGAACTAGGATAATAAAAATCCATTGATATTTAACCCTTTTTTTGAACAAATTAAGTTGTAAAAAAAGGGGTAAAAAATTTAAACTTCCGCCATTTTGTTTCCTTTTATCGGAATTAAAAGATCCTAGTTCATGCGATAACAACAGATCCAAATTTTAAGAAAATACTTGATTTTTTTAATTTTAGACAGTCCAAACTCCAGATATCGTGTCGGTCAGTAAAGTTTAAGGCTAACTTCAAGCAGCTATTTCGCATAAATAAGCAATCAAAAATAAAAATGAAAAATATTTTGTCACTTTAAAATGTAAATTTTTATGTATAAAAAGACTGGGTTATAAAAATACATTTTAATATAAAAAATAAATTCTTGAAAATTTGTACAATAAACCCATGCTGACCCCTTAAGAACAAATTTCCTGACTTTTAAAAATTTTTTTTGGAAAATCCCTGATTTTTCTCTGACCTGCGGCCACCCTGATTTAGAAAACCGTCTAAGACCCCGATTTACACTTGAATGAAAATTACTCAATTATAAAAAATACATTACTTGAGTCGATTTATTGGACGTCAAAGCACCAGATTTATCAGTACTGAGTCGTGCCTCTTCTTCCTGAAGTTTAACAAATATGTTACCAAATGTATTTTTTTGATCGTAAGTGAAGGCTGGATGATTAAGTGCCATGGCGTAGAGTAAAAGAAGTTCTTCGAGGGCTTGATCTTCTTGATTCGAACTGGTCCCATTTAATAAGTTTATAACTTCCTGAACATCCAAATTTGCTAAATTTTTGTACAGCACTACCGCACAAGCGTTATTATACGAATGTAATAACGCCATATAAAGCACGAGTTTTCTTCGTGTACGTTTATCTGTCAAGCTTTCAGATGTCAACTCTGTCAGTTCCGTAACACTGTTGGCATGATGCTCCGTATCACGTAGATCATTGTAATCACGCTTTCCCTGGTCCTCGACGCAGGTTCCGATATACCGTATTTCAAACGGCAAACACATATTTAACAGCGTGCACATCACATCGATACGTTTATAACTGAAACAATTAAAAACATTCATATAGACTCTCATTTATTATAGAACATGTTAGATGAAGTTTATAGTGAAATGAACAATTTAATTATTATTGAATAAATAAAACTAAAATTAAACTTTTTTTTAATCACATGAAAAAGTCAAGCATTTTTAGAAAGTAGGGCCAAGAAAAAATACCCGTGTTTAGTCATTTTGCTAACCTTATAAAGAAGAAGTACTTATACTTAACAAAGTAGGGGAGACCGGGGCTAGTTGGGTCAGGGGTATAGTGGGTCATTGCAGTTTACTCAAATGTTATTAGTCGAATTAATTCCTCTCTACACAAAAGTTATTTTACATAGTGAGATGCAAATTTGTGCCAAGTTTCATTATTATATCATCATTTATGTGGAGTAAATGTAAGAAAAACAATTTTGATATTCCAAAGTAAATTTTTACCCACTTAGTTCGTTTGTTATATCTTCCTGAGTAATAGTTTTAATAATGAGTTTAATGTCAGATTTTTAAAATTTAAGTGTCTAGCGAATAATCATTTTTAATTTCCCAGACCGACAACTAGAAATTTCCCGGATTTGTTTGCAGAATGATTAAGAAATATCTGTTCGATTTTATTTTTTCTTACTGGCATAAAATACACTAAAACTTCCCAGACTAATATAACTCAGCCTTTAAAAAAAAACACTTTTTCCGAGACACTACACTAGTGTGTTATTACGTATTTTTCTTCGCTGAATCCAAATCTGAATTCAGAATTGCTAAATTGGTTCTATTTTTTGAGATAATCTCAAAACAAAATTTAAAACACAAATTAAAACAAACAAAAATTTTTTTGTCTAGTGTGTATTCTTACGTATTTTTCTCCACTGAATCCGAATCTGAAGTCAAGATAACCAGATTGGCTAATTTTTTTTACGATAATCTCAAAGAACTGCTCGAGAATACGAAAAGATCACTTTTATTGAGATTATCTCAAAAAATGTAGTCAATCTGATCATTTTGACTGCGGATTTTGATTCAGCAAAGAGAAATACGTAGGAATAAACTAGCATAGTATCTCGAACAAAAACTACAATACCTGACAAATGCAGGTTCGTAAAAAATATAAATTCTGAAAGTTAAATATTTTGTCAAATGGAGTTACGGGAATTTAAATATTTGTAGTGTTGCCGCAAGCCACAAGACTCGAGACTTTTCGAGACGAAACGAGACTGTCGTGTAAAGGAAGAATCAGGCAAACAATAGGAAGAAAAGTTAGGATTACTCTCTATATTATGTAATATAATAAACGGATTTTCAATCGACGATTTCCTCGCAGCAGCTACAAATTGAAAGGAAAGACTGAAAACTCCTAAAACTTCAAAGAAAGATACGTCTAATGAGGTAAGATTTAATTCAAAAACTTAAAAAAATTATTTCAAATAAGGTTCTTAAAATGTTGAAAAATCATCACTTTTACCTTCTTGTTTAAATAAGGTTTTCTTTAATTATATTATTATTCAATGAATCGAAAATAAAAATTTAAAGAATTTGTAACATTGCAGTGTAAATCATTTATATTAATCAATCATATTTTGATCATATATGATCAATAATAATCATATTTTAATTAATTTTAATCTGTAATAAAAATGTGCAAAAAGTAATTTTTTTCTGAACCTTTAAATATAAAAAATTAATTTTTGATTAAACTATTAAATAGTTTTTAAAGTTAAAATCAGAAATAAGTTCTTAAAACATTCTTTAATAATATATTTTAACCCTTAAAGTGTAACGCTGGGTCACTTGTGCCCCTGCCAATCTTAAAAAATTGAAATTTGTTCACTATTTTGATTTGTTTGAACAATTGTATTGCTTAAACAAATGAACATATCGGCAATATAATGATTAGTCCTTATACTAGGATAGTTGATGTAAGACTGAGAATTATCCAGAATTTTTTCAGAGCACTTTAAAGCACTTTTTAAAGTGCAAGGCACAAGTGACCCAGTGTTACAGCTTAAGGGTGCTGAAAAACACGTTACACTTTAAGGGTTAAAAAAAGTTTTTTTTCAAAAACGCAAACAATTAAAACAATTCAGAAACAAATGAATCAAAAAGATAAGAGCTGCACAGTGACCTCTGATATGGCTCAGGTGGCGATGCGTCTGGCTTCGCGATCATGGAAGTTAAGCAACCTCAGGTACGGTTAGTACTTAAATGGGTGACCAGCCTTCTGTGATCCGCTAGCCTGTTTTTCTCTTCGGGAGATTAGACGTCGAGGACTGGTTGTGTTATCTTTCGAGAATTCAAAGGTATATTTCCCGAATCGACTGTACTCAGTAAAGTGTTTTCCGTAGTTTTCCTCTAATAAGAGACGTCTACGTGACGCAAAGAAGAATAGGGTGTTAGGTTATGAGGAATTGGATGGAAAACTATGTCGGTCATAACCTAATATCTCCCGAAAAAATGAACAAAACAAGATGTTTTTTGAACCAAAATAATGTTAAATAAATGCAAAATTAGCGAAAATTAGAAAGAAACTGATTTACAATTGTTCTAAACTAGCCTTTCTAAATAGGAATTAGTGATACTAATAAATTAGAGAAAAATGTATTACTATTAAATTGTAAACATTTTTACTAAGTTTTAGTGGAAAACTAGTAATTTGAAAATAAAATATCTACTAATTACAACATTAAACTTTCACTTTTTCAATTAATAGATACTTTGCAGAGCGATTCCACCGTCCATTTATATTATTTTGGAGTAACCAAACCAAATGTTATGACACTTTGGGAATTTGTTATAGACATCTAAAGTAACAAAATCCACGTAATATTTAATCAAAATATCCATTTGTTTATGAAATGTCAAAATTTTGAAAAAAGATGCAAATCCTTATATCTTCTGTTCTATTGAGTTAATTTGTTTTTTAAAATGTTCATTAAAAAAAGGCGAAAATTTTTTGTTTAAGCGGTTTTTTAATTTTTTTATAAATTAAATTTTTTAAATAAATAAATATTTCCACCTTTTGACCGGCTGAACCGATTTTGCTATTTCAAAGAGAGAATTAATCTACAGTAACTCCTGATTAATATTGCACAAAAGAATCCTTGCAAGGATTGTAAAATATGGAGATTTTTAATAATTTCTGTATCTCAAAAATGACGCGCGAAACTTAACTAGCAGACGAAAATTACTGGTCGGATATTGAGCATCTGCGCAACTCTCTAGAAAGTCGTATCATTGGTCCAAGTGAGCTATTTCAAACACCCGCTCTCTTCGACCAATGATTTGAGTTTCAAGAGAGTTGCGCAGATGCTCAATATCCGACCAGTACACACCTGTCCTGAATGAAAAAAAAGTTCTTCCCTGATATGCCGAAAACTCTTACATATTTTGAATCCTTTCCTCCTGACTGTTTTTCATTACTCTTTATGTTCGTTTAGTCCATTACAATTAATAAAATTTCTTTGAATCAGTCCAAAAGGACATATTAACAACTGTTAATAATTTAAAAATTAATCGTTTATAAATACGAGTTAATTGTTCAAAAACTAAATGTATATTAAAATTATAAAAAACTGCCAGGAGGATCGGATACGATTTTGTACCTTTAAAATTTTGTTTCTTTGAATCGAAAGGATTCAAAATATGCAAGAGTTTTCTTTCGGCATCGGGGAAGAACTTTTTTTTCATTCAGGACAGGTGTGAGTAATTTTCGTCTGCTAGTTATGTTTCACGCGTCATTTTTGAGATACAAAAATTATTAAAAAAAGGTCAAAAGGTGGAAATATTTATTTAAATATTGTGGTATTGTATTAAATAAACTCATCATGAATTCTAATATTTATTTATTTAAAAAATTTAATTTATAAAAAAATTAAAAACTGTTAGAACAAACAATTTTTGTTTGTTTTTAACTAACATTTTAAAAAACAAATTAACTCAATAGAACAGAAGATATAAGGATTTGCATCTTTTTTCAAAATTTTGACATTTCATAAACAAATGCATATTTTGATAAAATATTACGTGGATTTTGTTACTTTAGATGTCTATAACAAATTCCCAAAGTGTCATAACATTTAGTTAGGTTACTCCGAAATATAAATTAGTAGTTTTCTACGAAGTATTAGTGAAATTTTTCATAAATAATAACCCATTTTTCTCTAAAGGGTAGTTCGTAAACTACGTCACCGTTAGAATGGGGGGGGGGGGGGAAGTGAACGATTCTTTTATGCTACATATATGTTATGTAGGGGGAGGGTTAAAAAAGGTATAAAATAGCGTGACGGACTTTGTGAACGACCCCTAAATTCATTAGTATGTAGAATTCAACTGTTCTCGATTTTCAAAGATATATTTTCAGAAATTATAATTAGATTATAATCTTTTTCTTGTTACTGATACTCTAAAGTCGTTACGGATAAATGTTTCCATTTCCAATAAATGAAAAAAATACAGTCAGTTATTTGAGTTGTATTATATAATTTATAGGAATCAATCTGCCTTTTTATATATTTAAAAAATGTTAAGACCGTTCAAAGACGAGATTGAAGAAAATCTCGTCTTGTCTCGCCTTTCGGCAACACTAAATATTTCGACAAATAAATTTTTATTGCAAATTCTGTCAATTGAGTTTTGAAGAAAATGATAGCGACACACTAATATTAAAAATTCTCGTTCGACACAGTCAAATAGTGCAACGTAAAATTCCAAACACTAATGATTACCGCATACCAGGTAACGTAAACACAAAAAAAGCTATGCAGTTAATTTTGCAGGAATTAATTCTACGTGATAGGTATTTTATTTATTCATTATTCACTTATTTTATTTTTTTCAAAATGTGTAGAATTATCTCGTGCGAAATTACACAGTATAGAATTGTCTTATGTGCACAGATTACAGTGTATTGCCGTATGTTATTATATTTAACTGTATGGAATGTGAATTTTAAAAATTAGTCCTAACGGATGTGCAAAATTTCCGGTGCATAATTTTTTTTTTCGTTTTTTTGACTCTTTAATAATTATGTGGCCTGTGGTTTTTAAAAAAATTGAAACTAATTGATTCGGAATGAAATAACAGGATTCAGAAGGACTAAAATATAACTTCAAAATAAAACAAATTGATTCAGAAAGAATTTATGTCGAGTCGCATACATTTTTCAATTCGGGTAGAAACTGCGATTGGCTCGGAAAAAAATCTCGGATATAGTAAAGAATAAATAAATATCAAATTACACTCCAACAGCAATAAAAAATTTAAAGAATAATGCACGAGTTTTTAAAGTAAAATTTAAAATGGTTAATTCGAAAGTGATTTTTAACAAATTACAGGATTGAAACTATAGTACGTCATTAAAAATACTGAGTTTACTGACTAAAAAGCTCGCTGAAATGTTTAAATTATTGATCATTTACTGACCAAGGTCGGATAAAAATTGTATATTTTTCAACACTAATTTGGATAAAGTAAAATGAGAATATATTAACGAAATAAGTAATGTTATTATTCCCGATGTTAAAAATAATTTATTAATTTAATTTTAAAAGTGCAGCATATTCTTTATTTCTATTATTTCTAATATATTCATTATTTTATATGATACTTATGAGTATCAATTGCTGAAATGTTTTACAGTAAATAAAAAAAATAGAAAAACTATTTTACAAAATGTTGATTTTGTTGAATTAATTCCAATTACTATAACTTTAGATAAATTATAATTTTTGATCAGACTAACTTCAAATAAAAGTACATTGAAAATTAATTTCAGAATCAAATGTTTAAAAAGTTTTTGTTAAATCTCGAGAATATATATCTCGAGAACGCCTGAGGATTTTGATAGAATTTGGATGGCGAATTAAGCTCATAAATATCTCAATTTAGACACAGAGATTTTTGAAATTACTCAACCAAGTTTTTTATACACCCCTTTTTACGGAAAATTGTTTTCTGCAGAACAATTTTTTCACACTAAAAATACAACTTAACAAATAAAAAATCATATTCCTTGTCTCAAAACGAATCGTTTGACCCATATAAAGTCTATAATATTGATCAAACATTCGCATATAATAATTTATAATTTTTTTGTTTTTTTTACATTCAACATTTTTTTTCTTCTATAACTTTTCAAATTTTTATTTTTTGACCATAGTTCCTATGGAAAAATTTTCTATATTAAAAAGCGAACTAATTTAATCTATTACTTCCTCTATGAGGAAACAAATTATTTTACTTACTTGGAAGCAAAATGTATATGTAATGGACATACTTTTCACCTAGTTTCAGATTGCAAACATTGATTATTTTTAGAAATGTTTAAAATATTACTTCCAAAATTTAGTTAAGTAAATTTCAGAAAAATATAATTTTTCATCCATTCTGGATATTCTTTGGATTTTTACAGTTTTTTTTTATAAGAATTCCTGACTTTTCCCTGAATTAGCTACCCTGTGGCAACCCCGTTTTTGGATTGTTTTTTATTTTTTCTTCTTTTTTTAAATGTAATGAAAAGTAACAAATGTTAATGAACGATAGCAATAATAATAATAATTTTTTTTATTTTTTAAAAGTAGTATTTTTTCCAAACACCCGATTTTTTTACAAATTTTCATGATTTTACCTTTTCTCATACGTATGCTTGCTTCTTTAATTCTCAGATTATTATAAAATGTTGATTATTAAATTAAAATTTGACCATTTTCAGATACTTTTAAAATTCTAATTGATCATTATAAAGCCCATTGAAATAATTTTTAAAAAACTAATAACAATTGAAGCAAAATTCAATAATCCTAATTTCAAATAAATTTAAATCAGGGTGGCCACTTTTTTGACATTGAATTCCCTATCATTTCCCGGCCAATTTTTTTTTTGGGTTGCTACAAGTATTTTATTATAATTTTCCCTGATTTCCAGACCAATTTTTTTCTTTTTCCCTGACCTTTTTTGAGTTTTTGAAACTAATTTTTTGTATATTTACTGTAAAATTGTAAAAGATAATTATTTTTCTGTTTGCAAACATTAATTATTTTTAGTAATGTTTAAAATATGACTTCCAAAAATTTATTTGGTAAATTTTTATACTTAGTAAATTTCACAAAAATACAAATTTTCATCTATTTTAGAGAGTTTTTCATTTTTCCAGTACATTTGATCAAAATCCCTGACTTTTCCCTGACCTGTGGCAACCCTGCTTTTGAAATTCCCGGTCACAAATTCTTGAATTAAAACAGTATTTTTAATTTTGCAAAATTTGCCTTTATTTTTTAAATATAATTACACTTAAATTTAAAAACGATTAAAACAAAGTAGAAGTTTTTTACTCATGTTACGTGATTTGTTACATTTGCAACATACGTATTATAAATCTATATAAAAAAATTGATTTTCGATAAATTTGTTCTGAATTTTTAGATCAGAGAAGAAATTACCGGTTTAGAAACAAATTTCCCGTTCAAGTAGACACCCTGTTAAAATTTAGTTTAATTCGATAATTTAGATAAAACTCCCTATCAAAAATATCCCTAATAAAATTTTATAATTCGGGTAGTTGAGGGGGTTGGGTTGAATTATCTTATAATTATAAAAAGAATGATAAAGCATGAAAGAAAATAAAAATAATAATTATTACAGGTAGAACTTAATATTTTACATTAAAAAACGCGTGTACAATTGAAAATTGTTCAATCCAGCCGTATATCTAAAAATTGCGATTTAGAAAAAATGAGGTATACTTAAAACGTGGAAAAATTGTTAACATTAAAAGGAAAATGTACTGGTGTAGTAAAAGTAGATGAAATAAAACTGTTATATGACGAATTTTGACGAGTTGCCTGTTGCCTGAATCAATGAAAAATCACGGGAGCAGTGAAAATGAAAAGAGCGAACTTTAAAATTGATTTAAGGACCGACGCTTTTGGGATGCATGAAGATGTAAAAGAGAGTAAGAGAGAGGGGGATGGGCGGGAAAGAGGGAGGGAAAGTGAGAGAAAAGAGAGGGAGAGAAGGCGAAGAAAGAGATGGAGAAATGAAAAGTGGTAAGTAAAATAAGTTGGTCTCACAGTAACTGAATTTATCCACTGGCTGCATTGTAAAATACAGAATGAGACAATAATTGAGAAAAAAGATGCTCGTTTGTCGAGACAAGTAGGGAAAATCTGCCAATCGGCAAATGAGAGAGCCCAGCAGGCGAGCGCTAAATCGCTATTAACGGAAAGAAAATGGGGGATTTAGGAGATTGGGAATAGTCGGGAACGAGGCCAATGAAAATAGCAGAGACAAACATTTTATTGTATCAGAGATTATGAGATAAATAAAGAAATAAGCAATAGGAATAGGCATAATTACCTGGACAGATTTCCAAACCATGATACCACGTTCTCCTTACACACCATTGCCAGACAACATTGATACCACTTAGAGCTGAAAAAGGCGGCGATACAAACAAGTTTGTTTTCAGTTCAATAAGTAAATGAACGCGTGATAGTTTTAAAGCTTATCGCACCAGTTGAAATTTAAAAAATGTAAATTAAATGCGCCGTCCTAGAGTCATGCAAATCACATGAAATGTATCAACCACTGAACACCCGTAACCCGTTAAGCAGCCACATTCACGGGAGCAGATCAGTTGATTTAACGCGATTTCTAATATAAAAGAGCAATGAATCGAACCGGGTACTCATTAAGTCCAAATCCGAAGAGCGATTGCTTATCACACTAATATAATTATTCTTCTTGCTACGAAAATAATCTTTATGTGGAGAGAAGTTGAAAAACCAAAGTCCCGAAATACCTCAAGGTGTTTTCACATGTTCACATTTCAAACCATAGTCGTTTAAGTTTAAGTTAAAAACAGGGATGAGAACTACAGTCAACTCCATAGTGCTCCATAAGCCCAGAGCACAACGAATAAGGTTACGGCAGCAGGGCATGAGATAATAAAGGACAGAGACTGTTTCTGTCCTTTTCTGTCTCATGCTCTGGTCCCGTAACCGTATTTCTATCTGCTTAAGCCCTTAGGCCTATAGCTACGTTGCACTTCAGTGATGGGCTTTTTAGCAACCTTGAGTAAATGACTGACAGGTAATTACCTGAATTGGGTAACTTACATAAAAAACTGGTAAAATAGACCTTTTCATCAGGGTACAGGCAGATGTGAGAGAATAGAGGACTAGAATAGACTAATCAGGGAATGCTTTCCAATGTAACCAATTATCTGATTAGTCTATTTTATTCCTCTATTCTCCTACATCTGCCTGCCTGTATCCTCAGGGTTGTGCAGGGACGCGTCACTCGAAGTTTATTAAGTACAGTACGCTTCCATTTAATTGACCTCCATTTTAAATGAACTTTCATTTTATTTGAACTTTTTCGTACATTTTAAATGAACAAAATTATCCCTACCACTCATGTGCACGTAAGGGGAAATGTTACATTTCCCCTTTGTTTTTGGTATTTGCTAGAGTTCCTATAAAGAGAGTTAGGACATGTGCCCCCTTCCACTAGCCTGTTGACGAACCGGAGACGGAAGTGACGATGAAGTAATTTGTGTGATTGGTTAAAAAGGGCGGGCGAAATTTAAAAATGTTTGTTAAGAAAGCATTTTAAAATCAGCGCGCTCTTTTCAGCCAATGAAAAAACTTTCAATACACTTCCGTCTCCGGTTACGCTGAGCCAATCAAAAGTTGAACCTCACGTGTCCTAACTCTCTTTATAGGAACTCTAGTATTTGCTTAAAGAGTGGGAAGGGTCAATTAAAATGTTTCATCCGGTCCCGACGAGGTCAATTAAATGGAAGCGTACTGTACATCAATTCACATTTCCGGTCTTAAATGAAAAGGTCTATTAATCAACACTTTGTTGTCCAAGATATATCTTTGGTGACGTTTTCGAATTTTGAAGATTATTAAAGTTTAATAAATATTTGAGAAAAGATTTAAAAAACATAAATGAATCTATTGTTGAACATTATTAAAATATAAATAATATATTTCTATTTAATAATTCGCATTTTACCGCTTATTAATTTATTATCTAGTTATATTCGTTAACGTTGTTTTAGCGTGTTTTCTCTATGTGAAAGATTACTATACGTCAGGCTGCCGTCATAGTGCTTTCTTCCGCCGACATGGAACGACTCCTTCTTACGCTAGCTAAACGAGAAAATTTCGCATAACTACACAACCCTGGTTTTTACTTGTATTTGTAATGAGTAAATAATTAAACGTGATATGTTTGACGTTTGTGATTTTCCTTTAGTAGTTTTGAATAATATTCTTATATGATTCTAGTCAAATATATAGTTAAAAAACTTTTTTAGTTGAAGATCGGTATATTCATAAAATAATTTTAACTTTAGTTTGATTATTAATAATTAATATGGTGGCTACATCTGGACACAAGATAATCATATTCCTAGGCTTTTTATCAGTCTTTCATGCTGCTTATTCAGCAGCGCAACGTAAGTGACAATTTCATTTTTTTTTTAACATTATATTAGGAGTATTTCTCTCAATTTTTAAGAGTTTGAAATCGCATCTTGTGCTTCAGAATATACAATTTCGTAGCTCAAGAATGTAAGTAAGTATAAGTTTTAAGGAATTACTTGTTATTTGTTTCAGATCGTTCATACCTGCGAATTACAGAACAAGAATTTACAACTCTACCCGTAGATGTAAGTGTGTTGTATCTAATTCTGATACAATCAATAACTAATCTCTATTCTACTGTAAATGCACACTTTTCCATTTGTAAATGGCTGCGACTATAAATTCATTTTGTCCGGCTACTGGCAATACTGATGCAGGAAATAGCCGGATAAAATATTTTATTCGTCTAGAACTCTAGATGGACGTTTAGGCTCAGAGAGCAAATATGTGACTGTCATTGAGAAAACGTGCCTTAGCTCCCAAACGTCAATTTTACAGGATGAGCGATTAAAGTTGCAGTAATGCATTGAAACCAATGTAATAGGCCTACGGTCTTTCCTTAATATCACATAAAGTTCTTTAGAACAACAATTTTTTATTTTTGGAAATGAAAGAGCAAGTGAAAATCTGTCGGTTGACATTAAAAAATCAAAATTTATTTTTTGGAGCTAAGGCACGTTTTCTCATGGACAGTCACATATGTCTAAACGTCCCTCTAGACAGATAAAATATTTTTGTCCGACTAGCTGTTTTTACAGAGTGCCGAGAGGTTTTTGTCAGTAAATCTAGACGGACAAAATTATTTTATATATTACTGACGTCTAGACACTTGGTTTGTAAATTCCATTTTAAGTTTTTCCTATTTGCTCCATAAACATAATATTCAGTATTAGTCAAATTTCTTTATGTTATTGCACTCTTTTCTGCCTAATTCATTAAAAAGCAATTTATCTTTTGATGTGCTTCATACTCTTCATAGTGTCCAGCTAGACTCAAAAACAAAATTCTGACCTATTTTTCTATAATTTTAAATATTTTTTAAATAATATTAGTGCTAAAACATTAAGAAACAATGAGTATTACCGTAAATTACATGTATTAAAGATCAAATAATTTATTTATTATCATTATAAAATTAATTGGACAAAAAATGAAAAATTCTTAAAAATAATCAATTTTTGCACAAGTACTAAAAAGTTCCCTAATTTTTCCCTGGTCCATAAAATTCCCTGACTTCTGGACACCCTACTCTTAAATTGACAAATTTAATTTATTTAGGCTATTTAAACTTTATTTTAAATGATAATTTGGTTAAACGTATATTATAAAATATGACAATTGCAATGCGAATGTGTTAGTTTAATCGAAGAAAAGTTAAAAATAATTATTTTTTTCCTTTCAACAATTTTTTAAAAAAATAAAGCATTGTCAATAAATGTTTATTTTTTACCTTTGTGTAGGGTAAACGCGGGTATAGTTGGGCACGTCTTTTGAAGTTTATAACTCACTAATTACTGTTATTTGTTTAATTTTGACAATTTTAACACAAAGTAAAAACGTTTCTTTATTGATTTACACAATGTCAGATATTTTAAAACTTTATTTCTTATAGAAAATTAGGAATATAGAAAAACAAAAATAATATTTCTAGCATGGAATTCTTTAATTATATGAAATACATTATTTTATAAAATCTTGGTACATTGAATTATGCCCTACTGCCCAGAGAATCACCCGCTCCCCATATATTCGTTTTTTAATAAATTAAATACTGTTTTAAACCATTTTTACAATATTAAAATTTTGTTTACAGATCATAATTCAAGGAATCATTAGTCTTTTTGTCGTTATGTATGGAGTGTTGTACATAGCAGGAGATTTCAAGGAAATCCGAGCTGTTGTAGACTTAGAAAACAAATCATGGGAAACATTGCGTAATTTACCCTCGTTTCAAGTCTTTAATCATAGAGGAAAAGCACTGTCACCTGATAATTTTTCTGGGTTTTAAATTATATAAATCAATATTATAAAAAAATTGTACTGAATATTTGTTCACAATAAAATAAAAATTTTCAAACAAATTCTTTTCAAATATTTTTCTGTAAAATGTATACCTAGATAAAATAATTCTTTTTAAGAGCAGGTTCAATGTTATTGTTGTTTTGCATGTAAACTTCTGTGTAAATGGTATCACAATTTAGACATGCCCTTAAAAACTTTATACATATTTCATTTAACCCTTAGGTCCACGGTCGTCTGTCCCATTGACCACCTTAGTTTTTTCGTAGATAATTAAAATAGTGTCGCAGTAATTTAAAAAAAATAGAACCAATTTTAAGCTTTCCCAGCAAATTTCCGATTTCAAACTACATTTTTCATACAAAATATGTTTTTTCCATTCTGAAAAAAAATCGAAAGAAATTATTTTTCTTTTATTAAAAAAATGTACGCTATAGATTAGAGGGTTAAATTATTTTCAACTATTAAAGTTTAAAAAAAGCAGGGTGTCTTCACTTAGTCTGAAAAAATTGTCTTTTATAATTCCAGGTTTACCAGGTTTTTTTCCAGAATTTTAAAATAGACGTAGGTTGTAGGTAAAAAAAATGCATTAATTAATTAAATTTTTTTTTAACGAACAATTTAATTTTTCTTTTATACGGAACTTATGAATTTTAAAATAAAATAAAATTGTTTTGTAATGATAATTCCCGGTTTTCCAAGTATTGTACACGCCCTGAGAGGTTTCGTTTATTTTAACTAAGAATGTTTGAAATACAAAATTAAGGAAAGGCACCGCTGAAATTTTAACCCAACCAAATTTATGACGCTTAGAGGTGCCAATTTTTTCTAGTTTAATTTGGACGTATAAAATTATCTTACGTCAAAAATAAAGAAATGAAAATTTAGACATGTTCAAAATTTTTATTTTCGAAAAAATGAAAATTTTTAAAAATCTATCCCCTTCCACAATGTTTACTATTTTCTATCGCCAATTATTTTACTGGTTTTTTTTTTTACAATTCTGAACAAAATTACGCAAGGATGTTTAAAAATTCTTATTTTTCAAAAGAACAAAACTATTTTATTTAAAAAAAAGAAAAAGAGTTATATTAAATAACAAGAATATAAAGGTAACCATTTGTGTATGTTGATGTTTGCAGTACGAGTGGGAGTCGAGGGCGCCAAAAGTGGTCCGAGACGTACTCAAGTACGCACAGAAATTGGACTGCCTTTCTGTCCGTGTCGCCTACTGTATTTTTGATTCCAAAGGCACATACGAGGCGATTTTAGGTACCTGATGACAGGGATTGAATGTCGTTCATTTGTTGGATCATATGAAAATGCCGTCTATTTTTGTCCTAGGAAAAAAATAAAGCATGGGCTAGACCATATTGTCGAATAAATGAATGAATTTCAATGCCTGTCTTCAGGTATTTAAGGGTGTTGCATAGAGGGAATTAACATAACCTTAAAACTATTTTTTAAGGCAGCGTACAATTTCGACACTTAGCCAATTTTTTTCAGAAACAAAAAATGTAATTAAAAATATGTCCATATACTCATAATTAAAATTTTATGCAGACTCTAAAACTAATTTGACATTTTAGAAATATGTATTATTTGGGCTTCAGTTTCTGAATCTGCATAAAATTTAAATTATGGGTACACGGAGAGAAAAATCTAGCTTTTATAGCACGAAGTTTTCCCCTTCCTTTGTAGTAAGTGAATTCGAACTACAAAAGCAAGCGCTCCACGCTTTTATAGCGTGGACTCACGCGAAAATAGCACAAATTTTTACTCCAATAGCGTGAAGGGGCGCATACTGCAAAGGCAGGGATGGACTTCATGCTACAAAGGCAAGATTTTTCGCTCCGTGTACATGGGCATATTTTTAATTACATTTTTTTTCTGAAAAAAATTGGCTAAGTGTCGAAATTGTACACTGCACTGCCTGGAAAAATATTTTTAAGCTTAAGTTAATTCTCTCCTTACGTATACGGACAGCAATCTAGATCGTACGGAATAACATCTGATTGTAAGGGATAATATATAGATTGTAGGGGGTAACATCTGGATTGTATCGTTTAGCATTTGTGATGGTAGCGTGTAACATAATCTCTCTACAATCAAAGATAGTAAAATTCTTACTATCTATTTCTCTCAGTGTACATTTTTCATTTGCTTTAAGACTCTTTAACTTATATTTTTTTGAAATTAATTGGCTAGCGTGCTTAAATATCATTACTAGTGAGATAAACTGTGATAAAAAGTACGATTTCCCCTTCTTTTAAAATTTATAATTATAAAAACAGCGTTTTCAGTACAGTACAGTACTGCCCTACAACGGAAGAATGGCGTTTACGTGTTTTCTTTCGTTGTAGGGCAGAGTACTTGACTGAAAATGTTATATAAAATAAGTTAATATACAAAGTAAATGATTTGTATTAATTGAAATTTAAATTATGTACAATTCGGATGTATTAGATTTAAGAAAGTTGCTATTAATTTAATAAGAGAGAGGGACCCAAGATGGACATAGTTTTGATTTAATGCTCTATAGTATCTAAATCAAATAAGGTACATTGTACATTAAAATGTTTTATACCGGATGAAAGTACAATATATTAGGTAACTTATGGCCACAGGGATAACAATAACTACATTTCATGGCGATAAATAAAAAATTTCAATTAGGAGGCTCAAAAAATTATTGAAGAAAAGGTATAATCGAAAACATAAAAATAAATACATTGAGAATTTTAGAAAATTATTATACGATAAATAAATAGTATTATAACGTTGAGTACCTATTCGAAATCAAAAATTTAAATAACTTTACCAACTTAAGAAAAAACTGTAACAAAACTTTTTCAGACACAAAAGTATGTGGTATGTGTAGAAGAAAAACAAACTGGTTTATTTTCTCCAAATGTGCATCAAAAACTTCGTCGATACAAACAACAAAAATGACATAAAGCATAAGGCGCTGTTACCTTAAACAAACATTTTATGCGAAATGTCCATCTTGGGCCCCTCTAGCCTACTGAATCGATTTAAATTTGTATTACTAAGGTAATACAAATTAATTAGTTAAAGTTTGAATTCAATGAGTTTGGGATTATTCAAACTATACCTAATGAATTTAATTCAACATCAATTGCAATTTAGATAACTGAAATATTACCATCGATTTACATTTTTACAAACTTTAAGCTTTAAACATAAAATTAAAATTTAAGGAATATACATATTCAATTTAGAATTAACTAAAATTTGAATTAAATATCAGTAGTTTGAAATTTGCATTAAGTTTTAAAATAAATAGATTAAATGTAAATTAAGCAACCAAATTTAAAGGAGAAAAAAGTGAAAAAGTAAAATCTGTGATCCCGAATGTCACGAATATTAAAATATCATTACTTTTCTTAAATCATTACCTTTATTTTATTAAAAGATTTAAAAATATGAATGATTGCATTACAAATAGTTAAAGTCATCACTTTTTCTGCTTCTTCTTTTCCGCTTCAAGTTCTTTTTCTTTTTCTATTTCAGTGACATATTCACCAATTGTGTCTGTGTCCAACATCTGGAATTAACAGTAATTTACTTAGACTGCGATTCAGCAGATAACATTTTCTTGAAATTTAATAACATTTAAAAAAGTTTATATTTAAAATTTGCTTTTTTTATATCTACTTTTTATTATTAAAATGCAGTAAATAAACTGAAATTCTTACTTGTAAAGGTTGACCCCTTCGCATAACTGCAATTTCTAAATTCTTTTGACCAGATTGGACAACTTCTAATAGAGCTCTAATGGCCAATTTAATAGTACCCTTTTCAGTTGCAACTTCGTCCGACGTGTAATACTTTTCAAGGAATTCACGAACAGTTTTAGCGCTACGTCCAGTGGCATTCGCCTGTAAAGAATTACAAAAATTATAAAATTTTATTCTTAATTTTCACACCATTAACTACCACTAACAACCAATAACACAATTTTTTTTGTTATCCTAATTCTAATAATCTAAATAAAAATAAATCTACAGAATGAAGAAAATACTATTAGCTTACCTTCCATTCGTAATAAATACCAGAAGGTTCAGTCTGATATAGGTGAGGGACACCGTCATAATCGAAACCAGCTAACAAACAAGAAATTCCAAACGGTCTTCTTCCATTACTTTGTGTATATCTTTGTTTCAGACCTGAATTAAAAAAATGTAAACTAAATACATAAAACAAACAAATAAAATTTTACACAGTTCAATAATTCAATCAAACAAATTAACCGGCTAGTTACAGTTACAATCGAAATTAGTTGTTATTCTTTACACTATACTTTTAAAATTATTATATACATTATACTGGGCAGGGAGAAGAGAGAAACATAAAACACAACACAAATAGAATAATAATAAATAAGAAATAGAATTTACATTCAAGTAATAGCACTACAAAAAAGAAAAAAGAAAAAAAATACCACCAAGCGGGGAAATTCTATGCACCTGGGGGCTATTGTGTGCACGCGGGGTTTTTAATGAATAAAATCTTTATATTGAGTTGTTTATGTTTTCTACTTGGTATAAATATTTTCTGATATCCAGACGACAGAGAGTATTAAATGAAATTACTTAACTCTTTATCAGAAATCAGAAAAAAAAATTGTAAAATCGTGAAAATTAAGCTAATAATTTTTTAAATTCTCCAACTTTTGTTCAGATCGCCGGAAGTTTAAAAGTATTTCTAAAAGTATTATTGATAACACAGGCACACAAAAAAAATAAAGTTCTCTCATCTGGATATGAGACCAATTTTTTCCTATGTATTTTGATGCGCTGAATCCGAATCCATCATCAGAATTTACCCATCACGTCACGTTTTGACCCTAACCTCAAAATCAATAAAATGACAGTTTTTGTTCATTAGAATCTGAACCCAACTTAACTTTAATGCATGCCTAGGGTCAATAGAAAGCTTGATTTATGACCTTTAAAATGCTTTTTTAAAAATTGTTCTATGATGATTTTTAGCGGAGATATGGTATGTTTTTCGTAATTCAATATTCACGTGTTTTTAACATTTCAAAAAAATCATATGTTACGTAAAACACCATATCTCCGTTAAAAATCATCGTAGAACAATTTTTAAAAAAGCATTTTTAAGGTCATAAATCAAGCTTTCTATTGACCCTAGGCATGCATTAAAGTTAAGTTGGGTTCAGATTCTAATGAACAAAAACTGTCATTTTATTGATTTTGAGGTTAGGGTCAAAACGTGACGTGATGGATCAATTCTGATGATGGATTCGGATTCAGCGCATCAAAATACATAGGAAAATATTGGTCTCATATCCAGATGAGAGAACTTTATTTTTTTTGTGTGCCTGTGTAATTGTTGATAATTTGATTGTGATAATGCACAAACTTTTTATTGTATAAAATAGAGAGTTGTTTTCTTCCAAAATTTTATAAAAAGACAGAAAGTTGTTTTTAGTGATCTCGGGAAGGTAAGTCAAATAAAAATTATGACACAATTTTTATTTTTGCATAAACGCAACGTTTCATTGGCCGGGTTTTGCCAACCTCCTCAGGCTAATTAGTTAAAACATAATAATTTGTTTAACACGTCAAGTTATACACCACAGAAACTAAATTAATTATTTTATCTTTTCCTATTGTGATCACCGTTATTGGCAATCTAAACATCCCCTGCTGAAGAAGGCATAGACAGATGCCAAAAAATCCTTAGGAAGGAGATACGCGCAGCACAACGAAAAAGCTGGAAGGACTTAATCGGAGAAGTCGAAAATGATCCATGGGGTCTGGCTTTTAAAATCATTAACAAGAAATTGAAAACGAGACAAAAGATCCCCGCTCTGGACAATCCCGATTAAGTCCGGACAATTATAAACGCTTTGTTTTCTACGGCAGAACCATGACCTAGGATGGACTGGAGTGACTGTCAAGTCGTTGAGGAGGAACCCTTTCACTCTTTCAGAACTACAGAATGCAGGCAGTAAGTTGAAGCCAGACAAAGCACCTGGAATCCATGGGATAAGCAACGAGATCCTTAAAAAGTGAACGTTGCTTCACCGCAGATTCTCTTAGATTGCTACAACAACTGCTTAAAAAGAAGAGAGTTTTTCCTCGATTGGAAAAAACAGAGGCTGGTCCTTCTAATTGTAAGAAACAGAGATAGTCTAGAGGACATGGTTCTGCAGAGAATGCAGTCTCACTTGATCGTTGAGAATAGTCTATCTGATAACCAATTTGGTTTCAGCAAGGGCCTGTCCACAATAGACGCCATCCAGGAGGCGGTTAACTTAGTCAGAAAAAAGACAAATTGGGATCAGGGAATAAAAAGGGCTTCTGTGAGTTGGTAGCTATTAACATAAGCAACGCGTTCAATACCGCGCGATGGAAAGACCTTATCCAGTCGAGGAGAAACAAAGGAATACCGCCCTACCTGTTGCGGATAATGGATAATTATATTAGCGACAGCCCTTTAAGGCTTGAGGATAGAACCATTCGTATGGAATGTCCCGTATGATGACTTCTTTGGAATGGGTCTACCTAAAGAAACCCTGGGCGTATTGATGAACAAATGTCTGAGAGGGGCAAAGCGCTAGCTAGAGGACAGAGGCCTTCAAATGACTCTCGAAAAGACTAAAGCGCTGCTCGTCACAGACAGACGTGGTAATCTATCCCCAAATTTCAGATAGATAACTACATAGTGTAGTTTCCTACTCAAGCGCTCACAGGTCAAGGGTGTTTCAGCTCGTACCTTGAGCGCTTCAAGAAGATTGACAACTCGGAGTATGTGCGGTCACATGTATTTCCTCTAAAATGGTCTTTAGAGGCTTTAAAACGGCCAACCAGAGCGTCGGACCGGTTTAATTAGGTGCCTTAATTGTCACAATTTTAATTTACTAGAATTAACATTTAGTCTAATTTTCATTCTACTGTTTATCCATTATCTCCAATTTCCCTTTCGCAGAAAAGTTATTTTACAGAAATTGTTTTAGCATTTGTGGATATCTCCATTTTTTTATTTATCTAATTTATTGGTTGAAATAATTTTCGTTTGACTAATTGTAAGATGAAATCTATTTTAATTTCTATTTTCACAATTTATTAATTAACAGAATTTGTAGTTCACCGCATTTATAATAAACAGAAATTTGATTCTACAGTATTTTGTAACAACTGACCTTATATGTGACTGTCCATGAGAAAACGTGCCTTAGCTCCCAAACGTCAATTTTACAGGATGAGCGATTAAAGTTGCAGCAATGCATTAAAACCAATGTAATAGGCCTACGGTCTTTGCTTAATATTACATAAAGTTCTTTAAAACAAGTTTTTATTTTTGGAAATGAAAGAGCAAGTGAAAATCTGTCTGTTGACATTAAAAAATCAAAATTTATTTTTTGGAGCTAAGGCACGTTTTCTCATGGACAGTCACATATGTACAAGAAAAAGAAATTAACCGAATTTTAAAATAACAGAATACACAGTGTATCAAATCTTCATGTGTCCGAATTTGTAATTGCACGAATTGATATTCGACAGCATTCCCATTTGTCCGAAATTGTAAATGTTCGAACAAACAGCTGACAGAAAGATTTGGCGCGAATTTCAAAATTGACCAATAACGATTTTCTTGATCATTTCTGATTGGGGATCATTCACATATCACGTGATACAAATTTTAGCTAATTTGAACCCCCTCCCCCTTCCTTGTGATACTTTTTCTATTGCTAAAAAATTTAATTTCCATGGACCGTGATATTTTGCCTACCCCTCTCCCTGTCATAAAGATATCACGTGATATGTGGACGACCCCTTGCTCAAATTTAAAATTATAGCCAAAGCTTTCTGACGGATGTTTGTTCGGACAAATGGGAATTCTGTGTTTTAAGAATTCCGTCAAATATTAATTCTTGCAATTATATTATTATAAATTCTATGAACTACAAATTCTGTTTATTACTAAATTATGAAAATACAAATTAAAATAGATTTAATCTTGCAATTAGTCAAACAAAAATTATTTCAACCAATAAATTAGATAAATAAAAAAATGGAGATGTCCACAAATGATAAAACAATTTCTGTTTAAGTCGAAAGGTTTGGATAATGAATTAAAAAAAAGACTGAAATCCAGTTTTTTAAAAAACCTGACCCTAAAGCCCCTAACGATAACAGTTCTCGCTACATTAATATAAATGATATACTTTTCAAAAGTTTCTTTTTGAATTTTGACTGCTTATAAATACTGCTTTTATTTAAAAAATATTTCTCACCTGCAATATACCTCGTAATATATTCCAATGTGACTGGATCTTCTACGGTTAATTTATGGCTCTGACATTCTATTTGAGCCCGATTTATAAGTACTCTTGCATCAGCAGTTAAACCTAATAAAATTAGTTACAATTTAATTTTATCAATATAGAATTTTGATTTTTTGATTATTATTATTATATTTGAAGGTCATGAGAAAACAAAAATATTTACAATAAAGCAAATATATGTTTTTTTTTCAAACCTGCAAATGCCATAACTACGTGATCATCCAAAAGGCATATTTTGCGGACGGTGCGTTCTTCTTGTAATTTGGCGACAGATTTCTTTTCAACTCCAAGAACAACAACATCTGTTCCACGAACTCCGACCTATATTTTTCATTTCACAAAAAAACATTGCATTAAAAAATATAGGAATTGAAAAAGTTTTACAATTAAATATACTAGAAACAAAAGAAATTTTTTTTATGTATTATTGACAATAATTTCCATTACGAAAATTATTTTCAAAATTATGAAATTTCAGGTAACTGAAAACATTATTGATTAAAATTTCTTCCTACTATTATAATATATAGTTGATTATAATTATTTTTTGATCAGAAGATAAATTGAAATAAAATTTCAAATTTTTGTAACTTGCATAATCATCTGTGATTGTTATTTTCAAAAATTGAAGTATTTGTTGTAATAAATTTTAGCCTGATACATTTTGCGAATATTGGACAACAGAACAATAATGTTATGCAAGTTACACAAATTAAAAATTGTATTTCAATTCACCTTCTTATAATCGAAAAAAAAAATTCTATTCAAGTGAAAAAATTTATTAATTGCATTCAAATTTAGATGCTTGAGCACTTTTTTAATACGTTTCTTAAAAAAAAATTATACAAAATAATGCACAAAATTGTTTCTATTTTTCTTTGTAATATTTAAACAACATGTAAAAAAGATTTTAATTGTTATTTTTGAAAGCCGGAACAGTGTTAAATTATCAACAATGACTAGATTAAAAAATTTAACAAATAATTTATTTTTCAACTAATATAAATATTTGACTTATACTTTTTGTTTTTTGTAAAATAAACTAAAAAAGAATATATATTTTTAAAATACATTGTAATTAACACACAAAAACTTAGAAGATGACAAGTGTTTTTGAGGTTATATAGTAGTAAATTTTACTTACAGCAGTTGAACCTTTCCTTACAGCTTCCTGAGCGTATTCCACTTGAAGTAAATGACCATCTGGAGAAAATACTGTAATCGCTCGATCATAGCGTGCTGACATTTTTTAAATTTTTATTTCACAATTTCCAAAATAACAGAAATGACTCCGCCGTTTTTCGGAAGGTGAAAATATTGCAAATTAACAATAAGGGTGGGAAACTCAAGTGTTTATTTTTTGGATATCAGCAGGGATGTGTATGTACAGAAAGAGTGACTGCAGATGCGGAGGATTAGGGGACCAGAGGAATAGAATAGACCAATCAGAAAATGTTTTCCAATGTGACCAATTATCTGATTAGCCTATTCTATATCCCTGATCCCACAATTAGCCCAAAGCACAACAAATACGGTTACGGGAGCAGGGCATGAGGGCGCAATTACATGTCTGCGTTCTTGCGTTGTATCTTGAGAGAGAGAAAGACAGACATATAGTCACATCTTTGTCACTCTCACCATTAAACACAAAAACGCAACGTTCGACGCAGGCATGTAATTGCGCCCTGAGATAATAAGGGACAGAGACTGTTTCTGTCCTTTTCTGTCTCATGCTCTGGTCCCGTAACCGTATTTCTTTCTGCTTAGGCCTATTCTCATTGCGAGATTACAACGCAACGTTTGACGCATCCATGTGATTTTACCCTTAAGTCATTTTATTGGAGCTCACTGTAGAGGACAATTACTGAGTTCCAGAAAACCGCCAACGACGATCACAACATGATGACCAATTGACAATGTGATCACACCCAGAAGTTTCAGTTTGACAGTTTTATAAAAAAAAATAAACAATCGTTCTAATTTTTAATTATTTTTTGTAAACATGAAGAATTCAAACATATACAGCGTCAAAAAAACTGGTAAACTTATTAAATGGTATCTTAAAAACAACCTAAACTCTAAACATTAAGTTTAACTGGGTGTGACAGTCTTTTAACACATTCCATAATTTTTAATTAATTCCTTGTAGTTGCTTTTAGAGCAAGACATGTTATTAATATTTTTATATTTGTTTAAAATTGGAACTACAGTTTGTTTATTATTGTTATTTTTGTCGAAATGACCTACTCATCTTAATTCATCAATCTTTTACTATTTATTTTTCGTTACTGGCGAACTAATTTGAGAATCTTAAATCAACAGTTTGCTGTCTGGCAAAATAATTTGAGCACCTTAAATCGCCAGTTTGCTGTCTGGCAGAATAATTTGAGCACCTTAAATCGACAGATATCTGGCAAAATAGGCACAGCGTTTTACTATTTTTTTTAAAGGTTTCCTTTTGTACATTCTTACATTTCTAATTAATTAAATTTTGATGACACATGTTCTATTAAAATATTTTTGAAAATTAAGAGTATTTATGAAAAATTTGTGAAATATTTTCAAAATAACAGAATTGTTTTGAGTTTTAAGAAATAATAATTCTATATATTCAAAGGAAGCAACCGAAAATGATGTCACACATTTATACTAATAGATAATTTAATATATTTTCAGGTACCATTAATTAAGCAGAGTTGAATTATTTATTTTAAAATAATTAAAATGGCTTATGGGAAAAAATCTCCCAGTATGGGAACACCATCTGTGTATTCACATGTAACGAGTCGCAGTAATGCAAATATTAGATCATCAAGATCAGTCAAAAGTGTTAAAATACCTTGGTATCGAAAAAGATTTCTTACTTATGCATATATACTCAATATTCAGAGAGCTTCAATGTTAGCAGCTGTATATTCTCTGGTGAATATTTTAATTTAAAAGTTCAAAAATAATAATAAGTAAATACAGTCGAACCTTGATAAGTGGAACCTGAAGGGACCAAAATTTTTATTCCACTTATAGAGGTATTCCGCTTATCCAGGTCTAAAGAAAGTTCCACTTAAACAGAATTTTCATTTATCCAGGTTTGACTGTACTTTTAATTTATTAACTAATGTAATTCAAACCAACTAACTGTATTTTTTCTCTACTTTAGTGTCTCTCAATATTCACGATATTCACACAAATGTTTGACATATATTGTCTTGCACAAGCTGTTCCTGGAATTACCCATTATGGTTACAGATTCTTATCCTATGAATTTGTTTACGTCGGCAATCGTCACGGTAACTATCTAAATTTATAACTATTTCTTATAAATTCAATATTATATCATAATATTATTTTTTATTAATTCAGTTTCAGTTACTGACAAACAAATAATTGCCAAAATAAGTACGAAATAAAAATTGAGTTTTTAAATAAATTATGAATTGACAGAGGAGGAAAAAGTTTTATATGTATATTTTATTACTTTTCACAATCAATTACATTTTCAAAAGTTTGTCATTTCCAAAAAACTATATATTTTTATTAAAAACGAAACCTAATAAAGGTGATTTATTTATTCAATTAATATAATTCTTTAAAAATTTCTTTGTCTTAATTAAGTGTTTTAATTTATTCATAATTTTTTAAAGTACAATGTTTCTTACGTACTCTAACTCATGTTATTGTAAATCAAATCATTTTTCATGTTAAATACTCTTTTCAAACGAACAATTAGCTTCATAACATTCAAAACAATGTAATTAATATGTATTATAACTTTATATCCTTATTGGGCATTAATTTTTTTGACGAAATTGGTAGACATTAAGGGGTTATGCCACTCCAGAGGTCGAAAAAATAGGTGTTTTTTGGGAGTTTTTTTAGAGATTTTATAAAAGAAATTAAAATTGGACCATGATAAGTTTACTTGACATCATTTGAAGTATAAAAGTTAAATTTTTTATAATTATTTAATAAAAAATAGCGCCTCGGTAGTGGTTGTCCTTTGACATCTGTGCAATGTGTATGGTTCTTGGCCGCATCAACTGTTCTTGTACATTTTGAAATATCTTGAGTATATAATTTTTTTAAACTATATATAACAGTAGCTAAAGCAACATGTAGGATTTTCTCGATATAGGTATTAATTTTTGACTGAATGGTGTACTTTTAAAATTAAGGTTTCAAAATTCGACCAAGAAATGGTCAGTAAATTGTTAATAACAAATGAACAATACAACACAAAAAAAATCCTACGTGATGCCTTAAGGAGGGTCGACCGTTTGACAAACTAAAAAGTGGTTTTTAACAGAAAATGAAACAATAATTAAAATGATTTCACCAAATTTTGAAAGTTTTAGTTGTACAATTATCAGAAAAAATTAAGTTGGACCAAAATTTGTTGTAAAATACTAATTATTAAACATTTTCCGTTTTTTCTTTAAGGACGCTTATACCCTCAAGCGGTTCTCATTCTATCGGACCATGATAGTCAATATTTTTTTAATTTTATTTCTTCTTATAATTTGGTTTCTAAATAGTATTTTGTAGTTAAAATCATTACACAAAAAAATTTTATTGAAAAAAAAATTTTCCATTGAAAATTTCAAGCTATTAAAATTTTTTCTTCCTGATTATTTCAAAAAAGTAAAGAAATACTACCCTTGAATATTACAGTTTAAAATATATTAGTTTTTTTAAAAAATTTGTAGAACCGTGTTTTTATAATTAATTAAAATATAGTCATTTTGCGTGTTTTGTTACAGTTTCCACCCACACAGCACCAGAAATTCCCTGAATTTCCCCTGAATATTGGTCCACATTTCCCGAATATTCGAACCTAATATTCAGGGAAGTTTCGTGGAAGCATCAAAATGTCCGCCATAAAGAATATTGGACGCTAAATTTCCCTGAAAATGTATTTCTAATTTTCAGGGAAGTTCCGCATCTAATATTCCTAGAATATTCAGGGAAAGTTAAAAAAAATTTCCAAAATTTTTTTGATCTGGTAATTGATAAAAATTGTATGTCATATTTGGCACCCGTAGGATTCTAGAACATTAAAAACTACGGCGCAGCCGTAAGTGTCACAGAAACCAAGTTCGACCATTGCGCATCATGTACAGAAGATTTACGAATACTGTGAATATTGAAGGAATATTAGATGCGGAAATTCCCTGAAAATTAGAAATACATTTTCAGGGAAATTTAGCGTCCAATATTCTTTATGGCGGACATTTTGATGCTTCCACGAAACTTCCCTGAATATTAGGTTCGAATATTCGGGAAATGTGGACCAATATTCAGGGGAAATTCAGGGAATTTCTGGTGCTGTGTGGGCATGTAAAAGTCCAAACTTTATAAATTTATATCTTAAAAATGGAACGGTAAAATTACAATAAAATTATAACAGTACATGTAAAGTAATGCATTTAATATGTCATTAAAATTTTATAAGAATCTGTAGAAATTGGTTTTTTGGCTAAACCTCCTTAAGGGTCAGTAACCAATTGAAATTTTCAACCAATTTTAACAAATAATAGCTCATTTTGCTCTTTTAAATATTTTCTACAATTCAACTCGTTAAATTTTGTTTTAAGTTAGTATTATACTTTGTATCGATCGAAAAATCGATGTTTTTGTTTCTTTATTTTTGTGGTCTAAATTACCTCAAGAATATAGCGGTTCATTATACACAAAACATTAAACGCGTTTTTCTCAAAACCATGCTTTTTAAACTGGCAGACAGCACAACTCTAGATCTTTTTAATCGTTTTTAAAAAACCTTAGATCAATTTTTTCTTTATGAAATCTAATTTGAGAGAAATTTCAATTATCAAATATTTCATTTATCAAAAAATGCATTTATCAGAAATATCATTTATGAGAAATTGCATTTATAAGAAATCTAATTTGTCAGAAGTTTCAATTATCAGAAATCTCATTTATTCAAAAATTCATTTACCAGGAATCTCATTTGTCAGAAATTGTATTTATCTGAAATCTTATCCATCAGAAAGACCAATTGTCAGAAAGCTCATTTATACGAAATTGTATTTATCAAACATCTATAGTTTGCCCGAAATTGCATTTATCAGAAATCTCATTTATGCAAAAGTGCATTTACCAGAAATCTTATTTGTTCAAAAACGCATTTATCGAAAACTTTATTTATCCGAAAAGTTAATTGCCAGAACCTACAATCGTAAGAAAGTTCATGTTTTAATTTTCCCAAAATTCCATAGTTCCAACACTTTTCTTTTTAGGAGAGTTTCCAATCCCTGCAGAAGTAGGTAAAGAAGAATAGATGTCGTTTCGGCTTGTGCGCGAAAATTTAAATATCATTTAAAAAACACTATATATTTAAATTTTCGCGAGCAAGCTGAAACGACATCTATTCTTCTTTACCTACTTCTGCAGGGAAGAAAATGTCGCTTAAAAAGAAAAGTGTTGGAACGATGGGGTGTTGGGAAAATGAGATTTCTTAGACATGAACTTTCGTACAATTGTAGATTCTGTCAAATAACTTTTTGGATAATTAAAGTTTCCGATAAATGCTTTTTTAAACAAATGAGATTTCTGATTAATGCATTTTTAGATAAATGAGATTTCTGATAATTGAAACTTCTGACAAATTAGATTTCTGATAAATGCAATTTCGGACAAATAAGATTTCTGATACATGCACTTTTGAATAATTGAGATTTCTGATACATCCAATTTAATACAAATGAGATGTTTGATAATTGAAATTTCTGACAAATTAGATTTCTGATAAATGAAATTTCGTATTCTTTAGATTTCTGACAATTGGTCTTACTGATTAATAATATTTCTGATAAATGCAATTTTGGAAAAAAGAGGTTACTGATAAATGCAATTTTGTATAACTTCGATTTCTAAAAAATCGCTTGAAAAATCGCAAATGAGATTTCCGATAATTGCATTTTCTGTCAAATTAAATTTTTGATAAATAGCCTTTTGGTTAAATAGAATTCGGTCAAATGGATATTCTGACAATTGAGTTTTGGAGAATATGCAGGCGACCCGATAATTGTACAACTGAATCTTTCAGAATTTGGTGAAATCATTTTAATTATAGTTTCATTTGCTGTTAAAAATCACTTCTTAGCTTGAGTTAATGTCAAGCGGTCGACACTCCTTAAAGAATGTATTTTAAAAGACGTGTGCAAAATTTAAACTAAATCGGTTAAAAACTGTCCGAGGAATTGTTGCGGCCAGCTTGAAAAATGTAGTTTTGAGATAATCGCGTTTAAAGTTAGTGCAGTGACGAAAAAATCTCGCTGCGCGCCGTGCAGCCTTGCACGAAACTTTGAAAATTAACTATTTAGGAATTTCTTCTAGCCATAATCCTTCAATATGTTATTTGGGGTCGTCCATATATTACGTAACGCTTTTTTCTGATATTTTTGGACCTCCCCCCCTCCCCCATTAAGCGTTACGTAATATATGGACGACCCCTTTCTGAGACCCTAAAGGACCATGCATTTAAAGCAACAAAAAAATCGATTTTTTGAAATTCCTAGAGTGCCATAAACCCCTTAATGAATTTCACTATTTAAGTTATGAACTACTTCATAGTATTTATGAAATTATTTTTTATTTACGTAAAAATTTATTTTTCAGTTCGAAATGCGCTGATCGTCTTTGCCTTGTTCTCAATATTAGGGGGATTTGTGGTTTTTGCCACGTCTATAATATTAATAAAAGCCTTAAGAAGAGAGCACGAGAAAAAAATGGTTCCATGGATTTGGTCATTTTTGGTCTTTACTGGTTTTCGTATTCTCATGTACATATTTTACAGTATTGTCAATGATTTAATATTCGGATATAATGTTACAATGTGTATTCTCTGGACCGTATTCTCCATTGCATCAGTTTATGGATGGCTTATTGTGTATTCTCTGTACATTGAGCTCAGTGATTTAACTAAATTAGAAGATTTAGCACATTTGAGAGTAAGTGATTTGTAAACTAAATTATTAGTTATGTGTCAGAAAGGCACATCGGCATAACCAATATTTTATCAAATTTAAGAAAACATTAGATTTATGCATATTAACATTAGATTGCTTTTTAAAGTTTCATAACTGCAAAATTATTAAAATGATTAGTTACTTTGAAAATCTTAAATATATGTAGATAAATATTGAATCCATTTTTTAAAATATTTACAAAGTAAATTTAGTTTCAAATATTCAATATTCTTTTTGATTTTAGATTGGCACAATGCAGTCTCTGAATTCGACAACACATTCTATTGCTGGATCTCGACCTACAACTCCACATAGTACAGTATCTACTATGCCAGTTAATTATTAACAGACTCATCTCCTTTAAACTTCAACAAGTAAACAATATTCTACAATACCTCCTAAAATAGCTTGGTAAAGTAAAATATTCTGGAATTTCTAAAGTATTCTGGAATTTCATAAAGACGTGTTAACAGCTTTGTGTTCCTTAAAGACGTGTGCATCATACTTTTTAAAAATTCAATGAAAAGATAAAAAATAGAATATTGAATACTACGAAAACATTTTTCTAAACATGTCTTATGGCAATATATATGTAGGAAATGTTTTACGCACTTCTGACCTTAAGTCCGTCAAGAGCTTTTAGGCATAATATGATAAGTGACTATAAACTATAACTTCCTTATAAAACAAAATATCTCATTTTAAGTCAACACAATTTTAGTGTTTTCTCCTGTTTTACAAATGTTTTTATAAAAGACTTTTAAAAAAATTTTTTGAGATCAAATTTTAATGAAAAATGTTATTTTATGAAAGTAACATAATGTTTAAAGTATAAAAGTTTTTATTTTTAGATTTAATTCAATTAAGTTTAAAAGTAATAAAAATATATGTATATTGAAAAATATTTTTTATATCTATTACATATATATTTTTTTTAAGCAGATTTGAATATATATTAACAGTTGCACGATTTATTATTGAAATTGGTACTATTAACTACGAACTTTTTTTAAAATTAAACCAGAATTAAACTTACGATTACTAATAACAGCTTCCTTAAGTGAATTATTTTCTAAATAAATTAACAAATATTTTCAATAGAAGAATGATCTACATATTTGTTTCAATTTTTAAATGTCCAGTTTCTTCATTGTATATAAATCAAAATATGTACAGGTATAACTCTTATATTTGTAAATATGACTAATTAACTCTGACATTTTTATTCGCCAAGGTACTGTTACAAATTGTAGTTATTTACATTACATTTTTGAGAACGATCTACAATGCCGTCCTAGAATTACATATCATATGAAGTATTTTAGAAAATAAGTTAATATTTGTAAGCTTTGTATTCTCGTGTTTTATGAGAAGAATATACCGTCCTTTTTATAAATATTCTGCTCATATTTTAAAAATTTTATTAAAATTTAGTTTTTACAAAATTAAAAGAATTCCAAATAGCCCTGAGCAGAATGACATTATTATTTTCTCATTCTTAAAATTAAGATTAAATTGCTTAAAATTTCATTCTGCTTAGGGCTAATTTTTTAACAATTTTATTCAAAAGATAATTTTTTATCGCTTTCCATTGTTGATAAATAAGGAATTTCTTTCGATACGAAGGTGCAAAATTGTGTAGGTACAAAATTGTGTAGGTACAAAATACACAATTTTGTTCCTTCGAATCGAAAAAAATTCCTTTCTTATTTGTCAACAATTTTATTCGTTTAAGGGGTCTGTCTCATACAAAAATTTAAAAAATCGATTTTTCAAAAATGTAGAAATCCCCCCACAGCACCGAAAATTTCCCGAAAATTTATTAAAGATTTATTTGCAAACTTCGAAATATTTAGGTGCAAAGCTTAGTGAAAATTGTGTAAAGATTTAAATGTCCCGATTAAATAAATGTTTAGCGTAAAAGTTGACTGAAGATTTAAATTAAATTTTCTTGAAATTTTCGTCGCGAAAGTTTCCTGAACATTTAAATTACATTTTCGTGAAATTTTCGTCGCGAATGTTTCCTGAACATTTAAATTACATTTTCGTGAAATGTTCGTCGTAAAAGTTGACTGAAGATTTAAATTAAATTTTCGTGAAATGTTTGTCCCAAAAGTTGATTCAACATTTAAATTAAATTTTCGTGAAATGTTTGTCCCAAAAGTTGATTCAACATTTAAAATGAATTTTTGTGAAATGTTTGTCGCAAAAGTGGATTGAACATTTAAGTGAATATTTGCTAAATGTTGAGCGGGAAGTTGCCCGAATAAAAAAAATTATATTAAATAGAAGGGGAACAAGTAAGTTAGACAGTAATTAAATTAATATAAACGCATTTATTGAATATTATTATTTAACATTTATTTTAGTTTTAATTTTCAGTAACAAAACAAAAGAAATGCAACACATAGGAAATTGTAAGTTGAAAGATTGTATTAGATTAAGGGTTTGTAAAACGTTACAGAATCTTCAAAATTGTATTCAATAAATGTGTTTATATTAATTTAATTACTGTTTAATTTACTTGTCCCCCTTCTATTTAATATAATTTTTTTTATTCGGTCAACTTTCCGCTCAACATTTAGAAAATATTCACTTAAATGTTCAATCCACTTTTGCGACAAACATTTCACAAAAATTCAGTTTTAATGTTTAGTCAACTTTCACTACAAAAATTTCACGAAAATTTAATTTAAATGTTGAATCAACTTTTGCGACAAACATTTCACGAAAATTTAATTTAAATCTTCAGTCAACTTTCACGACGAACATTTCACGAAAATGTAATTTAAATGTTCAGGAAACTTTCGCCACGAAAATTTCACGAAAATGTAATTTAAATGTTCAGGAAACTTTCGCGACGAAAGTTTCACGAAAATTTAATTTAAATCTTCAGTGAACTTTTACGCTAAACATTTATTTAATCGGGACATTTAAATCTTTACACAATTTTCACTAAGATTTGCACCTAAATATTCCGAAGTTTGCAAATAAATCTTTAATTAATTTTCAGGAAATTTTCGGTGCTGTGGGGGTCAGGAAATAGTATATTGTGCAACTTTAGGGAGGAAAGTGAGTGATTTCGCGAGTGTGAGTTTGTAGCACGAGCCGAAGGCGAGGGATGCAAACACACGAGTCGATAATCACTTTTCTCCCGTGTTGCACATACTATTTTTTCTAACACACGTATACCGAAAGTATAAAAACATTTGCTGATAAAAATTAGTTAACATTCGCAGAGTGACAATCAGCAGAAAATGCGCTTAAGCTTCTGTCCATTCCGCATGCGTCATTATCATAAAAAACAATTCTGCATGCGTAATTCTCATGAGACACTATTCCGCATGCGTGATTATCATAAAACGCTATTTTGCATGCGTAATTGTCATAAAACGCTATTTCTCATAAGGATTTATCATGAAACACTTGTTTCCTTGTTAATGGCGTCACTGGGAGGGAATGTACATTCCCTCCCTGTCGCCAGGAAAGACTCACTTTCTGACCTCTTCACAGGTAAGAAAGTTTGTACTTTCGGTGCGCGTCTTAGAAAAAAATAGTTGTTAATATTTGCGAGAACAAGAACAGGCTCCAGGAGCCAAAAAATAGAAGGGTGTCTCCACTCAGTGGGACCAAAATGCAATATTTCATTCAAAAAGGTCTAGATAAAAAAAATATCCGCCATATTGGATCAGCCATTTTGAAAGTCGGATTATGGATTCGTAATAAGCTACCCAAAAAACATTTGCATATGCAACGTCATGAGAAACCATTTAGAAATGGCTTTGGTATTGTAAGGGGATAAACTAAAAACTTTAAACGCGTTTTTCTCGAAACCGTGTTTTTTGACACGGTTGACGTGATTTAAAAAATCTATTGCATCGTTCGGGTTCAAATTTTCCGGACTTCAGGTACTTTCTCACCTCGACGTGAGATGAAGGGAGAAAAAATTCAAATTTTTATTTCTGTCTTCTTTTATCTCATGTTCTTTTATCACAGCCAAGATGTGAATGTGCCATTCTTCTCCACATAAGTGGCTATCGCATGAACCCGATCACAAAAATTCTAGTTCATGCGATAGCGAGTGATCTATATATTTTAAGAATACGTTTTATTTTTTAGTTTTACATGCAGCCTTCCAAAAGCGGATCCAGACGAATTTTGGAGAGGGCTATATATAAGATAGAAAGAGACAAAAATATAGTGATATCTCTTTCTCTCTCATATGATAATCTAAAGCTTTTGAGAGGGGCGATCATCCCCATTGCCTCCGCTGGATCCGCACCAGCAGCCCTCCAAAGATATCGTGTCAACCAGGAAAAAAGTGTTATAGTTCAAGCGGTGATTTCTCGAAAAGAAACCTTAAAAAATCAATAAACAAAGTTTTTTGTTATAATTTTATATGTGCATTTTAATGTACGAAAACATAAAAAAGTTTGAAAAAAATTCTTCAAAAAAAGGTTGTTTGTATGAGACAGAAAGAAAGACAGAAGTACTTCTGTTCTTCTTACTCTTCCCAGTAAGAAGGCTTGAATTAGATATAATTAAATATTTCAGAGTTATAATGAAAATGTGATCGTTTTTGTATTTTATTTAATTCCTGATTTGAATCCGAAGCTCAATTCATCCAGGAAAATAAATTTGTTGAAAATATGAATTATACTCTATTCGCATAGCGCATTTAAATTGAAGTTGAATTCTGTAGAGAGAAATGACAAATTATCATTTTTAATTACGTTCAATTCTGGCTAGAACTTCTTGGAATGCGTTGGTTCTATTCCACTGACAGCAATAGGTAAAAATCTTCTCCAATTACATCTAATTCTTTTAATAGAAAAATGCAGTACGGTGCTAATTAAAATTAAGAAACTTAAATATTGTTTGTTTTTCAAGCTAAAATTTTGATTTTTTAAAATTCTAAATCTAAAAGTTCTAACAATTATGGATAACCAAAATTTTTTGACAAAGACTTAGAATTAAAGAAATAGCAGCTTATCTCCTAAACAGTCACAGATATTACAAATCTGACATCAATTTTGAGTTTGGGTAATAAGTATATAAACCGAATTTATAAATCATGAAAAACAAGTATAAAACGAATAGGATACTCTTGTTTTTCTTTGCTGATTTGGAAATTAAGCTTTGGATTCAAATCAGGAATTCAGTCGGATTAAAATTTTCAATTACATTCTATTTCAGCCTTCTTGCCGGGTTACTTTCAGGAAGCAAGCCGGCTCCTTGTTTCCCGAGGTAGAGCGCGCAAGAGGCCTGTTTTTGCGTGAAATGGTTCTCATTGGATAGAAAGAGCCAGGTAGCGTCTCAAGCACCCCTTGTCGCCTCTTGTCTTACTTAGGGTTGTGAGTCAATGAAACGTATAGCCTAAAGCACAACGAATCGTAATCGCTAATCCTTAATCGTAAGAATGAGAGCAAGCAGGACAGAGATATATGTCTGTCCTATTTCCTCTCATTCTTAAGATTAAGGATTAGCGATTACGATTCATTGTGCGTTAGGCATTTCATGAAACTTTGAAAATTTCAAAATGGCGGGGTTTTATTGAGTGATGGGGGTAAGATTAACTTTTTGCGCATGCACTTTTATTACTATCAATATCAAATGAGAGAAGGTTAGGTCTACCTATGTATTTCCGCCATCTTAAAATTTTTGAAACTTTGAGGGCGCAATTACATGTCTGCGTCGAACGTTGCGTTTTTGCGTTGAATGGTGAGAGGAACAAGGATGTGACTATATTTCTGTCTCTCTCTCCTTTACTATTTAACGCAAATACGCAGCGTTCGACGCAGCCATGTAATTGCGCCCTGAAACGTTCCCAAATTTTCATTAAATTTTACAACCGTAGTCTTACTAACAAAAAGCATGAGTTAGACAAGGTGCGACAAGGGGTGCTTGGAACAAAGGTTGTCTCTTTTTAATCTTTTTATGGTAAAGTCTTTTAGGGCGCAGTCCCATGATGTGGAATAGTAGAATAGCGGAATAGATTTCAGCCAATCAAAATTTAGTCTCTGGCGGTAAAGTAATGTTTTCTGATAGAGACTAAATTTTTATTGGCAGAAATCTATTCCACTATTCTACATCATGGGACTACTCCCTTAGGATAAAGTTAGAGTTCCTATAAAGAGAGTTAGGACATGTGCCCCCTTTCACTAGCCTGTTGCCAAACCGGAGACGGAAGTGACGATGAAGTAATTTGTGTGATTGGTTGAAAAGGGCGGGCAAAATTTAAAAATGTTTGTTAAGAAAGCACTTTAAAATAAGCGCGCTCTTTTCAGCCAATGAAAAACTTTCAATATACTTCCGTCTCCGGTTACACTGAGCCAATCAAAACTTGAACCTCACGTGTCCTAACTCTCATTATAGGAACTCTACCCTAACCATATGCGAAAAATAATAAATCTTTTCGATAGTTGGCAACAGAGACTTTTGCATAGCCGATCGACGCGGCGTCGACGTGAAGTTTCCTCTTGCCCCCTATCTGCATGTAAGCTGATTCTGCGTCAAGCGTCAAAACGCGCAATAAAACGAATGAGAGAGAAAAGGACAGAAACAATAACAAACATTGCCTGTCCTTGTCTCTCTCACAATTCTATGTTTATACGTTCCGCGTATTTACGCAAAACCGCAGAATCAGCTTCCATGTAGATAGGGGGTTGGAGAATCAAATCACCTTAAAAACGCGACGTTTCGCGTATTTATGGGACTTCACCCTCATTAGATATCCTAGAGAGTTGAAGGTCCATTTACACCTTCGGAAAAAAATTTTTTTTTTTTTTACATTGGAGTAAAAAGGACAGATACAAAATCTGTATTCCTTACTCCAATACAAAAAAACAAAAAAAAATCCGAAGGTTTAAATGGACCTTGGGACAAAGTTGTTTTCTGGGCATCTGGATTAGTCCGGAACCAGAAGTCCACATAGAAACGCGCAAAAAATTTGAATTGATTTGAATTTACGCAATTTGAGGTTATGTTGCAACATTACAAAAACACTTCTGGTTCAGGTTTAATCGCAACCAATCACGAACTATCACACTTGTGTCTCAACTCTCTTTATAGGATCTCTAAAGACCTAAGCAGATAGAAATACGGTTACGGGACTAGAGCATGAGACAGAAAAGGACAGAAACAGTCTTTGTCCTTTATTATCTTATGAGGCCATCCATAAATTACGTAAGACTTTTAAGGGGAAGGGGGGTGCAGCAAATCTTACGACCAATAGAAAAAATTGCGCTAATGTATGTAAGAAATCTTACATGGAGGGGGGGGGGGGGGTTAAATGATCGAAAAAACGTCTTACGTAATTTATGAACGGCCCCTATGCTCTGCTCCCGTAACCGTATTCGTTGTGCTTTGGGCTTAAAGGTACGGTCACACCTCGCGGACTATAGGAGTTGCCTATGGCAACCGTTAGAGATCCTCAAGGGAGAGTTGGGACATGTTGACTTGGATTCTGACTGGTCGCGGGTTTCCGGAAACGGATGTTCATATAAAGTTAATTTCATTGGTCCAAAATGGCGGTTCCGTTTTGAAATGCTTTTAAAACCAACATTTTTAAAATTAGCCCGCTCTTTTAGACCAATGATACAATTTGCAATATCGTCACTTCCGTTTCCGGAAACCCGCGTGGGTAGTAGAAGGGGAAACTTGTCTCAACTCTCCCTTGAGGATCTCTAGCATCCGTGAAAGAGTAATGGCCTATTTACGGAAGCGCCTATGTGCCACGTCAAGGCGCGTACTTATGTGTTCTGGTTTGTTGAAAAACGAACCAACGAACGCGAGAGCACGTTCATGTGTTCCCTTTCGTAAATTGAGTCCAGGGTTGGTTAATTACAGTCGGATTTGCCAAAATTCATTTAAGAAGAAGAAAGAAAGAGAATAATTTAATGACGAGAGAAAAATTGAGAATTTAAAGGTAATTGATTACTTTATTTTTCGTTCCTTTAATTAATTTAGACATTTTCATATGTACTTTTATAAAAATAAACTTTCTTGACGGACATAACACAAAAATTATTTTCAAAAACATTTTATTAAAGTATTTCGATATAAATTTTACGTGTTGTATTTATATTTATTAAAAAATTGTTATTTTTAAATCATATTCAATTATTAATTCAATTCTATACAACATTTTTCCAACTTGAGTGTACCTATAATTTTAAAAGATCATAAATTTCTTTATTTAACATTTCTATAGGATTGTTGGTTTATATATGTAAAATATAAATATTTTGTCTTTAAAAATGAGTATCTAGACGTTATAATTGATAAGTTTATTTTAATTTGTAGATGGAAGCGAAGTCTAGCAGACAAATTAAAATAAAATTAAAGGACGAGGTGCAGAACGTTACTGTCGCAAATAACGTTCTTAAAAAGTGTTTTATTAATGATTATTATCCCAAAGGATTTAAACTCCATTATGCCATTAATGAAGAATCATTCTTATTAGAAAGTGACGAAAATCACAGCTATTTACGTCTGAGATTTACCTATACGACATCGTTGTACCAAAAGGACTTCGCTTCCATCTACAAATTAAAAGAAACTTATCAATTATAACGTCTAGATACTCATTTTTAAAGACAAAATATTTATATTTTACATATATAAACCAACAATCCTATAGAAATGTTAAATAAAGAAATTTATGATCTTTTAAAATTATAGGTACACTCAAGTTGGAAAAATGTTGTATAGAATTGAATTAATAATTGAATATGATTTAAAAATAACAATTTTTTAATAAATATAAATACAACACGTAAAATTTATATCGAAATACTTTAATAAAATGTTTTTGAAAATAATTTTTGTGTTATGTCCGTCAAGAAAGTTTATTTTTATAAAAGTACATATGAAAATGTCTAAATTAATTAAAGGAACGAAAAATAAAGTAATCAATTACCTTTAAATTCTCAATTTTTCTCTCGTCATTAAATTATTCTCTTTCTTTCTTCTTCTTAAATGAATTTTGGCAAATCCGACTGTAATTAACCAACCCTGGACTCAATTTACGAAAGGGAACACATGAACGTGCTCTCGCGTTCGTTGGTTCGTTTTTCAACAAACCAGAACACATAAGTACGCGCCTTGACGTGGCACATAGGCGCTTCCGTACTGCCCGTACCTTAACCCTCACACAATGTATTTTCTATTTGTGGGGGATAAATAGCCTAACGCACAATGAATCGTAATCGCTAATCCTTAATCGTAAGAATGAGAGGAAGTAGGACAGACATATATCTCTGTCCTGCTTTCTCTCATTATTACGATTAAGGATTAGCGATTACGATTCGTTGTGCTTTAGGCTATTTACACATATTAAGCCCAAAGCACAACGAATACGGTTACGGGAGCAGAGCATGAGATAATAAAGGACAGAGATTGTTTCTGTCCTTTTCTGTCTCATGCTCTGCTCCCGTAACCGTATTCGTTGTGCTTCGGGCTTTACAAATGAAAAAACTCACGTAATTTACTTTAACTTTCCAACTCTGGTTAAGTACGATACATATGTTGAAGGAAGCTAGGTACAAAATGTTAAGTTCATACGGTTCATGTGATAAATTGAATTGATGATGCATGTGTGTTCATGTGTGTTGTCGAGAGGGACTCGTGTTCGCTCGTTTTCATCTCGTACGATTTCGTAGAACAGGGCATAGTTCTAGTTCTTAATATTAAAAGCCTCTTTAGGGTGCGCGTTCACATCATAAATTAATCACAGTGACTTATTCAAACGAATAAAATATTTTAGTTTGGTATTATTGAATATAGTGTCTGTAACTTGATTACAGAAAAGAAGAAAAGTTTTAACTTCTGTTTTACAAACTGCTCTCGCGGCATTCTGCTCTTGATTTTTGATTGCGGTTCTATAGCATTATTCATTTTCTTCCGTACAAACTGATAATTTATGCATAAATGGAAAGCTTACTAAAGATCATTTTAGCATCAAGCCAGAGTCATGTGTCTGTTAATTGAGCCACGTAGATGAGACGATTAAGCCGTCAATGACTGACTAGGAAGTCTTGTAACATGTCTTTTTCTACTTTGATGGTGTGAATATTTTCCTCTCTTTCTCTCCTACATAGCCCAACTTCTGCCCAAAGAATCGTTGATCTTCTTTTGCGATAAAGTCAACGACTTTAAAAAACTCTTTACACGGCATAATTTATTTTGGCAATGCTTCTATCATCGAGATTCATCTCATTTTCATAAGGAATTTCGGTGAGTGCATCAATTATTTTTTCTTTCTAGAGAGGCTCAATTGCCAACTACCATGGTTACAAATTAAAATCAAATAATCTTATAGATTAAATACACTCAAGGTACTCCTTTAGACAAGTTTTCCAGCAATTGTCGAAAATTAAAGTATAAAAAAACCAAGTCTTTTATCACATATTATTGCAAACTTTTACAATTTAAGCTTCTATTTACAGTGCTTTTTTATTTTTAAATTTAAATGCTATAAATTCAACTCAATGCTTATAAAATTCTAATGAAAATCAAGCATTATTTAAAGAAAATAAAGTAATGGTTTACAAAACGTAAAACACTTGAAAGTAAAGTCGTGAAACTATATTGTTTTAACGTTATTTACACTTATTATTCAATGAAAACGTACAAAAAAGTTATACTCCATTATTATTTGCATTCATGTATTTTTATACTAAACTGATCTTAAACTGAGATTAAGATTTTTTTGGGTATTGCATAGAAATACATTTTTCAAATTGTGAGAGAAAAACTTTAAAATCTCACATCATGTATTGACTTTTCAATTCTAAATAAATTGAAATTTATTAATAACACGATGGAAAGTAAAACGAAATTCAAGAATATTTGTACTTAAAAAAGTAGCTAATTAAAAGTAAAAATACAGATGGAGATAATAATAATTGAAAATTTCAATAATATACATGTTAAAAAATGTTATCTACTTTATTTTCTTTATAATAAATTCATTTTTAACAATAATAAAACACGATTTTGCGCAAATTACAAACTTGAGGGCCGTTGAAATAATTAAAGTAGATTATCAAACTTGTTTTTTTTTAAAGAAAAACAAAGTGTAAGAAAATCTCATGAATAAAAAATTCTTAAATATAAAATAATAGTTTAATAGTGGTTTAGGATTTGCATTTGAGTAATTTTCTTGAAGGTATTTTTTTTATTAATCCTTTTAAACATTGTTTCTTTATTAAATAAGTTCTAGGTCAGAAATTTATAAAATTTCGAAATGGCTCGTCGACGAAAAAATGAGGCGAAAACGTCTATAAAATCACCGCAGAAATTTGTGGCGGTTCGAAAATCCAGTAGGCAAATGGCAAGGAAACAACAGCAAGAGCAGAAAGTTAATGGTGATGTAATTCAGTCAAGCTCAAATAATTCAGACGATTCAAAGGATGACCACGACGAAGCGGACGAGAAATTAGCAACTTCAAAAGTAATTTCTCAAATTAAAAAAAAATCACAGAAAAGCCGTCGATCTCAAAATTGTGAACAAGCTATTATTAGCGATATACCCGACGAGCCAGGAGTGACTTTGAGAGAAGAAAGTAGTCAAGATGAAATAGAAATGACTTTGACTCACCTAAATTCACCTTTAACTGATCCAAAAGGAGTAAATGCCGAAGACGTGGTTCTCTGTGTTTCAAGTCCAAATCACGAATCTCGCAATGACAATATTGAACAAACAGCTGAAATATGGCCCGAAGATGTTATCGAAGAGACCATTATCTGTGAAGAAATGGAAGTGGAGGAAATTGTAACCGATGGAAATTCACAGGATAACAGTGTTGTTGTTGAGCAGGTGTTGTTAGTCAATGAACCAGAGTTCGAGGGCAAAAATGTTGTTGAGTTCACTGTGATACAGAATGATGACGGAACTGAGTCGATGGTTATGACCTCTGAAATGGAAAATCTCCCTCAGGATGATGGTAATCATGTCTTTCAAACTATCGAAGAAGGCGTTGGCAGTTTGAGAATGAGTGATCACGATATTTCCGAAGAACAATGTGGTGCAAGTTTATTGAAAATTGATGAAACTCAATCAAACTCCGAGTCTGAGAATAATATAATAGAGCAAATGAGAGAAGAAATTCAGACTTTTAATTCTAGTGATTGCAATTTTAATAGGGCTAGTGAAACTACTTTCAATTTAGAAGTTAAAAGTGAGCAAATATACGATTTACCTCAAACAAATGTTGTAGATTCGTTAGATAATTCCTCCAATGAAAGTAACTGCAAACTACAATTGTCCAGTGATACAGACAATACAGAAAAATTGACGGAATATTCACAAGAATCAGAGGCATTCACTGATTCATCCAGTGTCGAGACTTCTAATGAAAAATTAATTCTAACAAAGAAAATGTTACTTTTAAAGCACGAGGATAAATCCGATGCATTAGATAAAATGGAGGACTTAAAAATTGAGGAAAAATTGGTGGATTGTAATTCAATGTTGGAGGAGGAATCAAAAATTCAAATTGTTGGTAAAGAAAAAAGTGTTGAGAAGAATGACTCGCCGATTCCTACGAGTGATGAGGGAACGTGCATTCAGAAGATGGATTATAGTGTGGAGTTAAAAGATGAAAATATATCCAAGATCCTGAGCCGTTCGCATACTGAGGAGCATTCTCGTGACAGCGAGCTTGAAGGAAAACAAGATATTGAAGATGTTAAATTGTCTAGTGGTAGTGAAAATAGTAGCGACACTTTACTGTCCGCAAATAGTTGCAAATTTCCAGAACTTGGTGCTGAGACCAAAGGTACGCAGAATTTAAATGAAACGGAAAAGAAAAGTGGATTTAGAAGTCGAAGTGGAAGCATCGATACAAGTTCAGAAAGCGGGTCCAACAATTCTGGAGTTCGTCGAAGCACCAGAATCCGAACCATAGGATTGATGAAACAAAGGTATATTTAATTTCATGTTGAAGATGTGTGGAACATGAATAAACTCTAAAATTCATTAAATAAAATTTTCATTTTATAGAATTAAATTAGATAGAATTTTTATTTCCCGAATTTGTTTTCAATCGATGTTAAGGATGTTCAACCCATTGACATAACCTCAAATTAAAAATGGTTTTTCACATAAAATAAAAATATTATTGAACTTAATTTCACTCGGTTTTAAAAGGCCCAGGTGTACATTTTTTAAAAAAAGGTAAGTTGAGACAAAATTTGTCATCAAGTAGTAATTATATAACATTTTGTGTTTTTTCTTTAAAGTTTGTAAACAAATGTAATTTTCATCCAATTTTGACAAATAATAGCTCATTTTAATCTTCGAAATATTCTTTATAAGTTGGTTCGTTCAATTTAGTTGAAAAATCTTTTGTTTAAAAAATATAGAATAGAAGAATTTTATTTGTTTAATAATTTTTTAACAAAATAATTTTAACAGAATCCAACGAACAGATTTGTAGAGAATGTTTTAAAGATTAATATAAGCTGTTATTTGTCAAAATTGGATAATAATAATTGTTCACAAACTTAAAGGAAAAAACACATAATGTTAAATAATTATTATGGGGTAACTAGTTTTACTTGTTAAAAAAACTTTTAGCTCACTGAATTCAAATTTCGCTGGGTCAACGGAAAAAGTAGACACGTCAATTATTAATTAATGAAGAAGATATGTATGTCGTTTTTCTTAACAAAATATAATTTTTGAAAGCATAAAAAAGGACTTTCTCTTAATTTTTTGTAGTAATAATTAGGCCTGTGCAAAAACCGGTTTCCGGTTATGTTATTTTTGGAAAACCGGTTTTTTACTTTTCGGTTAAACCGGTTATTCAGAACCGAATAACTGGTTATTTTGAAAAACATGATAACCGGTTATTTTCAAAAAACTAATTAACCGGTAGTTTTGAAAAAAACCGAATAACCGGTTATTGAAAAAACCCGAATAAATCTGGTTATTGTAAAAGAACTGAATTAATATTAAAAGTAAATTAATTTTAAAATTTAATTAAAGATTAAAATTAAGTATTAAGATTGTTAAGTATTAAAAGTATTAAGATTAAACATTAAAAAGGTTAATTTTTCTTTTGAATATAAAAATTGTACTAAAAAACCCCATTATTTTTCAGAGTGTTTTTAAGAACTACTTCTTCACATTCATTTTTCTAAACACAATCGTAATATTTAATTTTAATCTTAAATTTAATTTTAAAATAAATTTACTTTCAATATTAATTCGGTTCTTTTCAATAACCGGTTAAACGGTTTTTTTTCTTCAAAATAACCGGTTATCAGTTTTTTTCTTAAATAACCGGTTATCCGGTTTTTTCCAAAATAACCGGTTATCTGTTTTTTTTAAAAAAACTGGTTACGGTTATTATACCGAAAACCGATTGCTAAACCGGTTTTTTAGAAAACCGAAAACCGATTGCTAAACCGGTTTTTTAGAAAACCTAAAACCGGTTATAAATTTCCATAGCCACCCAGGTCTAGTAATAATTTCATATTAAATATTTATATTTTATATTTAATATATATCTATAATTGTAAAATATATATAAGTAAAAATTAACTGAAAAATTCTTTTTATTACGCTCTTAAAAATGGCATTTTGTTATTATTATTATTTGCACGATTTGACAGAATTTTTAAAACGCCGAATTATCGTTTATCCGAAATTTAAAATGGCCAAATTTACATCCGAAAGAAAAATTTTTGCATTAATTTAAAAATTGATAATTAAAATTTTCTTGGTGTATAATTTCTTATTGAACAATTTTTTAATTTTCTGCAAAATCTATTTGACAAATGTTTGTTCAACCAAATAAAAATTCGGTATTTTAAGAATTCTGTCAAATGTCAGTTGATGCAAATCAAAATTCAAACAAATGAAGATTCGGTGAAATAAATATTCTGGGATTAAAAAATTAGAATTTTTGAATTCTGTTTAGGGGAGGGTCCAGAGCTATATTTTCAAAAATTGAAATTTAATTTTCTCGTGGATACCAATTTTTTTCTAGTAATTCTAGTAATTCAATATTTAAAATTATCGGATAGTGAACAAACAAGTAATACAAATTTTGACCAGTTTGGAATTTTTATTCTTGAGAAAATTACAATTTTTAAAAATTCTTCATGTGCTTCTTTTCTACATGTTACTATTTTCTAGCTGAAATTATTTTTCATTTTTTAAATCATTTTGCACAATTTCTCGTGTGGATTTAAAAAAAAATTTAATTTGAAAACAAATTTTTAATTTTATTTTTGCATCTCTTTAAATATTGAACTTATTCCACAGTTTTTACAATTTTTTAGTTCCATTTTTTTCTGGATAAACAAACGTATTTTTTTACAAAACTACGTATGGATTTTGACATATTCAATTTTGCATCGAAAATACAATTTATTTAAATTGGAATTATTTTAAATAATAAGTTGATTAAAAAGAAACTGCAAGATAAGAATTATGTTAAAATATGAATTCAGTGGCCTAAAAACCTCGGATTTATTTAAGTTCGATTAAAAACAAATTCGATAAATAAAAATTCAGCTAAAAGAAAATTGTGTCTAATAAAGTTCTGTAATATGGAATTTTGTAAAATAATAGTTGTAACTCATGAATTTTAGAATTATTCATGCGCCTTGAAGATGTGACTTTAAACAATTCCTATTTTACAATTTACTCATAACATACCTGCAACTATTTTTGATTTTATTTTGTTCATATCTAAAATTTGTCACTAGAAATTTCATTACATCAGGTCAGCTTTAAAGGTCAATATTTTAAAGTTTTTGTGTTTAGGCAATATTTTTTAACAAAAATAAATTAAGAACGGACTTATCACCCCCCTAATTAATTAGTCGATTTTAATTTCTATCAAATTTGATAGTTTTTAAAAACTGAAGTAATGTCTTTTTTAATTATTTTATTTATTTATTTGGTTTCACATCTAACTAATTACATAGCCGCACAAAAAAAATTTCTTGATCTGGAAATTAAGACTCATATTTTTCTAGGTATTTTGATGCGCTGAATCCGAATCCGCCATCAGAATTGATCCAAAAAGTTTGAGTTTGGATCTAACCTTAAAAAAGTCAATAAAATGACACTTTTTGTTTGATAGAAACTAAATCCGATTTTTCTTAATATTAATGCATGTCCATACATGTCTAAAATTGTTTTTTAAAAATTGTTCTACGATAATTCTTATATATTTTACTCAAAACATGATATTTTTTTCGATTCTTAAACACACGAGAATAGTGAGTTACGAAAAAAAAAATGGTTTTAAGTAAAACATATATCTTCGTTAAAAATCGTCATCGAACAATTTTTAAAAAAGCGTTTTACTTAAGTTTTACTTTAAATCATTTCTTTCCTTAACTCACTATTCTTATGTGTTTAAGAAAAAAAATCATATTTTATGTAAATCTTCCTTAAAAATCATCGAAGAACAATTTTTAAGAGAGCATTTTAATGGTCATAATTCAAGCTTTTCATTCATCCTAGACATGTATTAGTATTAAGTAGAGTTCAATTTCTAACAAACAAAAAGTGCCATTTTATTGACTTTTTGTTATTTTTTAGGATGGGTTCAAACTCAGACCCTCTAGTGCGACTGTTAATATTTAAAATAGTTAATATTTAAAAAATGTATATTTGATAATTAAAATGAAAAGTTGTTTTTTTAATTTTCTTTGATAAAGAGCAGCAGTTCTATCATAAATTTACAAATTGTCATACTTTGCACGTTGTATTACTAAATAACAATTTGTAACTTTCTGTCAGGGTAAAATTAAATTTTGTTATTAAATTTAATGATTAAATTGTCTAAATTCACATCTTTCACATGCCTTTAAAGATGGTCCCAATTTCTGATTTTATTTTTAAAGGCTAAGGCTAAATAAATACATATTTATTTCGAATGAACACTGGAATAGAATAAGATTAGAATTGTTCTACATAATAGAATTCTTACTGTTCTTTTTAATACCCATTTTCCCTCTGATATTCAGTTTACAAAATGTAAAACGATATTGGTAAAATTATTTTTTTCTTCCTTACGAGGGAAGTGAAGAATTTCCAACTAGATATCTTCGAGCTCAATTCGAGGGTTATCAAAATGGTGAGGCAAATGTTAAAAATGACATTGCTTTTAATACAAAGTGATATTAATGTTGATAACTTTTCTAAATATTTTAATGGTTTTTTATTTGAAATGATTGAAAGTACATATTAACCATTTTTACGTCCTAAACGGAGTTCAATTGGTTAACGTGTTGATGTTTGACAACCTCCTTAAAGCACCAAAATTATTTTTTTTTTAATTTTGTAAAGTATGCTGCACAAATTAGGTTCTATACTAATTTGATTTTTACGTATAAATATAAAATTTGTTTTTTTATTTAAACATTTTATGCCACAAACGGATTAATTATTCATTAAAAACGTTCGTATTAATTACAATTTTTTTTATTTCAATTTTTGACTTGAATTTACAACTTAACTTCACTTCACAAATATTCAGAAATGAAACAGAAAATATTTTTCTTTTTAGAAATAAAAGGAGTCAAAGATGACGACTCCTAGATAACGAGAAACGCATTAACTGATTCAGAGAAAATATAGTTGTTCTTGCTTTCTTGTGAAGCAAGCTTAGTATTTTTCAAAATTTACAGAATTTTTGCTTCTTTATGGAGGAATCTTTTGTAATCCTTTAAATTTACAAAATTTATTTAATTCTTCGAGTAAACTTTTCTTCATTTAGAAATGTGATTTATCAGTTCCTGATCAAATGTTCATATGTAAGTGTGTGTGTGTGTGTACCTTTGCTTGTGAACACAATAACTCGAAAACGGTTTAACGGATTTTATTAAAATTTGGTATTGTTATTTTTATTACTAAAATCTTAAATCAGTCACAAGAATTTTTAAAAATAATTATTAAAAAAAATGTGTATAATAGTTTATTCATTTTGCTTCAAAACAAATGGATTAACTAATACAAAATATTTTTACCGCAAATTTGTTTTAAAGTTCTGTTTTAAATTATTTTATAATTTAATGTTTTAAAAATGAATGTACATATTGCTTCTTCCATGTTTTAGCTCTAAATTATCGAATTTTGGACATATCTCGACATATTTTGACCTCTAAATACCAAAAAAAATATTTTAAAAAAATGTGTGTTTGTGTGTGCTAACATTAAGTTTGGGCTTGTATCTTGACCTATTAGTGAACTCTCTAGTGCAATTTTATCAAAAATCAAAAATTTTAAATTTATGAAATGATAAAATTATTACAACTTTTATCCTAAGTATCCTAGATCTATTAAAATTTAAATACGTATTTTTTAAAGCTCTATTTGACAGAATACCAAATTTCAAAGAAATTACGTGTTATTTTTATGAAAGAGAGAATCTCTTTAAACATTGTCAAAGATAATTTAAAATAAAATGTCTATATTCGCATTAAAAGGTCCAATTTTATATTCCGAGAATATTTGTATTTTTCTAAAAGTAGTTTAGATTTTTGATTTGTTTTTATTGATGAAAAACAAATTACAGAATATCCCACGTCGAATCATAACACGTTTATTATAACTTTATTGTAATTAAAAGCACGTACTAATTTTGTCTCTTTATTTAATTAGTATTGTAGCTAATGATAAAGTCAATCTTTAAACTCATTTTACTCAAAACTATGTTTCTGACACTTCTAACTTTGAATCCTTGTAACTTCGAGAATTTCTCATCTAGACCGGTCAAAATGTTAGAAATTTAATAAAATTTAATCATGTAGTGTGCATGCAACTATAAAGAATATATGCTTGCACAAGACTCAAGAACTGAAGTAAATCATTGCAACAAACATTCGTGACAACAAATTGAATTATGTATCTCACTATATGTAACTATTTTGACGAATTTCAAGTAATTTTTTCTGAAACTTTGAATAATATCACTTTAAAGTTATAAATTTGTAATGAACAAGCAGTTTTTTAATCTACTGTACATGCACTAAGAGAAATTATTTTTTCCTGTAGGCATAAACATGATACTTTAAGATACCCAAAGACAGGGTCGAAAGCTATTTATTTGTCTGACCGAATTAAAATGGCGTCCATGTTAACCCTTGGAGAAAAATTCAGTGGCTGAAAGTCATAATAATAGCATAACTAACATTTTATCACCTTTTTTCAATTTTGTCACCTTTTTCACCTTTTTTTGATGATTTGTCACCTTTTTCACATTTTTTGACGATTTGTCACTTTTTTTCACCTTTTTTGGGATCAAAAATATATAATTTTTTGTAAATATTTCGAATATACGTAACTGTTTTAGAAAATTTGGAAGTCGCGTAATTTTTAAGAGCAGCTTGGAAAGTACGTATCTTTTGTGATGTTTCTAGAAACTACTCATGTTCTGTACAAAACTTTTATTGTTTCCAAACCATTCTACAAAAATATGTAATTTCTGCTCTGCATCTAAAAGTTACGCGTTTTCCAAATTACCCCAAACATTTAGGTATTCGACTTATGGTGAACGATATAAAACCTTACTAACAATTTTAATTTTACAAACCTTTTAAATTATGATAAACAATATGAACAAGTTTTTCGTCTATAACATTCATAAAATTTCTTCTAAAAAATACAATAATAGTTCATTTTACGAGTAAAAAATGATAATCCCGTTTTGAGTCGAATAACAGATGAGGAGAGAAATGTACTAGTTTAAATTACTAAAATTTTCATCAAGTACCTACTAGATGAAATGACTTTCTAATACTATTTTATTCCAGTATTCTTATCGGGAAGATAGAGGTCCAATTTTTATTTGTATAAATTAAATACTATTTAATTATTTTATTTAATTAGATCTCGTGGAAGAGGCTTAGTAGTAAAACCAAATCTGGATGCGTCAAAGGCTGCCTTTCAACAGGATCGAGATAAAACAAGTAGCAGTAACTCTCCTATAACACAAGAGTCTAAAGATGTTTTGGATAATCTAGCAGAAATTCAATCGGACAAAGAAAATGGCAATTGTAAATTAACAACTGCTATTGACTCCCTAATGTGCTTGTCTACTAGTAGTACAACTACTGGCTATGATTCCGATTCCTCGAAACCTGTTAAAGTAAAATCACGTTGGCGTAGATCAAGCGAATTAGAAATGGGTGGAACAAGTTCATTTGCAGGGTCTCGATTGGGGATAGGTTTTGGATTTTCTGCAGGAGCTCCTTCTGGTGCTGGTTTAACGCCAACAACTGAATTTAAAGCTGGACCAGGAGACACTTCGTCAACAGGCTCCGTTATAAAAATGGAAAATATTGATGCGGTATCATCACCAAGTATTACGGAAAGTATACCTAATGAATCTTCCGATCCTAGAAGTAACACTACTTCACCTTTAACTACAGAAATTTCAAAGACTGTAGGTGCCAAGATTTTGTTGCCAATGGTGTTAGAAGAGAAAGATCGAGAAATGGAGGAAAGACTGAGTCAATTTGAACACCTTAAAGAAAATCTCTATCTCACTGACAGGTTTGTTAGTCCTCATTATCAGTGTAATTTACTAACTTTGAAATATTAATTTCTTCAACGTCAGTTAATTAAATCTGTTTTTATAGATATACAAACAAAGAGCATAAAAGAATGTTATGCGATTGCTTTTTAACCGACGAGGAAATCGAACGAGGTGAACTTGGTTGTGGAGAAGATTGTCTTAACAGACTTCTACTGATAGAATGGTAATACAAAACTGTTGTTAAATTATTTTATTGTTTTGTACGAGGGGGAATTCACTTGAGTACTCCTTAGTAACTATTATAAATAATTGGGTTTGTTTTAATCTAACAATTGTTAATGATAAAATGTTTCTAGCGGACCAAGATGCGTTGTAAGTGACAGATGCACCAATAAAAGATTCCAGAATTGCGAGTATGCTAAATGCCAAGTTTTTCGTACTGAAAAAAAAGGTTTTGGTTTACGTGCTACTGCTGATCTTGAAGCGTAAGTTCTATTGATCTTTTAAAAGCTTGCTTCTTTGATGAAAATAGGATTAAACTTTTGTTTTTTTCTGCAGTGGAGAATTTATAATGGAGTATATAGGAGAGGTGGTTGATCCAAAAGACTTTCGTAAACGAACCAAGGAATATTCAAAAGATAAGAATAGACATCATTATTTCATGGCCTTAAAATCTGATCAGGTTATTGACGCTACTATGAAAGGAAATGTGTCTCGTTTTATAAATCATAGCTGTGATCCCAACTCTGAAACTCAGAAGGTAAACATTTTTTTTTGTCCTCTACAATTACAATTCTCCCACCATGCATGGAAAGTATGTCATTTCGTGCATTCAAAGCGGGCGGAAAGTAAGCTATTGCTGCCCGCAGAAAGGCTAGCGATCGCAAAGGAAAAGTATAGTCTAATTTCTGATTTGGGTCGGCCAAATAAAATCATATTTAAAGTTTCAATAATAATGTACTGAATAAATCTAATTAAATTTTTTAATTTTTAAAGAGTACATTACAGTCTTCTTGTTACAGTGGACAGTAAACGGAGAACTAAGAATTGGATTTTTTAATAAAAAATTTATAGCTGCTGGAGAAGAAATAACCTTTGATTACCACTTTCAGCGTTATGGGTTCGTATAGTAAAATGTCCTTTTCTCTTTCTAAACATGTATTCTTTTTCTTTCCTTTCAAATAGACAATCTATGAAAAATAAAAATGCTAGGGTGTCTAGTGATTTCGGAAATTTTAGGAATCCAGGATAATGCAGGGGATTTAATATATTTTATCATGAAAAAACCGGGAATTTGTAAAAAGACCCGAAAATTTAAAAAAATCCAAGAATTAACAAAAATCCTGAAAATTTCAACCTTGTATTCTGCAATATTTTTAAAAATTGAATTTGAAATGGTCAAAATGAGAACTCAAAATCTTGGGCAAAACAATCAACAATAATATTAAATTTTTAATAATTACATGTCATTCTAATTCAAATAAAGCCCAAATTCAAACTTGTAATATTTTAATTCCTCAAAAATTAAATCGTTTTCATTTCTTTTTATTTTACTTTAGGTATTTACAACTTTTTTTAATTTTCTAACTTTCATATTAATTTTTTCATGTCCAACTTTTTTTTCGAGTCATAGATTGTTTTTAATTTTCTTCTTTTTACGCACATTATTTCAGTTTATTTTATACAATTTTGTTGTTTAGAAACAACAAAATTTCTTAATTTATTATTTCTTAATTTATTAATCAATTTTGCTACTTTAAATAATTTTGTTAATTTTTATTTTATAATTTCTAACTTTTTCAGAATAACCTATTTTTCTGTATTTTTTAATAAGTAATTGACTTTCATGATTTTTTAAAGACTCTTCTTTTTTTCTATTTTATGTAAATTTGATCTTATAATAAATTTCTCATTTTATCTTAATTTTTATATTTTTTAAAATTATTTGTGACGCGTCTCGAAGGAAGGCACCTAAGATGAAAAAAATCGATTTTGGGGTTTTGATAATATTAGGTTAATTAAACGTTCCTTTTTCAATGTCTAAAGTCAGAAAAAATTTTCATTGAGTATTTTTCACTTATTTAAGACTCAAGCATCAGCGATTTGTACAGAATCCAATGGCGCGCACGCGGCTTCTTTGCGCTCTTCTTTAAAATTTCCGTTTGTCTTCTTAGGTGCTTTTCTTCGCGACGCGTCACATTTTTCCTTTTCTCAAAATTTTTTTTTTCGTGGATTTTCCTATTAATTTTTTTATTTTGATAAAACATATCCGTAAATATTTTAATTTTTTTACATCATTTTTTTATTCTTTTGTATTTTCAATTATTGGTTTTTAAATTTTACTGGTTTTCGTATATTATCGCGAGGTGTCTTGATTTAAAACAAAACCAATTTAATCATTTTTCGTTAAATTTTATAGTATTTTAAAACATTATATTACCATATTTTTTAATTTTACGCCTAGGATTTTCTTAACTTTTTCATTTTAAAAAAAATTTTTGTAGACTTTTCAATTTTTTTTACATCTTTTTGTTTTTAATTTTCCCATTTTAAAGTAGATTGTTCACAAATTTTGTATTTTTGCGTTTTTAATCTTGTTTTTTAATAGTTTTTGTTATTTTATCGTTTTTACATAATTTCTTAGATTTTTTGAAGGTTTAACCGCTCGAAATATGTTTGCCAAAGTAGGATTATTTAAGATTTGTTTACTTTATGTTGAAATGGTTTTCGGTGTAAAAAAGAAATATTTGTGTTTAAAAGTAGGTTTTTTTGGGTTACTTAGGAACTTTTAGCAATAGACAGGGGAATTTTGTTTTGTACATTCGATATAGAATCCAAAAAAATTAATATTTTTTAACCAAAAAGCTTGTTTCTCTTCAGATATGTACTTACAAAGAAGAATATCCAATAATTTATTTTTGAATTTCTTAATATTGGCTGTTGTTTTCTATAAGTTTCTATTTAAAAGGGACATTCTTATTGTTTAATATAGGTTTCATTAAGTGCAAAAGATTATTTTATTATTTTGTTATAATAGAAAAGAAGCACAAAAGTGTTTCTGTGAAGCCCATAATTGCCGAGGATGGATAGGAGAAACTCCTGAAGAAGAGAAGGAAAAGATAGAAAAGAAGGAGAAACGCGAGAAAGATGTTACAAGAAAGAAGAAGGAAGAAAAGAAGCCTGTAGATTATATGGAGGATGAAGATGTATGTATTACGTTCCTTAAAATATTTACAAAAATACTTTTTCACTCTGTTACATATAAATTACTTTAAAGAAAGAGAAATTATTCTCTAATGACGCACTGCACAATTAATTATGAAAATTAATTTAAAAAAAAAATGTACGGGTTTTTAATAAAATTGTTGAGAAAATAAGAAAACTCGATTTAGAAAAATTTGAAAGAATAAAAATATCTATGTAATAAAAAAAGAAAGTTCAGCTGTGTCATTGGAGATTTCTCATTTACTTTTCTACAGTAGTTACTCTCAAATTTTGATAGAGACGAATTTATTATTTATTGCAGTTGGAAGAAGAAATTGACAAACTTTGTTCCGGCGGATTAAAGAATAGGAACCATACTTTAACTTTGAGTAGATTAATGGTTCGTAGTCGAGAATTAGAACACAGAACGCGTCTTTTGCGAGTGATACAGGATGGTGAGCAACCTTGTCGTCGATTGTTCCTCGACTATCACGGTTTGCGTTTAGTATGGAGCTACATGATGGATGTAGCTGCCATTGAAACTGAAGAAGTTCAGCAGTTTAGACTGGAAGTTCTTAAAACGTTAAGTACACTGCCAATTCCAAATAAAACAATGCTCATGGATAGTAAAGTTTATAGCGTTGTGGAAAAATGGGCGAAACAGTCATTTTCTTCGCCAAGTGGTGAATCTCCAGAAGACGAGCAAACCAAATTAAAAGAAGAACCTGGTGCTAATAGTCCCAATAAACGTCCTGACTCAACCGACGTTAAAGATGAAAAGGAAGGAGGAAATGAACAAGCGAATAACCAGAAACAGGAAAACGAACAAGTACTTATTACTGAGCTTGCTTCAAATCTTTTAACAGAGTGGTCTAATTTGAAGGAGGTTTTCCGAATACCAAAGAAAGAGAGGATTGAGCAAATGAAGGAGCATGAAAGAGAAGCAGGTGTGCTATTCATTTTATGAATTATTTATATTTTTTATAGAGCCAACAATCTTCTGATTTCCTTTTTAATCACATTATACTTTTTCTAATTTTTTAGATCGTGGTTACAAGGAAGAGCTGGAAAAAGAACAAAAGAGGGAAACATATGAAAGGTGGGTATCAGAATAAAATTTATTTATTTGCCTTTAACCTTTATTTTCTTTATCAAATTCAATCATTATTAACGAAAACACAAATTGCGAATTAGAGAATTTCGTTTCTCGCATTCCAGATATCGTTCTGATCGATACAGTCGAAACGAATCTGATAAGCGAGATAGAAGACGAGGACGAGAGTCACCAGATTACGAATATAGCAGAACGAAGGACAAGAGAATAGACGAGCGATCAAACTTAGTACCCGTACCCCGTATGACTAAATATGAACGCAGACAACTATTCGCTCTTAAAGTTGCCAAGGAAGAGGAGGAAAGACAGCGTCGTCAGCAACAAGAGTTGTGGAAGGAACACGAAACTAGATGCTTAGCATTAGGAATGGACCCTCACACAACTTCGGCTCTTGATCCCCAAACAGGATATCCATTATTTTTCAATTCTGCGGTAGGACAGTGGCAAACTTATCCTATTCAGGGTCAGTATCTGTAATTCTTTCAAAACTTTTAATTACAAATTACGGTTTAGGTCAAAGTATAATTTTTCAAATATTAATACAAGATATATTTAGAATAATAGATAATAAATAAAAATTTGCGAAAACTACAAAATGTTTGACTTTGGTGAGAAATAACTATTTAATGAGTTTTTCGTTTGAATAGATGGCAGCGATCTTCAGCAACAAATTACACCTGTTTATGTTGGCGGACCTCAACCAATGACTGGAGCTTCGCATCCAAATGTCGTTACACCTCCACCTCACGTGCTACAACCCGGAATTTCTGTTGATATTTCGCCAAGTCTGCAAGCTGCAATATATCCCATGAACCAAACACCAACCTATAACCAACAAGCTGCCCAATTCCCTCCTCCTTTGCCCGTCCCCCACCAACAGTTTCAGGAAAGTCCACTTCAAATTCCCAATAACTTAGTGCAAATTCACAACGGTACTCCGTCCATTCCTGTTCAGGGTCAATCCTTGTTCATAGAAAAACCTATTGAAACTTCGTTTCAAGCAGCCGCTCCGACAGTAGAGACTTCAAAACCGTCACCATTACCTGAAATGCCACCACCTTTAGATCTACCACCTAAATGGAAATGGGCGAAAGATGAGCGAGGCAGGGTTTATTATTACCATGTTAAGGAAAGAATTTCGCAGTGGTTACCGCCACCTCCAGATCACATTGGCGTACAGCCAGATTCTTCAACCTCTTCTGATTCCAGTGAGGAATCTAGTTCCTCGAATGATGAAGAGGAAGATTTAGAAGAAGATAAAAATTCCGATCGTACTACTGAAGAAATGGATGTCGATGATGTATCTGAAGCTTCAATAGCAATTAAACAATCGCTTTTAAAAAAACAAGAAGTAACTACTGTTGAAGTAAAAAAGAAGAGGGATGGATTAGTTCAGGAAAGAATTATTAGTGTGAGTAGAATATATTATTTTCCGTTTCTACTAAATCACTTTAAAGAGTTGACGTGTGACTAGACATTTGTAAGCAATCAAAATTTGCATCAAAAGATTCAAGTCATTCAATTTCTAATCAATATTATCTTCTTTTGATTTATTCTTTTATTTATCTTTTGATCATGAATCATGACGTCGAGTCGTTTAGAGCTCCATTTGACTATTTTGACAATATTTTGAAGTCTCAAGATTCCGCCCCTCATAGCAGAGCTTAAGGTATTTCTCTTGCAGTTATACTTGAAAAAATCGATTTTTTATGAATTTTTTTTAAATTGTGAAAAAACGTTATTTTATATGTGCCTTCTATCTGGTTAAAATTTCAGGACCCTTTACCGTCTAAAAATTGAGATATTCACACTGAGAAAAATCTGTTGCGATTATCGCATGAGCAAATGATATGAATATAGCATAGACACTAACTATACAAAAATTGCAAGAATCCACCTAATTATTAGGCCGCTCCGCCTAGTTTTCAGGCCAAGTCCGAGCAATAACTATACGTTATGTTAGAAATATAGCATCAATAGAATTATGGAAAAAATGCAAAAATGATTTCAAGCAATAATCGCAACAGATTTTTCTCAGTGCATGTTCGAAATTTCAATTTTTTATCATTTTGCATGTGAAATTGAAATTTCGAATATGAATATATCAAATTGTAAACAGTAAAGGTTCCTGAGATTTTAACCAGTTAAAAGGCACATATAAAATAACATTTTCTCCCAATTAAAAGAAAATCCATAGAAACTCGATTTTTTCAAGTATATGTAACTGCAAGAGAAATACCTTAATAGACAATTCCAAAGTCGATGTTCATCTCCTCTTAAAAACTATTGCACCGATCCTAATAAAATTTGGCACATTTCTTTGTCATATAAAATACCCGTCCCACAGTGGTTCCAAATAGACAAAAAGCTGGCCAAAATTCCAATTCTAAATTAATCTAGTTGAATTTGTTTACTCGGAAGTTTTCGTGGTTGCTGATTACAATTCTGACTTCAGATTTTGGAAATTCTAAATGACGGATCCAATATAGCAGACGACAAAAGTAAAAAATGATAGCATCCGCTTAAAAATTGTTACTCAGGGGTTTTTAGGGTCGCTGCTTACGAATATGACATCACTTTTTTCAAATTCAAAATGGCTAATTCAATATGGCGGAAAATTTTGATAAAATTTATCGAAATCATCTGAAAATCGGTACTTGGGGGTTTTCGGGATCGCTATTTACAAATCTGACGTCAGATTATGAAAATTCAAAATCTCTGATCCAATGTGGCTGAAAATTGTTATAAAATTTATCGAATTCGTCTGAAAATTGTTACTCGGGGGTTTTTAGGGTCGTTTATTACAAATGTAACGTTAGATTTATAAAAAATTTAATTGAAGTTAAAAAATTAAATAATTTTTTAATAATAGGATGAGACAATGATTTTGAAATGAATAATAACAATCAGTGTTTTGTGAACATGTCTCCTCGAAAACATGAATTTGATGTTTCCAACAATCGTTTTGGACATTTTTAGTGATGTCAAAAATTTCTAACCGAGTTCGACTTCTATTTTTTTGTTGACTTGGAAGATTATTATTATTTATTATTATTGTACACAATGCAAGGGGAAATTTGACAGTTATGTCAATGAGTAGCCATTATATACTGGTGTGAAGTGAATAAACTGAAGCATAAAAATGAATGTTAAAAGATGTAGCTAATTTCACACTATTGCAAAACGATTTTTATCATTTTGATGTAAAAATGTGCAGCGTTATAAAAAAACAGTTAAAAAACTCAAATTGGCAGATATTGGCAGCTAAATTTTAATTAATTTATTTCAAAACTAAACAAGGAATATTTTTGCATGACATCTAATGCGGTATCGAGTGGAACTTTTTTTGTAGACCTATAGATTTACAAATGTCTATCTCTTGCGCACAGCATTACATTATACTCGCAAAAAACATAAATTTTTCTTTAAAATATTCTTAAATATCATTAATTTACTTACTAAAGCACCCTACTTTAATCTACAAAAAAAGTTTTACTTATGTCATTTTCTTACAAATTTTATAACGGGTACACAATATTGCTTTGCAAAATTATAATATACAACTGTTCCGTGATTCTTGTCTTTCCGCTAATATTCAGGAGTATAAAATTGATATTCGGTATTCTTTTTCCGCAGCAATACGTGCGGAAGTATTCTAAACGAGATTATATAGAAAAAGATTCGAAATTAAAAAATCATTTTTTCTATTTTTGGCCAGCTTTTTGTGTATTTGGAACCACTGTGGCGATTTTTTTTTCCGAAATACAACTCCGAAATATCGGAATTTTTAAGTGAAAATCGCGAAAAATCGGGTATTTTGCCTTATTTAGTCATCAATAATCCATTCATGAGTTATGATGAACACCACAAATCATCTTTTTTGTGAGGCTCCTTTTAAAATTCTCTGTTACTAGCACAAAGTTGATCTTTTTTATACAAAAATTTTACAAAATGTTCTTCAATTACTGATTAACAATGTGCAAAAGAATTTAGTACACTCAAAGTCCCATCGGTGGGGTTGATCGGGGATGGAATCCCACGGATCGAACGAGAATTTGAAGCATTTAATTCGTCACTTGAGAGTCTCCGCTATTCCCTCCATCCCACTTCGTCAACAAACTTCGGCGAACTAAGTAAACAGTAGTGTTCCACCGATGGGACTTTGAGTGTATAAATTTTTATCATTTCTTAAATAGAAATTAAAAAAAATGCTCCTGTTTTCGCTCGTAAAACCTTCCCCCCCCCCCCCACCCCCTTAATCTAAAATTACAAATGCTTTTAATTATATTTGCTCATAATTATTTTAATCCAGTTAGAAATCTATGAATAAAAAATTGTATTTAATTGCAGCCACGTAGAGAAGATGATCGTGTTGATCATAAAAAGTATAAGGAAATGAAGGAAAAATTGCGGCGTCAGAAGGAAAGAGCAAGACTGAAAGATCACATTGAAAAAGTTAGAAAACATCGACGTAGTAATAAATCTAAAACCCATACCCGACATAGTATTAGATTACAAACTGTAGCAGATGATCCTTCACTCAGTTCAGAACGTAAAATTAAGGACGCCTTTAGAATAAATATGGCCAATGTGATGGTCCATTTTCTAAATCCGTATCGAAAAAATGACTGTAAACAAGGAAGGATTACAAATACAGAAGATTTTAAACATTTAGCTCGCAAGGTAAATATATTTTTTTAAATATAATATTAGTTCTAGAAATACTAAATATCTATAATTCAAAACATTATCCATAATTATTATCGTTATTTTCATCTTTTAATATTCAAATGAACGCATTTTAAAAAGAATTAGCAAAATATTTTGATTCCTTTTTACTTAGAAACAATAAAAAAGAACACCATATTAAAAACTTGAATTATAATTTCTAATTCAACTAAATTTATTTGAATTTATTTGAAAAGAATGAATGTTTTAAAGCTGTTTAGTATAACATGGTTGATTTGAAATTATATTAGTTTCAAAAATTTGTGAAAAGTCACTTTTTGACATTGTGAGAGTCAATTTTGTACGACTAAGAGATATTAAATGAACCCGCTAAAAATTGTCTAAAATGCTTTCATTTGGGGTAAAATTTAATAAATTATTTCTAATTAACTGTATTTTTGTTATCAGTTAACACATTTTGTTCTTGCGAAAGAATTGAAGCACTGTAAAAGTGTGGATGAGTTGCAGTGTAATGATAATGTTAAACACAAAGCGAAAGATTTTGTACGTAAGTATATGAGCAAATTTGGAGCCGTGTACCAGAAGAGTACAGACGACGATTAATGGTAGATATTGTGATGTAATTTTATTATTTATTTTACTATTATTTTATATTTATCATATTGATACTAGTTAAAGCACACATGTGTAGATACTTTTTCAAATTTAGATAGTTTATTTAAAAAGATGAATTTTTATGATCATATTAACAAACAATGAATATCTGTTAATAGTCTGACTTTATATTTAAACGTATTTTGTACAAATATAAAAATTGATTTAATGTCTAATTGTCATCATAAATTGTTTCTTTTTATGGAAATTCTCATGTATTTTACTAAATCTTTTAGCTCAGATGTATATGCTGATGCGTTATTATTTTCGTTATTGTGACATTATAATTGAAATAGTGTTCATCGCAAATCTTGTACATATTAAATATTTACCATAAAAATTGATTTACATCAAACCTGTGTTATTTTGTTTGCCCTTTTAAAAATATTCCTTTTAATGAAGTTCGATTGTTTATCACACAGCCTGGAACTAAAAAGTAGTTTGTACAAGTCACCAAAACAGGGATCACAGGACCTATTGTTATTGAAAAAGGTGAATAGGTGCAAATTTTTTCAAAAATAGGGGACAGAAAAGGGGACAGAAAATTTGCTACAACTTATGTATTTGAAGATTTTTTAGGACATTTTTATTTACAAATTTTAAATATGGAAAAATATACAGGGCTGCCAGCGGATTTGTAGATTAAAAATAGTACAAAAAAGTGACTTTTTAATTTAAAAAGGTGAATAAATAGGGAATTTTTAAGTGAAAAAAGTGAATAAACAATAATTTGCAATAACAAACAAAATATTACTGATATTAATTTGGAGCCCGCAAGCAGGCAAATAATTAATCAGGGCTCCCCAAAATCAATTTAAAAAAAAAATTGTTAAATGAGAAAACTAATTGGAAAATTAATTAAAAATCAAGAAATGAAGACAAAAATTAAAAAAATACTGGTAATTACAAGAAAATAATTGAAGAATGACAAAAATAAGTAAAATTTGACGAAAAATAATTATTCAAACGTAAAAGAAATTAATTTAAAAAATGAAAAAAAATTTTACATATGTAGAAAATATGTAGAAAACAGTTGAAAAATTACAAAAAAAGTTGAATTATGGAAAAAAATTAATGAGAAATATAATTCATAAAATGAAGTAAAAAGTAAAAAATGAATTACATTAATTGAAAAATTAAGGACATAATTGAAACGTGAATAAACTAATTGAATAATGCCATAAATAATTGAAAGCTAGTATTAAAATTAAAAATTTATAGACAACAATAATAAAAATATTAAAGAAAATGACATTTAAAGAAAATAATTCCAAAATGTCAAAAATATTTGAATAATGACAAAAATAATTGTAGTTTAAAAAAATAATTGAGAAATGACAAAAATAATTGATAACTGATGTAAAGAATTGAAAATTTAGACAATAATTATTAGAAAATTGAAAAAATATTAGAAGTTTGAGGAAAATAATTAAAAGTTGAAGATATTAATTGACGTTGGAAGAAAATAATTGAAATTTAAAGAGAAAAATTCAAAAATGTCAAAAAAAATTAAATATGAGGAAAGAAATTTGTAGAAAGCTGGTTTGAAAATTAAAAAATTATAGACAATAATTGAACAATTGAAAAAAATATTGGAAGTTTGAGGAAAATAATTGAAAGTTTAAGAAATTAATTGAAGTCTAAAGAAAAAAATTGAAATTTGAATACAATAATTCAAAAATGTCATAAAATTTAAATATAAGGAAAGTAATTGTAATTTGTAGAAATAATTGAAAAAATAATTGGAAGAGTTGTAAAAAATTAATAAATTCATGAGAATAATAAAAATGATAAAGAAAATGATTGAAATTTAAAGAAATTTATTTAAAACTGGTGTAAATTTTTTTTAATTTCTTGACAATAAACAAAATTGAATAAAATAATTTTAATTTGTTAAAAATAATTTTAAAACGTCAAAAATAATAAAAATATGAAGAAAATATTTGAAAAATGACAAAAATAATTTAAATTTGAAGAAACTAATTGAAGTTTAAAGAAAATAATTGTAATTTAATAGACTAATTAAAAAATGTCAAAAAATTTAAATACGAAGAAAGTAATTAAAGTTTCTAGAAAATGATTGAAACGTGTAGAAAATAATTGAAAAAGTTGTAAAAAATTAATAAATTCGTGACAATAATGAAAAGAATGAAGACAATTTTTTAAAATCTGAAGAAAATAAATTAAAACTGGTGTAAAATTTAAAAATTCATGACAAATAAATTGAATATAACAATTGAATTTTTTATTAAATAATTCTAAAATGACAAAAATAATAGAAATATGAAGAAAATAATTTGAAAATAACGAAAATACTAAGAAATATGACAAAAATAATTGAAATTTTTAAACAAATAATTAAAAAATGACAAAAGTAAATTGAAACTTGTGTCGAAAATTTAAATGTTCTTGGCAATAATTTATGGATTTTAGAATATAATTGAAATTTTAAAAAAATAATTGAAAAATGACAAAAATAAATTAAAACTTGTGTAATAATTTTGAATATTCCTGACAAGAATTTAAAAACTAAAGAAAATAATTGATATTCGAAAAAATGAAAAAGATAATTGAAAAGAGCTGTAGAAATTAAATATTTGTAGACTGTATTTAAAAAATTGATGATGTAATGTAATTTTTTTGAAAACTGAATTTTTTACACGAGATTTGTCATTTGGGAGGCCTCGAAAATCCTCGGCAATCGTGATTCAAGATGATTAATTCGAAAATATGGAAAGTCACAATTTTGAATGTATATCCAAAATTTTGAAAAATTAATTTTTAACATCGGAATCTTTATTTGCGACCTCAAAAATCTCCAAATAAGACTTGTTGAATTTTCTTGAATATTTATGTGATAAAAGATTGCACATATTGCAATGTATTATTTTTACATATTTTTTGTAACATCCGACATTTTGAAAATTTAATTTCTTTAAACATCATATCTTAAAATATGGCTAAAAATGAAGAAATTTATGACATAAAATATTTTTAGCTAATAAATTAAAAAAGTTGGAATTTTTTTTTTAAATGTTATTTTTTCTCATGTATTTTTAATGGGGATTTTCTATCGATTTTGGCTATAACTATAAACTTTAATACTGAAAATTAGAAAAAGGGGAAATAGGGGACAATTCTTTAAAATAGGGGAAATAGGTGCACAATTTTAAAATAGGGGAAAAAAGGTGAATAGGGGACAACCTGTGATCCCTGCCAAAATGTACTAAAACTAGTCTGGAAAAAATATCTTGATATTTCTAGGTTTTCTGGACTGATTAAAATTTTTTTACAAAATTTAAAAAATATAGGGGAATGTCTTAATGCGCGGGCCACTTTTAGATAAAAATAAAAATGTGTTTGCAACTGAGTTAAAAAAATTAATTTACTCCGTTAGTTAGCTAACACCTTTAGCTATCTAACGGTTTTGATGTTATTCATCATGATTTGAAATAATAATCAGTAATCTTACAATACAATATTGTTAAACTTAAATATTTTCAGAAACCTTATTTTGATCAAAACTTAATTTTAATAATTTCAAAAAAACCAAAAAAACATTGTTATATATCACGGTGGTGTGTGTTGATGTAAAATATATATGTAAGACCTGAAGAGGGTTGAATCAGCCGAAACATATCATAAATACATCAATCTTGAATAACATCAAAATAGTTAAATAAAGGCCACGAAAAAAAAATAAACATTGTTACTTATTTTAGGTTTAAAAATTTCAAACATTAATATCTCAAAACACCCCCTCTTGGAATTCGATGTAACTTATACTAAAATAATGTTTAAAATTTCTATTTTTTACTATGTAAAGACCATAATGGACTTTTAATGGAGTTTGTAGAAATAAATTTTAATAAAATATCATTTTATTTCATTTGACATATCAATATTAATAGAAAAAGAAAAACAAACGAATTCTACCATGAGAATGGTTATACTACGCGACTTCAAATTAATGTCGGATTAAAGAAATTGGTTTTTTAATGAATTTTTTTTTCTAAATCCCGTGAAACGTCCATTATGGTCTTTTCATCGTAAAAAAAAAAGAAATTTTAAACATTATTTTAGTGTAAGTTACATCGAATTCCAAGAGGGGGTGTTTTGAGATATTAATGTTTGAAGTTTTTAAACATAAAATTTTACATGAAATTAAAATTTTTTTAAAAAAAGTTTAGTATCATTGTAAAGCTTGATAAATTCTCTTTCAAATTCGCCTATTACAATTTATTTTTAATTTAGTTTTAATCAAATTAAACCGATTTAAAAAATCCTTTTCACGCGATAGTCTTTTCCTAGTGGAACGGTTTGAAATAGAATAGCCCACATGTATGTTGTAACGCTTTATTGTTAAAAACAATATAACATAAAAAAACATTGTTGTATGTGATGCATATAGAAATTATTGAGGAAACTACAAAGGTTTTATATTTCACTAGACTTTATTTACAAAAATCAGTTTCAATTCAGGTAATATGAAGTACTCTGTAAAACCATTCATATTTTTCTAAAACATTCTACATTTGTAGACGTAATATTAGTGTACAATTTTTTTTTATAATAAATGAAGAAACCCGGGTTCACAAGTTAGACTTATAAATCTTGATCGTTGACTTGAAATTTATTAATATTATTTCATGAAGATTTGGATGTGATAAAATTTTAAAATTCTGATTTATCTTCTAATAAGTATTAAAAAAAAAAACATTCACTTAGAGTGAATAAGCTTCAAAAAGTTCACTCACTTTTGTATTACGTCATTTTTATGGCAGTAAGAGTCTTAAAAATACATTTTTTCGTATGTATATATTTACACACGTACACGACGTTCTTCGGCAATTAAAAAACTAATTTGATGAATAAAAGTACTGTGTACAGTTAAAGGAACAAAAAACATTAAATCTAGTGAGGATATAGACACACATTCAGGATATCGACAAAAAAATGTATTCATTTGACATAAATTTCTATAAATGAAATATAAAATCACATTTCTATTTTTATATTTGAAATAAATTTAGAATACCAATCGATATCCTGATACCCTGTCCATTTAGGTTCATGTTAATCCACATTCATTAAATAATGGTCGAGATACATATGACAAACAGTTCAACCAGTGATAAAACTACATATGTTCACAAAAATTCAATCAAATAATCCGCACTATTAAGTAATTGCAATAAAATAAAAATCTGCTCTCGTACATAATTTATGTAAATATTTGTTTCACAGTCATTGACTTGACAAGATTTTGGAGTTAAACAATAATCACAATCAAATAGTATTTACAAAATAAAAGTCTTCGGTTAATGATTATTTCAAAAAAGATTTTATCGCATTCAAAATTTCAGCTCTTTAATGCAGACAGATGTTTCATTGTATAGAAAACTCGAGATTTTAAGGATTTACAAGTTTGATTAATACTTATGTAAATTTGCTTCTGTATATTTTGTGTTATTTCATCATTACCCTTGAATCCAGTTTCCACCGTAACTTTATCAAGTTTAGTAAGCACTGTTTCCAAATCTTGTAATCTCTCTGATAAGAGCTCTTCGACACTAAGCCAATTCTGTTTGGAAAAATATAAAGTATATTAGTTGTCATTTAGGGGTGAGTGAGAAGCAGTGAATCTCAGAAAACACAATGACACATACTGTCTCTCACTCTTACCTATATTATAGAATACAGACGGACACCGCTACAGTAACACAGTCGGAATGGAAAGAATCCAATGAAGGTGATTCCAGAATACGATTGTTTTGAACGTCGACGCGTTGATAGAACAATGAAAAACAATGGATCGACGCGTCGCTATCAACGCGTCGACGTTCAAAACACTCGTATTCTGGAATCACCTTTAAGTAATAAAAAATTTGGCTCAACCTATTCGTACAATGTATGGGATGCATAAACGTTCCACATATCTCATTTGATAAAATGTGCCTCTATCTAAATTTATTGCTTAATTAAAACATTTTTAAAGAACTGGTCCGATGCTTTATTATTTTGAGTGATTTTGGACTATTTATGTGAAACTTACGAAAAAGTTCCGTAGTAAATCAATGGTAAACTTCAATTTATTTAAAAATTCTCCAATTTCAAAATAAAGAAAAATGGGCAATTTTACTTCCTCATGGAGCAAGTGTTGTTTTACCCCCAAATCTTAGATCACGATTTTTTGACAAATCTTGACATATTTCGACTCCAGGATACCAAAACTGATGTTTTTAAAAAATGTCCATGTGTGTGTAGAATGTTAATATATGTATTAGGTTGGAAAACATAAAATAGTTAGAACCATGTTTTTTTTACGAAATTGTAGGTCTCCAAGGAGGATAAATTATGACACGTGATTGAACCCGACCGATCAACTCTAACTATATTTTTTTACATTTAAAACTTTCCAAAAATCGTTTTCTCGCGAAATTGTAAGATTTTGTTTTAAATTTATTAAAAATTAAAAATTTTGAAAACCATAATTTATAATAATTTTATTTTTATATTTTCTTGCAAGTTTCAATATATTTTAGAACCCTGCGCCGCCGCACAGTGTGCCTTTTTCTGAAAGTGTTCAAAACCTAATATCTGTTGAAGGAGTTTTCGAAAATGAATGGTTTACGGACGAAAATAAAGCTAAATAAATGCAGAATAGAGGAAAATTATAGAGAAACAAGGTTAAATATTTTTAAGGTTAGAGATAAATGTTTGAAGTCCCAAATTTCATCAAAAAAATTACAAATTTCAGTCTCTAAACAAGAAAAATGACCGAATTTAAGTAATATTACTCATTTTGGGGGTTTTTGGGTCGCTGATTACGAATCTGAAGTCAAATTTTAAAAATTCAAAAAGGCGGATCCAATATGACAGCTAAATTTACGATAATTTATAATGTCACTGTATTTTCAAGTCGCTAGGTACCTAAGGGTTTTTTGGGTCGCTGATTACGAATTTGAAGTCAGTTTTTCAAAATTCAAAATGGCCGACGAAATATGGACGCCCAAAAGTGCAAAAAATTATTGGATGTATATTGAACTGGGTATTAAGGGGTATTTTGCGTCGCTGATTACGAATCTGAAGTCAGTTTTTCAAAATTCAAAATGTCCGACCAAATATGGCCGAACAAAAGTGCAAAAACTGATTGGATTTGTATTGAACTGGTTATTAAGGGGTTTTTTGCGTCGCTGATTACGAATCTGAAGTCAGTTTTTCAAAATTCAAAATGGCCGACCAAATATGGCCTCCCAAAAATGCAAAAAATTACCAGATGTATATTGAACTTGGTATTTAGAGTTTTTTTGCATCGTTGATTACTAATCTGAAGACAGTTTTTAAAAAATCAAAATACTTATTTCCTGTTTTTCTTTTACACTTAACCATTCTAATAAAATTCATAAAAAATATAGTTATCTAGACATATAAAAGTAAAATCCGATTAATTTTCAACGAAACTTACCTTCAACCTTTAAGAAAAATTAAAACTGTACAACAGTATGTTCAAACATTGTTCTAGTGAATTTCAATATTTGCAAAATAAAATTTAACCATTCACAAAATAGTTTTTTTTCAGTTCTATTTTGACAAGGCAATGCTAATTTTACTTAAAAACAAAATTGTATTTAAGATACATGAAGTTGTTAACAAAAAAATTGAACATATAAAATGAATCGTTACTCTGATTTAATTATTATTATTATTCAACATTAAAGATATGTATGAGCATTTTGTAAAAAATGTAACAATGCTAACAGTAATTAACGACCCAAAAGCACCTTAATACCTAGTTCATTATTTGGACATATTTGGTCGGACAATTTGAATTCTAAAAAACTAACTTCAGCTTCGTAATTAGTGACACAAAAAACCCCTTAATACCAAGTTCAATACACATACAATAATTTTTTGTATTTTTGAGGAACCATATTTGGTCGAGCATTTTGAATTTTGAAAAACTGACATCAGATTCGTAATCAGCGATGCAAAAAAACTCTAAATACCAAGTTCAATACACACCTGGTAATTTTTTGCATTTTTGGGAGGCCATATTTGATCGGACATTTTGAATTTTGAAAAACTGACTTCAGATTCGTAATCAGCGACGCAAAAAACCCCTTAATAACCAGTTCAATACACATCCAATCAGTTTTTGCACTTTTGTTCGGCCATATTTGGTCGGCCACTTTGAATTTTGAAAAACTGACTTCAGATTCGTAATCAGCAACGCAAAATACCCCTTAATACCCAGTTCAATACACATCCAATAATTTTTTGCACTTTTGGGCGGCCATATTTTGTCGGCCATTTTGAATTTTGAAAAACTGTCTTCAAATTCGTAATCAGCGACCCAAAAAATCCTTAGGTACCTAGCGACTTGAAAATACAGTGACATTATAAATTATCGTAGATTTAGCTGTCATATTGGATCCGCCATTTTGAATTTTTAAAATTTGACTTTAAATTCGTAATCAGCGACCCAAAACCCCCCCAAAATGAGTAATATTACTTAAATTCGGTCATTTTTCTTGTTTAGAGACTGAAATTTGTAATTTTTTTGATGAAATTTGGGACTTCAAATATTTATCTCTAACCTTAAAAATATTTAACCTTGTTTCTCTATAATTTTCCTCTATTCTGCATTTATTAAGCTTTATTTTCGTCCGTAAACCATTCATTTTCGAAAACTCCTTCAACAGATATTAGGTTTTGAACACTTTTTTAGAAAAAGGCACACTGTGCGCCGCGCCACTCCGACGCCGCTGCTCATTTACTACGTACACCAGCGCGCCGCCGATAGATTATCGGGTGTTTCATCGGCATTGTTTTGTAAAAGCTAAATTTCAGATTTTTATTATTTTTATACGTCATAATTGATTTTTTTCTTAGAATTTGAAAGTCAAAAGTTAACTTAACCATTTTTCGACATTATGTGAATTTTTTCTGGAAGACTGAAATTTTTTCTTTAATTTTCTATATTGCCTTCATTATAGTACGCACTGCGAGATTTAAAATCATTTTATAAAAATTAATTTACAATGATTTTAATAGAAGTTATGGATTCTTGAATTTATGACATTTATAACCACATTAACGTCTGAAATCACAAAAATCGTAGCCTTACTGTGGAATATTACTACAAGTAGAAACATTTTTTTTTAATATGGGAATAGGGTTTCTTTACGTTTTTAGGATCGTTCTATAAGCTTGCGAGCTCAGATTTCATTTTTATCCATATGCAAAACCAATATGGCGGCCTTTTTGAAAAAATGTACAGATAAATCGACACTCTCTAAATCTGAATTAGTAGTTTTCTACTATGAATTAGTCAAATTCATGGCTCATTTTTCTCTAATTCATATAGTAGAAAACTACTAATTGTTAGTAGAAAACTACTAATTGTTAGTAGAAAATTACTAATTCTTAGTAGAAAACTACTAATTGAAATAGTGAAACTTTACTTTTCAAAAAAGTAGATTTTTTTACTAATTTAATTAGTAGTTTTCTACTACAAGATTAGTAGTTTTCTACTACAAGATTAGTAGTTTTCTAATAAAAATTAGTAAAATTCTTACTATTTTAATAGTAGCTCACTTTTCGCTAATTCATTAGTAGAAAACCACTAATTCAGATTTAGAGAGGCAAGTTTTTGTTTTATAATCATTATTTCTTCCCGAAAACATTCTTTTAATGTGTACTAAAGTGGCATAAACTGTTGTCAGATTAAAAATATGTTTTAGTTAATTCATCAAATTGAATATGGCGGCTACAAAATGGCGGATATTGTAAAAAAAGTAAAAAATTATTCTCCCAAATTTATGAAACGTGGTATATAGGGGTGTTTAGCGGCGCTGATTACGAATCAGTTAATATCGAGTATCAAGCGAATTCAATTACCTTTTCAAAAATCTTCCGCCATATTGAATTTTAAAAAAGTGTTAATCGGCGCGCCACCGTACGCCGGTTATTTTTTAGTTGAACGCCGCCGCCGTTAAAATTTTCCTCGGCGCAGGGTTCTAATATATTTTTATCAACTTGTAAGTGATTAAAAAACACATCAAATGATCTATGTGCGAACTTTCTAGTGTAATTCTTTTTAGAGTTATCAAGGTTTCAAAAATAGGAAATTAAAAAGAAAATTAATTTCTTATAGTTTAGTGTGAACCAGTTAATATAAATAATTCTTTTGATGGCCTGTACTGGTTTAATATTGATAGTTTTTATTTTAAGTCAACGTTTCGGTTGGGATCCCAACCCTTTTCAAGACTATAAACAAATATAATATTTGTAATACAACATAAAGAGGTTATATATTCTATACATCGTTTAAGCTATAATTACCTCTAAATGCGCTGACGAAAACATTCCAATGGATTTATTATTATAATTTGGATATAAAATATATCAATTTTTATTACATTTTAATAGAATAATGAAACTTTAAGAAAAAAAGAAAGAAGAAAAAGTATCCAATTATTCAGACTTTATCCATGAGTGGTATAGTTAAAATACTTATCAATCAAACTATAGTGAGATTAGAAGTGACATCTTGCGTTCGAGATTCGTGCTATGTTTAAAATTAAATTTTGTAGATTATTTAAACTTTTTAAATTTTAGAAAGAAAAAGGAAAAAACTAATAGATTAGATAAAAATAATTTCATTTTATGAATTTAATAATATTAGAATAAATATTACTAAGTCCGTTTATGTCTGACCGGAAATTAATACTATTTTTATTTTGAATGTATATCATTTTTAAAAAGTTTTACTTTCTTCTGTTTGATTCATAATCCAAAATTTTTGGTTCATTTATGTTAAAATTATGGTTAAGGTACGTTGTATGCTGTGCAAGGACTATAAAACAAAGATTTAATATAATATATGAAATAACTTGTAATCAATGTAAAAAATCTTATATTGGTCAAACAATTAGGCATTTTCGAGAAAGACTTAATGAACACTCTCGTAATATAAAAAATAAGAAAACTAATACAGCCCTTGCACGGCATGCAACGTACCTTAATCATAATTTTAACTTAAATGAACCAAAAATTTTGGATTATGAATCATGGGGGAATCTCTCCCATGCAAATCCAAGTTAGCTCCAAGGGGGGGGTCATGACCCCCTTGACTCCCCCCCTGGATACGCGCATGAATTTCATGAGGTGTAAACAACTTAAAATATTGGTGTAACCTAACTTTAATACTTAAAAATAATTCAAGTTAACTTTATCCGAGATCTTATCGACTACATATTTCAAAATCATTCCCGAAATTGTGATTTTTTAAATTAAATTTGCAAAAAATTTTTATTTATATCGCAGGGGGGATAATTTTTCTTACTGCAGTAGCGTCCGTCTTAAGAATAAATAGTATATTGTGCATCAAGGGAGGAAAGTGAATGATTGGAGTGACGCTATAAACACCCGAGTCGACAATCATTTTCCTTCAAAAGTGCACATATTATTTTTTTGTTTTAACAAATGCACCGCCAGTACAAAGAGGGTAAGTGCGACCTTCATGTTTTTGCATGTATTTGAATGTTAACATTGTGACAGCTGATGGTACTTTACAAGCTTTAAATCGTGTACCGAAGACACTGCCGAATTATTTTTAATTTTCAACTGATTATAATTGTCACTGAAAACTTAATAAACACAACCGAAAAGCAAATGAAATGTGACATATCAAAACAAAGCAAAACTCATTTTGTTCCCTAGGGCCTTCTTCTTCGTAGTTCTGTGCGCATAGACACGCGCATATATTAACCTTGTACTGACTCAAGTAGTCTTGTACTATAGGGATGATTATATGTAAAGCTCAGCTTAAAGGGCACCACAATCGCAAGTTTCTGTTGGCTCAATATTTTTAATATGAAAAATTGATTCTTTTAATTTTATAAAAACAAAAAGTAGAATTTGATAAATTAATTAAATATAAGCTGATTAATGTAATTGCAACTCATAAACCACAACTTTCTAATCTTTTCTTCAAGTCATTAAAATTTGTTTTACATAACCTAAAAATGTCCAAATCGGCAAACGAATAATTACATTAGAAAAGATTGATTATTTATACAATTGTATGACATAACATAATTATTAACAGCGCGTATTGACTTGGAATAGCTATATACATTTATCAGGATTTATATTTCTAGAGAGAATAACTATATCATCAGCAAATTCAATAATAATAGAATCTGCAGGTAAAATTGTGCGAAGTTTACGAGTGTAAATAGAGTATAAAATAGGATTATGTCATGAATATAGAAAAGAACTTGAAACCAAAATGTTATGGTACATTTTCAGAAGAATATTATTTGCTTCTTTGGGGAATTATTAGCAAGTGAAGTATCATTGAGAATGATGTTAGCTTCGCGAGCAGATTTATTAATAATGATAATTTGTCAAAATCTGAATTGTTAACTTCCAGAATGGAGTTTTTGTACATTGAATTTAAAATTTTTGCATAAGAGATTCCATTGATATCTTATCATTATTTCGACCAGGAAGATGTCGAAAGATCTTGAAAGATTTTCATCATAATTTAAATTCTCAGAGGGACGAGGACGAAAGCCTGTAAAATTTTTTCATTGAGTTTGTGATTTTGTATTTGCTGAAGGACTAAATGAATTTTGATTATTAAAATTCATGTTCGAGTCATTAGTGTTACACTGAGAAAATAAGTTGACTAAATACAACCATTTTTTGATTAAATTTAGCAGAGAGAGGTTGTTGATATAGCACCTGCAAAGCAATTGATTGATTTTAGCAGAGCATATGCTCCTGTATCCTAGAAGTTTGATTGTCATTGCCGGTGTTTTGTTTGTTTTGTCCCGAGGAACCCTAACCTAGAAATAAAGCTGCTTGGCTAGAGGCTTATTTTCTCAGTGTATCTAAAAAATCATTGTCATCATAGGGAAGAGATTTGAGAGATGACGAATCATTAGATTTTAATTTTTTAGGATTAATCTCACCTTAATTATCTGCCAAATTTATAGACTTAGTTTTAGTTTTATTCTTTAGCTCTATTAAATATTGAGCACTTTGGACAATATCTATGGTCAATTCCGATTGATTCAAAAAATCATCTCTAATACTTGGATCCTCAGAAATAGAATTCATGTTTCCATAATTGACTAAATTTTTCAAGTAATAATCCGCATGTGACAAGCCAGTTGACTTCTTGTTTGAAAAATCTAATTTAAATTAGAAACAATTGCGCGCTAAGTTTCGAGACTGCGCAAAGAGCGCTAAATGTCTTTAGGGGTTATGCCCGCCGGCAAAATATTAATAAAGGTCAAATGAGATCAAACACTTCACAAAACTTATTATAATTATGAAGAAGAAAATTAATGATAAATTAATCGACTGTTAATAACAGTTGCTAGGCGACCAATCCTTCCTAAGGTCGTCTTTTCGCGTAATTGCGCATGCGCTTCCTGTTTTGCTCCCTATATTTAAAAAACAGTTAATTTCAGCCTGCTACACACGTATTGGATTTACGTACTTTTGGTGCATATGTTAGAAAAAATGAATTATTAATTTTACCTGGCTTATTTCCAATGTAGCTTCATCATTCTCTTTATTTTGTTTCCTTTTATTTTTCTTCTGAGACCGTCGTGGTTTTGATTGCGACATTATTACAGCGCAAATAGACACTAAAATCGAAAGAGTTTCGCCACATGTTGATGCTCGTAGGAAAAACTTATTAAAGGAAATTGGCTGCTCTTGTTCCGGGATACTAGGTACCTTTATACTTGGCGACTTCCTCAACATTTCAATACAGTTCTCATCTGGATAAGGGGATTGTGCTAAAGACTCGACAAGTAAGGCAATCGCCATCAACTGTTCAGAATCATAAATTTCCCTCAAACGCATTACAGCGTCTATAGGAATCACTAAACTATTTATTTTATCTTCTTCGTTCTCTCCACGAAAACATCGAAGAACTGATGGAATTGTTTCTTGAACTAATATTCTTAATTCCCGAGATAATTTCATAAATAGTAAATTAGTATCAGCTTCAGCAATTGATGCCAGTACCCTTAATATGAGACTTCGTGCTTTTAATAAACATAATGCACATTCATGGGTTTGTTTCCTCATTCTAGGGTCTTGGACACCATTTATAATTGGCTCCCATCCAAGAACAACCTTTAAAAAAAAAAGTCTTTATCCATAAGGAAATATTTTTAGACATGTGATTATTAAAAATTTTTATATGTTGAGAAGTGAAATAGCTGACGGTAAATGATCGAAAATCATGAAAATTAATTTAATGATAATACCTCTAAATCTCTATTATCTCTAAGAAGATCCCAACTAATTGTATCTTCATATGGTTGTACGTGCATATTTGATAAAGAGTTGAGAAAAGCCGATGAACTTTCACTCCAGGTTAGTTCTACAAGCATTTTATCAACCGTTGTCGTAGCAAAGTGAATTGATTTTTCTAAACGTTCCCTTAAATCTACAAATTCTTGAATCTTTAGAAAACTTCCATACTTGTAAGCAAAGGTTAACTGATCTGCAGTCTAGAAAAAACAGAAAAACAACTTATACATAAATTTAATCAACAGCAGACCAAAATATTTATATAAATCGTTAAGAGACGTACATCTTTAGAATTACCAACGAAAAATTTCGCTGTGTGATCCAAATTATGCGATGCGTGTGACAAAAGACCCATAGGTGCAAGTAAAGGGATATGTAAAAATCCTAAAGAATCTAGCTGAATGTGCTTTGCATCTAGTAAAATGAAAGCATAATCAGCGGCCCCTATGAAACCTGCTTCCAAATATATCCGTATTAATAAAATCTTTATATGAAAATTAGAAGCACTTGAAGCTAAACATCGTTCCAGTAAGTCAATCGCCCTAAAAAAATGTAATATAAAAGTATTACACCATTATTAAAAGATATTTTGTATGCACTTTTGATATAATAAAAATGATATCAAATAGACTTTGGGAGACAGAGTTGCAACAAATAATTTATTTTATTTAAAGATGTTCAATCCATCACGTCATTTTAAAAAATCCAGTCTATGCCATTCTATGACAAATCGGATATCATTTAGATTAGCTCTTGCATTTGCGGTTTTATTGACAGATTTTTTTTTTTAGTATTTATGCACTAGAAAAACTCTGTTACCAAAAACGCACAAAATGTTTCCGTGGATTGTTTCTCATCGCAAGAGACCGTGAAAAAATCGCATGCATTTGTTGTGATTATCGCAAGAAGTGAGTTAGTGCTATGCATGCAACAACAGCGCGTACATTATTCGTAACAGAGATTTCCGGGTGTGCAGACTAGTATTCATAATTTTTCTCAAATTGTTATTCATAAAGTCATTCGAAAGATAGGTATACAATTTAAAAGAATTACATAACTTTTATTCAAAATGCCCACCACTCATTGAATAAGAAGCCGAAAATAACACTTTCTTAAAAATTGTTGTTTTCAAATCTTTTTTTTATTAAAAATATAAAAATAACATTTCAAACAATATTACTATAATATATTTTTTAGTTGTGCTACTCCAAGGGAGACTTTCATTATTTCAAAACAGGTTAGCTACTAGCAATGAAACTATGTATACAATTTTATTATATATTTTGTAAGAATAGTGATTAAGAGAAATATAAATCAAAATATTCAGGTATTGGTTTAAGAGATTTGAAAGGATAACAATTTTTAAATGTCAACAGCTTTCATTCTATCAGTCATGTCAAGCTTTTTTTTAAATGTTAACAAAAATATAAGAAATAATTCTATTGCAGAACAATTTTTATAATTTTTTGATTTAACAAGTTATTAAACAATAATTGAATAACTTTTGATCAGATAGTGTATGAATGGTTTGATATAAAAATTTGAAAAAAAAATCATGAATGCTAGTATTGACCAATTCTAGTTTCATACTTACTTGTAAAGATAAATAGCTTCTCCAGTTTCATGCCAAACTTGATGCAACAAATGAGTGGCTAATAATACGTACACATCTGCTGGACAAAAATCAGTCGGTAATCTATCTTCTTTAGGTGAAAGTTCACAACCTTTTTTGTAAAGATCGCAAAGTCGTTCAACCAAATCTATCCTTCCATTCAAATCAAGTTTAGGAGAATGGTGCATTCCACAAAGACGCTTTAATTGTTCAAAATGAATATATCTTTGAATTTGATCAACAGATTCCGGATATCCTTCATTATTAATTACAATATCTTTTTCGATCTGAAAGTAATTTAAAAAATTACGTTGCACATTAATTTCAACTGTTGGAATATTTTTTTATCTGTAAATCATATTTTTTTTATCTAGATTTTTCTCTTCTAAAAAATATAGATTATTCGTATCATCTTCTTTTAATGTATTCTTTTATTGTTATTACCTTTTCTAATAGTATATCTTTTTCGGATGGCGATAACAAATGTAAATACAATTTCAAATCGCCAACAACGCAGCCTTTTGATCCAAATTGATTAAAATATTTTTCCATATCTTCTACAGGATTCAATAAACATTCCAACCCACAATCTCGAGTTCTTTTAAGTAATTCAAGCCGAGCGAGATGGGGCGCTCGTAACTTTTTACCAGATCTATCTGCGGTTTCATCAAAAAATTGTAAGCATTCAGCTACTGATAGACACTTTAAACCTGCTTTTAAATAATCTTGATAAAACGACCAATTGTCTGCACTGAAACAGCAGTATGGTTTACATTATTAAATGTGACTTAAAAATTATACGACATTTGTTAACAAAATTTTTATACTTCCAACTTGGTAAGTATTTTTTATTACTCACTCTTGAGCAATAAGTTCCTTGAAAGCATTTACTGCTTCTGGATACTGCTCTAATTTGAGTAATAATTTTGCTTTCCTTGGTATAAGATTTGAAATACGATAAGCTAAAGGTCCTGATAAAACCTTCAATACTTCTTCGTCTTTTCCTTGTAATTCTAAGATCATTAAATACAATTGAACTTCTTGTTCAGCTTCGATTTTGTCTTCGTCAACCAATTTTAATACCTTTTATGGTAAAAAAATTTGTTTAATATTAAAAACCATTGTTGTAACATTTGTCGTGAGGACAATCATTTTTCATTTTCAAGTTAATGAAATGAAAATTTCAATACTAGTTTCATAAAAGGTAATATTTAAGAGGTCAGGCCACTGTATAATACAAAATTAGATCGTATTTTAAGATCTTTTTACGAGAGTAGAATGAAATAAATTGAAAATCGATATTTATTAAAAAAAAAAATAATTTTTTATTATAAACAAATTAATAATATAGTAATGTATTATATTATTATTTTTATTCCATATGTATAACCTTTATGGTTCTTTACATTTAATAATCCCCAATTTTTCTAATTCCCCATAGAATTTGGTCTAACCGCATTAACTGAAAATCTTACAATAATTCCCAACTTCCCATTTCTACAGTCTGAAAAAAGCAGTGTATTAATAACACGAAGCATGTTATTTTACATGCGGAAATATATGTTAGACGTAATAAGTTTACTACGTGCCAATACGTAATTTAGCATAATAATGTAAAAATATTATTTGCGAGAAAGTAATTCAGTAATTTTTTTTATCTTGTCGATACATTCACACACCGCATGTGAATATAAAGCCGATTTGTAGGTTATGACAAGAGATTTTTAAAATTCTGTATTGCTACTAATGAGACGAACCAAACGAATAAAAACGAGCAATGACAAATGATACAATTATTTTATCAATTACAAACATTAGTTTAGTAAGTATTATTTGGGCATGAAATCAGAATTTAAGTTATAATTTTCGGAGTGTCTATTCGTACAGAAAATCTCGACCAATCAGAAATTTGTAATGCAATTCTCGACCAATCAGAAAATTGCTTCAATAAGTACGAATAGCTCGTTCTATGTGATCTGGCTATTCGTATAGAAAATCTGTACGAATAGCCAAACCTCAATGGAACAGCTATTCATACAGAAAATTGTCAAAATCTTTCTTTTTGTGAAAATTAATGTTATACGGATATCTTTTGGTTAAAAGACCACTGTTTGTGACACAAGAACCCCTCCTTAGCATTTCCAACATTTTATTATGATTTTTCACAACCAAAACAAAAGGTATTACGCTCCCAAAGACAGTGTTTCAATTTTCTGTACGAATAGCCGTTCCACCTTGGTCTGGCTATGCGTACAGAAAATCTGTACGAATAGTCACGGCCTATAATTTTATACGCGATTTGATCTAATATTTACACTACCGGTCTCAATTGAGTGGACACCTCGCGGTTGAACTCAAATTTTGTCATATTTTACTTATTTTGTGATGTTTAATGAATAGCGTCAACTTCAAGGTGTAGAGTATCTCTCTTTTGAATTTATTTTAAAAAATGAATAAAACTTCAAAACGTGGATTTCAAACTACTGTTTTTCGATATTTAGTACAACAAGCCAAATTTTTCAAAACGGGATATTATTCCTTATTTTTTAACCATGTCTTCTACATTCTTCCATGTTAAAAGTTTGAACTTTATTCTCAAATATCTTAATAAGTAGCACCGCTTCCTACCTTTAAAAAAATATCATTGTATTCGTTGAATGTTCTATTATATAATATTTAAATGTATTAGAACCAAACAAATAATTACTTTCCGCTCGTAATAGCCGATCACTTGTTGAAAGCGATCTTGATATAAGCGGTTTCAACTGTATATGATTTTTTCTAAGTCCACCATGCCCCGCGCAATGCGTTACATTTGCTGCGCGAATGTGGTTTAACGCACCTTTAAAATTTGATATTTTAAAACATTTTTTTATTGTTTATTATTTGTTGAGACCATAGAATGCCTTTCGAACGAAAACTTTTTAAACGGTTTACAATGGCCTATCCCCTTAATAGTTTGATTTGAATGTAATTGTAAAAATAAATAAAAAACTAACCATTCTTTCTGCAAGTGGTAACGTAACTCTTTTGGCTATATTTTGGTCGGCCTGCATTGCTTGCATAACAATACTCATAACGGACCAAAAATAATATGGGTTTTTAGGAACTAATTTGTACAAAGCAAGGGCAGTATGTTGTTGCTTTTTAAAGTCTCCTAATCGTACATACGACATAAACAAATGTGTCAAAAGTTCTTCATTATTTGGATCCGCTTTTGCTGCTGCTTCGTATACCTCACTGATTTTGTCAGCTGAAATTTAAAAACTCGAAAAATTAAGAAAAATATATTATAGGCAAATCTAGACTCCCTAGTTCGCGTTTGTCTGGATTTTTCTTAAGGAAGAATCAGACAAACAATCGGAAAAAAGTTAGTCCAACTTCAGATTTTCGTATATTTTAAATAAAAAACTATTTAGAATTTAAAAGCGTTTTGGTGAAAGGGTAAACAATTTTATTTTCAACATTTTGATAAATTCAAAGTTACATTTGAATACAAATTACAATTTTCTATTTATTGGAAACGATTAAGATAACATAACCTAAAATTTGACAATTTTTCCAGTGAACAGAAAATTGTAATTTTCATTTAAATACAACTTTCTGTTAGACAAACTGTTAGATATAAGATTTGACATTCTTCCACCGAAACGCTTTTAAAATTTAAATAGTTTTCTTTATTCAAAATATACAAAATTCCTCATAGAGGATACTTTTGTAGTCTTTTAAATTTATAAAATTAAAAAAATATTTCTAGTAAACTTTTTATTCTCTAGATATGTGTCATATGAGCCCCTGATCAAATCTTTATATTCATATATGTGACGTTCCACGAGAAAAGGGACCTAATGCGGAAAAAATGCATTTTCATTTTTTTTATGCTAAAAGATAATTTTGAATTATTCTTTCATTTCCATGTTTAAAATTTTTTTTTAATTACACTTTTTGTTATAATGCTTCAAACCTAGGCATGTAAAGTGTATCACATTTTTTAGATTTTCTTTGAACGAACCGTCCCGTGAAATTGGCTTTTATTGGTTTCATTTTTTTATAGTAATTGGTAGTTTTTGTGCATAGACAAGGAATATGATTTTTTCATCAATAAGTTAAATTTTTAGCGAGAAAAGAATTTTTGACTAGAAAGGATATTTGTATATGAAAAACAAGGTGATTAAAAAATTTGATTGGTTATTTTCAAAAACCTTTATGTACAAACTTAGATATTTTGAGTTTATTTAGCCTACCAAAATTTTATTGAAATCCATTTAAATTTTCTCGAGAATATTAATAATTTTTATTATTATTCAAAATTTATTTACCTATACGCATAAAGTTTATATTTTGTTAAACATTTTAGAACAAAAATCGCAATTTTCAAAATTTTTATTGTTAACTGTAAATTTTTTTTAAAGTTTTCTCTTAAATTATTTTATAATTTCATGTTTAAATATGAATTTATTGCTTTACGAGGAAGAAAGATCTTTTTGCTGATGTGGAAACAAAACGTTCATGAAATAAACATAATTTTCAGCTTATTATATTTAAACATTAAATAGATGAATAAATTTTGTTTTGGAATTGTACAATGTAACACGTAATTATTAATTAACGAATGTATTTGAAAATATATAGTTATATTTAAACAATTTCAGTTTGTTATAAAAACTTTGGATTGATATCAAGATGAACTAGATTTAAGTTATATTAGGTTAAAAATCTAATTATTGACAAATTCTAAATATTTTCCTTTTGGAGATCAATTTTTATTTTTGAAATTTCATAGTTAATTTTATAAGAGCCGAACTTAAAATTACTTATTACAAAGTAACATTTCTAATAGCTGTTAAGTAGTTTATTTATTAACATAATAACAAAAATCTATTATAAATGAGCTTTGTTTGAAATGAATTTAGAATGAATTTAAAACTAAATAAACTGATTAAAAAATCTCTTTAAAATTTTATAGACAAAATATCGGTTTGATAGGAATATTGTTTGAAATAAGGATGAATCGTAATTTGAATCAAGGGAAATAGAAGATAATTATTCATAGACTAAATTGAAAGTTAGATCATTTAAAACAAAGGTGAATCAAATTTCAAATAGATTATAAGCTTGATAGATTAAAATTCCATTCAATTTATAAAAAAACTACTTGAAATATACAAGCATATGAGTTTAAATTGTGTGTTAATGAAAGACGAAACTAATAGTATTTGAATGAAAATTTGGACAATTAAATTGTTTATTTATCGATATTAGTCTCTCTTGATGTTTATATTAAAAATTGGAAAGATTAAAATCGAGATTGATGGAAGTTGTAATCAATTTAAATATAAATAAATTTGATTTTTAATTGATAGAAACTTAGAACAATTGAAATTGTGATCAGTTGAAATTATAAATTATTAAAATTCGGGTAAATGAAAGTTTAGAAAAATATTAAATAGGATTGATTTAAATTTACATAGAAAACTGAATAAATTCAAATTTAGATTAATAATATCAAATCAAATTTAAGTTACTTAATACTAATAATGTATTAATAATCTCTTGAAATATATATTGATATATTTGTTAATGAAAATGTTCTATTTCTTTTAATTTCTGATAAGAAGGTTGTCTTATTTTGACTTAATTTGATTTACAAGTAATACAGAACTAATATTTTTCTTTAATCTTCAATTTGCTGTTTACCTGACATAAAATTCTAACTTTTTCATAAATAATAAAATAAGAAAGCAAAAAGAAAGTTCCTAAAACTTTTAGGGTACAGTAAAAAAAAATAATAAACCTAAAAAGCCACGTATGGTAAAACACAAACTTTTGTAACATGAACCTGAATTTAAGTAATAAGAATAGGTATTTCTGAAAGACTTGTTCACCAAAATAGAGGATATAAATAAAGTGAAAAAAGAGAAACATACGTTGATGTATTTCTCTGTAACAAATACTCATTGCTTGTAAGGTAGAATCTTCGCAGGGTATTTCCATTCTAACTTTATCCATGATAACCTGACATTCGTTTTCTTTACCAAGCCTGAGAAGAGCCAAAGCTTTAAGAACTCTCGCACATTGATGGCCTGGTTGTTTCTTAAGAACCTTGTCGGCCTCTTGAAGAGCTTTTTTATTGTTTCCATAGTCCAGCCAGTCTAAAACATTAAAACTCGTGAAATAAAATCGTCAAGTTAATATTACATAACCTCTTCGCCGGTATACAAGAAAGCAAAAAACACGGAAGTTGACAACATTTTAAATGATTCTTATTCTGCTAACTTGATCTTGTAAAACTATTTATCATTTACCATAAATTGGCCTCAAACGACGTTCATTTACCGCATTATTCATATGGGATTTAGACGCCATTATACAAAAGTGAGTTTAAAGTAACTACTGGTAACTACCTTGCGGATGCTTTCGAAGTCAAAAAGTCGAAATAACGTCCAAGTCTGCGCATCCAGTGACGGTCCTAGAACCTTCTATACCCTTGGGCAGAAGGCGGAATTCTAATTTTTATGTGTAAAATTTCATGAAACTTTGGCCAATTAAAAAGTTTTATCAATTACTGTAATTTGTAGTTTCAAAGTTTTTTAAGGGAATGTGATGGATTATATGGGTGCAGGAAATTTCCAAAAAACTCGAATTTTAAAAAGTCGAATCTCCAAACGGTCGAATAACGAAATGGTCGGTCGAATATCCAAATGATCGAATATCCAAATTCTCGAATTTTTAAATTATCGAATTTCCAAATTGTCGAATCTCCAAATGATTGATTTTTTTTTTCATATGAAGGCCTAAGCAGATAGAAATACGGTTACGGGACCAGAGCATGAGACAGAAAAGGACAGAAATAGTCTCTGTCCTTTATTATCTCATGCCCTGCTCCCGTAACCGTATTCGTTGTGCTTTGGGCTTTAGTTTCCTATCTATGAAATGTGTTGGTTTAGTAGATTGGACAAATGCGCGAAATTCAAAATCATTATGGAAATTTAACAAAGTGGATATTCGACAATTTGAAAATTTAACAATGTGGATATTCGACAATTTGGAAATTCGACAAAAAGGAGATTCGGTAATTTAGAAATTCGAGAATTAGGAAATTTGACGAAGTGGATATTCAACAATTTGGAAACTCGATAATTTGGATATTCGATCATCTGGAAATTCGGCAAAATAGATATTCGACAATTTGGAAATTCGTCAATTTGGATATTTGATCATTTGGAAATTCGAAAATTTGGATTTTCGACAGTTTGGAATTTTGACAATTTAGATATTCGTCAATTTGGAAATTTGACAAAATGTATATTCGACAGTTTGGAAATTTGGCAATTCTACAATTTAGAAATTTGCCAATTTAGATATTTAATCATTTATGAATATTCGACAAAGTGGATATTTGACCGTTTGGAGATTCGATTTTTTGAAATTTGACTTTTTGAATATTCGACCTTCTGGGTTAAATTTAAAGAATTTGGACCAGGTACAGGGGTCACAGGGCCGAATTAGAGTTCCTATAAAGAGAGTTAGGACACGTGCCCCCTTCCACTAGCCTGTTGACAAACCGGAGACGGAAGTGACAATGAAGTAATTTTTGTGATTGGTTGAAAAGGGCGGGCGAAGTTTAAAAATGTCTGTTAAGAAAGCATTTTAAAATCAACGCGCTCTTTTCAGCCAATGAAAAAACTTTCAATACACTTCCGTCTCCGGTTACGCTGAGCCAATCAAAAGTTGAACCTCACGTGTCCTAACTCTCTTTATAGGAACTCTAGGCCGAATAAGATTATTCAAGTTGGGTGGGGGGAAATTCAATATGGAAGCTAGCCGGATGACTTATGACTAAGGACGCAATTACATGCCTGCGTCGAACGTTGCGTTTTTGTGTTGAATGGTGATGACCATTGGTGATGACCTGTTTACACCTTCGAAACAGGCCATGAGAGTGACAAAGATGTGACTATATTTCTGTCTTCCTCTCTCTCACTATTCAACGCAAGAACGCAGCGTTCGACGCAGACATGTACACCTAGGTGCATAAATGCCTTACCCCCAACTAGTTGTCCCTGCGCATGAGAATACGTGAGTAAGAGAGAGAGGTTGGGGGTAAGGCATTTATGCACCTAGGTGTAATTGCGCCCTAACGGTAAAGTTTTAAACGAAGGACTAGGGTATCAATGGATTAGAATAGACCAATCAGAAAATACTTTCCAATATGACCAATTATCTGATTAGTCTATTCTAATCCACTGAGGGTAAAATCCTATGTGAGCAGAAAGCGCAAAACCGAAAGCAGAAAATCATGAGAGTGAGAGAGACAGTGATATATACCTACGTCTCTCACTCTCATGATTTCTGCTTTCGGTTCAACGCTTTCTGCCCACATGTGATTTTACCCTGAGGGCGGAATTATATGTCTGCGTCGAACGCTGCGTTTTTGCGTAGAATAGTAAGAGAGAGGAAAACAGAAATATAGTCACATCTTTGTCCCTCTCACCATTCAACGCAAAAACGCAACGTTCGACGCAGACATGTAATTGCGCCCTGATACCCTAGTCTTCGTATGTATAAGACTTCACCCTAATGGCCTGTTTACACCAGCGAAAAAAAAAAATTTTCGCATTGGAGGGAAGAGGACAGACTGTGTATCTGTCCTCTTTACTCTCATGCAAAAAAATTTTTTTTTCAAAAGTGTAAATAAGCCATTAGGCCTTTAAGGTCAAAGTTGGAAAGTTACGCGTAACTTTACGTGAATTTCTTACGTTTGTAATATATGTATGTCGTACATACGTCATTTACTTCCCACTAAAAGAAAATGCATTGCGTAAGAAATTCAGGACGTAAAATACGTCAAAAACCCGACGTAGTTTACATGAGGTATATTGCGTGCACAACCCTGCTTAAGGTGCTAAGCTGCTTGCTGCTAAGGTATTTTACGTGCACAACCCTGATCAACATTTGAAAGAGCTCTAAAAATTTGGTTAATTATAGGTTATGTTGTGTGTTTACTTTTTAATTGATATAAGCAGAATTTAATTAATTAAAAATAATAAGATTAAGTATGTAATAATTCCTTTTTAAATTTAAAGGTATGACAAATATTTGTATTTATAAAATAAATTGTATTGTATTTAAAATTCGAATTTAAAATTTGAATTTAAAATTTAATTTAAAATTATTTAAAATTTAAACAATTTTCAAAATAATACTAATTTTTTAAAGAACAAGGCACTAAAATTTGAGGAAGGTATTTCTGTACTAACAGTAACAGTTCAAAGAAGGCTGTCAAAAATATGGACGAAATAAGTGATGATTCTTTTGATAGTTCAGATGATGATTTCTACACAAATGCTGTTGCTAGATTTAAAGGTACGGTTATTTATTGTTAATTATATATATGTAGTTTATTTTAAAACAACTGTTTTTAAACAGTATAAAAAAGAACAAGTTTATTGAAATGAAGGAGTCAAAAAATAGTTTTATTCTTTACACTTCAACATTTTACTTATTCGCAAATTGATGTACCTTTAAATTTTTTAATTAACTAGTTATATCGTGCATATTTATTTAACAGTTTATCTTTCTATCAGTAATATTTTGTGTATTAACATTGTGTGTTCAATTATTGTAAACTTATATTAACTTTTTTGTATAATTTTATAAGAGGATCAAGTTTTTCTTCGAACTTTGTCAGTCATTTAAAGACTTCGGAATAATGATCAGACAATAAAAATAAAAATTACTAAATTGTACAACAGAAAGTTAATTGAAACTGTCAAAATTTGAATCTTAGTTACATTTATTTTCCCTTAAAAAAGTTTGCACGAAAAACTACACTGAGAAAATGAGAAATGACTGAGTACTGTCCGGACAGGAATGGTTCCTGTCCAAATAAAAAATTTTAATTAGACAGCACTCATTGCTTTCTAGACATGAACCATTCCTGTCTGGAAAGGACTCAGTAATATCTTGGACATTAATGAAATGGACAGTAGTGAACCCTGTCCAGACAGGAGTGGTTCATGTCCAGACCTGAATGATAACTCTCCGATGGTGAAATTAAAAGAAGGTTAATTTGTAAAATGTAATAGACGTCATTCAAAATAATTGTTTATAAGTAGCATAATAGAAGGTTTTAATAGTGTTAATAGAAAGAGATATTCAAGAATAGATACAACAAAGTAAAAAACAGTCGTGTAAATCTTATTTTATATCCGGAAAAACTGTTTACATGTTCTTTTATTTATATTACAAAGTAAGGTTTTTTTTTAAAAAAAACATTCATTTTTAAAATAAAAGTTTACAACATTTCTTTGGACACACTAAGGGACTGAAGATTTTAATGTTTATAAAAATCTTTGAAATTTTAATGCGTAATGTTACAGGTTAGGGGAAAACGCAGTTTTTCCTAATATTTCATATGCTTCATATGAATTTTCTAAATATCACACTGAACGCTAGAAAGGTTATATTGATGTCTGAAATGTTGTTTACGATTTTTAGTATGTTTCATAGAAAAGTTAATAAAAGAGATTGCTCACAAAAAATAGTCTTTGAAGGTTTATTATTTTTGTAAATTTTGAATAAAACATTTGAAATATTTAGAAAAGTACGTTTTTTTCTAACCTGTAATTAATAAAATTTCAACTTTGTTTTTATAAAGATTCAAATCTTCAATCCCTCAGTGCAGTTTTGTCCAAATATAAAAAAAAAGTTATACGTGTGTTCTTTATCTTTTTGTGTGTATTCTCAAATATCTGTAAAAGTTAAAAAGGATGAAAGAGATCCCATTTGAATTTCTATGTGAATTGTTTCATTACTTCATTCGGATTTCATCTTAAATCATTTTGATGGTAAGATTACTAACATTCTATTAATTTCACTGTACTTTCTATTGACTTCTATTGACAACCTTTTATTATGCTACTTATATACAATTATTTTGAATAACGTTTATCACATTTTACAAATTAACCTTCTTTTAATTTCACCATCGGAGAGTTATCATTCAGGTCTGGACATGAACCACTCCTGTCTGGACAGGGTTCACTACTGTCCATTTCATTAATGTCCAAGACATTACTGAGTCCTTTCCAGACAGGAATGGTTCATGTCTAGAAAGCAATGAGTGCTGTCTAATTAAAATTTTTTATTTGGACAGGAACCATTCCTGTCTGGACAGTACTCAGTCATTTCTCATTTTCTCAGTGTATACATTTTTATCATTTTGCTGCGAAATTAAGGGGTTACCCGCAGTCATAACTTTCAAAAAATCGATTTTTTTTGTTTACCATTTTATGAAAATACATCATCTCAAAAATGTCTTCCCGAATTTTTTCCCGAAAAAAAAGTTTGGAATCAATTCATCAATAATTGAGGGAGTATAAATATTCTAGAGATTATTAAAATTAGAGAATGAAGGGATTAAAAATCAAAATCTTATGTAAGCAAGTTTTTTTGTCGGGTCACGCAATAGGTTTGTAAGCTAAACTTGAAACTTTAAACCCGTTTTTCTCAAAACCTTGTTTTTAATATCAGTTAGTAAGATTACAAGAAAACCGTTTGACCGATCCTTACCAAATTTAGTAGTATTTTTTTATACATTGAAAAGAGCAGTCCTTCATGGAAGAATTTTCTATTTTGATGAAATCTGATTTATTTATTAACAATTAAAAGACAAATTTTTCTCGAAATTCAAAGTTTTAACTTTGACCTGCCGCCAATTCGTCAAAAAAATTTTTTTATCAAATCTCTTCGATTAAGGACTAGAAAAACTAATAATTTATCAAAATTAATTTGAGTTTTTTATTTGAGATGACTGTGAAGAAAAAGAGTGTTCACCGCAAAAAACTTTTTGTGAACAGACCTTCAAAAAATTGTCTGTAACTCATCAAGTTTTAATGGTTTTTTAATCAAAATTACATGCAATATTAATGAAAATATGTACAGTAGAATTCAAAATGATTTATAAAGATTTACGTATTGGTTTAACTAAAACAAATTTTTAAAGAATATCGATGTTTTCGCTCTATGACTGCGAGTTACCTCTTAAGAAATAATAATACTAATAAAAAAAAAAATAAAAAAATAAATATGTGATGCGATATAAAGAATGGGACCTAAGAAGGAAAACATTGTAGGTTATGTTCGGTGATAGTTTTACCTTGATTAAAAGTTCCTTTTTAATTATGTAAAATAGAAACCAGTTTTATTGAATATTTTGAGTAAATTGAAGACTTAAACATTAATAGTTGGTATATTTAGAGAATTTAACCCTCTTTGTGTATTTCCATTCCAAAAATCACAAACATAACCTAAAAGTTTTTTCTTAGATCCCTTTCTTCCCAACGTGTCATATATTCATACCCTGAGAAACATCTGTTGTCAATCCAAAGAGTAGAATATTGTATAAAGTAAAATCTTCCAGGATGGCCGCAAGACTGGGAAATCTGGTAGTGAAGAAAAAGTCAAGTAAAAATCAGAGATTTTTTTATAACATCATCAAAAGTCAGGAAAATTGTCCTCAAAAGAATACCAAATGAAAATTAATTAAATCGCGGGAAAAAATATAAAATTTTTAATATACACAGAAAGATGTAAAGCAACTGAAAAATTTGTTAGTCAGGGCCAATGAAAAATTGGTCAGGGAAAGGTCAGGGAATTTTGAAAGTAAAATTTCGCGGCCATCCTGTTTTTGTAAAATGTTAAGACTTATTCGCCTGTAAATATTAGAATTAGGTATTATTTTTTGTGTAATTTTCAAAAATCGCAATTTCACGTTGATATTTTAAAATCGCATAAAAAAGTATTTAAGTTTCAAAAACTATTGAATAAATAGTCGGTACGACGGGTGTGCGAACAGTAAAAAATGTCTACTAAATTTGGAAGAAGCTAGTTTAATTCAGGAAAAAGATACAGAATTGAAACTTGGATTGTTTGAAAGCTTGAAGAATTCTGCGTTTAGTGATATATAATTCAAAAGTTTTAAACCTTTTGAAAATATCCAATCAAATTGTTTTGAGCACCTTTTTTCATCGAAAAAATTATTATTATTTTGCTTACTTGGAAGCGAAATGTCCATTAAATGGACATAATTTTTATCTAGTTTAACAATGTACTGTAATTTAAGATCCAAAACTATGCCAGAAAAAAAATTGACACCCTTCGACAACAAGTTGAAATTTTGTTCTCTCTCACATAAAATATAAATCTACGGTTTTCAATTTTTTTTACGAGCTTCTGTTACAATTTTGAATAAAATTACGTGTGGATTTAAAAAACTTTTGATTTAAAAAAAAATTGAAGTTTCTAAAAGCCGCTCAAATTTTTTTTTTATTTTATCACTGTAGGAAATTTTTAAATACAAAATGTTGCTAGAAAAAAATTTTTGCACCTCTAAACAATGCGATTTATAATATGTTGAAATTCTATTGCCCACATACCACCTAAACTTGTTACAACTTTGCCAACCTTTTTTCAAGATTCTAAACTTGTAGCAAAGTTTCTGGAATTTGACGACACTTGAGAAAAGGTTGTCAAAGTTGAGGCTAGTTTAGGTGCTGTGGGGGTGGTGCCTCCCCTAAACAATATATCTGTTTCTATAACCCCTAATAAAAAAACGGCGTTTAAACTTTTTTTACAGTTAAAAACGAAGTTTTTAAATTTGAAGCGTTTGTGTTATCTGCTTTAATGCTACTTAACTTTTTTTTAAGAATAAGAAAATTTTTTTTTGTCAGTAACGTAGTTAACAACTTGAGTAGTAGCTTACTCGATCCTTTTCACGTCACTGTGCGTATTATGCAAAATTTAAAAAATTATTACTAATGTAAAACATTTAAATAATATAATTTTTTTCAGCTGCAAAAGAAAAAGAAAAGAAGAGATCCAGAAAAAATGATCGAGTTTCTTCCCTTATTGCAGATGATACCCCAATAGAGTACGTTCTTTCTGATTTTGCTGTTTGTAGAGAATTGTTTATGTTTGTTATGAAATAATGTTACAAAGAAATAAATTCACATTTAAATAAATGATTATTGTCATCTTTCAGAATCATCGATACTGAAGAAACTACATTAAAGGAAACAACAAATGAATCGAGTAAAGAGTCAACAGTCGAGTCAAGTTCAGTAACTAATAATATCGAAATACATGACACCTCAGATTCAGAATCAAGTTCGTCAAAAGATAAAGAGGTAAAATGATCATCTCATAATAACCCAGAGAGCACCGAAGTTTCCAGGAAGTTACCAGTGTTAGCTAACTTAGTTAACTTCCTGCTAACTTCCCGGAAATATATCAATGTTCGACCCTTTTAAACTTAACCTTGTTAATTTCCTGATAACTTCAAACGTTAACTTCCTGTTAACTTCAAATGTTAACTTCCTGTTTACTTCAAATATTAAGTTACTGAAAGTTTTTATAGTGAGTTTGCAAAAAACTTGTAATAGAAGAAAAAGTCAAAATTTGTTTCTTTTAAGTTTTAAATTTATTATTTTAAAAAATATTTTTATTCATTTTTCTAATAAATATTTTAATTTATTTATTAATGCATGACAAGTATTGGTATAATAATCTCCAGCCCAAATTCAGTTACGAAACTCATTCATGAGAAAGGCTAGAGAACACGTGCCCTGCTGCCACTTGTCGAAACCAAAACACGCGTGAGAATCTTTAGCGCGCAGACGCGGCATAGACGCGGCGGGAATCTGCTAATATTTCAATTTGGATTTTTAAAGCATTTAATCAAAGACAAGAAAAAGAATATAATAATACAAAATTTAAACAAATTCTTAAATTCGTATCGCTTTATGATTATTATTAAAAAATAATATGGTTAGTTATGAATAAATACCTACTAATAATAAATATCTTCTATAAATAAGTATTTAATTCTTGAAGATTCTGAAAATCTCTTAAGGGGTTAAACCACTCTAGAACATCAAAAATAGGCCTAATTTTAATATTTTTTTTTAAAGAAAATTTTAAAAGTAATAGAAAATATGTTTATGTATTTTGATTAGGTACATTTTAACGAGAAAAAATATATACTTCATAAATTATTTTTTTTAAAAATATCATATATATAGGTACGTGATGGACACCCTTTTTGAGGGGAATGACCTCGCGTCCGGAAAGGTTTTTGCTACAATTTTCATCCTAGAACAAAAAACCAATTTTTTTTTATTTGTACATCTCAAAAGCTAGAGAAAGACGTGAGGGATTTTTATTTTATCGATTTTTGCAAAACTGGTGAACATTTGAAGAAAAAACAGAGTGTTTTCCTTTGAAAAAAAAGGCACGAAATTGTTTATAACTAAAAAAATTTGCAACATAAAAAAAATCCCTACCTCTTTCTCTAGATAATGTTTTTAAGAAGCTACAGTTAAATTTTTAGGTAAATCGGTTAAGATTTGTGGAAGTTAGGTTTTCGGCCAGCTCAAAAAATGTGGTTTTGAGAAAAACACGTTGGAACAACTTTATTTTAGACGGGTAAAATTAAGCACTTCTTGTGGATTTTTTTTGTAGAAGAAAATGGAAGAGAATAATAATATTACAGGATGTTATTAGACATGTATTGAAGTAAACAAAAAATATTTTTCATTTAAAAAATTTCAAAATGGCGGCACTGGAGACGTTCCCTTGAAACATACCTTATGTATGACGACTCTGTGGCACACAGTTCAACCATCTAGAAGTTGAATTTACAAAAAATATTTACTAAATTAATCTTTTTCGTCTTATTCTAGAAGGTTCAAAGTACCTATAAAGCCAATAAAAAAATTAAGTTTTTAAAAATTCTAGAGTGAAACTTTTTAGTTTAAACTTTGCTAGTTTTTTCACTGTTAGTGGAAATGTAAACATAAAATAGTTTTTGAGTTATACAGTTTTAAAATTTTGAATTTTTTTAAAATGTAGTTTTTAAATTTATTATATTTCTGAGCAGATTGCATATTATAGGAGGGGGGGGGGGGGGACTGAACTTCGCCCGGGGCGCATAAAGTGCTAAAGCCGGCTCTGAGTGATGTAATTAAAGGTGTATCTTAAAGTTAAAAAGTTTTGTTCTGAATTTATTGTAATTTAATTTATTTTTTAATTACTTTTTTATTTTTTAGAAATTATAAATAAATTAATTAGTTATAAAGAAATCAGAAAGAATTGAAAATGATAACAAATAAAAATGTTATTTTTAAAATAACATTAAATTCGGATTTTACTTTTCAATAATCAGTTACTTAAATTAAACCTTTTAAATAATAAATAATAATAATTCTCCCTTATGAAAAAGTATGACAGGAAAAGTATGATAGGCCTGTCATGAATTCTCTGTCATATTTTTCCTGTCATTTTTTCGCGCTGACAGGAAATTCCTGACAGAAAATGCATGATAGCAAATGTATTACAGGAAAAAGGAAGCCTTATACAAATAATGTCGTTAAAATAACGTTAGGAATACCTGAGGTTATTTTGCGATGTCAAGAAAATATTGTGAGGAAAATAAATATACTGTTTTATTTGTGTAAAAAAAAATAGTATAAACATTACGTTAAAAGATTTATTCGCCCTGAAAAGGAGAATTGAAATCCAGGTTCAATTCTACGAGTCTCACTTTAACTTCATTAACGCGTCCCGAAAATTTTAAAAACATTTTCGACTTTACTCACGACGGATGATACAAGACTAAACGGTTCTCGAGAACAGTAGCTGTTGTCTGTTCGAGGCGAGGTTAGTAATTGCTGATTGGCCGATGCGCACTCGATGTACCGAGGACGAAACAATTAGTTTTTCTGCTCACTGTGAAATATTCTAATTGGTTCGACTTCGGTGCATCGAGCGCGCACCGGCCAATCATCAATTATTAACCCCTCCTCCAACAAACAATAGTTACAATTCGTGGCAACTGTTCAGTCTGGTTCAGTCTTGTATCATCTGTCGTGAGTGTAGTCTCGTCGCTGTCGAAAAAGTTTTTACCTGGATTGAACCTGGATTTCAATTCTCCTTTAAACAATCGGACCTTTTCAGGGCCAATAAATCTTTTAACGTAAGATTTATACTATTTTTTCACACAAATAGTATATTTATCTTCCTGACGTTATTTTCTTGACGTCGCAAACTAACGTCAAGTATACCTGACGTTATTTTAACGACGTTATTTGTATAAGGCATCCTTTTTCCTGTAATACATTTTCTATTATGCATTTCCTGTCATACATTTCTTGTCAGCGCGAAAGAATGACAGGAAGTTTACGACAGGCCTATCATACTTTTCCTGTCATACTTTTTAGTTTTTCATAAGGGTTAGCTCAAATGAACTTTAGGCTGAATGATATTTTCTAAATGTTTTTTAGGACAAATGAGCTTTTGGCTAAATGAGTTCAGGTCAAATGGGATTTAGGTTAAATGAGTTTTAGACCCAACGAGTTTTATACTATAAATGGGATTTATGTAGAGCTGTGTAAAATTATAAAATTCGATCCTCTCCATGAGAATTTACATGGGCTCGGTTCGGTTCGAATTTCGATCCCATGCAAAATTCGAGTTTCTGCACAGCTCTAGATTTATGCCGAATGAGTTTTAGGTCAAATGGCAATTATGATATGGGTTTTAGGGAATATTTATGCGTCCTTCAATGTTTTTAAAGGGGACCTTTTAAAAGTTTTATAAGTCTGTTCTTTTTTAAGTATATTCATAAGACTTTTATTTAATTAAACTCTAATATTATTGGTGTTGAAATATTAATCGTTTGCTGTACATTAAGGGATATTTAAATCAAAAAGTAGGAAAAGATGGAGTTATAAAAATCGAGTGCGTTAATTGTTTGTCTTAATAGCTCCTTTTCTTTCTTAAATGTAAAAACTCCTGCATCGTATCAAATTCAAAAAATTTTGTATTTTTTTTAGAGTGACAATGAGGATTTAGAAATAACAGGATTTACGAAACCAACTACAACAAATCGTACGGATTGTATTGTCATTGATCCTGATGATAACGAGAATTTATCGATGGAAGCTGATTCTTCGAAAACTGATCTTTCAGAATATGAAAATTACAATATTGAAATAAAGGTTTTATGGCGATCTCATAAACTTGTTCACTTAGAAATGAAGTTGGTAAGTTGAATATTAGGTATTATTATATATTATTTTTTTCTTTGGTAGTATTTTTTCCTTCATTATTTTAATAAAAAATTACCATCTTTTCGATTTTTGGAAGAAGGTTAAAAAAATAGACACACAATTTTTTGAAATTAACGTGTGCCAATAAAGTAGCTGGACTAAATTTAATGTTAAATAAAAAATTATAAATTATTCTTAAAAAATTAAAATCTTTTTCTTTATGAAATACATATACATATTTTGTAGAACTGTAGTTGGGACCTAAGGCTACCACATCGATGACGTTTTTTGGTAATTTGACATTCCTAAGATTTTAAGATGTCTGAAATAGTTGTTCCATGTCCTGCTATAAAAATTCGTACGCATACCAATGTTGATAATAAATTGTGGAAATATGTTGTAACTCCTGCAACTTAGTAGAAATTGTGGTCTTGACAAGGATTAGGACCATGTTGCTCAGCAATAAATTTGAAAAAACTCGATGTAGCCATTGATGAAAAGTACATAATACATCCAGTACTGCCGTGTTAGGGAAAAAAGATGTAAAAACAATGAAAACATTATTGTTTATGTACTTTTTTCCTTAACACGGCAGAGTACTCAAGTATTTTAAGTGAAAGACAGATTCCCTTCCGAATTGTTATATGTATAAGAAAAAAAGATTCGATTCATGGAAGGTAGATAGATAAACATAAACAATTTTCAGCCAATATTCAATCAATTCCAATTGTAGCAAAATATTTCAAAAATATTGTAAAACTGGGCAAATATACTACAAATAAATGAAAAACAACGAATATATTGTATACAAAATTGACGGCAAAGACTGCTCTGCGAACTATATTGGCGAGACTAACGTACATTAAGAAAACATACGAACAAACATAAGTCAAATTATATAAAAAATGATCCTGTTTTCAGTACACATCAATCTGAGTACAATCACGAATTCGATTGGAATAACGTTCAAATTATAGATCGCGAAGCAAATGATAAAAAACGTGTTTTTCCGAAATGTTGCATATACGAAATCACGGTTTTACTGTTAATAAAAAAAAAGATATTTTATACTTGAACAAAATTTATTTTCTATTAATAAATCAATTGAAATTGTGATTATACCACCCCTACTAAGTCTGTCTTTGTTTACTATAAAGTTCACTGACTCCGATTCTTAGTTACTCTTTATATTTTAAAATATTTTTAATTTAGTTTTAATAAAATGCTTGTCTCATCCGGACAAGTATTTCAACTGTTTGACAAGTTACAATATGTAACAATTAAATTTTATCTCGGTAAATTTTATTTAATTAATATTTTGTGTTTTTTGTTTGTTAATTTTATGTTTGTGACACTTTATTATATTTGTATTAAAATAAATTTTTAGAGTCTGATGATGATGACAAACCAATTCATCGAAACGTCGCTTTGACTATAAAAAAAAATAAAATAAGATTGTTTATGTTTATTTATCTATTTATCGATTCTTCTTTTCTTATATATATATATATATATAACAATTCGGAAGGGAATCTGTCTTTCACTTAAAAAGGTTTTAATTTTTTAAGAATGTTTTATAATTTTTTATTTAATATTAAATTTAGTCCATCTACTTCATTGGCACACATTATTATTATTTTCTTGCTTTCATAAGACAAATTTAGGAATTTACGTACATGTTTGTGTGGGACTCGACCACTTGTGTCAAAACCTAACTAAAATGATTTTACAACAGTTTGTGTTCAAAATTCGATTTAACTGCCGGTTTTTATGCACTTGTTTCTTAAAGGAGGGGAAATCGGACCGTTGGCCATAGTTTCTCCCTCCAGTAATGCTCATCAAACACGCCTACCAACCTTATTATTCGTTTGTCACCATAGATGTTTTTAAAACATCAGCAGTCGCGTGGGTGTACATATTTCACGTTTTAAAACATTTAGAATAATTTTGAACCTGAAAAGGTCCTATTGATAGCTTAATTTGTGTTTGTTCTAATTTGATGTTTTAATTTGGTTCTTTTGTTGGTTCTCCTTATTTTCAGGTTTATTATCAGCGACCTTGAATGCCCCAGAGTAACAAGGTTTAAGCATTTACGATTGATCTTTAATTATTTCGTCAGCCATATTGGATACGCCATTTTGAATTTTTGAAATCTAACTTCAGATTTGTATTCGGCGACCCCGGAAACCTTCGAGTAACAAGTTTCAAACGAATTAAATCACTTTAAAAATTCGTCCACCATATAACTTAACCGCAGGCATCACATGCAGTCACCTTTTTCACCTTTTTTTGACGATTTATCACCTTTTTTCACCTTTTCTGGGGTCAAAAATATATAATTATTTGTAAATATTTCGAAGTAGATTCATAAAATTCAGATTCAATGTTAGAATTTAGTTTTGTTGATGATTGATACAATAACAAAAATCTTATTTACTAATAATAAAAACATACTTATTCTATATGAAAAATAAAAGGACACATTTTTTTATTTCTGATAAAAGTGTTTTTTTTTACGAAATTTCGCTATTTCTCCTAATTAATACAATCAAATTTTGTTTCTTGGACCTTTTAGAAGGTCTTTTCTTCTTCAAAATGCTGTTTGAAATTATAGATGTTTTTCTAAAAAGAAATAAAGTCCATTTTCTCAAAAACCCCACCTTTTATTTATTTAAAAAGATACTAAACCATATATTGTCAGCTAAGAGAATTTTTTTATATTTTTCGAAATATTCTTTTTTACACAAAAATTTGAGTTTGTTAGTGTACATTAATTATTATTGATATTATAAAAGGACTTATACTTCAGCTGAATTCATTGCATTTCATTTGTTCTTATAATTGCTTACTAACAATCTCAAATTTTAAATAAAAAATTTTTTGTAAAAATTTTTTTCTGGATGCGAGTATAGTTTAGCACGTTTGAAACTTCTAGGAATATTTCATGATATTAATAAGAATTAATGGTCAAAATTTTAAAGAAAAAAGGTGGAATTCTTGAGAAAATAGACTTTATTTGTTTCTAGAAAGTCATCTATAATTTTGTTAATTTTAAAGTCTTTTAAAATTTTCAAGCTGCATTTTTAAAGAAAAAAATATCACCTAAAAGATCCAATAAACAAAAATTGATTATATAAATTAGAAAAACAATTACAAGTGAAACAAAATTTTTTATTAATTATTGAAGGAAATATCTTCTGTTTAAAGCCAGTGATATTATTTTATAGAAAATATATGTGTATTATCCATAAAATTTTATATTGTTATTTCGAGTTTTACCATTCAAAATTGAAGTACTCCTAACTTGGTTTAAAATAAATTTTAACAAAAATAAAAAAAAATACTTGTCCTTTAATTTTTCACATAGAATAACATATTTTAGTGGAAGTTAAATCTACAACTTGAAGTTAGTCGGCCTGTATGATTTGAAATGGATTCAATCGATAGAACCTCATTAAATAAAATATGTTTAAATTTTTTATTAATATTTAATGATGATAAAATTTCGATATAATAGAAAAGTTCATAAAACAAGACGCGTCGGAAACAATTTAAAGTAGTTATTCTGTTTACCTATTGTTTATGTTATGTAGGGGAGAGGGCCCCAAGTTGGACACCCTTTCGATTTATTGCTGTAGAATCCAAACCAAATAAAATATATTAAAATGTTTTATACCGGATGAAAGTACAATTTATAAGGTAACTTATGGCTGCAGGGATAAAATTTTATTTTGAACATAAACATTTTTTAAAGCATTTTTTCTAATTGTTAAAATTTTCGGTCTAAAAAAAGTGGCCCCAAGATGGACACCTTTTTAAAAGTCTCTGAAAAGTGTAGTAAATAAAAAATTAACATCGTGTAACAATCCTTAAACTAATTTTAAATCATTTTACGGAATTTATCAAGAAATAACATTTCTAAAAACTTCAAGTTAATAGCTTAACAGTAAAAAGTAATAAAATATCGACAATAACATCACATTTTACCAAAGAGTATAAAACTCTAAGAAATTTAAGTATCAATATGCTACTGTTTATATGATTTTAAACACATTCCAATTTGTTGTTTGTTATATTTTTTGTTACCTTTTTGTCACCTTTTCCAGGGAAAAAATTCTAATTCAGCTGATCCTACGTTTTAATGCTAATCAGTTGACAATGACATAAAACTTGAAAAAATCCACGCTGTTTTGTCAGCTTCGAGTTTGCTTTTTAGATGTATCGAGGAAAAATTCGTTATTTTGACTTTTGTACAGATCGCGCTTACACGTCTGACATACGTAAAATTCTACTATTAAGGTAGTAGCTCAGTGTGACGCTTGAAATTTCGATGCTTCTTCACGAATTTTTTTTAAGCGGGTAAATAAAATGCGATCGTTACGAACTTTGGATATGGTTTTATTGATGTCTGAAACTATATAAAAATAATTTTTTTTGCAATAATTTACGTTAATTTGTTAATAATTTTTAACGTCGAAGTAGACTCCTCGGAAAAAACAGAAATTTTTCGGTTCACTCCAGGGCCTTTGGCACTCACCTGAAATAAAAAAAGTCAAATACATACATATGTCTTTGAATTTTTTATTTCAGGTGAGTGCCAAAGGCCCTGGAGTGAACCGAAAAATTTCTGTTTTTTCCGAGGAGTCTACTTCGACGTTAAAAATTATTAACAAATTAACGTAAATTATTGCAAAAAATTTATTTTTATATAATTTCGAGCGTTACACTGGGCTACTACCTTAAGTTCTTGAACTTAGTGTTCCATTTATCTATAACTAAGGAAATGTTTTTCCTAATGCACTTATGATGTGACTTTCGTAGGGAATGGCAATATTCGTTAGCCCCCATTCGATTATTTTTTTTTATTATTCGAAAACACAAAAACTATTTTTGAAAAATTATTTTTGTTTTCACTACCGTTTTTGATTAAATTAACCTTCAACGCACTTTTTTTTTATACCAAATAGAATTTAAATAATCTAAAAATTGGCTTTGTAAAATATCGTTGCAAATTATTTTAATACGTAATGGTTTTCACCGATGCAGTGCAGCGTGCAACGCATGATAAAAAGTCAAATATTAAAAAATCTGCTTGTTTGCACTAAAATGTTTTTTTATTTTTTGATTGGTAAGATTATAAGGAACATTTATCAATGAAAGTGAGAAAAAAATCGCATGCAGAATACAGTTAAAATCGAATTTGTTTATAAAAAATTATTAAAAAAATGGGTAACTTTTTTTTTAAGTTTCACAATATCACTTTAAAGTAGAACTTTTTGTTGACATTTTCACCAATTTTTATTTAAGTTGCGTAAAAACTTCATGAATTATAGACATTTAAGTAAATTAGAGTTAAAATATTTCATTAACAATAAATTGAATATTTTCAAAATATCCCGTAAACATATTTGTATGCACTGGAACTTAAAAAAAAACTGTTTCCAACATTTGCAACTTTGTGAAATTAGGAAGGGGGTACTTTAGGAATTTTCACTCAAAGGCGATCTTCATAGTGTTTACGAGCCAAAATCTACGATTTTCTGAAAAAAAATCGAATATAGTTTAGCCGCTAGGAAGGTGGATTGTCCATTTTTAATGCATTTTTGTAAAAAGAACCTTGTTATTTTTGCAAAAACCTTGCTATAAACATCACCTTCAATCATGTTCTACGTATTTTTCCTGTAATAAAGATGATGGTTATTGCGTTGAAAAGGAAAAAAAGAACAATTTTGAGAATAATTGCCAAAGTTGTATAATTAAATGTCTATGCCTCCCCCTAGAGGAAAACTTTAGATCTATATCACTGAGAGAAAATAACAAAAAATTTAGCATGTAAAAAGAGTATCTCATTACGTTTATATGGTAAATTCGTCGGTATTTTCTTTCAGTAGTTGAAAAATTAGGGAAGTACGGAACCCTTCAGTTTTAGGGCGAGTGCAACTTTCACTTGCCTGATTTTTATTAATTAATCGGTAAGAAGCGAGAAATTAGAAATAATTACAATTTTCTAATGATTATGAATTCCATTTCTGTTCAGTTCTTTTGTATCCATTAAAAACCATTGAAAATAAGCTAAATTGAATCTTTTTCAATAGCACTTTAAACATTTATGCAGAAAAAAATAATCGGTTGGAAGATTTGAACTCAGGCGCCTTGTCTTAATTGCTACCAGAGTTATAATTGAAAATTCAATTTTAAAGAACTGTTATGTAACTTGAGACTTACTTATTTATTAATAGTTGAACTCAACAAAAATTATTCAATAACCTTTTCCCGATTGGAGCATGTCTCTTATATTTATTATATGTTTCCGTATTAGGAAATATATGAATTTCATGAGTTTAATTCATGCTAAAATTTTTAGATCAAGCCCTGTTCAATATCTATTTTTAACTTTCTCGTTAAGTCCGGTTGCATACTTACCTTAACTAACTTTCCAATTATTTTCAATTGCCTAGCCATTTGAAAAGGATTGAAAAGTTATCGAAACTTAGTCTTAACACAAGATAAGAAACAAAAGCATTGGACAGAAATGGAATTTATAAGGATTGAATAATTTACTGTTTTTTATGAAGAGGTACACATTTATCAATTCTTTTTAATTTCCCTCTTTTTACCGGGTAAATAGCTTCTCACGTGGATAAAATCTAGTTTAAAATAAGCAAAATTTATAGAATAAATTTTACTTTAGTTATTTGTCACACACTTATGTGAATATTTTTAAAACATTTTTTGGTAACTTATAAGATTGCAGAAAAATTGGTAATGTTTATAAACGAACTCTAATATGCGTACTTTCGGCACGCGCGTAGAATGTGATTAAGTGTCTTCGGGTATTGTTATGCACGACAATTGTTATCGTCAACAGGTGTAATATAATGTACCGCAGTCATGTAATGCTCTGATGCGTATATAATATGCATCACACAACTGCGGTACACCAAAGTATTAATTACACCTTTCTGAAAAGCGAGTAAAAATCCTTCAATCTCCGATCTTAAACCAGCAGATTTGAAAAACACAAAAGACAAACTTGCAGACAATCCACTTATAAGATTGTAAAATTGACTGTGAATAAGTTTGAAAGCATATTAACCCTTTGCGGCATAGTGACACTCCAGAGTGTCACCTTTTCCGTTTCATTTTTTGCATTTCATTATTTCTTTTTTTTTCAAAACAAAAATTAAATAAATGTATTACAGATGATCCCTTGCCACAAAAAAACAATAAATAAATGTATATTGTTAACAAAATAAATGTTATAAACAAATGAACTTGAAAAAAGCGAATTCAAAATAGCGGATTCAATATAGCAGAAAAATTTTTGAATTTGCTTGAAACTTGTTACAGTTGGGTTCTTAGGGTCGCTGATTACGAATCTCAAGTCCGATTTTCAAAATTTAAAATGGCGGAATCAATATAGCCGACGAAATTTTGTAAAAGCTGTTAATTTTTTATGAAACTTGGTATCTAGAGGTTTTGGGTCTGCTGAATGCGAAGTTAATATTAGTTTGCAGAAATACAAAACAGCTAATCTCATATGGTAGCTGACGTTTTTTAAATTTTTTGAATTTTCAGGAAAAATAGTATTTAAGGGTTCTCAAGGTTGCTGATTACGAATCCAATCTATGGATTAAAAACTTCAAATAGAGGATTCAATAAAACGGTCGAAAGTTAAAAATTGTTGAATTTACTTAAAAAATAGTATTAAAGGGTTATTGAAGCAGATAATTGCCAATTTAATAAATAAACCAAACACAAAATTATAAAATAATAAAAACAAAAAAAAGTGGAGCTAAATACTCGCTGCGTCCTGGTCGATAGCTCTAAATAACTCTAAAGCGAGAAATTTGCACAAGGTATTCAGAACAACTGCAACTACAAAGTTTCATATACATCCAACAATTTTCTGAAAAAATAAATGTTATTGGATCCGTCATATTGAATTTTCAAAATCGGAGATAAAACAAGTAATCAGAGTCCCCAGAAACCTCCGAATAATAAGTTTCAAGCGATTTCAATGATTTTCTATGAATACGTCCTCCATGTTGGAGCCGCCATTTTGAATGTAAAAATCGGACGTTAGATTCGTAATCAGCGACCCCAAAATCCTCGAGTAACAAGTCCCAAGCGAATTCAATGAATTTTTATAAATTCGTCTACCATATTGGATCCGTCATTTTGAATTTTGAAAATTTTAAAAATCTGACTCCGGATTCTTAATCAGCGATCCGAAAAACTCCCTAGAATGTACTCGATCGCTAAATTTCTTAAATAAAAAAATGTATGCTTCAAAGGGTTAAAGCTTACATTAGAATATTTAAAAATTGTTTAACAAACATGATTTTCCAAATGTTTTATTTTTAAATTTCTAATTACTTAGAATAAATTTCCATTAGAAGATTCGTTAATCGGTCAATCAATGCGTTTTAAAAAAACGAAAGGAATAAAATATTTAGATTGTAGCTACCTCATAAAAACTATGCAATTTGGAAAAAAATGATTTCCAAGATATTCGTTAACCCCTTGTCTATGGATAAGGTGTATACAGACGTCACGGGAAAATCGTTATCGATTCGACTTTGATGCAATTGTAAGCCCATTGATAGTCATCAATTGTATTAAATTTTTGATTGACATCGATGTATCTTTTTAAACGATTTTTTCTCTTACTGGTAAACTATTGCTGACGTATAGTGTGTATTTGTCATGATAAAGGCAGGAAAATGGCTTGACATGTTTTTATGAATTTTAGTACTTAATACGAAAAACATAAATTTGATAGGTATCTACTATCTGAAAATTTATTTAAACTTGTAATAAGTTTTTAGTAATTTTTATAGTACCTAATGGATACCTTTATGATAAGTAAATTAAAAAGTAATCAGATTAAAATTGGAATTAATTATACCTTTGTTGAAAAAAAATTTGTATCTAAAATTGTAAGTTCAAATTAACCAAAATTTGGGGTAATTAAATTAAATTATTAAAGTCATCCTCAATTAAGGGCTATCGTTTATGAAATATTGTAAGTAAAAAAGAGTTAATGATTTTTTGTTTTAGTACGAGCCTTTTGAGAATATATTTAAGCATTTTGAAAAGTTGGAGAATGTTCCCATTAAGAGAATTTTACTTTTACGGAATGAGAAACCAATAAAACCAGATGACACACCAGCGTCTCTTGGAATTTCTGTAATAGATATCATTGGTAAGAAATTAATTTCAATGCAACATGTAAATAATAATACAAATATATTGCTAATATTTTTATCATTGAGAACTAAAATTTAAAAATTATTTTAATACTTCTTTGGGATTAAAAGTGATTGGTTGTTGACCAGGATACGAAACTATCACTATTATAATTTATTTTAAAGTTATTTACCAAGTGATAAATTCATACTACTATTCACACTATTATAATTATTTAAAATTTGTTCTTATTATTAATGATTTGCAGAGGGTGGAGTTATAGATATGGAATATTCGAATAATCAAGGCAAAGGAGGCGCTGAAGATGATGAAAATGTTTGTAAAATAAAAGTACAAATGTCTCAGAAGCAATCAATTGTTGTAAATTTGCAGAAAGATCAGCCATTTAAATTTGTTTTCCATCAATGCGAAACCCATTTTAATATTTCTGCTTCAAAAATTAAATTATACTTCGACGGTGATTTGATTAATTCCACTGATACCCCAGAATCTTTAGACTTGGAAGATGAGGCGTGTGTTGATTTAAAAGTAACACCATAAATTTTTATTAAAATTTTGTTCTGTATAATTAAGATTAAAATCCCATATTAAAAAAAATTGTCATTTGTAATTTTAACCTAATTTTAATATTTACTGTATGATCTGTATAAAACGGTAATTGTAGGCAATAATGAACTATAATAGATGTAAGTCGTATTTACTTTTTTGCACTTATTTAGATCGTTTTTCGATACTTTTACTTCCAAAGTGCTTATTTTTTATAAATTTAATAAATAATATATTTATTTTTTGCATTTCAAGTTGTAATATTTTTACTTAAACCTGTTAAAAAAAAGGTGATCCCAAGTTGAAAAAAGGTTCTTTCTTAGCTGTAAAATATAGAAAAGGGGTATAAAATAAATACAGTATATTGTATAAAATACGAAATATATTTACTGTAATGATATAATTTATATAAGAATACATCTTTAAAATGTGTTCGATAACGTGTGTTTATGTTTAGATCTTCACCAATATAAAGTACATTTTGTACAAAGTAAATAGAAAATCAAACACGGATTTCATTAGGATTTCTTTAGCTTATATAATAGTTTACTAGACACGCATTTAGGTTCATGTACTTATATTTATTCAATTATGGTTGATGACGATGCAATCATCGTGAGGGAGAATTATTACCATGTTCATCACATGAGTTGGGATTTATAATTTACAAGCATAACTCGTGTTGTATCAAAACACTGTCTACGTTATTGATATACACTGTTATTTGTTTCGCCCATAGAGGACAGTAGATGACAAAACGATAAAATTAAAAATAGACGAGTATAAAAAATAATAAATGATATTCTTTGAGATGAAGCAATTTTACTTTATAATTAACAATCGATAATAACAACAACAGTTCATAGTGAAACTGCAACAAGTTAACGATATAATTGTGTTAAAATGTTATATCTTAAGTAAATTTATATATAGAACAATATTATACAGTTTCGAAAACGTAACATCTCGTACGATAAAATACCTAATTACACAAATTTTTAAAACCCGTTTTCATTTCGAGTATCAGTCTGATACACTGTTTTTTACACCAGGCTTCTGAATCAATATCCTAAGTTTCTATTCAAACTTTGGAAGCACCATGAATCCCTGAACAATCCATTAAGATTCAACGTTTATAATCTCAAGACTTGTTCCGATTTTATTAAATGTTATTTTATTTCTAGATTCCTAAGTTTTCAAAATATATGCAAGATGTATTTTATTTCTTAAAAAAAGGTTCTTTCCTAAGAAAAATGGCGTATTTTTAAGCAAAAATAGTTTCTCAAATTTAAGAAAAACATTAGAAAAGTTAGAGACAATGCAAATAATTTATCTATAATACAAAATTTAGATTTGTTAATTATTTAATTTCTTCCTAGAGAAAAAATACTTTGTTCGACTTTCTTTAAAACTTAGCAACTTTACTAAATAAAAACAAGTCATGAAGATCATTTTCTAAAGCACATTGTAAACTTTTTTAACTCCTTTGGTATAGTGAACTTCAGTACACTAACATTTTTTATAGTTAAGGTTGTAAAAAAATCAATAAGTTTAATTTATCAAAATAAAGAACATCAACAATTGCATACAAATTGAAAACGTTTCTATTGCCTCAACTATTACAAATCTATTTTAATCGAAGATACGTCAGAACAAAGAACATTTAAAAATATAATAAAAAATTAGTTTCACTTAACAAAAATCAAATAAGAGCTTAATATTACGACTCACTCTTATATGTCAAATTCAAATACGGAAATCTAAATCCTCCAACTTATTTAATCTTTATTCTCATAGTTTCATTCACTGTAGAAAATAGTAAAAGTATATTAGAGTTAAAGTTATGCTTTGGCTTTTTATTTAATATACAATAGTTTTTAAACCTTAGAAAAGTAAAAGATATTAGAAAAGAAATCTAGTAGATATGCATAAAGATAAAGTTTAAAAAGCACTACTTTTTCATTTTAATCAATTTCTCTATTAAATGTTCATTTAAAAAATATTTCATTATTAAATTTAATTATAAAAAATAATTTTTTAAAAATGCTTGAACATGAGTATTTTAATTTTCTTATGAATTTTTTTGCCAGTAGATTTAAGAACTTGATCTCTCAAACCTGTATTGCTTGGAAGATTCAGATTTCTAAAATACAATAAACGTTTATACAAACATAAAAAAACGTAAAAAATTCTCACAAAGAACTGAAATATCAATGTGTCGGAACTGTAATATTTTTAAATTTCAATTTTTATGGAAAAACATTTTTGTAACTTCAAATTGTTTAAAAATATATTTATCTTTATGTTTATTCAATGTCTATAAATATTCTCATTTTCATTACAAAAATGTAAAAAATGCTTTCTTTAATGCCCTTAAAAGGCCAGTTTTCAATGTTTAGATTTCAAATAATATATTTTTTATATATTTATTGTTATGAAGTTTTCGAAAGTTACAGTTACAGTAACTTTTAGATTAACAGATTAACTCGGTTCCTTTGTTAAATAAGGAACTTCAAAGTATTCAACATATTGAAATTTCAATATTTTTTTAATAAGTTACTTTTAATTTCATACGCTTGTCGTTTATAATGTTTTTTTTTTACTTTAAAATATTTATAAATATTTTGAATCTTTTATCTGTTAATTTTGAAAGAGTTCAAATATTTAAAAGATATATTTTTCTAACATTGGAAAAATGGTTTTTTGAAGGGGACTCATCCCTTTTTCAGAATAACACTATTTTGAGAAATAATTTATTGAAAACAGAAAGTAAAAGTAAGTTTAATTTTGTGTATGGCAACTTGTTTCAAATTTGATTATCAATCAACTAATCTTGTATTTCTTTTATATTCATAAATTATTTTATTTCAAAGTTATGTTAGCCCTAATCAATAACTGTAAAGAGTAACTCTTTAATTTTATAATTTGTAACTACAAATTACTATTTTTCAAAGTAACTGCAACTGTAACAAGTTTCTCTTTTGAGAGATTCTTTCAACCCTGTCATCTACAAAAAACTAGGCAAATTTCTCAACTTTTCTTTTTGTCTTGGAAACTTAAATTTTCAAGTTATTAGGCAGATTATTCTTTAAGAATAATTTTTGAATAAATTTTCATTTAAATTTCATTTTTCTTTCTATCACGCAGACATACATACACATTACACTCAGATTCTCGTTAATACATTGCAGACATTTCATTTTCGACTAGGTTCCGTCAAAGACAAGAAAGGCGACTTGAAGATCGACATTCATGCTGTGAGACAGTTGTGTGGCATTTGGTTTTTGTACCTTCGAGGGAATGTCTAGGACTCCAAGGCAAACGATCAACGTATGTATAAAATTAGCGAAACAATTTAAAAAAACAAAGTGCACAATTGCTGAAAAATCTACTACTTTTTAATTGCTAAATAGTTGTGATTACATCACTTTGTTGTAACAATGAATATCTACTGAAAAAAAAGGTTATTTAAGATATAGAAAAAGACTGGAAATAGGTTTATCGTTTTCTACATTAACAACAACAGCAACAACAACAAACAAAAATACATAGCTTTCTCGATGAAAAAGCAAAGTTAATGTTATTGAAACTTGTATTAAGCTCAAAAGTCCGAGAAATGAACTGAAAACCGACGGAAATTGTACGGGAATATATATTTTAAAATAATGTACGGGAATCTTTCCTTGAAGTAGAAATTAGAAAAGAGGACCAAAAAATAAAATATATGCACCATTTTTAGTAATCAAAGCGTGAATTGACCAGAAAATAAACAGAAATTTTTTACCTTGAAGAGGAAATTAAAAAGGATTAAGGAAATAATGAAATAAGTGCAACCTTTTTAATAATCAAAGCGGGAATTGTCAGGGAAAGAAATAGAAAAAATAAGGGAATTCTTTTTTAGAGGGGAAATAAATAAAAGAAAACAAGAAAATATGGATTAAAGGGTTTCTAAATGAAAACAAAGTAACTGTTAAATTATCATATTTTTAAGAAATAATATGTGACGTGCTTTGAAGATAGGGAGCTTAGAAGCAAAAAATCGATTTTCGGTTTATGGTTTAATTTAACTTTATTAAATATTCCCTTTTCATTATCTGAAGGCAGAAAATGGTTTTATTGAATATTTTTTAATATAAGTTATAATCATTCGAACATCAGCGAAAAGCGCGATCGTCTTTTCTTTTCGCTCTTCTGGAAAATTACCGGTTTGTTTTTAAGGTCCCTTTCTTCAGAGCTCTTCTCATATTACATATTTTTAAAATGAAAAATTTGATATTAATTATCTTAAGAAATGATAACGTGTTTTTTATGTTAAGGAAATGTAGAGAAATTACAGGAAAAAATTAAAAAAAAAAAAATTTCTAGAACAGCTGGTTTACCAATCATCGAGTCCTGATGTGCGATTTCAATTCTGTACAATTGACTGCACACATCAACATCTATTACAAATATGTCCGCATGTGAGGGAATATTGTACAATCATCGAAAGCTTGTAGCGATTTTCAAATTTACATTATGTTTCATTTTTCCTCACATGCGGACATTTGCCTACTTGCAAATCTCGTGTTATGTCCAACCTTTGCGTTCGTAAAATTAAAGCCACTCCTATCTTTACAAAATAACTGATTTTTGGATCAATGTGAAAATGCTTAAATATTTTAAAACAAGTGGAAAAAAGCAAAGGCGAATTAAAAAGAGACTACATTACTTTTCATACAACTACTTAGTGATTGAAAAGTGGAAAATTTGTCAATAATTTAGCAATTTGTTTTTTAAAGTTGTTTCGCTAACTTTATACACATATGTTAAACGTAGCTTTCATCGTCATTAACTGATCTGCTATAACCAAGATGTCTCATGGTAATAGGCGCGCGTGGTTGAGGTGGTGGTCGGTAAGGAGGAGGTGGTGGGAGTGATCTCGACCTTCCTGCAACTTTATGCCTATCTTCCAAACTCATATGAACGGGTGGAAGATGTCTAAGTCTAGGTGGTAATGGCGGAGGTGTGTCAGACCAAATTCTCTTGGAGTCTTCGTCTTCAACACGATAATTTATTGTGTCACTTGGTTTGAACGAATATATTACTCCCCGTTCCCTCGTATTGTAGATGTCACTTGGATTTTCACGGTTTCCATAAATATTGTCAGACTTATCGTATTCGTAACGATCAACAGCAGTCTCTTTTCCAATATAAATTTCGCTTTTTACCTTCTTGAACTCGTAGATGTCCCCACTAGAATGATAACTGCCACTTTGCGAGATAGGAGATTCCCGATTGACGTAGATTTCAGATTTAACCTTCTTGAACTCATTGAAGTTCTCCTTGTTGAACTCGTAACGATCGGCGGGCAAAGACGAATCGCCAGGGTCAGGTTCAGAACTGTGAAGTGAGACTCTCTCTGTGCAGCTATCTTGTTGGGAATTACGGTCATAATCTATTCGGATGTCTCGTGGAATATCAATCTGAGAGGACCTATAGAGTTCCTTACGATTCTCAAGATTATCTTTCAACTCCTGATATTCTCGAGCATAGATTTCCTTTTCGTCGAAACGTTCCTTACGATGTTCATTTTCTTCGAGTTTTGTGCGAGGTGTTCTCTTGAGCTGAGCTCGAAGCCAGTCTTGTCTTTGGAAATTAGGATTAGGATAGCCGGAAATTCCCTTTTCGTGGAAACTGTCGAGTGTATTCTGCAGATGTGATACAGGATAACCATTTATTCTTTCATCCCAACCTCCGTAAACCCTGATGTAAGTTTTGTTGATGGATTTGTCGTCCTTGAGATTCTTGTCGAAGTTTAAAGAACTGGCATTGACGGCAGAGTCTTCTGAACTGACTGGAGATTCCGGAATAAAAAGTTGACAATCAGAAAGCGTTAGGCCTGAGTCTCTGGAAAGAGACATGTGATCCTTACGTGGAGGTTCTGTCAGATCCAAACTGTCCAAAGATAGTCCACCTGCTGCAACGGCACGAATAAATGTTTCTATCGATCGTTTATAAAGATCAGCATCACTAAGATTCTTTTTCACAAGAAATATCGGAAGCGGAATCGCATAGAAAGACTTGGCAAACTCACAATGCAGGCTGTCGGTGCTTTCTTCGGCCCCACTGTCGCTTCGTTCCTCGCCAAGGAGTTGAGTCACTCCTTCTCCAAACAGCACCTCACAATGTCGAATTAACATCTCTGTCAGCGTTGGTATTGTACGACTGTGTTTCACTGATGGATTTGCTGACCACAATAAGCTGGGTCCACAGCAAACGCCAAGATTGCTTGCACACATCAAATTGTGCTTTGACCGTCTGGCGATGTGGTGCATCACGCAGACCAGGTGAGAAAGCAAATTGTGGTTTGGCTTTGGCAGTCGACCTAGTATACTGAAAAAATAGTTCAATTTATGTTAGATGTGTTATATTTCATTGTTATTATACATACACAATTTATTCAAACAAGGATCGGATTTTTTTAAAAATGCACGCAATACCCCAACTTGTAGCAACTTTGTCAACCTTAACTGAAGTTCTGTCAACTACCAAAAAGTTTTCTTCAAGTTCATTAACTTATGGAAAAGTTGGCAAATTTGCACCAAATTGAAGTGCTGCATGAAAAGAAAGGGGTTTTTTTTAAATAAAAGAACCTAAATATTTTAAAAATTACTCCAAAGCTGATTAGCTTTTGGAAAAGTCACAAAGGAAAGGACATGAATCATACAGTCACCTCAATCAGCAAATAATTCTAACTTAATTTTTGACCCATGTAAAGTTGCATCAAATGAAGTTACGAGGTTTGATTATAGTGACAAATTAGGAGAAAAACTTTATTAATATCTTTGGAAAAGAATGTTTAAATTAATTTTATTTGGGAAAAATAATGTATCTTTAGAATATTTAACACTAATTTTGCAGCTGAATTGATAATTCATGAATTTTTAGTCATTTTAGGTAAATGAAAATCTTACATCACAAGATAAAAGAAAATGAAAATATGAATATGAAAATAGGTTTTAACTTTAAAAGAAATTACCTGACGTCCGCAATAGCAAATGAAATTGTTCGCATTAAAACATTGAAATAATAGCTCTTACTTTTAGCAAAACTTCCCTTCTTTATTTTATTTTGTTATGTAAGAAAATAAAAATAAGAATGAATGAGTGTAATGTAAAGAAAGGTGTGAAGAGAGATATATGTGTGGTTAAGTATATAGTGTAAACCAAGTCCACTTCTGGGCCAATAGGCTGAAGTTTCAATAAATATTATTATATTATTATTATTTTATTTTGTTCTTCTATTATTTTTATTGATCAATAATCAGATGTATAATTTAAAAACACCAAATAACAACACTGAAAAAAAAACTATTTAAGATTTACTATAAGTAGTTTAAAGTAATTTTTACTTTTTTACTCAAGCAATGCAAAAATATCAAAAATTGCTGTGAAGCCAGGCAATTTTCACTTTGTTTATCAAGGAAAAAAAACAATAGACACTTTTGAAGCAAAATTTGACGTTTTTGTGTCAAACTGTTAGAAATGAAATTTTCAATACATTCCGGAAGATTTAATAGTGGAAATGGATGAAATAATTTTTATTTGTGATATTTATAAAGTGTTTTAGACGTTGTTAAATATTTTATATTAAACAGTTTATATTATAAATAAAATGCACTGAAAGCGAGACAGAAAAAAAACTAAACATAATAACCTACATTTTAAGCTAAAGTACAACTTTTTCCTTTCAAACCAAATTTGGCAGGGGGTAACTTGAAATCAACAATTTCAAGGTTTTTGTAAATCAAAATTTTCAAAATGCTCTAAAACGCGTATATGATCTAATCAAGATGTAAGTTCAACTGATTTTGTTTTCTTTTTATGTATAAAATGAAACTGCGTTATCCGATTTTCTCTACATTTTTGGTCCATTTAAATTGCCTTCCGGACCACCGTGAATAATAGTGAATTAGGTGATATGTAATTGTTAAGAAAATGTTGGAAAGTGATTTTTAAAAAATGTTTATTATTTATAAAATGCTAATAAAAATGATCCAAATTAACATTTTTTAATAAATGTTACTAAAAATTTACTAAAATTGTGATACTTCACTTGATTCAATACATTTTCTGTGTTTTTCAATTCATTTTGTGCAGAAACCGCACAAGTCCAAAAGTTAATTTATTTTTTTATACCCTATATTAATTAAAATATAAATCAATCATATTGAATTTTTAAACTTATTGGTTAGTAGAAAATAATACAAAACGCAGAATTAAAAAAAATTCTCACATTTAGAAAACAAAGTAGGTTTTACTTTTTTTGCACTGCTTGAGTTATAAAGTAAATATTACTTGACAACTCAAGCCAATATTACATTGTTTTTTTTCAGTGAATAATAATTTATTAATTCATAATGACCAAAAGCCCGTTTTATCCTTGGCAGATTAGAAAAGATCAAACGCGATTAAACTTACTAAATTTGATCTTGAAGCGAAATTTGTACTGAAAAAGATGAAGTATTCAAAACCATTCTCGAAGATAATAAATAAAGTCGTAATGAATGTTTTTATGTTGTCATTTGCATAAAAAATAATAGTTTTTCAAAATGTTTTTTAAAAATAGATAATTATTTTCATGCAAATGACAGCATAAAAACATTCATTAGGGGATAGAAATTTAACTATGATTTTAAGAAACATTTCTTGGCATAGAAAATAAATTCAAAAACTTGCAAAAAACACGATTTCTGATGTAAAATTATAAATATAACGGAAAGTTATAAGCAATTATTAATTGAAAAACCAGAAAACAGATGTAGGTATTGCATAAAAAATTCAAACTATTATATATGTCTTCGAGTTCACATAATAGTTTGAATTTTCGATGCAATACCTATATCTCTTATCCAAAGACATATTTTTTATATTGTATCCTTTATTTTGAATTTAGAAAAATAACTCTAAATTAGTAAGCAGCGATCCTAGAAACTCCCAGACGTCAAATTTCATAAAAATAATTCAAAATTTTTAAATTTGTATCGCCTTTTTGGATCTAGTATTTTTTATTTTATTGCATGTGTTTTAGCATATTTTTGTAGCCGAAAATTCGAGGACATGATATTTTTCCTTTCTCATTAGATTTGTCATTATAATAATCAAATTTTAACTACAAAATTCAAAAGAGCGACAATTTTTACTTCAAAAATGGTGGGCTGCAAATTTTTTCTTCAGTCCCAAGAAACGTTATTAATAATAAAAATTTCTGCTCTCTTGAGCGTTGAAGAATTAGACCAAAATGTAAATTTTGATCAAATTATTGCTCTTAATAATTGAAAAAAGAACATGAATTATGATAGTCTAATTCATTAAAAAAATTGTTTAATCATTGTTTTAAACTCACAAAAATAAATTAATAAAAATATATAAAATTCACTAAATAAAACGTTTTTGAATGAAACACAAGAAACAATGTTAATATTATAGTTACAGTTTGATCGCACTCCATTGTTAATTCAAAATAAAAGAAATTCGATCCGTTGGAGCAACTTGATTTAGGTTTTAAATTTTTAACAAATTTAAAAAAACACTCAACACTTTTTTAAATCGCATTTTATTTGCAACGTTTCGTCAATAGTTCATTGACCTCATTAGGCTCGTAAACAATTTAAAAATTAATTCAAATCATTACCAAATTAATTTTTAAATTGTTTACGAGCCTGATGACTATTGACGAAACGTTGCAAATAAAAAGCGATTTAAAAGTGTTTAGTGTTTTTTTAAATTTGTTCAAAATTTAAAACCTAAATCAAGTTGCTCCAACGGATCGAATTTCTTTTATTTTTAATCAATGTCAATATAATTTATTATCAAAACAATGCGCACAATCAGAAAAAAAATTCGTATTAATTTTGAATATTGTATTCTTTTAAGCTATTTGGTGATTGAAATTTTCAAACTTTGAATAAAAAAATAAGGGAATACATTTTTTTCTCTTTTCATTTGATTATTTTCTGTTCTTTTACAGAAAAATGTCAAACTACTACAGAATTGTAATTTGAAATAAATGAATTACAGTTTATTTATATATATTTAATGCATGTCGATTGTAGGTACGGGAAAATGTATCAATTGTATAGATTAAACTTCCTATAATAATAAACACATTATAGTTGCATTGACTGATTGATTTTTAATGGGTACCTATATTATAATAATTAATGCAATTACAATGGTTTGTTTATTATTATTTGGGATTAAATCCAATGTACACTGATACACTTATAATAATTATATAATTATGTATTGTAATTAATAAAAAATGGAATTTTGTCTGTTTTCTAGATAGTAAAATAGAACAGGAATCAAATAAAAAGAGAACTAAAAGGTTTTCCCTAAATATATAATTAAAAAAACAAAATATAGCATGCAGCTGACAATAAAAATGTTTTTTTCATTTGCTAATACCACAAAAATGAAAGTTTGTATAATTGTAAGTTTCGAAGAGAAATCATGTCCGAGAATTAAATTTCGATGCATTATTAATTAAAAATCGTTTATCAATTTATGTGTTAAAAACATACTTTTGTTAGTGACAGAACTCTGATTTGACTCAAATTTTACAAACAACGTGAAAAAAAGCATGACCAATTCAAATTTTAAATCATTAAGTATCTTATAAAAGTTTTTCGTAGTCGTGAGTTTATTGGAAAGTGACATTTTTCAAATTAAGACTTAAAAATACATTTTCTCTAAAAAACAACATGAGTTTTAGTGAAAAAACATTTTGGAAAATACACTGTTGAAATATAAGTTTTAAAATCATATGAATTCTTAATTTCTTATTCCATTTTTAAACCAAAGTTTCTCTTATAAAAGTATGAATCAATATCAGGTAAAATAAGATATATTTTCTTTTCTCGGAAGTCAGAATTCTTTCTGTAAAATCACGAAGCAGTTTCACCTTAAATACATAAGTTGTATTTTTTTTATGGGTAAAAGTTGAGCCAAATTGGAGGACTATTAGCAAAAAATATGAGTTCTTTGCGTAGAATCTCCAAATTCAGTGTTTAAACAAAATTTGATAACTTTTATTGTAAAAGGTTTAATGAGAAAATCGTTTTTATTTGATTTTCTTTGTTTTCTAAAGACCAAATCCCTTTGAAATCAAGCAGACCAGGTAGACAATCTTCAAATTATAAATTGTTTAAATATTCTCTTGAAAATTTCGTAGTAAATTCTTATCGACAATTTATGGCAAAGTCTTGAGGAAAATAAAAGGTGAGAACGAAATATATTTGTTGAATACAATTTTGAATTCTTATTAAAGTAATGTGCGTGAAGAAAAAAATTTTGAATAAAATAAGATCTGTCTTTTTCTCCTCTATAATCTAATATTTTTTAGTAAAGTAAATTTTAATTTCTTATAATTATTAGAAATTCATAATTAGTGGGTTATGGAATGAATAAGTTTCTATTTACCTTTCATCTCTTTTCCCACTATTTGAAATTGAGAGTTTTTCTGAGAATTTCTTATGTTTTTTCAAATTTAATTTCAAGATTTTGAAATTTAAGTTCATATGCTTTTATGTAATTTCGTGCGTAAATTAAATTGTTACACCTATAGTCGCTTAATTTGAGGAAAAATAACAAAACACAGACAAAAATTTGTGTACTATTTTTTATACATTTTCCTCATGGAAAATTTAAAAATAATTATACTATTTGAAAATTGTCAGCCTGTCTCGTTGAAAATGAATTTGGTTTATTTAATTGACATTTCAAGACATAATTGTTTTTCGAAACTGACCATTAAATGTTAAAAATCAAAATTTTCACCAAACTGAATTTTAATATAACGGGCTTAAATTCTTAAAAAGAATTAAAAAATATCTTGTTTTTGTGGGTCTGGAACATATAAAAAATAAATAATTAATTTGGCCATCAATGGATTAACCATAAATAAGTTTGGCATTATTAATATTTATAAATGTGTAATTATAAAAATCAACTGGACAAAAAGTAAATTTACCTTTTTATCGTTTGTATTGGTTTGTTTGTTTCAAGACTTTCCATCCATTGCGGGAAGAGGTGAGAAGTGAGAAGAGGATCCGGTAGTGACCTCAAAAAGTCTTTAAATAATGCAGCGACAGCGATAATGGGCGCGTCTTCCAAGCATCTTGAATCTCCCGTAGACTCAATTTGATCTCTGAGTTCTCTGACAATTCTAATATTTGCTGATTTCCTAAAAATGCCTTGTGTAAATGGCCCCTTGGCAAAAATTTGCTGTAACATAACTAAAACGGGTTTCGGTATTCCGTTTTCTTCTAGTCTTGAAAGACTAACTCCAAATATATTAGGATTAAGTGACAAAGATCGCCTCAGTAGACCAGTAATTTTTGATTTATTTTTCTTTATCGGTGACTTGAGGACCGGCCTAAGAATGAAATGACAGGTGTCATTGCCACTTTTATTACAATGCTCGAGATCAAAACCCTCTTCGGCAGACAATGTGTGTCGCAAATTGGAAAGTTTTATGGCGAAAGGTCTTTCATGTCCAATTAATGGATACGGTGCTTCATCTGATGATGTCCTTGCCCATAATTGAAACTGACCCTGTAGATCGAGAAGGCGTGTAGCCAAATTGACGCACGCTGCTGCCGTCATTTCTGAACTTACCATGATTGTTTTGCACTAAAATTAACAATTGTGTCATGTTTAAAATTGTTAGTTGTTACTATCAAGACATATTTTGACATTTTTTCAAATTTTTGTTCAATTTTTTCTTTTGCATCGACAATTTTTTAACTACTTGTCAGATTGTTATATACAAGATAATGTAAATGTTTGTAATATAAGATTTTTGTTATCAATTTGTTTTTATTATAAAAATTGATACTATCGTTTCTGATCTTTTTTTATAAAAACAAGAATTTTTTTTTTTTTTATTAAAATGTTTGTTATTACATAAAAAGTTAATATTTCTAAATAATATACCTGCGTAATATGAACTTTTTTTTTGTTTTGAATTGAAATTATAGTTGTTGTCGTAAACACAGCTAAAACCTTCACTATGAAACTGTCTATATATATAAGACAGCTCGTACAGGAAGTTGCATTGAAGATTGTTTAATGAACCAGAAAATTTAAAACACATGCTAAAAAGCATAAAATATATTGCGTTTTCAATATTAATATTATTTAAAAATATAAAATAACAACACTAATTTATTTTCATTCGGCCACAATGTGCTTTATCAGTACTTTATTAATTACCTATAAAAATGTAAAAAATGTGTTACATAGTATTTTTAATGTCGTATGTGAATTAAATGATTATTAAGAACTTAAGTTATTAATTTAAATTACATAAATTAAGCATTTGAGTCATTTGACAATCAAAAGGTGTATTAAGATTTATTTATAATGGGATTAAAAGAATATTGACATAATGAAATATTAAATACACATTAAAAGTTGTTGTTTGAATAAGATTTTAAAGTTTGTGTACCTACCAGTGCAGTGTAATGTTTTTCTTAAAATTAAAGAGATTAACCTCATTAGAACTAATGGTACACAAACTTTAATATCCTATTCAAACAAAAACTTCTATAATGTGTATTTAATATTTCATTATGTCAGTATTCTTTTATTTTAATTATAAATAAATCTTAATACACCTTTTAATTGTCAAAAGCTCAATTCATATAGTTAAAATTAATCATTTTTGTACTGAATTTTTATTTAATCAACATACAGCATTAAAAATGCTATATACATTTTTTCCATTTTTATATATAATTAATAAAGCACTTATAAAGGCCCACATTGCGGCCGAAATACGTCTGCTGCAAATTATTGAATTTTTCAATCGATCCTGAAGATCATTAAATTCCACATCCCTTATTATAAAAAAATAGAATAGAACCAACATGAACAATTAATATTTTTTGTCTGAACGTTTTGACGGCAGTCATCGCCATCCTTTTCAAGAAATTATGTACATAAAAATCTACAAGTAATTTTAACATGTTTTATAATTAATTTAATTATAAAAATCTTATCGGAAAAAAACAGAAAATTCCTCGGACATGTCATCTTCTTATTGGTTGACTGCTTTTGTTCTACAGAGTTGTTTAATCTGTCCGGATTTTTGTCCTGTATGTTTACCATTTTTTTTTTATTTTCTTGTCAGAAGTTTAAATTCTTTTAATTCGTTAAATCTTCTGTGATTCTAAACACATAAACTATTAACTGATATCTAGAAATTTAATTTTTATAGCTATAATTATTATTTTACATAAATTTGTTTAAGAAATATTTTATCATCCTACTATAGATTTTTTGATAATTAATAATATTTTTGACACTTTTTCCAGGTTTGTCCTCTTTTTTGAACCTTTGTGATTATATACTTTCAGAAAACCAGTCATGACTAGTTATGATTCTAAGTATTATAATTAAATTAGTTAAATAACATATTAAAATCATTTATAGATTTTTATGTAATATCTCTTGAAAAGAATGCGATGACTACGATACGTTCGTAAATATTAATTTCGTTAATTTGAAGAACATTAAAATTTGTTTTAATTTGGATTATATGATGATAAAACATTAAAATATTTAGTATTTAAAAAATAAAAAATAAAATTTTAGTAATATAAATTATTAATATAAAAAGATATAATTTCACTCTTTTCTGAAATATAACTTTATGTTAAATAATTTTAATAACTTGCTTATGCAAGAGAAATTTAAACTCGTTAAAAATTATAACACTTTTCAAAAGGCTTTTTAAACACTTTTAAAATGTTTGAAAACGGTGTTCACTTTTTATCTGATATTTTAAATATTTAATTAATAATATTTCTTCTATTATGCTCAGTATTTTTTATTGCGCGGAAAATAAATTGTTTGCATTATTTAAATATTATACATACTAAATATTTTAACTGCCCAAATAAAAAGCATACGATATTATGAATAATAATAATAATTTATATAAGTTTTTAAAAATAGACTATTATGTAAATAAAATAGTTATAAAATGAATTCTAAACGTCTTATAGCATCTATTTTGTATAATTGTATCAATAACTTTATGAACACAATAAAGTTTGTTAAAATTTCAACTTATTTATATAAAAAAAAGTTCATTGATATAAAAACTATTATTAACCTTCTATTAAATATAAAGCTATGACAATTGATTTTCTTAATTAAAACATGAAACTATAAAAATGACATGTTAACTGTAGTGAAAGTGATTTTGTTTAATATATATGCATGCATATGTATAAGATAAATTTCATAAATAAAAACGTAAGTATATATTTCCATACAAATTTATAATTTGTAAATTTTAAATAGATATTAATCATTTAGTCCAATTAATTTTTGTTACTTTAATAATTTATCTAACTATTTTTTAATTCTCTATAATTTTTCATCATAAAAAATAATATGAATATGGTTGATGTTATTCTATTTTTTGAAAGTAGGGGAGAGTGGGGCAAAACCGGATAGGTGGATCAAACCGGATACTCTTAGTTTACCATGATAGCTTTTTCCATTTGTGTCACCCTTAACATATACATCTTTTATATTGCAATCAAGTTTATAATAATTATGAAGACGCTTTCGAAAAATTTATTTCTTTTAATTTATGCGAATTTAAAATTTTAAGTCAAATAAAGATGAATTTTTGTCGAAAATAAACTACTTATAAAACATTTTATGGTGCTGCAGTATTCTTATTTTATCATACTTGAATGTTTAAGAAAGAATTCTAAAAATAAATTGAATTAGTTTGTTCATTTAATTCTTTGAAAACTGAAAATCACAGCAAGGTATCCGGTTTTGGCCTATTCTCTTCTAAATTAAAAGTTCAAGTATTCGACACCTACAAAGACTATAATATTATTATTTTTTTAATTATTATAACAGATGCAAAACAGATTTCAATTAACTGTATTTTTAAATTGTAATATGTTATTATTATTAGTAAAAACAAAATGAAATACTTAAAATAAATTACAATGTGGAAGTAAATTCTATGCAGCTAATAGTTAGATATTAAAGAAAATAATTATGTCATATCATCACATCATTTAATTAATTTATATATCCAAAAATAATGGATTAAAACAAAAAATGTCTAGTGAAAAAACTATAAAAAATGTGGACAGACTGAAAGAATGAATCACGAAGATTATTATACATGTAGTGATATTAAATGATTTTTAGTGGCTTAATTGGTCAAAATATTGTGGTCAATTAAGCCATTAAAAATCAGTTAATATTGGTTCCAGGCAGTGTTGTCACTGACCCGTAAAAAAAATCTATAGATTTAACAAGATTCGTAAAAAAAATAGTAGATTTACATAAAAAAAAATTTAATTGACAGATTTTTAAATTTAATTAATATCGGTACATTGGTATAGATGTATCGATAATTTATGTACTTGTGTCAACATTAGTTCTATAGCCGTTTCACAATCAAAAACATATTTCTATTGTTTAGTAAAATGTATATTAAAGTATAACAATGACATGTAATTAAATTGTTTTGATGCAATTGAAAAAAAGTGTCAAAATATTACCTTAGTTTTTAGGTATGAAGACTTTTTTACTGGAAGGTAATTCAAGGTCTTTAAACTATGTAGAGATTACATAATTATATATTACATAATTATAATATTGTGTAACTTCCATCTCATAGACAAATATAAAATTCATTTTTAAAGACAAAGATTTCTTTTCACAGCTTCTATACTATTTTTTTTCAGTTATAAAAAATTTAACAATTTTATCTCTTTAGTTTGTACTTGGGTTTTAAGGCAAAATTCAATGTCAAGTTTAAAAAATAGTATACTTAGGCTTCATTTTAAGAGTGCAAATAAATAATTAAATTTAATGGCTTGATAATTTATTTTTAAATTAATCTTCAATGAGAAACAGAAATTATTTTGAACAAGAATGAAGCAAACTTTATAGAAAAATTTGTTATAAAACCAAAATTAAGAAAATATATGAAACATATTTGAGTTTTTAAAATACCTTAAACACAGTTCTCACTAATTTATACCTTTGTGTTAAGAAAAAGAAAACAATATCTTGTTCGTACTTATTATTCACTTCAGGTTTTTGATGTAAGATACCTGATGGAAATTGAATAATGTTTGGCCGAGTCGGCATACATTGACGCGTGGAGAAAAGATTTCAAATTCAAATTTTAATTACTATACTAGAATTTAAAACAGAAGCATGAAATTTGAAAAAATATAAGCTAAGATTAAACATTTTTATATTTTAACTATTTTATCTAAATAAAACGAATTTAACAGTTGAAAAGTGTTTTTAAAAAAGATAATATAAAAAATTGGTACTTTTTCTGAATTGGCTTTGGATTCAACAAAAAAATAATACTATTGGATTCTTTATATATGCTTCTGAGAAACGTAAAAGTTTGATTTATAGAGGAAATCAATTAGATCCATTAATGCAAGAGATAAAGCATTTTAATAAGATTTAGGTGAAAACTATAAAACTAATAAAACAGGAAGGCTTAAAGAACGTAATCCTATTGCCTCGAATATAAATACTTACATATTCTATGTTCGTTTCACTTTCATGATACACAACTTGAATATTCGTGTCTGGTGGTTCCTTCGCACTTTCTTCTCTTACTAATTCCGACAGACGACCCCACCACAAATCTCGTGCTGCACTAGTCCTGAAAAATATTTGTGAGATATAATAAATTTCTATTAAATTTCTTTCTTCATATATAAAACAGTTTCGCTAAAGGGACATAAAAAACTCTTTTTATTTATTGGACTATTTTAAGCAACCTGCTCTATAAATATGTTGGAACCAATAAAAAATATATGAAACCGTCATTTTCTACATATAAAAGTTTGTTATAAAAGCTCATAAAATTGCAGCAAATTAAAAAAAAAACACATTTTATCAGCACATTAAAAAAAACAAATCTCAGTTATTATCTTTAATCACACATGTTTAACAATGTCTATCTGTTTAATGATAGTCGTAAATTATGGATTTTCTTATTATTATTTCTGGATGTTAAAATTTATTCTTCAAGTTGTATTTAAATTTGTCAAGTACCGTAGTAACGTAAAATAATATGCCGGTTAAAATTTGACGAAAAAATTTGCAAATGGGTTAATATTCGACCTTCAATATTTGAACATTTTTACAAAAAAGTAATAACATTGCAATATTTACATAAATGTAGCGACAACATTGGTGGTTGGCCAACCAAGCACAAAACTTGTTTCCTGAGATTTATTTGTCTCGGCGACGTCATCTATGTATCCAGTTGTTAGCCAGAGCTCGCTCATTCTAACAGACTGTTTTAACTTAAAGTTACCTCCACTTCGTGCTTTGGCAATGAGCAAAAGATCCGAAAAAAGAAAGAGATGTCTTTCTTGAGATTGCATCCCCTGCAATAAGCCGTAAATTAACCGATTAAATTTTTGATTGAAAAGTTGTTAATTAATTATTTTTTCTCTCATGATGAAACTTACCGTAGTAAACTGTACTGGAGTTTCCAAAAGAAAGGTTCGGGCAGGACTATTTGCGGCCAAGGAAATATTACTGCTGTTCAAAGATTTTTGAGAGAGCGCTCGTGTCAGTCTTCCAGTTTTAACTCCACTTCTTTTACGAATAATGCTTTTCATCTTCTAAAAATGAAAATAAAACGCTGCATGACAATTTACTGCGTAAGGTGAAAATTATAAGTAATTTAATGTTGTGTGCAAGAGGGATTTTTTGAAATTTCAGACATATCTTACATATATCTCTAAACTGTGTCTTTAATATGACTATATTAATACAATTTTATTTGGCAAATTATTGTCTCCTAAATTTTACTTATTTCAAGTGCCGGCTAATATATAATTCTTATTTATTTGAATAATTTGCTTACATATTTGGAATCAGTTAGGAATAACTGATTGCAAGTTAAATCTAGACTAACTTTTTATTCATCAATCGATTAAAAGTAAGTGATTATTAGTAACAAATTTACTGATTATCAGTAAAAATTAACTGGAAAAATTGGCAAATTTGACTGATTGAATCAGTTAACAGAAAATGTACTATTGAGCTATTAATTTTATAATTATATACAAATGTATTATAAATCACGACTTAAATCTTATGCGAAAATTTAAAAGATTACAATTATATAAACCATAAAATCAATAAAATAATAATAAAGTTATCTGATTTTTCTTATTTTTCTATAAAATTATTGGTTTTTATCAGTTCCGTTTATTAATATGTTATAGAAGAGAATTTTTAGTTTTTTGTTCTTTCTATGATTTTACATTGTTTGGAATATTAATGAATTTTTTCTCAACACTTGAAAAATCATTGTCAATCATCAATAGTTTCTTTTTTTTTATTCTTGTCAAAGTGGAAAAGATGAAAGTAATAATTTGATGAGTCGAAAAAGAAAAAGGAATGAAAACCATGTTACAAAGACTTTTACATTAGCTTAGCTAGCTCTTAGCGCATATTGATCAGAAACAAGTTGCGTGACATGTTTCTAAATGATTCAGAGTCTCAGACGTTTAAGTATGTGAAATAAAATTGACTTAAAAAATTACTGTTACATTGTTTTTAATTTAGTGAAATATAGTTTTAAATTGATTCTTTAAAGAAAAAATGTATTATTTTAAGATTAAATATAATACATTTTTAAATCAGTAATCTTCAAAAGAAGTAAAACAAATTTTCATCAGGTGAATTATATTAAAATATGAATAGTCGATCATTGGAAAAATAGGTTCTTCACCAATTATTAGATTACACTGTGCAACAGAAAATGTAGACCTACTTACCACGTGAACCGGAATGACTGATTCTTGTATTAGTTTTGGGTGTCCTAAATAAGAATCTATTTCGTAAAAAGCTTCATCATCATCGATTTTTGTATTTATCAATTAAACAATTTAAAACGTAATTTTTAGCTTATTTTTAGGATAAGCTGATAATGACAAGTTTGCACTTTTTCATTGCTAACGAGATTGCTAATTATAAAAAATCTGTGAGGGATGGAGCACTTTACGAAACAAATAAAATTTTTTTGCACACCAAAATAACAAGAATCGGCCATTTCAATTCATGTGGTACGTAGGTCGCTCTTTTTTTATTGTCCAGTAGTATTATTCATTATAATCTAGTTTCTGAATATCATGTTTATTCATTTCGGAAACATAGATTACCTATAGAGTAACAAAGATGTAACTAGACATTGAGAGTGGTTAGTCGTATAACATTACATACTGCATTGTGTCATCCTCGAAAAAATATTTAATGTTATGAATAAGTAATACAAATTGAGGGTCTCGTTCAAAGAACCGGTTATAATTTTCTGACGCTCGAAATCGCAAACCCTTGAATTTAAAATTGAGATCTTTTGGGTTTTAGTTGTTAGTAAACTTATTCGTAAAGTTCAAATTATTATTTTCACTTCACCAATCTTCAAGAGTTCTTAAGAAGATGTGATGGAGAATGACGTTAGTGATAACATGACCCATAGACAAAATTTCTCAGCGGTAGAACATTTTTTCGGGTAAAATTTAAATAAATTAGGGGTGGACAGACTTTCCAGATGATATTTCAGGTAATTCTACAAAGTTTCCTTTACCTTTGAGGCACTTGACCAATGACGTCATTCTCCGTCACATGGTCTTAAAACTGGTGGATCCTGAGAATCAAAACTTCTCACCTGACTTTGATCTTATCGTTTATTAATTCTAAAAGACGAAATTAATTGTCAAAAGTCGATTTATTAGAAATAGAAGAATGGGACATATGGTGCTCTTCTGATTATTCAGTTTTAAAATGAATTTAACCTCTTAGGAGGGAGGAGGATCAAGCTGTCTATATATAGAAAAAGTTCCAATCTGCAATTCGCTTTGGCGAAATTTTTGCCAGGTTAAAATAGAAAACAAGTGTTATAGTGTAATATTTTTAGTGAAAGAGTGAGCAATTTTTTTCCACAGTTATTTATTGCCTAAAATAAAAAATAAAAAATATAGTTGAAATGAATACCTTCAAAATTTGTTTAATCCAAGCAAATTTTATTTGATTAAAATACATTTTTTTGTTTAATCCCCTTATATAATGAAACAAAAAAATCTAAATCAAAGAAACATTTCTCTCAGTGTTCAGACACTTGTTTTCTCGAAAACTGAACTTGTGAAAAAAGGTTTATTTTCCCAAAAATTGGAATTTGATAAGGAAACGAAAACTAATTTGATTTTGCAGATTCATCTATATATTTCTACGCGTCTGTGAAGTCTCTCCTTGCAACACTCTTAAAAATCAAAATGATGCTCGTGAACTAACTTTTTCAGACTGTCTGTCCAATTAATAGCCTATACTAATTCTTTTTGCACATAATGAGAGCATACCAAAAAACATTACCGTCGTCAAAACATCTCGTTCGTGTAATCGAAGGTTATCTCCAGGAAAGAGTTCTTGAATTCGATGAAGGTCGCCTTCAAGTTGATTCCGTTGAAGAATAACGCCACTTTCAATTTGATTTTCGTCCTCTGTCAGATTCCTTGCTTCTTGTCTTAGGTACCTTTCGTACTCAACCAGCCTCTGAACCTTTAAATAAAAAAATTCTACATGAATATAAATGACACAAAAAATTAATAATAATAGACATACATGCATTATAAATACTTTGTTTTTTTTATAGTAGGTAGTTTAATGTTCTGAGATATTCTCTAACTTCTTGTTGTACCTATCTTTTATTTTTCTTTATATTTGATATTTTAGGTGATTTTAAACTTTTTCTAGGTTTCTCATAGAAACCGTTTTTAAGAACAGTTTATTTAATGATTCACCTTTATCAAAAAACTTGATAACGTTAAGCAATGCATTAAACATTTTTTTACTAATTTTAGATAATGACCAGATTAGTAATATATTGTTTGCTGTGTATACCTATACGGATTTCTTTTACCGATGGCATGACTTTCTTCCAAAAAGTATAATAAATATTAAGAGATCAAGATGTCAAAAGTTATGCATTGATTTGATACCGAAATGTTCACTTTTATATGTATAATTTTCTTAAATTTTCAGAATATCTAACTTCAAGTTTAATCAATTTTTGCATCCTCACATGAATTATTTTCAATATTACAAAAATTTAATATTTACGAAAAAAAAAATGATATGTGTTAGATACAGTCCGTGGAATATTAAGGTTTTTTACAAAACTAGTAAAATTACAAAATAATTCAACTATTGAAACTATAAAATGTTACTGCTACAGATTCACAGAAAATTGTTTCGGATTAAATTAATCTGCAACGCTCTTTTTATTATTCTAAATAGAATTTAAATAATCTGAAATTGGCTTAAAACAATCGCGCTGCAGATTATTTTAATATATAAAAGTTTTCAGTATTTAGAGTGTCTATATTTTGACCGAGATTTTGACTGATTTGACAGTCACAGACTGAAAATCAGTCTGTGACTAATACATTCATGTTAATTATTTACTTATTACCTAATTATTTGTCAACCCAGGCCTTAATTTCATAGTTTTCACATTTTTTCAGTGTGATTTTACGTGAAATTGTCAATTGTCAAGAATAGATAAGTTTCTCATCAGGTAATTATATTGTAATGATCATTTAATTACTTTAAAAAGCTTTTACCATAGAACTTTATAAGAATTCATAGCATGATTTATATATGTCTAATGCATATAAACACAGTTTTTTAAAAATATTTTGAAACTTTTAGAAAAATATTTCCACATTAGTAGGTATATTACGTGTATTAAATTTTCTGTAAGGATCATAAGCATACATAAATATGTTTGATATACAGTCAATTAGACTGTATATAAAATATATTTAATTTAAATCAAATACATTTCTTTTCTGTGTAAGTTTCTTTTTCTATTTTTACTAATATCTCTATTAAAATTTATTTAAAAACATAATGACTCCGAAAGGCGACAAAATACCTTTCCAACAAGCTCACATTGACTCATTAAATGAATTGCAGAATTGACTTTAGAAATATTTATTAATATATTATTTTAAATATAATTTTTTTACATCCGCATTTTTTAAATTTATGTTAAGATATTTATTTTGAATTATATAAAACCACATGTTTCAACAGTATATTTATCTTCTTCAAGCTTTAAATTAGCTGCTTTTAAAACAATTCTCAGTGATTTTTTCTTAGTTTTCGACTACATTTTTTTGTGGGGTTTGTAAGTTTTGCATTTTTAGTGAACTAAATATGAAGCTGAAGCTAACCGCTATACTTTTTAGCCGCTACTTTTTAAAAATTTTTGAAATTGTTAAATGTTTAAATTTTGTAATATAATTTTCGAATGTAAATAAAAAATAATTAACACAAAATTAAATGCACACTAATGGAAATTACTTAACTATATTTTAAATAATTAATTAATAAAGTAGCAGCTAGTTTGAGCTTCATGAAATAAATTTCTTAACATAAATAACATATTTTTTTACTTTACCGAAATGATTTCAATCAGTTTTATACATATATAATTCCAAATATATCTTTACTCACGTTTCTTGTTTTAATACTAATTCTAATTTGTACAAATTTTAACAAAGTCTTCCGTCTAATTTTCTTTTTCCCTTCAACAAGCGATTTTCGTTCCATATTTAATTTAAAAAATTAAATTACTTAACATTTTTCTAAATGAAAGAAATGCAATTGGATTTACATTAATCAAAATTTATGTTCCTTTAAAAAGAAACAAAAATTTATAAATAAAGAAAAAAAGTTTTAGAAATTGTAACACGCACAGGTACACTCTTTGAGTCCAAGTTGTAAATTTATTATAACTTTAAACACAAACATCCTTTTATGTGTAGTAGTATCAATCGCCATGAGCAAAGAAAGTACAATTGAGTTCGACTCGACGTACTCGAGGATCTATGAGAAACTATTCGTTCGCCACAACTGAAAGGTAGTTGAGTATTAACAGGACTGCACACTAATGCGTTTTATTAATGTTTTATTTTCAAGAATGTAAATTATGAGTTTTCTTGAAAACAGGTACATCCAGATTTTTTAAAAATAATTGATTTATTATTTGAATTCAAGTGTTAAATCTACTATAGGAATTTTAATTAATTTAATTGATCACACAAAAGCCTAAGAGATAAAAAATGATAATATTTTTTAGATCAATTTTTAAAAGTGATATAAAAGCGGTATCATTTTGCAACATTTTGAACCTCTCAGGTTTACTGTGATATAGTTAATTAGAAATATACTGACACAATTTTAAATTGAAAAAAAATTCTGTAAAGCAATTAAATAATATTATACAGGAATTGTTTTTTTAAGTATAATAATTTTTAGAATTTCAATTGGTTAAACATACCCATATCTAAAATGTTATGTTCATACATTTTTATTTGAAGGATCCTTATCATTTTATGATTTGTGCGAGTAAGAATTTATCTGAACCCTGTTGTTAAAGAAAGAATGCACTATAAAAAAATAAAAATCTTAAAAAGCAAAAGCTTGCTAAAAAAATAGATAATGAAGTTTTGACTTAAAATAAATGTCGACAGGAAAGTCTAGAAGTTGTAAAAGATAATGAAATCCGAATCGTAAAAGGACATCTATCAACGGTTGAAAAATCCATCATCGTTCTAACTTTATCTCGCACAATTTTTTATGACTCAAAACTTTTAGACCCTAAAACCCTTTTAAAATGTTTGTCGACTTTGTTTTGTTCTTGTTTACTAAACTTTAAGAGGTAACATTAAAATTGCATTGAGTTTATTTACTATTATCAAAAAGAAATTTATTACTGATATTTAAAAAGAGGGTATTGGTGTTATTCAAATTTGTATGAATTGAACTGCCACGCCGGCGATCAAAAGGGCTTATATATGCGTTAATTTCGTTGGCCCCGCATTCAGCGAGTTGATGGCCGTTGCAGGGGCCAACGAAATTCACCCTAAGCCCTTTTGATCATCGACTGTTTAATTGTTATGAATTCATCGAAAAATTATTAAGCAAAAATTAGTTTATATAATATTTGCTGTAAATTCATTTCATATTGTAATATTTCTTTCTCATAGAGGAAGTATTGTATAACACCTAAATTTTTTATTTCAAATTATTGAAATTTCTCGACATTTCTCGACCACAGAAAATGGAAAATGATATTTTAAGAACATATCCGTGCGTGCATGTTCATATTACGTTTCAATTAGTATCTCGGAAATAATAATAATTAAAATCATTACTTTTTTACGAAATTATATAAGTTTCATAGAGGGACAAATATTATGAAATGCGTTTAAACCCGAATAATTAATTTCTAACTACATTTTTTTCGTACCTATTTGAAATTTTTTAAACTTTCTGGAAGCTCACTTTATTTGAAACTTACTATACTCTCTAAATCTGAAAAAGTCAAAAGTCTTCCACTTTTTCAATAAGTTTTCAATAAGTAAAAATTTCATTTATTTAGAGTGAAATGTCATTTATTTTTAAGTGTATATGCACTTATTGAAAAAGTGGAAGACTTTTGACATCGAAATACGTGAATATTGAATATTCACATATTCAAATTTAGAGAGTGGAATTTTTTAGAACTGTTGACTGAAGAATAGCCTTGAGATCTTAAATTATTATTAATAATTTACACTTCCAAAGCAAACTCCCTACATTCTGCGAAATGTCAATAATTATGAGTTTAGTAATAAATAAAAACAATCAAAGAAATACTTTTTTTTTAAATACCTTCAGTTTTTTGCCCCGTACAAATTTTTTGTATCTAAATCTCCAATATTTAAATTAAAAGTTTGGAAAATAAATTTTTAAAAATAGAATCGTGGGAACCAAGAATACTTATCGCTGTTCATATACAATATCTTAAAAAGTCATTTTGAGACTTCATGGATTAAAATTTAAAAATAAAAGCATTCTCGTTTCCGCGGCACCTCAAAATGAGACAGAAAAGAACCACTATAAGTTCAGGTTTTTTTTGTGAGTTCACAAAAAGTCTAACTCAAATGTTCGAATAGGTAATTTTCACTAATTCAGATTTAGAGAAGAAGTTTAGAAGGACATCGATACCATCATCTTTGTGAATACCGCGAAATTGAGACCTGCAATTTTAAAATTTTACAAGATCAAGACGAGACGCACACTGATGAAACAGTCTCACACAAAACCTAAGAAGCTCAAAACGTTGCATAATAATACCGTTTTTTCGATTTATTTTACAAATTGAGCTAAAAAATGGCATTATTATGCAACGTTTTGAGCACTTGAGGTTTTGTGTGGCTGATTAGATTAATCAGAATCTTGGTAATAGTATATTTAACATTATGATTCTGGATGGAATGTTAGATTAACCAGAATTAGGGTTAATAATGCAATTAATTCCACATAGTTAAAGTTGATGGTTTTGCGACCCATCAGTTGGTGAAATTGTAGTTAGTTCAGTGTTAGTGGCTGTATATAATAACGCCAATTGACACAATTACGAAAAGGATGTTATTAAGTTAAATTTGCAATAAAATACCCTAAAAATACCCTAGAATGGTCTCTTTTATGAAAAAGATGTATTGAAGACTATAATCGCATTTTTGAATAATTTAAATAGGATTAATGTTGACTTGAATAAGAAAAATGTTTGTTTGATTCAATACATATGTAACTAAAAGATTTTTTTGGACATATTTTGTTTAAATTAAATAAATTTTGTTTGGATTATACGAATTTTACATTTGAAATAAATGAAAAACCATAATTATAATTTGTTTGACCGCACAGCAAAGATAAAAACAGCTGCCAAGTTGTACCTCTAGGATTTATTTTAAGTGAGTAATTATTATCGCTTCTTTATCGAGATTACTTAATTTGTGTATTTATATAATTAAAATTTAAAAATTCAGATACAAATTTTCTAAAAAATTAACAAAAAACCCTAAAAATTACATTTAAAAATATTTTTGATTATTCAAACATTATTAAGTTCTAACTAGTATGTCGCAAAGAAATCTTAAATTTCCCAATTAATGCGCCTTTGAATTGTTCACAAAATGAGTAGAATGTATTTTTTATATAATTTATATAAGATCCTTTTCTTGACGGGATTAATAATTTTCATTAGATGATTTAAAATAAATATAATATTATGTGTCATATCGTCTGAGCTATTTCAATGCCGCTAATCTATACTTTGTTAATACAGCGTAACTACAAATCCTTTAAGGCTACTTTTAGTGCAATTTGCTCTGCAACATAGCCCTTAAGGAATTTACAGATATGCAGTATTAATCAAGTGTAGATTCGAGGTATTGAAGTAGCTCCGACAATATCAGGTTTTGAATATATATTACATATTCAAAAGCTGATGTGCAATAATATAAAACAAAATATTCTACGACTCCTCTTTAAAATATAGTTTTATTGCTTGAGTAAAATTACTTAAAACAGAAATACCATAGGGAGGATGGGTGGAGTAGAGACCGGAAGAACGTTTACACAGGATGTAAGCCAGTCGTTTCTGGGGCTTATAGCATTGTGTGTACCGGAACTGTGAGAACTTAAAAATACAATACAAGCCCAACTCAATCTAGCGAAACAGTATAGAAAAAAGTATAAGTTTAAATGTGTATTCTCAAGTATGATAAGTACATTTAGGAATTACGTGCGAAAATGAGCCTTATTAAACAAGTTATTCTCTCATAATTGTCTTCTCTTTTCAGTCTACTGGTTATTATTTTCTCATGAAAGTTTTATAAAATTAATTTTCACAAATAAAACTGTAAATAACAACAGTTTTATATAATTTCAATAATTATTAGACTTTAATGAATAAAAAAAGTTTCAAAAATATAGTCTGTACTTTTTATTAATTCAACTTTTAATAGTTATTGTAGTAGTAACAATAAACATTAACAACATCACTTTAAATTATTTTCTGGGTAACAGTATTGCGAAATATTTATTTGTATAATAATTTTCAGTGAAAGCTTAGTTTTCTTTGAAAGCGTTCTTACTATCGCCCATCCATTTAAGAGAGAAAACTCCGGTTCTAGCTGCAGAAAAATATTCTTGAAAAGAACTGTTCACAAAAGATGAGACGTACAACAGTGCCCCCTTTATAACATGACAGTTTCCTGAGCTCAATTCTAAGCTATAAGACCAAACTGAACAATTTCTACGAATGCGTCTTTTCAATCAAATCAAATATTTTTACACCTTACATCTACCTGTATCAAGGAATATACCAGAATCGCCAGAAATTTGATTAAACTTAAAACTTATAATTTAAAAAAAAATTGAATTTTGATTCAAATTTTGAAGTTGACGTCGCGTTGCATAGTATTTATTTATTAAGAATATTAATTTTATTTTGTACTAACATATTACATTCACGTCTACTTTATTAGGAATTATTTTGTTATTTATTTAACTTTTTGAAATTGTATTTAATGTTATGAATAGGTAATAGTTACCAAATTTATGTTGCAATTTTATACTATAAAAGTAATATACCTATCATTAGAGTTTCATGAAGGACATAAATGTATTGTTGTTTTTTTTGTGGATCTTTCAAAATAACAGCTCCTGTTTCTCACAATTGCTGAAAGTACTGAAGCATGAATGTGACAGCGTCATGCGTCTACATTTTAGTTACATCATGACGACTAAATTTTTCTAAACTTCACCCAGGCGGAAAAGTCAGAGTCAGAGCTTAGCCAGAGCTCAGCCAAAACTGACAACCGACTGAATACCGAGCTTGTTGTAGTCTTTGTGACTACCCAGGTGGAAATTTAAATCCGTTGTCTGGATTGGGTCATTTCCAAAACTTTATATTTACTTATTGTGCGAAAAAATAAAACGTACAAATAAAAAATAAAATAATTGGATACATTTTTAGTAAAAAATAATTTGTTTAAAATTAGAAAAATTATATTAATTCAAACAGTAATTTTCTTACACTCAAAGACTTAAGACATTAAATATTATAGTTTATCCATTAATTTTTGCTATAGAAACTTTTAATCTGAGTAAATCGTACAAAAATAAAAATTTCCCCAATGAAGATAGTAAAGTTTCAATCCAGGATAGAAGTATTTACATAATTTTTTTTAGAAAATTTTCCTTTCGTGCATTGAAAATTTAATAAGTACCTTCGCTGGGAAAAATTTTTGTTTTACATGATTATCCCAGATTACACACTTAATAGTATATTTGTGACGATGTTACCGATGATGATATTTAGGTACAACATTCCGGATTTGGTTTGCTGATTAAAAAGAAACTTTGAAGATTTGTATTTTCTGATAAGATTTTTCAGATACTAGGGGTTTCAAGTGAAGACCATCCTTAATTTGTTTTCAAAATAAATAATTTTGAGTTTTTACTATTCTTAATTACTTTATGTTTGTATTGACATAATTTAGGCAGACGTGTATCTAACAATAAATTTTTGTATAAAGAGAAGGAGGGGGGGAGGGTCACAAGAAGAAACTAAAATTTATATCCTGAATTTATTCTACCTTATTTTAAAAGAGGGGGGGGGGGCTGGCATCTATGATTCTTCCCACTTAGGTAAATCACACTCTTGGAATCGCCAAATTACCGCACTAGTATCATAATGTACTATTTTGAAAGATAAAGAACTAAAAGCTTTTAACGCATGTAAAAGTCAAATTGTTGAATTCAAACGCCATGGGGGTTGCGTCTCGGTCGAACAGTGAATCATCCTACCGAAAGAATTGCATTTGATTGCCAAATATTCATATCTTTTAAATCGTTGAAAAGATAAGTTTGTTTCTTTTGTTGCAAAAAATTCATAAATAAGACGTTTTAAATAGATTATCAGAACTATTTTGTTATGTTTTGATAAATAAAAATTTTATTTCAACAAAGTAAGATAACTTATTCTGTCTGCACTGAAAAAAAATCTTAGTAGATTTGGCTACTTTTCACCTATACGGAGAAATTCAATAGGTCCTGAACTAAATTTAAAAATTTGTATCGACTTTGGAAAATTAGTTGAAAGAAGTACGAAAGTAGTTGGTACTACACTAAAAAAAAAAGTAGTAAACTTGACTACTTTTTAACTACGCGGAGAAGTTCAATAGGTCCTCAATTGAATTTAACAAGTTATATTGACTTTGAAAAAGTAGTTAAAATAACTACTAAAGTAGTTGTTTCTTCTTAGAAAGTAGTTGGTATAATGAGATTTTGTAGTTGTCTTTGAAATTTAATTACTTAAAGTAGTAAGTTGAACTACTAATGTTTAACTACAAGGAAAGTAGTAAAATTAAAAACCCGAACACAGTTAGATTAACAAAAAAAGTCATTACTTTAACTGTTTCGCACTCAACTATCCCATGGTAGTTGAATCTCTGGACTAAATTTTTTTCAGTGTACTTACTGCTATAGTAAGAATATGTAGTTGGTAAAAAAAGTTTTTGAAATTTAACTACTTAAAGTAGTAAATTGAACTACTAATGTTTACACCGAAAAAATGAATAGGCGATTTGACTATGCTCCTAGCTTCGAGAGGAGCCCACTAGGAATCCAGAGTTACATTAACTAGGATCCTGTATATCTCAATCAGGATTCCTAGTTAAAGTTACTCTGATCCCTAATGGGCTCCTCTCGTAACTAGGAGCATAGTCAAATCGCCTATTCATTTTTTTCGGTGTAACTACATGAAAAATAGTAAAATTAACAACACAAACACGGTTAGATTAACTCAGGCTTAAGATTGTACTAAAAGAAGTGGGAAAGCCTTGAACAATTTATTTTTAGAGGGGGGGGGGTCAGGGATAAATATTGTATATAATTATGATATATAGGTTATAACTAAGAGAAAAAATTTCTTCTATCAAGGATAGAATTTGTTTGGCTACATGCTTAGATATTATTCTTGGATCAAGAATAATTATAGATACTTAGTTTAAGAATAATTTTTTATGATTCAAGTACATATTCTTCATCCAAGAATAATTATACTAGGTCTGATCCTAAGGATAATTTGCATTTGGTCCAATGCAAAAATGCATTGATACAAGAAGTAACACAAAAAATAAAATTAAAGAAATATTTTTTGCAGGCCTGGATTAACTATACCTATACTCTTTGCAGTGAAATTTCTATATATATGCATATTGCAATTAGTATATTTATCGCTTATTCAGATTTAGAGAGTTCAATAGCAAGTGCATATGCGCACACTTATGTTTCTACGTGAACGACTTTTGACGTGGGTAGAATAAGTAAATATTTACTTATTCATGCAGATTTAGGGATTAAATTTATGGCACGTATGGTAAAAATTTGTTTTGATGATAAATAATTCTTAACATAAAGGTCAAATAAAATATTTATATTGCAATAATTTAATAGATTTTTAACTTCTATATTGTCAGGAATATTTGCACGAAAAGCTATATAATAGAATTACAAGAGAGAAATATCTCAAAACTTAAATCTGGCACCGTATCTTGACAGTTTGTGCAACTTTTTTGGTGCGGGTTAGATGATGGACTTTCTCCTAAATGTGTAATACTCAATCTCTGTCGAATATCTCTAGGAATGTGCGAGCATTTTATCTTTCCTTTTAAAAGAATCATTATCTTCACCTGGGTCAAAAATGAGTTTGTTTTATCTAAATAGAGCAGATACCTGCAAAAGGCAAATTTTTTTAGAGTTACTCACGTAAAAAGGACCCCCTTTGTTTTTCCGCAGTTCTTTATTTTCAGAACCTACACGAAAATTTCTCTAAAGTTATACGGAAACTATAAGGAAATTTTATCTGGAATTGTTATTTCTTTTGAAATTTACAATTCTATTTGGAATTTTTATTTCCCGTAAATTATGATTTTCTGAATATTTTGTCTGTAAAAGACAAGGTTCCTTTCCTTTTAAAATCGCTACAAAACTTTTCTATCAGGGAATTAATAAACCGTGGATATTTTAATAATCAAATATACCCGTGAAAAAGTTGTCCAATTAGTATTTGGTTTAGAATAAACGAATAAACCAGCGTCCGATTGGGGTCCGATCGGTACTCCGAATTCTGACTAGGGGAGGTGGGGTCAAGACGGTACCTGCCTTAATTAATAAAGTAATTAGTTATTTTTTGCTTAACATAGCACCGTTACGATAGTTTTTGATTGACTAAGTCACTGATTGTTGAAACCGAGTTTTTTATTTCTTACATGAAAAAAACTGTTTTTGACGATTTTCTTGTCACTTTTGCATTTTATTTAGAACGTGTTTGTTATGTAAATAACAACGTTCTATATTATTCATGTTCAACAATGATTACACTTAGAGTTTAGCACTTGTTTATTTCTGTTTCGTAACTTAATTTTTAGAAATTAATTTTTTAATGATCTTCCGAAAGTGGGGTCGAGACGGGGTATAGGAAGTGAGGTCAAGATAAAGTACTGAAAACCAATTATTTTTTTATTTCATGAAAAAAAACTGTTTTTGGGGTAACGTCATGTTCAAAGGGTGTCTTGTTTCGTGACATCTTGAAGATATGTATGCATCACGAACGATTTTCCTATATGTGTAAAATTTTGCATCAATAATTGGACACATGTATACTCTGTAAGGTAAGGAATAAAAGTCATATCGTATTATATTAACTCTTTTACTATTTGCAAATCGATTTATGCACATTGTGCGACATGAGACTTTCTTTGCGATTTTGATACTCAGCAGTAGAAAATCCAGTAATAGTAGCAGTTAAGAAATAATACTTGGCAACGTTGCTTTTAGGTATATGAGTACAGGAAAACAGATTTCTCCTCATCTCCCGGATGCGGATGGATACCATCTACCATGATGTCAATGATTCAAGTAGCTGTATTCTATGCATGGATTGATAGTACAGGGTATACGGTTGAACAGTTTTTTTTTTAAAGAAAGTATCCAGGCAACTAAAAGAAGACATTTCCTTATTGTTTGACTTCCTTTTTTAGCCAAATGACAATTAAAATTTCTTCCCTGAATGTTCATTTTTTTTTAAAGATATAAACGTCTTTATCTAAGAAGTAACTTGAGTTTCTTGACTACTTTATTTTCAGAATACTAAAGTATGGAAGATTTTTATATTGAATTTCTATATCGTTAACTATTGGTAGTTCACAACAGTAGGTATGGAAAATTCCGCTTGAAAGCGGACGCACCTTTGCTACAAAGAAAAAATCTGTGCAGAGAAAGTAAGACGTCGACCAACGAGTGAGCTCAGAAAGAGGTGTAGCTGGAGGGAAACGGAGAGACAGAGATAGAAAAAAGGAGAAGGAGCAAGACAAAGAAAGACAGACAATCTGCACCCAAGGTCACCGACCGTCAGTAGCAGTAACAGTAGCAGTAGCACAAGCAACCATACCGACAGCTCGCAAAATTTTATTTTCTTTGCTTCACCCTCTCTTTGTCATGTCGATCAATCTCTTATTGACATCAACTTCAATACATGTTCTTACTTGCGACTTAATTTAGCAATAAAATTCTTTCTGTCAAATTTACTACTTTTGCCTGAACTACATGTTTTCAAAAGTAGCAGTAATGATTAAATAGAATCATGTCATTGATTAAAAGTTAAGTATTGGTGGGGTAAGTTACAATACAAGAGTTTACTAAATACTTTCTCCGGACATTTTTAGCATTAGTCACTCTGAAGGAAATAGCTGACTGATATTATAGGCATGCGATTTTATTATAATTGACTTGTTTCGATTGAATTATAGTAATACAGTATACAGTTATTCCAGTCATGATTGTAAAAGCACAATTTTAATTTACAAATACTGTACACAAATCAGTACATACCAACAAGATGGCAACGATTACCATCTATATTTACCTACGTTTTTGACTGAAGCAACAATACTGTATCGCACGCAGTGGCTTAATTATTTTCTTCTATATTAAGGTTGTTAGAGGGTGCGACTTGCCAGCAGTTCGGAAGATTCCTTGGAATTTCTATGCTTACACTTACACAAATGTTTTGGAAATTCCGACACTTTTCTCGAAAAAAAGGATTTTGTCATGAATTGAAGTTTCTAAAACATTTGTTTTTGGCGATTAGATTCTCTTTATGCATTACCTACAGAGAAGAAGTTTTCTCTCATAAGGACAGCGAACGTGTTTGCTGTAACATCAGACTTGTTCGTTTCCGTATCCAATATACTTTTTTGTGCAAACATTAGTTTGCTGTGACAGCAAAATAATTTCTTTTCCTGCAGTTAGTCGAGACAAATCAAGGTGCATAACATTCAATGCGGTTATATCTATATTCATCAGCTATCTCTCTTTGAGGTCATTTGTTTTTAAGTAAAAATACCACAAGAAATTCTATATATTGCCAAATTGGGGAAAGTGCCACTATCGCTCGTTCATTTTTGACTACATGTTCAGCTATTGAGGGCCAACTCTGCACTGAAAAAAATATGAATGTGAAAAACAACAATTTGGCTATAGTTGAGTCCATTTTAGTTAAAATGACAAGGATTCCTTGTTCAGTTAGCAACCGAAGAGAAGTTAATTCTAATAAATCAAACTTGTTCGACTTGTAATTCTTAAAAACAGAAAAAAATTTATAAATCATCTGAAATATTACAATTTTCCAGTGCAAATAAGTTACTTTGTGTCAATTAATCTTTAAAATAATACCAAAGTTTACTAAAGTTTTAATATTTTTTTCTGAAAATGTCAAATTTTACATAACCTTAAAATATATGGCGACCAAAACTGGTATTATTTACCTTAATCACTAATGTTTGAAAGAGAGAAAGTATTGACAAATGTATTTTAGATAATAAAGAACTTATTGCAATAATAAAAGCAGTCGATCGCACAATTTTTGGTGTTAATATAATATAATTCCTAATTACTTAGAGTACAAATTATCCTTGTCATTTTAACTAACCTCCCCTAGCTGGCGCCTTAACTAACAAGGAAAAATGGTTGATTCCTAGTAGACGGGTGCAAGGGAGTTTTTTCAGTGTGATACAGTTGTATTTTTACTCCATGAATAGGTATCTAATGTCCTTATTTAAACCGATACAAAAATAGATTTTTTTCTCCGTTGTGGATGTACTGTTAATCTGGCTTCGACTTTCCTGAGAAGTATTTTTTAGTTGACAATATTTTGATTGACATCTCATCTCGAAATATTTGAAGCAGGTATTAAAATATCCTTTCAATGCAACGTGACCATGTCTAGAGCATTAGTAACAGTACATATAAAGGTTCTTCATCTATAACGTGTGTCTCCAGTTACGCTCCGATTTTTAAGATTATTAAAAGAGATACTCTTCTTATTTTTAGACACGTTTCTAGCATCATTCTTAAGAATAATTTGCTCTAAAGCTGGTAAAAGGTTTTCTTTTTAGAAAAATATTATATATTCTGATTTGAGATCACAAAATATCCAGGATTTAATCGATAAGGTAATCCATAATCTTTAAATCGATCTTCTCTGTCTAGTTTGTTACAAATTTTTGAATGTTTTGTACAAACTTTTTGTCAATGATTAGATTTGATCCAAATAGCCTCTTATATACAAAAGAATAATTTTTATAGGATCTAAATTTTAGACCCGTGTAGAAAAGTTCAGTGGGCGCCAGTTGAGCCCCATGTGGGTTTCCCAGATTTAAGGTGGGCCCCAGTTGGGTCTTCCCACTGGGAAATTAGTGGGCTTGTAATGCTCAACCCGGTTAGTGCCAATTCACTACAAAAGATCGTAAAAATGTAAGATCGTTAAAAAATATTCATTACAACTTTTAACAATATTTTCCACCAAAATTTTCTTTAATGATATAAAAATTAGTTAATAACAATTGTTGCATGTATTTTTTAATTTGTTTAAACAAATCAATATTGTTTATTTGAAACTTTTCATCTAATAGAGCTAGAAAGTTGTAACTTTTTTCTAATTTTGCAACTATATAAGTTAAGTAAAGCCTAATATTAGAAAAAAACTAAAATATAAAATTATTAAAATTGTTTAAACAAATTAATATTGTTTATTTGCAACTTTTCATCTAATAGAGCTAGAGTGTTGTAACTTTTTCTTAACTTTGCAATTTTTCAAGCTTATGAAAGCTTAATACTAATAAAAAACAAAAATCCACAATTATAAAAATTGTTTAAACAAATAAATATTGTTTATTTGTAATTTTTTGTCTAATTGAGCTGGAGAGTTGAAAATTTCTCTTAATTTTGCAATTTTTCAAATCTATAAAAGCTTAATATTAATAATAAACGAAAATCCACAATCACAAATATTGTTTAAACAAATTAATATTGTTTATTTGCAACTTTTCATCTAATTAAGCTAGAGTGCTGAAACTTTCTCTTAATTTTGCAATTTTTCAAGCTTATGAAAGCTTAATACTAATAAAAAACAAAAATCCACAATTATAAAAATTGTTTAAACAAATAAATATTGTTTATTTGTAATTTTTTATCTAATTGAGCTAGAGAGTTGAAACTTTCTCTTAATTTTGCAACTTTTCAAATCTATAAAAGCTTAATATTAATAATAAACAAAAATCCCTAATCACAAATATTGTTTAAACAAATTAATATTGTTTATTTGCAACTTTTTATCTTATTGAGATTTACATTTAAAATTTTTTTTTAATTTTGCAACTTTTTAAACCTATGAAAGCTTAATATTAATAATAAACAAAAATTCACAATTTTAAAAATTGTTAAAACAAATTAATATTGTTTATTTGCAACTTATCATCTAATTGAGCTACATAGTTGAAATTTTCTCTTAATTTTGCAACTTTTTAAGCTTATGAAAGCTTAATATTAATAATAAACGAAAATCCACAATCACAAATATTGTTTAAACAAATCAATATTGTTTATTTGCAACTTTTTATCTTATTGAGCTTTAGATTTAAACTTTTCTTTTAATTTTGCAACTTTTTAAGAATACCAAAGCTGAATATTAATAATAAACGAAAATCCACAATTATAAAAATTGGTTAAACAAACTAATGTTGTTTATTTGCAATCATTCATCGAATTGAGCTAGAGAGTTTAACTTTTTCTTAATTTTGCAAAATTTTAAGCCTCTAAACACCCAAAACTTATAGTAAACGAAGGTCCATAATTATAAAATTTTTTCTTTAAACCCTGTAACTCAATTAGATGAAAAATTGCAAATAAACAATATTAATTTGTTTAAACAATTTTTATATTTTTATATTTTAGTTTTTTTCTAATATTAGGATTTACTTAACTTAAATAGATGCAATATTAGAAAAAAGTTACAACTCTCTAGCTCTATTAGATGGAAAGTTTCAGATAAACAATATTAATTTGTTTAAACAAATTAAAAAATACATGGACCAATTGTTAGTAACTAATTTTTATGTAATTAAAGGAAATTTTGTTGGAAAATGTTGTAAAAATCGTAATGAATATTTTTTAACGATCTTACACTTTTTTTTCGTTTATGGAGATTTTTTATGGCCCTTTAAAAAATAGTTAATAATAAAAAGTTTGTTCAATAAATTATTGGATCTTATTCTTTAAATTTTCCTGAGGAGAAACAGCTTTATCCGATCGAAAAATGTTAATTTTCATGGAATTTTTATCAATTCTATGAAAAAGTTTTTTTCCCCATGCATTTTGCATGGGAAACTTTGAGCGCTTTGACCGAATTTCATGAATTTTTAAATTGAAATGAAGAGAAATTGCAATATATAAAGCCAGATTGACGATAAGTTTAGTATTGAAACTATTATTTAATAACAATTTATGTATTTGATAAAAATTGGGAAGCCCAGGTTGGCCCCAACTGGCGCCCACATACAAACTGGGAATTACTGGGAACTTTTCTACACGGGGACCTACATTTAATTATTTATGTTTTCTCTTCTATACATACACTGAGAGAAATAGATGGTAAGAACTTTACTATCTTTGATGGTAGAGAGGTTATGTTACACTCTACCATCAGAGATGCTACACCGTACCATCTAGATGCTACATCGTACCATCCAGATGCTATCAGATGCTAACCCGTACCATCCAGATGTTATCCCGTACCATCTAGATTCTTGTCCGTATATTTAAGATCAGATATGGTATCTGGTACCATCTAGATGCTAACCCGTAGCATCTATTTCTCTCAGTGTATTAAGTTATTAAGATACTCTTTAAGTCTGAAAAAGACAAAATTTTCTTTTACTACGAGCACTGTAAATCAGTAAATTAATCGCTTTTTGATAAGCGTATATGTGCCGTTTGAAACTAGCTGCTTACTTTTTGCTGTTAGAAATTTAGAGAGTATAGTTTATTTACACCTTGAAAAGGTTGCTTGAAGACGCAAGAATGGTTATAGAAGAAGTTTTAATATTTTCCATACAGTTTTTTTTCCGAATATAAAAATGATTACCGTATAGTTGTCAAAAAATAGTGTTAAAAACGAAGTTAAAAAGGAAAGATTATGCCATTAAAAGAAATCCTTATGAAAATGCATCATATACATGTATAAGCTAAGTGACTGTCCACGAGAAAAGGTGCTTTAGCTTCCAAACGTCAATTTTACAGGGTGAGCATTTAAATTTTGGAGCTGAGGCATCTTTCTCGTGGATATTCACATATATGTATGTATATTGAATTCCATATCATATACAAACATATTAAATTTCATTAATTAGGGGAAGTAGGGACAAGATGTAGTACTGTCCCTAATTAATAAACTAATTAATTAATCAATAATCATGATCATTTTGCGCATTATATAGTACCTTTATGGCAGCTTTTAGTTGACAAAGTCACTTAGAGATGAGACGTAAGTTTATTTTATGTTTTATAAAAAATGTGTTTTTGATGATTTTCTTAATTTTTTCTCACTTTACTTAGAACTTATTTTTTATGTAAGCAACATCTAAAATTACATTGAAAGTCTTTCACATATGTCAGTGATTACTCAATCAGATAAGCACTTGTTTATTTGTGTACTGGAAAATAGTTTTTAGAAATTAATTTTTTTAATTTAATTCTTCATGTAGGGGCAAGATGAAGTGTGGGTAATTTTGAGTCAGATAAAGGCTGAGTTTAGTAATATGTGCGTCAATAATCTATTTTTTCATAAAACAAAAGAAAAAACAAACATTACTTTCATGTATTCTCAGTATATTTTTTTCAAGATTTTCGATTATTTTCAACTTTTATTCAACACTATATAGATAACAAATTTCGAAAAAAAATAAGTTGTTTAACATTTTTTCCGACATATTGAATTTTGTGAAACTAAAGCTCGAACTAAGGTTAAATTCATATTCACTGACCCTAAAAACGTAAAAATCCATGAAGAAACATTTTCATACCAAATGTATGGAGCTTTTGATTTTTTATCGTTTTGTTAAGCTTTTTGATCCAGGGTGCATTATATAGGAGTATTTTGTACAATTATATTCATAAATGGATTATTAAAACATTTATTTCTATCAACACTGCAAAAACTGCTGCCTTCTAAGTGACTTATTTTAAGACACAAGACATTAAGAAAGCGTCTTACGGTTATTTCAAGCTATTTCATTGGTTAATAATTTTGAAAGATGCTTTCTCATTGGTTTAAAATTAAGACACCCTAAAACGTCTTAAAAGTGAGGACAAAAATGTCTTAAAATAAGACACTTGTTTTTACAGTGAAGGTGCAAAAATCCGCCCTTATTTTTCAGAAGAAAATCTGCACGGCGTTTTGAAACAATCCAGAAGGAAATCCGGAGGAAAATTTAAAAAATTTTTAATTTTAAGAGAAATTGAAAGTTGTGGTCTTAATGGCATAACTGTTAAGGGGCAAAGTGGTCCTTGCACTGCAAAAACTGCTGTCTTCTAAGTGTCTTATTTTAAGACACAAGACATTAAGAAAGCGTCTTACGGTTATTTCAAGCTATATCATTGGTTAATAATTTTGAAAGATGCTTTCTCATTGGTTTAAAATTAAGACACTTTAAAACGTCTTAAAAGTGAGGACTAAAATGTCTTAAAATAAGACACTTGTTTTTACAGTGTGAGATCAGTGGGCCCTTTGTTAACCATAAAAGATATTTTTGTTATAAAAAATTCCATAAACCTTACTAATTGTAGTAATTTAAAATTGCAGAAAATAATTAAAATTAAACAAAATACATAATTACAAATTTTGCAAATTAATTGAAAAAAAATGAAATTAATGAAAAATTGGTGAAAGAAATTTAAAAAATCGAGCAAGTTCGAGTTACACTCGCACTAAAATCGAGGGTTCCGTACACAAAACAAAATAATTTTTAATATATTTGATACTATTAAATATATAATATATAAATATATTATACATATTATAGATAATATAATATATAATGAATTTTTTTTATAAAAAATGGACCATCCCCCCCCTATCTTCCAAAATATTTTACTTAGAGAGTTCAAATTTTGTACAGGAATGTATTGTCAGGTGTAAATTACATAAAAATGATAGAGAACGTGATGGTGATTGCGCTGTCAACGAAAAATCCAGAGATTTTAGCAAATATCCATAAAAAATACTCAAAAATTATTTTATTTCCTTAACAACTCTATGATCAACTTCTACAATCATGTTCTCTACCATTTTTCTGTAATCTACACGTGAAAATACATTTGTGTACCAAATTTGAACTCTCTAAGTCAAATTGTTTAGAAGTTATGGGAGGGGGGATACGGTCATTTATTAGCATTTTTTTTTAATCGTTTTTTTTTTGCTGAAAAACACTATGATAACGATCTGCAACAAAGTTCTCTACAGTTTTTCTGTAATCTATATGGCAAACTACATATGTATACCAAATTTCAACACTCTAAGTACAATAGTTTGGCAGATATGGAGGTGGCATTGTATACTTTTAGTGCATTTTTGCTAAAAAAATGACCGTACCCCCCCCCCCCCCCCTTATCTTCCAAACTATTTGACTTAGGATGCTGAAATTTGGTACACGTATGTAGATTTACGTGTAGATTACAGGAAAATTATAAAGAAAGTGATGATTATAGCGCTGTCAAAGTTATAACACTAAACTATGGCCCATATGTTAAAAAAATGCTCAAAAATATTGTTATTTCCTTGACAACGCTATGTTCAACACATACAATCATGTTCTCTATAATTTTCCTGTAATCTATACGTGAAAATAGATTTGTGTACCGAATTTGAACTCTCTAAGTCCAATAGTTTGAAAGTTCAGGGGGGGGGGGGGGGATACGACCATTTTTTAGCATTTTTTTTAAAAAAATCGTTTTTTTTTTTGCTGAAAAACGCTATGATAACAGCCTGCAACAAGATTTTCTATAGTTTTTCTGTAATCTACACGTCAAACTACATATGTGTACCAAATTTCAGCACTCTAAGTACAATAATTTGGCAGATAAAGGGCAGGAATGGTACAAATTCAACGCATTTTTTCGAAAAAATGATCGTATTCCCCTCTTATTTGCCAAAATATTTGACTTGGAGAGTTCAAATTTGGTACAAAAATGAAGTATCATCTGTAGATTACAGAAAAATTATAGAGATTGTTGTGGTGATAGCGCTGTCAAAGAAATGGCAAAAGTTATCAGCCAAAAAATATCAAAATTTCTCAAAAATCTTGTTATTTTCTTGACAACGCTATGATCAACCCTTGAATCATGTTCTCTATAATTTTCCTTTCATCTACACGTGAAAATACATAATATGTTGGCCAAATTTGAACTTTCTAAGTCAAATAGTTTGGCGGCTAGGGGGGGGGGGGGGATACGATTTTCGACAAAGTCTTGCCAATAGGGTTCCGTGCGTACACTTGTGGTGTACGGAACCCTAAAAATCATAAAAATGTTAAAAAAAAAAAAAGAAAATAATTGAAATTGGAGACAAAAACTTAAAATTTTTAAAAATAAATATTGAAAAAAATTGAATAATGAAGATAATAATTTTTATTTAAAGAGAAATAATTAAAAACTTTTTGGAAATTATGAAAAAGAACGAAAGTAATTGAAAATTAAAGAAAATAATATAAATAATTAAAAATTGAATGAAATAATTGAAATGTCAGATAATAGTTTAAAATTTCTAAAATTATAAAACAAACGAAAAAAATTGTAAATTAAAGAAATTAAATTTTGGAAAATAATTAAAAAATTATTTTAAATTTTGAAACTTGAAGAAAATAATTGAAATATGATACAAACAATGATAAGTTGTAAAAAATAAATGACATTTAGGAGAAATTATTAAAAGCATTTTAGAATTTTTTTTAAATAAAAAAAAAATAATGGAAATTTGAGAAAAATAAATGAAGATCTTAGAATTCAATTGAAAAAAACGAGAAGAACTAAAAATTGGAGAAAAGAATTGAAGAAAGCTAAAAATAATGAAAATTTACAATAATTAATCTAATTTTTTGAAAATTATGACAACAATTGAAAATAATTGAAATTTTAGAAAAATACTTAAAAATCTTGGAAAATAATGTTTGAAAATGAGAATAATAATTAACAATCTAGGAAAATAAACAAAAAATGATAAAATTAATTCAAAATTGAAAAAAAAAATTGAAATTTCAGATAAGTAATTGAAATTGTTGAAAATTATGCTAAAATAGTGGAAATAATTATAAGAATTGAAGCAAATAATAGAAAAATTGTAGAATTTATTTTTAAGCAGAAGAAAATAATTGAAATATCGTATAATAAATGCAAAATTGATGACAATAATCTGAATTTGACTCTAATAACTGAAAATTTAGGAAATTAATAAAAATAATGAAAATATTAAAGGACGGAGAAAATAATTGGAAAATAATAAAAAAAAAATAATGAAAAATTAACAAAATAATTGGAAATTGAGATTATTTGAAAGTTCTGAAAAATTTAAAGAAATTAAAATTGCAATAAATTTAAAATTTGAGAACATTTTAAAAAGGTGAAATATATATGATTTAAAAGTTTAAAAGAAAAAAACATCTAATGACAGATGTCAGGTTCAGACAGAATGAATGAATTAAACCTGTAAATTATATATAATTGGGGCACAATTTTCTTTTTTGACTCTGGGCCCTTGCCTTCTCAGTTACGCCACTGTGTGGTCTCACTCACTATTTTCCAATTCTTTCAAGATGTTTTAGCATATTTAAAGCTTATTAAAAATCAAGAAGGAAATCCACGCACGGAAACCCACATGGAAATCCGCACAAAGCGGGCATATAGACCATACCCCCACAGCACCCAAACTTTCCTGAAAATTTATTAAAGATTTATTTGCAAACTTCGGAATATTTAGGTGCAAAGCTTAGTGAAAATTATGTAAAGATTTAAATATCCCGAGTAAATAAATGTTTAGCGTAAAAGTTGACTGAAGATTTAAATTAAATTTTCGTGAAATTTTCGTCGCGAAAGTTTCCTGAACATTTTAATAACATTTTCGTGAAATGTTCGTCGTGAAAGTTGACTGAAGATTTAAATTAAATTTTCGTGAAATGTTTATCGCAAAAGTTGATTCAACATTTAAATTAAATTTTCGTGAAATTTTCGTAGTGAAAGTTGACTGAACATTTAAACTGAATTTTTGTGAAATGTTTGTCGCAAAAGTGGATTGAACATTTAAGTGAATATTTGCTAATGTTGAGCGGAAAGTTGACCGAATAAAAAAATTAAATTAAATAGAAGGGGAACAAGTAAATTAAACAGTAATTAAATTAATATAAACACATTTATTGAATATTATTATTTAACATTAATTTTAGTTTTAATTTTCAGTAACAAAACAAAAGAAATGCAACACACAGGAAATTCTAAGTTGAAAGATTGTATTAGATTAATGATTTGTAAAACGTTACAGAATCTTCAAAATTTTATTCAATAAATGTGTTTATATTAATTTAATTACTGTTTAATTTACTTGTATCCCTTCTATTTAATATAATTTTTTTTATTCGGTCAACTTTCCGCTCAACATTTAGCAAATATTCACTTAAATGTTGAATCCACTTTTGCGACAAACATTTCACAAAAATTCAGTTTAAATGTTTAGTCAACTTTCACTACGAAAATTTCACGAAAATTTAATTTAAATGTTGAATCAACTTTTGCGACAAACATTTCACGAAAATTTAATTTAAATCTTCAGTCAACTTTTACGCTAAACATTTATTTAATCGGGACATTTAAATCTTTACACAATTTTCACTAAGCTTTGCACCTAAATATTCCGAAGTTCGCAAATAAATCTTTAATAAATTTTCAGGAAATTTTCGGTGCTGTGGGGGTATATGTATATAGTTTTAAATCTCCACTGGAATTTCAGGAAATCCGGGACTTTTTCAGCTGGGATTTGTCGACGAACATTTTGTTTTTGATAAATTTCAATACATATGTAAGATAAAAATCTATTACTCTCTAAATCTGAATTAGTTATTTTTGACTATTAAAATAGCGCCCATTCCCTTATTAAATGAGGTTAGTCAAAAACTACTAATCGGTAATAAAAAAATTACCTCTTTATTTAATAAGGCTACTAATTTATATTAAAAATTTTTGACTAAAAATTAGTCAAAACGCTTAATAGTTTATTAGTAAACGAATCGGTTCTAATTCATTAGTCAAAAGTGACTAATTCTGATTCAGAAAGTAGAAATACAGAAATCACCGAAACAATTAAATGCAATAAACACTTTACAATCGCTTGAAAATTCCTATCGCAGAATATGATAAGAAAGACATTCAAATGCGTCAAATTAAAAAAAAACTGTTGCGTTTGCCTGCAATAAACTTTCCATGAGCTAGAAATTTCATACCATTTGGAAATTGAATAAACTTTTTTATCTTATTTTAATTATTTTAAATTATCTTAAACTTTTAGAAAAAACTCTTTAAGGTTATTGAAAGCTTATTAAAGTGACAAATTCTCTTGGTGAAATATCATTTATAATTAAAAATACTAATATTTTCTTGAATTCTGATATAGTAGTTATATGGAGTTGTAATAATTGTATTTTTAATAGATAATTAGTTTCTTTCACATTTTTATATTTCTATATGATTTAAATAAATCTTTTTGGTCATTGTTGCTAAGGAAGCAACGTATTTCTGAAATTATCTCTGAAACCTTACACTTACACTCTAAAGCTTAAAATAAAACAGAACACCTCAGTGGGAGGTATCCAGAACATAAAACAACTCTTCCTTTTTTAAACACTATTTTCGATGTACCATAAAGATATTAAAAAGTAAACAATTTACTGTTAACAATCTTCTTTTCTATAGGTATATTTAAAAACTAGACGTAAAAAATAAAATTAATTATTAAATTAACAATAATTCACTACACTAAAAAGCCGATATTTGAGTAGCGTAAATAACAATGAATATTGAGAATAAAACCAAATAAAAAAAATGGAAAGCTTGAGGTGCGCCAAAAATAGATCCAGGTGCAAACACCACAATATGTAACACTACATTAAAAGAACAAGTCCTGTAAAAGTTATTAATTATTATTCAGTTATTAATATTGTAATAATAGAGAAATAAAACTCTTCAAAATTACCTAGTTTTTTTTAGCTAATTAGTACACTGTAAAAAGAAACATCTTAAAATGCATTATAGTCACTTTTAAAACGTTTAAAGTATCTTATATTTTAGCTTCCATCTTAGAAAACTAATGCATTTTAAGACACTTTTGCTAACTTTTTGGAAACATCTTAAAAGTGACTACAAATATATCTTAAATTAAGATACTTACTTTTTGCAGTGTAGAATTTTTTGTTAAAAGCAAATCATGACGCAACTTTAAAAACATGTAGAAAATTTTTTTGAAGCTGCAATGAATTTTTTAATACCAAATCTAATTTCTGATAATCTGAAATTAGCTTCAAATAATGCCATTGCAAATTATTTTAATTCATCACAATTTTCTGTTTATATATAATAAAGATAGTATATAAACTTTTATTAACAGAGCTTAGAAAATGGATGTAAGACGAAAAAATGGCTGTTTTTTTACATTTGTTACAAAAATTTATGTTTTTTCACATTTGGATTTGCAAGCTAAAAGAAAATTTTTAGTTGAACCTCCAAAGACATTCCACAAGTTGTACTTTGCATGCCACGCCAAGACGTCGCGACGGGGCCTTTAAAGGTATAATTTGACCCGTATAGTAGATCGCCTTTTTGTGTGGTTCACGGATCAGAGCTTCGAATGCTTAATCGTCTGCTTGTCTGACATTCCAGAAGCATGAGTTTGCATCAACGTAAAAAAGTCGTTTCCAATACCACAAAAGTTAAAAGGAAATCAATTTAATAGCTTTTGTTTCAGATTTGCAATTCTGAAACATATTGCAGTTGTAAATACCTACTCCATTAAATATGCGTGTGAAACAATTTAATTACATAATTTTAATCATTTATTGCTAGGCTGTAAAATGTAGGCATCTTATTATAAGATATATTTGTTTAGTATTTAAGATGGAAGATGAAAATATGTATACAAAAGATATTTTAAACGTCTGAAAAGTGACTATATAATGCATTTTAATTTCTATAGGTCCGCACCGAAAAAAAAATATACTTGGATTGAGAGGAATCCTCTCATTTTGATGCGAATTTTCCTCTACAATATGGCCTCTAAAGGATCCTCTCATTTTGAGAGGATACTCTCATTTTGATGCGAATTTTCCTCTCAAAAGTAGAGGATACTCTCAAAACAATGTAAAAACGTGAGAGGATTTCACGAAAGGAATGTTACTCTCTTTAGAAGAATATTTTTTTTTCGGTGCGAAAAAATTCATTAAATAAATGAAATAAATTGTTGGTTTAATATAGTCTTATTACTTAAAACTGATATGTCTAAAAATTGATTGGTTTTAACAATTTTTTAGTTATATATTTTACCAGATATATATTTTTTCAGTATAGCATCAGCCACATATATATACTCTGTATTATCTGTAACTTATTTTTTCTAAACAATCTGGTAAAATAAAGTTCTTTAAGTTTTTAAATAAAATTTTCAAAGAAATAGTACACAACGTACACTGAAAAAAGTTTAGGTCGATTTCGTCTTGCTAAAAATCTAGGCATAACAGCTAGAAATATAGCTGTCTGTATACTAACTCTCTAAATTTCTTGGAGTGAGTTTTCACTTAATGAAGAGTGAAAATTGAGCCACTTCAATCAGAGTGAGAAACCCACACTGCAAAAACAGGTGTCTTAAATTGTTAAAAAATGCCTTAAATTGAATAATTGATACATTTTTCGTGTCTTAGACACAAAAAGTATCTTAATTTAAGACACTTTTGGCTACTTTATGACACCATGTTTTTGCATTCTCACTCCAGGCAAAAAGTAAACTCTCAGTCTAATTTTGGAGTGAGTTTCCACTCAAATTGGAGTGAGATTTCACTCTTTTAGAGTGGGTCTTTCATTCTGATTGGAGTGGCTCAATTACCACTCTTAGTGGAGTGAAAACTCACTCCAAGAAATTTAGAGAGTAAATGGTATGCAAAAAGCAAAAATAGATCATTTTTAGCAGTTACACTTAACATTTTTAGCAGGACAAAATCTATATTACAAATAGAACTGTGTTAAGGGTTTAAGTGCAATTAATATTAGGAAAAATAAATTATCAAAAATTAATTCAACAATTATTGGATTTATATTTCTTTTTTAGCTTTTTCTTGTTAACTCATCAAAAATATATATAAAAAGACATTACGTTGATAAATTCAGTTGAAAAATTATGTACTGATGTAACCATCGAGTTGTATAGCATTTTATAAATAAATTCCTCAAATTCTTTGAATGATATTTTTAGGTAGATTGCAACAATAAAAAAAAATTAAGATTTCCCAAAGTTCTCCATATACCCTAGTTTAAAAAATATTCTACATGGCAATTTTTATTTCAGAAATATCATTAATTATTTTTTTCTTTTACAATTTCAATTTTCTATAATATTTTTTAATTTTATTTATTCAAGTGCCATTTTAATCAAACATTACAAAAAGATAATTGATTTTGAAAATATTTAACTGATTTATGAAACAATATATACCTACATTCAACATCAGAATCACTTTAAGTTAAAAATTTGTTTCACACCTTCTGATTTTGAATACCTATATACAAAAGTTAAGGCTGATTATGCCTAAATGAACAAAAATGTTCTAAAACCTGAATTTAGTGTTTCAGCATTTTATATTAAATAGAAAAAATTATATTCACCTCACTTGTCCAACTCTATTATTTCTAATAAATCAGCTATATATTTATTTGTTTAATAATGAAAAATATCAACATTAAAATCAGTTTAGAGCATTTTTGTTCATAGGTTTAATCAGCTTTAGCCTTAACTACATACCTTAACTACTACAAAATACATGGTATTTTTGTATGTAATCTAACACTGCTATAGCTACTAGCGCCACGAAATTTTTCTACCAGGGTGTTTTATTATTCTCTCTGAATCTGAATTACTGATTTTCTATTAATGAATTAGCAAAAAATCGATTACTAGTAAATAGTAAAAAAATTTCTACTAATAGTTAGTACTTTTGTACTAAAAATTAGTTAAATTTTTTACTATTTAATAGTAGGGGAGACCGAGGAGGAAAGTAACAAAAATCAGTTTTTTGATGCTATAGCATTAAAACTATTTGTCGGATAAGTTCTATAAAAATATTAATCGAAAGCTTGGACTTTCACCTATTAAATAAAATTAGAATTAAACATTAATAATAATTTGATAGTTCACTGCAAGACTTTTTAATCAGCTCTTTATTTGTTACTTTATTCCTCCTTACCCCTGAGGTGGAAAGTAACAGCACGAAGGAGGAAAGTAACACTTTAAAATTAAGGCTAACATTTCAAATATAAAACTGCTATTAATTTAAATTATTTTTATTATGAACATATGAAAAGATAAAGTGATATTAACTACATTTTGTACATAATTGACAGATATTTTTGCACTTTTTTGAAATTAAATTGTTTTTATCTATTTAGTATTCATTGAATAGCAATGACGTTAAAAAAGCCTCGTTTCTTAAAAATTCAAATCAAAAGTCCAATATTTAATCTTTAAAATATAAAATAAACATATAAAACCACATAGTTATAAAAAAGAAGCTTATAAAAATAAAGCATTAGATGAGGAGCAAATTAACAACGACGTGTTACTTTCCACCTCACCCCTCTTTTCCTTGGATTTCAAAAAACAAGTTTAAATTACTCAAAAGTATTTCGCATTTTTTAATTATGCCCTAGCATGACTTAAAGATAAATAAAAAAGCTTAAAAAAAAAACGAAAAGCATGTTTAAAATATCTATAAAATCAAAAAATATGATATTTTGAAAATTTAGGCAAAAACTTACTTTTGTCATAATTTTTGCACAAAATGTTAGTATCAGATACATAGCTTCCGGTAAACCCCTAACATAATTTGGGGGATGTAGAGAGGGGCAAAACTGACCAAAAATTATTTAAGGACTATATCTGTCCGCTCATTGGTTTAGAAGTTATAAGCGCTGTTACTTTCCACCTCTGTTACTTTCCTCCTCGGTCTCCCCTACCCAAATTTTCGATAACTCATTAATAGAAAATCAATAATTCTGATTTAGAGAATTAATATGTTAGAATTGAAATTTCTTTGGTACTATTTTTCAAAATTTGTTAATACTGCACTGAGAAAAATGAATGTTTAGAATTAGATGTTTAAAACAAGATAGTAACGCTTAACCTCAAAATATTAAAGGTTAACATCTAAGATATTAAATTTTAACATCTAAATATTAAAGTTTAATATGTAGATGTTAACCCTGAACATCTAGATAGCTGTCCCTATGTTAAGTGATAAATATGTTAACCGTTAACATCCAGATGTTAAGGGTAAACATCCATTTTTCTCAGTGTGGATGGTTACGAAATTCAGGTTATCAATTTTCTTGACATTTCCCTTACATTTTACTGACACTTGCAGGAATTTTCCGAGAAAATTTTTTTTTCTTGAAAGTAATGAAATTTTCAAAAAAATTTGCAAAACCTCTTTTAAATTGTTTTCCCTGATATTTCCCTGATTTTATTGACAAAAAAATTGTTTTCCCTGACATTTTACTCATTTTACTAATATACTGACACTGAGTCAGTTTACACCACAGAAAAAATATAGGGGAGGGTGGTCCCAAACCGACCCCCTAAAAGAAAAAAGCCAAAAAGGTGCCAAAAACTTTTTTGATTGCTGAGGTCAAAATTTTTTTTAGTAAAGGAATCATTTTTCCATGTTTCTACTGGTTCCTAAGGCTCTGGATCTCATTAAGTGGGAGATAAAGAGAGGAGATCGAAAACTGACGTTTTCGACAATCTCAAAAAGGGTGGTATGAAACCGACCTCCTATTTTTATTGCAGGAAATAGCGAAAACAAACAAAATTTTGAACTTATATTGTAATTTGAATTAAAAAACAACAAACTAGAATAAACTTAAATTACTTTTACTTTATTTAAATACATTATTTAAGGCCTTTTTCAGAATAAGAGTAAAAGAATTATCATTACAATATAAAATGAGTGTTTTTAGTTTGATGTTAATTACAAGCTATATTATCTTAGCTTAATAATTGTTATTTTATTAAAATACATTTGTAGGTATTGTTTGGTAATTACAAATAATTTAGTTACTATTACAATGCAAGAAAGGGGGGTGGGGTCAATTTTGGACCACCCTCACTATTTTCACATAATGTCTTGCCGATCATTCATGTCAATGAAAGCGTTTTAATTTGAATATTGTGTATTAAAGTTGAGGCCATAAGCAACCAGAAAAACTTATACTTAAATTTTTCTAAACTCAATTCAACACTTTTAACTTAAATTCAAGATAGGTCAAAAACAATAAATATTATTGCAAAAAACTAATTTTACGTAAAATTCCGAGATACAATATTACCAAGAGATTATTACCTAAATGGTCAAAATGTCAGAGTTATGAAAGTGTTCTTTTGATGGTATTCACGATTTGTCTAGTAACACGATCTCTGAGAAACAGTGGGGGTCGGTATGGTACCACCCTCCCCTACTCACGAGTATTCTGTATTGTGCTTCATATACATGTATATGAAATTCAATTAAAAATACAATTATAGTAAATTTAGTATACTATTATATTGGAATTCATTCAACGTTATGAATTCTCAGATACATGTATAACAAATTTAATATACATTTATATTACATTTAGGTTAATTTATATTAATTTTGATATACATTTATGTATTTTAAATTGAATTTCATATACATGTATATGAATTAACACAATACAGACATTTTTAACATTGTCATGAATTATTATATGAATTTTTGGTTAATTATGTACTTTATATAGATCAATTGATTCGTTTTGAAACAACACTGTAAAAACAGGTGTCTTGAAAAACTATAATTTTAAGTGAAAAAATCAGTGGCGTAACTACCATACAGCGTACCCCCGCATTGCGGAGGGGGGGGGGGCAAATAAATGGGTCCCCAACACTCAGCGGGAAAAACGCATTAAAATAAAACCCTGTTAAACTGTTACTCATATCATCAGTAATTCAGTATATTATTATATAGGGGAGACTACTTGGCGCACTTTTCACTCTTTGTTGATTGGCTCTGCCAATTTTGTATACATGAAAACTATATTGTACAGAAACTTTGCTTAACATCTCAGCTTTGATTTAAAAAAAAAAAAAGTTCCGAAAACAGTTGTAGTTTTATTTTTAGAACAATGTTTTTGAAGAAATCTAAAGTGCGCCAACCAGCCCCGGCCCGGGGCTGCCTGGCGCACTACCCGGGGTTACTTGGCGCATGAATTAAAATGTGTGATTAATGATCAAGCAATATGTTTCATTGTAAAAATAAGTCTTGTAAGGAAATTTTAGCTTGAAAAATTGTGAATCAGTTAAAAATAGAAGGTTAATCTTGTTCAAAAAGTGAAGTTAACGAACCTAAAAACTACAAATATCTGAAATCGAAAAATTATGAGTTTGAATAATAATTATAATATATAATAAACACTTTTTTATCTTAAAAGGTTATTTTTGGTATTGATAATCAAATAAAAGTGTTACCACATTAAATTTAAAAAAATTTTATTTGTCACTAGATGTAGCTTATAAACTTCTAGAGCTCCGAGCGCGCCAACTAGCCCCGGCCTTACTACGCCAAGTAGCCCCAGAGAGACTATTTATACATTTTCTTCATTTTTATGAAAACTGTAAATATAAATCAAAATTTTTTAATTGTTTCTCAAAATCAACAGTTCAGAGCACAAAACCTTATTTTTGATTTTTTTCTGATTGCATTTTGTAAAAAGATATAACAAAAAAATAAAGGCATTAAAATTTACTTTTGAGTACCAAAAATGGTTTTTCGAATTTACAGTCCAGAATAATCAATCAATAATAACGAAATTATGTGTGAAGTTACAGTTCATCAATTACATTAATTTGAACGAAGAGAAAAATTAATTCGACTTTTGACTTTTGAGTAAACTCAAATGCGTCAACCAGCCCCTGCGCCAAACAGCCCCGGTCTCCCCTACTACGGACAATTTTGATTTTTTAAAATAAAATATCACAGGCCTGCAAAATTTCGTTCATGTCTGTTACAAAAATAATGGGAGGTGATTCTTGTAAATTTTTTGACGCAGAATCAGAATTCGACCTTAAAAATGGCCCATGACGTTATGATTTTTTGTAATATTAGCTTATATTGACAATTTAACTTTTATCAAATTGCAATTTTTAATTACTCATTAAGTAAAAAATATCATTGTTCTCACTTCTACTGAAAAATATTACATGAAAAAAGGAGTTTTCTATTTCAAAAATCAAAATAATGCATTTGGACTAACTTTTTTTCAGACTGTTAACTCTGTCTGTTTCATTCCTCGTTAAGAGAAGACCTTAGAAGCAAAAACTTTTGAGGTGTTTTAGAACATTTTTTTTCTGTTTTTACACTAAAAGACATATCATTACATCCTATTAGAGTACGAAGATCCAAATACATGCGTAGTCGTGTTCCCAGCACTATATATACACGTGCAGTAGTAATCCAAGCTTGAAATATGTAACTGATCCAGCATTGGAGCAGTATATACTCACGATTGATGCAAATAGTGATCCAAACTGGATCATTGGCATGTTATCTTTGAAAGCGGATGTAAGATTACGTGTGTGTAAAAATCAAAATAAACCTTTAAGAGATCATCCATTAAAATTGTTTGTTCATACTGCTATATAAAAAACTTTATTATTTGTATTAAAGAGATCTATAGAATTTCAAAGTCAAAATAGGAAAATAATTGAGGTGCTTAGCTGACCCACTACTAGAGCATAGTCTACAAAATACTAATGCGTGCGGGTATTTTTAGAAATTCCATCAAATTTCTTTAAACATGTAAAAAGAACATTACTTTTAATTAGTAAAGATATTGAGTACATGTTTCATAATAAAAGATTGAAAAGATAAGGTAAAAAGGTGTGTTCTATTTTTTAACGACAGGCAGTCTTGGATAAAGAAATATTGTCACCTTAATGAGTAAATCTTGTAATTCTACTTTTCTCCAAACATGTTTGATATTATTCGATGAGTAAGAAAATGTATGTTTGTTTTAAACCACGAATATAAAGCTCTGACAGTTAATAAAGTCTAAAAGTAGTAATTAAAAAACGCGTCACACAAAGAAAATTATTTGCTTTCTTTATATTCAGCGTTTTGTGAGTCAAAACTTTTATTGCTAATTTATATAATGTTTCAACAAAAGGATATAATTAAATGTTTAAGGAATAGGTCTCGAAATAATTGAATAATAAATAAGTAGGTATAACTTTAACATAAAAATAAATATATTTGATAAGTTTTTAATAACTAATTATCACAATTCTATTACCCATAATAGAACAAAACATAAATTTTGACCTAATAAATGTTTTTGGATTAATATTTATATCTTGATATTATTAGCAAATCAACCGTGAGCGTTTATCGATTCATAACAATTAGAATTTTCTTACTATTACTAGAATGAGATACGTGATCAATCAAATAATATCTAGAATATCATTTTATATCCATATTTTTGAACAAAAAAAAATGTTAAATTTTTTTAAAGCCAAAATTCGCAGGAAAAACTAAAAATTGGTTACTCTTATTGAAATAAAAAGAATCTGACTAATTTTTAGAGCATAATTATAAATTGAAATAGTATGTGAAGTTGATTATTTTAATTAGTATTGTGATTTACTATTTCTACTAAAATTTAGCAGAAAAATACTAAAAATTAGTCAAATTCATTACCACAATATCACTGAAATTCAGATTTAGAGAGTATTACCTCAAAATACGGGTGTCTTATTGTAAATATAATATATTTAAAAAAACATCTGACAGCTGTTTATAATTGGTTAGGAATACATAATAATAATATTTAACGCTCTCAAATTGACCGAAACACACAAAACCTAAAAAGCTCAAAACGTTGCATAATGATACCGTTTTTTCGATTTATTTTACAAATTGAGCTAAAAAATGGCATTATTATGCAACATTTTGAGCACTTCAGATTTTGTGTGAATCTACTTCACCAAAAACTGTCTTAAAAATGACGACAAAAGTGTCTTCTTACAAGACACCTGCATTTTTATAGTGTAATTACATCACAATAATCAATTAAATTTGGGCGCTTAAGTATGTTCCAAAGTAATTTAAAAATAATTTAAATTTTATGAGACTCTAGGCATTAATGTCATTCATCACAAAATTGATATATAATATTCTTTTTATTGTGAAATCGTAACTAATTTTCAGGGTGTCCCAATTTAAGATATACATAAAAAGGTTACATAAACCTTTAAATAACAGATTAAAATGTTTTTTTTTATGAAAATAAAAGTGGTAAAAAGATCGAAGATCCGTATATTTTATTATTATATATAAATTAAACAGTTTCTGGGTTTTATATTATTATAACTGGCTCCATTTTGATTTCTAGTTTTAATTCCAATTTTCAACAAATATTTAGTTCATACTTTTAAAAGCTGCGATAAATAACGTCAGCCACATGTTCTATTGTTACATTACTGTTTTCAACACCCTTAAGGGGGGGGGGGGGGGCTATTTTATCATGTCAAAAAATCGATTTTTTAAAAGTAGTCTTAACTTTTACTACAACTATCAGAGAATACTGTCCTAAAATATTAGATCAAAATACGAAGTATTTTGCCAGTTACAATTTGTAATACAATTTGTTATATGTTCTTCAAAAGTTTAAACTCGTTTTTCTCAAAACGCAATTTTTGTAATTTACGTACCATAGACAAAATTCTAATCAACCGATTAAGCTCTACATAGGCTTGTTTTGAAGATAAATAGTTTCTTTTCTGTATAAATTAAGTTAAATTTGACTTTTTATTTTCAAAAAAGTAAGATTTTTTGGCGAAAATTAAAATTTTTTGCTAAAAGTCATGTAAAATTGTCAATTTTCACTTTCGATTGAAATTTTCTGATTCATATAGAAGGAAATAATGTCTGATTGAAGAAAAAACTTGATTTTTTTGTTTTAGATAAGAATTTTATTGTGGACCCTAGGTTGTACGCAGTGGGAAAATTTCATCAGCAAGGCATTATATATATACAGTTCATTTTATTATTAAATATATATTCTTTTTAATAAAAAAAATATATTTTGAAAGTTTAAATATATGAAAAAATATCCCCTAAATCTTACATTGATTTATTTAATTGTACTTCAGAATTTTTTTTTTGAAATTTATACATTTTTTGACCTTCTTATTAAGGCGCCCCCCTTAATAAACAGCTTGTTTCGTGTTTCTTTAAAGTACATGTATGAGTTTTGCCTCCACTGCAAAAACTGCTGTCTTCTACACGGAAAAAAATAATTTTTCGAATTTTACAAAACTTTTTTATACTCTTGGATAAAGCTGTTTACAAAACCCAGTTTCAGCCCAGTGGGCAAAAATTTCCAAAAGACGTCTTAAGGATGTCTTTTGGACATAAAGGCCGACATAGGGACGTCTTTCGGACATGTGTGCCCACTGGGAGGTATATGCAGAACAGTTTTATACAATATCCTGAAATTTTAGCACAAAGTGCAAAATTATTTGCAGTTACTGCAAAGAATTCTGTAACTTGTGCTGAAATTTTAGTACATTTTACAAAACTTTTCTGCACATACCTGAAACTGAGTTTAGTAAATGACTTTATCCAAGAGTGCAAAAGTTTTGTAAAATTCGAAAAATAATTTTTCTCCGTGTAAGTGTCTTATTTTAAGACACAAGACATTAAGAAAGCGTCTTACGGTTATTTCAAGCTATTTCATTGGTTAATAATTTTGAAAAATGCTTTCTCATTGGTTTAAAATTAAGACACTCTAAAACGTCTTAAAAGTGAGGACAAAAATGTCTTAAAATAAGACACTTGTTTTTACAGTGTCATCTGTCCATATATAAACATTTCAGTTAATTTAAAGTTTTCATTTTGTAATTCAACAAAATATATTTTTATTTCTTTGCTTTTTATAATTTTGGATCTCATTCCTTAATTAACAGCAATACAACCACATATTTCACGACATCAGAGTCTTATAATTGCAGAAATGGCATAAGATTCTGTAACTGAAGAGGTTTAGAAAGCCTAAAAATGTATCCTTATTATTTACACTAAAAAAAATTTAGTCGAGAAATCCAACTTCCATTGGATAGTTGGATGCAAAACAGTTAAAGTAATTACTTTTTTAGTTAATCTAACTGTGTTCGGGTTTTTAATTTTACTACTTTTCTTGTAGTTAAACATTATAGTAGTTCAATTTACTACTTTAAGTAGTTAAATTTCAAAGACAACTACAAAATCCCATTTTACCAACTACTTTCGTAGTTATTTTAACTATTTTTTCAAAGTCAATATAACTTTTAAGTCGGTTGAGGATCTATTGAATTACTCCGGGTAGTTAAAAAGTAGTCAAATGTACTACTTTTTTTTTTGAGTGTACAATAAGAAGAAGGTTTTAAAATTTCGGGAAAGACATGTTACAATAGTTCTTATATACCTCTATCTATAAGAAGGAAAACATGAGAAAGAATTTAAAGAAAAGGTTTTCTCTGTGTGGTATTCTCTGTTATGTTAGGTTTCTAAAATCAAGAAAATTAAAGACTGACTTAGAACTGCGCTCATACTTCTGGTGGAATTTTAGTACTGGCGTGATAATATTGAGACAGCATTGGTATGCATTAAAAAACTTTACTACCAGGTAAAATACATATTAAAAAAAGCAAAGTAGAGGTATAATACTCTCTGTCAGTACTGCCATGTGGCTACTTCAGTTTTTGTATTATGATTGCAATCAACACTGGCAATGTAACGACTTCTACATTTGGGATTCAGAAAGAAATTGTATTAAATGAATAACATGCGTGTGTATGCAAATAAGTTCAATGCATAGAGTTCTTTTATTTGATATGTTTAATTCATTTTATAGAATTACTTTTTAAATAGACGGAATAGCTTGATGTCAAATTGTCAGTGCCAAGTTTTGTTATTGTTTTAAAAAACCTCTTCTTTCTGTCTTGTTATGTGCAGTAATTACTTGTACGGTAAGCAATTCTATTTCTGTGTTTTTGTTTATGAGCAATGTGCATATTCCTGGACCAAATGTTCCTTCTTTTAGACTTTAATTTGAATAATTAGGGGAAAGGAAGCTGTAAGCTCACCTCTTTTATCCCATCAAGTCTACCAAGACTCTTGGTTCCACGTAAAGGCGGAAAAGCCATATCCTGCCAAGGTGATCCATTTTCACAGGGTTGCGGTTCACTAACATTAAGACAACGCGCACGACTTTTACTTTTGCGTTTATCTAAAAGATGTTTTGCGCGCGACTTCCTAACCGGCGCAATGGCGTCGTCCTCAGGATCACTCTGAACTTCCCATCTGGATGGTGATTTAAAGCGACGACGGGGACTTGTCGGTGAGGTCACAGGTGAAGTCAGCCTCTGAACAATGGTGCCAAACATGGTCATCATCAACAAGTGTGCTCTGCATACATACGTGTTGACTGAGTAGTCCAATTTTACAAGTCGTGTCGCAAGCCCGTTTTCTCTGAGATTTTTGCCTCAACCTCACTCACGCACTCTACACCATTCAACAAGTAAACCACAACACTCCATTCACTAACCTCGTTCAATTTATTATCACAATTTCAAATTACCCTACATTTGTTAATGTAGGTTCATGTTGGGGAGCCTATCTTCGTCTTTGGAGATGTGGCGAACAATTTTGCTTTGAGCGCATCGAGTTTTAAGAATGACATATCCATGGGAGGCTAATCTACTACGGATGCAGGACTTGAGGCTGCATTCCTTTCTCCCGTCGTCATAGTCCCGTGATCGAAAACGCGTGCGCTCGATCAGATCACGGAGGCAGACGAACAAGCTGGATCGATTTATTTAATCTACACCAATACAAATAAGGCAGTTGCACTCCAAAAAGTAACACAGCAACGCCCTTAACTAAACTACTGCCTCGATGAGGATCGAGTTGCTGCCTTCACGCTGTTGATTTTGCACGCGCGACATGGCAAAAGTCAAAGAATAATACTACAGTACTACACGTTCTACAACTGCAGGCAAGCAGAATTAAACTGGTTATACATAGAATCTGGCAGGCGGTTGGGAAGTGCACGAGTGTCGACCAGTTGGCCTCGCTCGGCCGAAGAGATCCGATTTATCCCGAAAAATATCGAGCGCTGCCGATCTCATCCGGAGCTCTCCGAAGGGCCGCAAGGTTGTGCAGTGACTGGGTCTTAAGGCCACGCTGATCATCCTTGTCACCGCACTCCGTGCTGTTCTGCTGTTTTCACAGTTTCATCTCTGTTGAAGCTGTTGAATAATGTTCGCTCTCGGAATAGCCATAATGTAATAAGTGCGAATCCATAACCATAAGTATAAAGGCATATGAGTAAAGGTATAGGGGAAGAAAGCTTTAAAAGCAAGTTAACAATGTTCTAACACTTATAAATGTACGTGTACATCTCTTTTTCTCAGTGAAAACTCATTATTCTCAAAAGTACTGAGAATAATCTTTTAACATTTACAAATTACATTGTTGAAATTTACGAAACATTTATGTTATAATTGTAACTAAATTTTTCAAATGGGGATACAGAAAAAATTTTTGACATAAAGTGACAGAAATTTATGTCACAATTAATCTCGCTCAGGCGAGGCACTTAAAGTTTAGTGCGTAAGGTTACTGTAAGCTTACGGCAAGCTTACAATAACTGTGATATAAAAATTAAAAATACTACCGTCAAGCGGGGCTATTTTGTGCACGCGAGGATTTTAATTAATAAAATCTTTATATTCAGTTGTTTAAGTTTGCTACTTGCGAGCTACTTGGTACAAATATTTTCTGATATCTATAGACTATCACTGCAAAAACAGGTGTCTCAAATTGTTCATAAATAACTTAAATTAAGACATTTTTCGTGTTTTAGACACCAAAAGTATCTTAATTTAAGACATTTTTGTCAAATTCAAGATACCATGTTTTTGCAGTGTACAGAGAGTACTAAATGAAATTACTTAATTCTTTATCAGAAATCAGAAAAAAAATCTTGAAGTCGTGAAAATCAAGCTGAAAATTTTCAAAGTTCTCAAAATTCTGTTCAGATCTCCGGAAGTTTAAAAGTTTTTCTAAAAGTATTAATAATACTGATTATTTAATATTAAAATCAATTATTTTTCAAATCCACATTTTTTTGAAAATTCAGTGTTTTAGTTTCAAATTAGTTAAACAATTTATACAAAAAAAGTATTTCTGGATAATTTTTTTTGGCGTCTAACTTATAGGACACTTTTAGAAGGATGTCCACAACATAACTGAATAGTTAAAATCTTTATTTTTTTAAATTCTGAATTTTAATAAAGCATAGAGTGGAAAAAGAGCAATTTTGTGCACAAAATAGCCCCGCTCGACGGTATAGTATAAATTTATAACAATTATGGGAGGTGGGGTCAAGACGGGGTACCTGTCTTAATTAAGAAACTAATTAACCAATCATGATCATTTTTTGTATAACATAGAACTGTTACAATAGTTTTTGATTGACCAAGTAACTGATTGATGAAACCGAGTTTTTTATTTGTTACATGATTTTCTTGTCATTTTTGCATTTTATTTAGAACGTGTTTGTTATGTTAATAACAACATTTTATATACTTTATAATTTTATTCATGTTTAACAATGATTACACTTGTAGTTAATCACTTGTTTATTTCCGTTTCGAAATATAATTTTTAGAAATTAATTTTTTAATGAAATTCCGTATGTGGGGGCAAGACGGGGTATAGGGAGTGAGGGCAGGATAGGGTAATTCCGGGAGTGTTGGAACACCGGGAGAGATGGTATCTCGGAAAATTAATCATCAAATAAAATTTTAATTATATAAGTAAGAGTCAAACAGACAAAATATAAAATGGCAATTTATTGCTAGAAAAATAATAAATAAACTTATGTTTCATTGTTTGTAAAACCGAGGTTCGCGAGAATATCTAAATATAAAAGATTAAAGATTGTAAAGATTCGAAGAATTTTGCAAAAAAATGTTTTAAAATGACATAAAGAAAATGTATTTTATTTATTATTTGGCTTCTACTACTCAATTTTCTGTCATAAGGGCATTTACAAAAAATAGAAACACCGTGTTCCATCTCACCCGGACAATTTCATCTCTCCCGGAATCGTTGCTTTTATACAAATTTCTTTATAAATTGAGAAGAAATGAAAAACATTAAAAACCGTTTCACGTACAAATGTTTTCTGCTAAATTCCTTAGATTTTGCAGTGGTTTTAAAAAAGGTGTTCCATCTCTCCCCGACTTACCCTAAGGTACTAAAAACCAATCATTTTTTTTATTTTATAAAAAAAAATCTGTTTTTGGTGATTTTACACACTATTTATAACGTTTTTTTTTTGTAAATAATATATTTCAAATACAAGAGCAGGTAGCCACTTGTTTATTTCTGTTATAAAAGTTATTGTTTTTTGTGGATAGTTTTGTAATTTGTTTTACAGGAGAGAATTTAAAATCACGCGTTACACTGATTTTTTAGTTTATTTTATAAGATCAATAAAGATGCTTGCGAAATTTGTAGGCAAAAATAGATTGATTTTTATACTATCCCATCTTGCCCCCACGTTTTGTAAAATGGAAGATATGGATTTTTTACTTATTCTTAATTTTATATTTTATTAAGAAACAAATGTTCCAAATAAGACTTAGTCCTGGAAGACTGATTACCTAAGATTATTATTATAATAAATAATATATTTTTTAATCGATAATGTTAGTTTTATTGAGCTTCAAACCTTAGGTACCCCGTCTTGCCCCCACCTTCCCTATAACTATCAATTTTTTAAATGGAGAATTATATATTTTGAAAAATAGTTTAAAATTTACCAATAAAGGCTTTATTGAAAAAAGTCCATTGCGCAGCCGTAGGTACTGCCAGGTAAGAAGTGAGTAATTAAAAATAATTCAAAATTTCTAACATTATGAATTCCATGTTTGTTCAATTTTATTTAAAAAAAAAAAGATTGAAAATAATCTAATTTCAATTTGTTTTAATAGCATTTTAAATATTTATGTAGAAAAAAATTGTTGGCTTGAACTCCTTGTCCGAATAACTACTTGAGTTTCACATGAATATTCTATTTTAAATACATTTAATTTGAGATTTATTCAAGTGTTAATTGAAGAACTACAGCCAATATTATAAAATAACATTTTTCCAATTGTTGCTTGTCTCTTATATATTTATTACACTGTGCACGTAAAAAAATAATTTCTTAAATATTCATGAACTTTGTACTTGAGTTTGGGGCAAGGAAGGGAATTTAGTACTAATTCAAACCTAAATATTTTAGGTAAATAATGAACTAGTTCCTGAAAAATTCTTAAACATTAGATGAAAAATAAAATTTATATTTTGACTTCTTTCGGTCTGATTTTAAAAATTCCATTTAAGGTAAAAGTCCCAGTTATTAGCCATGTACCATAACGTAGCCACTAACGTGAATTTTATTTTTTATTGTGCTGTACAAGTGAGATCAAGCTAATATAATTATACATTTTCATAACTTTAGTAATAAACATCCAATATTAAATTTATTTCATGAATATGTTAAAGTTTTTAAAGTTAAAATAATGTTTGAGTCAGTGTCGTAAAATTCTCTTTGGGTCGGTAAGCATTTCTTAGATTACAGGCAAGAAATTCCTATTCAATGTTAAGACGATAACTGTCGAAATACTGGGTCTTTAGGTATAAGTAAAGCAGCTTTATAATCCTTAGAATATTTTTAATGAATATAAAACGAAAAAATGCAATTTTTAATCATTTTTATATTCTAAATTTACGCGGCTACGTATTGGTACGTAAAATTTCCACTTGACCAAAAGCGAGCCTGTCAGCAGTTCATTTACATTTTATTATTATATTAGCAGGTTTCAATTGCAATTATCGTAAATAATTATTAAATATGTAATTTTAAGCTTCTTTGATATATAGACTGTTCAATATTTTTCATAATTATTTAGGATGTTGTCAATATTTTTAGAAGTGCATTCATAACCTCAAACCATGGACGTAAGTCCATGCGGCATGCCTCAAACTAGTAATACTTGAAAAGTAATCAAACAAATCAAACAAAAAATTCTAGAGAAGTTAGTTTAAACGTAAAATAATGTTACAATTTTTTTTAACCTGACCCGGAAAGATTATTAGTATCCTCATCACTTCACTGTTAAATACTTCCAAGTGACAAATTCAAATTAATATAAGTTAAAGTTAGTTTAATTTCGTATTTCAAAACTTGTATTTATTATTTAAAAAAGTTTAATTTACATTTTAAAAAATTATCTTTGAAGTAAATTCAAACTTTAGATAAAAATACAGAATCTTCATAACCTCATTTATTCATTTGTTTCATATATTAATGTTTTCATTATGCACCTTCTTTTATATTAAAATGAACAATTTGATTTAATTTTATATTGCGACAATTTGAATTTTCTATCACTTTAATAATAAATAAATGTTTGTAAGTACCTTAATACTTCTTATGATAATTTTAAAACCATTGCCAGTTATTGGGACTTTTAAAATTGCCAAAAATGTTAGTATTTTTTAATAAACAAGTAGAATATGAGTTTATCTTTCAGAATAAACAAACTTTTTTAATGAAAAACCTACTTGACATAATATATTTTAACAGTTAAATTAAAGTTGAAGCTGGAAGACTCGAACTCGCGACCTCTCACTCTAAAGTCGCACGCTGTATCCACTAGGCCACTGACGCAGTTATAAGTTTTTACATATACGTTATATACCAGCAACGGCTTTCAGTGCGCTACAAGACAGTGGGCGTGAGGCCCCGCCTCCTAATGTATAAAAGTCAGGAACCGGTTCAGTAGTATTTACTGAAATATAAATAAAAGTGCTGAACCATATTTTAGTTTCTATACATTACTGTTTTGGATTTCTTCTGAATTTTCGTTAATTGTTAATAAAATCTCATCAAGAATCGTCAAATTTTCTCTATTGCTCCAAACTTATGAATAAATTCCGTACTTATTCATAAATACTGTCTTTGGTACTTTCTTGCATACAATATTCCTCATAACATTGTCATTGTCTATCCTATTGTAAATTTTTATTTTTTATTTTGAAGCTGAAAATCAGACCTTTAAAACTGTAAAAGCATGAAGATACAGACAAAATACCTTCAAAAATTTTGAATTTTTAAATGATTTTTCAACTTTGAGGCTAATTTGTATCTTTTACCCTATTTAAATTATACTTTTTTTCATCATACACTCTCTAAATCTGAATAAGTCGAAAGTCTTTCACTTTTTCAATAAGGCTCGCCCATAAACTACGTTACCAACTTAGGGGTCAGTCTTAAACCTACGCTAAATGTTAAAAAATTTAAAAATGCATGTAAAGTCGTCAACGAAGGGAGGGGAGGAGGTCTAAAAAGTTGGAAAATTGGTAACGTAGTTTATATGAACAGCCCTGAGTGTATATGCACTCACAAAATTTCACTTGTTTGAGTGAAATTTCACTTATTTGTAATATGCACTGAGAAAAAAAAACCGCCGTGGCAGCGGTAAAGTCATGCCATTATAGTAGGAATCAAACTGCCTATACATTCCCGCTATTTTGGCAGGAGACACACTGCAGTTTTAGCATTGTTTTGAAAAAGCATCAGGGACCTGGCAAAATTTTGCAAAATTTAGTGTTGAATAATACGTTGAACACATGAAGTTAATATTAAAATTATTAATAAATAAATTTTTTAATTAATTAATTTATAATTTGTTTTTAAATTGTATTAGAATAATTAAATCAATCAGTATTTATAACCAATGTTTAATTACAATCTCGAATCATAACAAAACAAGTGAGGATCGATCGTGAATTGTCATAACCTTCGGTTGAAATTTTAGCGGTAATGTCATGCCAAAACTGCAGTGTTCTAGTAACGCTGAAAACACATGAGTGACCGGAGCTCTTGTGGCAGTATTTTTTTCTCAGTGTGTATATGTATATAACTTTATATATATTTAACTTATATGTATATGCGCTTATTGAAAAAGTGGAAGACTTTTGACATCGAAATAAGTGAATATTCACTTATTCAAATTTCGAGAGCATGGAAAGCTTAATCAAGTTTGCTTTAGATGACTACTGATTCAATGAAATTGGTTAAAAATTGTTTAAGCTAATCAATGTTTAATTTTAAAATCACATCATTAAATTTGGGCACAATTAATCGCTTTTTTATCTTTTCTTCTCGGTAATGTTTATTTGTACTTTTTCTCCAATTTTTTGTATTTTCTCGAAGCTAAGAAATAATTTTAATGATGTAATTTCAAAATTGAACATGGGTTAGCTCAGACAATTTTCAACTAATTTTATTCTATCGCAGTGGTCATTTAACGCGAAATTGATTAAGTTTTGATGTATGCTAAGAAAAAGTATAATTTAAATAGAGTAAAAGATACAAATTAGCATCAAAGTTGAAAAATTATGGAAAAACTTAAAATTTTGGAAAGTTTTTCGTCTGTATCTTTATGAATTCATATGATAACAAAAAAAGTCTCACACACTTTTAAAGCTCTGATTTTCAGCTTCAAAATACACTAACTTTTAGAATAGGATAAAAATAGCAAAGTTATGAGAAATTATATGCAAAAAAACTATAAAGAACGGTTTTTTGTCTCTAAAATAGGATTTTAAGGTGTATCAAAAATTTAATATATACCATTCTTATATTTAGTTTTTCATTACACCTACAACCTCCAATAGATTCGATAAAAAGTGATTTTAAATTTTTTTTTTTTTAATACAGTGTTTTGTTTCCGTATTAGCAAATATATGAATTTCATGATTTTCATTCATTCGAAATTTTTCAGATTGACCCCTGTTCAATAGCTATTTCTAACTTTCTCCGTAAATCGGGTTGCATACTGAACTAAACTAACGTATAGTGGACGTGAAAAGTTGTACTAATCGAATCAACTGTAGAATCTGAAATACTGTCAATATTTATACAAAAATTTTACAGTTTATTCTTGAAAGACTGTACTTTCAAAATAAATAAAAAAACAAAAAAACGATTTTTTCAAAATTCTAAACCACCAGGTTCCCTTAATCTCAACACAGGATATATGATAGCATTGGACAGAAATAGAATTCATAAGGGTTAAATAATTTACCGATTTCTATTAAAAATCATAAAATAAATCACACCAAAAAAAAAAAAAAAAATAGTTTTGGAATGAGAGGATCCTCTCAGTTTGAGACGATTCCGCTTATTTTTTTAGAGGAATCCGCATCAAAATGAGAGGATCCTTTCATTTTAAAACTATTTTTTTTTCGGTGCAATTAAAAGATTTTTATACATGATGATGATTTTATTCATCATCATGTATAAAAATCTTTTATATATAATATGATCTTATAATAATACAATATGATGATGATTTTATTCATCATCATGTATAAAAATCTTTTAATTGATTTATTTTATGATTTTTAATATAAAAAAAATGAAAGATAAGAATCTTTTTAATATAACAGCTTTTATAATTTTCAAAATTTGAAAGAAATAATGTGGAATTAATGGCCTAAAACTTGTTTTTTATTTAATAATTATACTTTGTTTAAAACAGGGTGCACTGACAAATTCCGACGGTGCAGTATAGTTTATAAATTAATTTAGTATTTATATTGTAGGCTTCGGAACGTCTAGGGTTCATCTTTTACAAAGAATCTACAAAGTATTTATCTAGATATAGTTACACAATTTGTATGTGGGTGATTCTCCACGAAACAGACAATTCCATGTCCCTTGTGTTTTTAAGAAACATATTGCACATATGGTAATGAATCCAACGTGAAAAAGTAGCTCTAGTGATCACAAACAAAAGCCTGTAGCCACTTTAATTTATAAGATTAAATATTTTTTTTAAATTCAAATTTAAGAGCCAAATCGTCATGGTGAAGCCTGTCCCCAGGGTCAGTTTCGAAACAAAAATAAATATTTTTAGTAAACTTTAATAATAAAACTAATTAGTTGTAACATTTCTTTATTGTCTAAGTGTGTAGAATTCAGAAAAAAATAATTTATTTTTTTATTTTTTTCTAGATGTTATTTCTTGTCCCCAGTTTTGTCCGTCATGGTGAAGCCTTTTTAAAAAAATGAAATATATTATAAAAATCAAATCAGAATTTAGTTATACTTTAGTATAAGCAACAATTGTCTTCCCTCAAGAGATTCACTACGATAGAAATAAATTTTATAATTGATTTCTTGCTTTTTTTACGTTTAAAGCGCCAAATTTGTACAGGGAATCACAGAATCGTCATGGTGAAGCCTTTGATAGTTTCGCAATAAATAAAAAAAAAATTAAATGATGTATAGTAGTATTATTTCCGTGAATATAGATGACAGTAATGCGAAACCGATTGAAACCTTCTAATAATTTGTTTAAAATTATTCTTCTGCAAATTAAACTTTTAGATGTTTTTAAAGTGCAAATTTAAAATAATAAATAAATAATAATTATTATTTCTTCTAGTTCTTCTTGTTATTTTAATGTAATTTTAATTTCTATATTATGCTTTTATATTACTAAAAAAATCAACTAAAAAAATATAAAATTTCATTAAAGTTTTATTAAATTAAATTGATTTTTCTGCAATTTAAAATAAAAAAGAAATTGAAAATTAAATTAAAGTCAATTGAATATAATTTATTTACATAAATGAATTTTTAAATTTAAATAATTTATTAAAAATAATAATAATTTATATAGCTCTTGTTATTTTAAGTTACTTTTAATTTATTTGAAGTTTTGTTATTAATAAAAACGTAGACTATAAGAATTAATAAGAGTTAGAATTAAATTTTCTTTACATTAAATTGATTTTTATGTAACTTAAATTTTCAGGTATTTTACAGTGGAGGTTTAAAATAAAAAATAAATAATTACTTATACTTTTTCTACTTTTTATTTAAATTTAAATTTAATTTTTTATAATTTTTCACATTAATAATAACATCCAACAAAATTAAGAATTAAATTAATTTTTCTGCAAATTAAATTTTCTGTTTTTTTTAAGTGCAAGCTTAAAATAAAAAATAATAATTATTATTATTTTCTTCTAGGTCTTTTTATTTTAGGCTACTTTTAATTTCCTGTAAGTGTTTATAATCATAGAAACATTAACTAAAAAAATTAGATTAAATTTTCAGTTTTTTTTCTAGTACAAGCTTAAAATAAATAATAAATAATCATTTCTTCTAGTTCTTGTTATTTTAAATTCATTTTAAATCTTTTTATGTTTTTATGTTAATAAAAAAGTAAAAAATAAATAATAATTATTATTTGAGGCGCATGAATATTCCCTAAATCTCATTTAGCCTAAATCCCATTAAGCCTAAAATCAAAAAGCCTAAAATGCATTCAGCCAAAATTCCATTTAACCTAAATTTCATTTAACCTAAATCGCGTTTAACCTAAATTCCATTAAACCTAAATTTCATTTTACCTAAATCCCATTCAATCTAAATTCCATTTAACCTAAATCTCATTTAGCCTAAATCCCATTAAGCCTAAAATCAAAAAGCCTAAAATGCATTCAGCCAAAATTCCATTTAACCTAAATTTCATTTAACCTAAATCCCATTTAACCTAAATTCCGTTTAACCTAAATCTCATTTAACCTAATTCCATTAAACCTAAATCCCATTTAACCTAAAACACATTTAGTATAAATTCCACTTAACCTAAAATGCATTTAGCCTAAATCTCACTTCACCTAAATCCCATTTAACCTAAATCTCATTTAACCTAAATTCCACTTAACCTAAATCCCATTTAACCTAAAACGCATTTAGTCTAAATTCCATTTAAACTAAAATGCATTCAGCCTAAATCCCATTTAACATAAATTCCGTTTAACCTAAATCTCATTTAACCTAAATTCCACTTAACCTAAATCCCATTTAACCTAAAACGCATTTATTCTAAATTCCATTTAACCTAAAATGCATTCAGCCTAAATCTCACTTCACCTAAATCCCATTTAACCTAAATCCCATTTAACCTAAATCTCATTTAACCTAAATTCCACTTAACCTAAATCCCATTTAACCTAAAACGCATTTAGTCTAAGTTCCATTTCACCTAAATCCCATTTAACCTAAAACTTTACTTGATTCAACTATATTTATCCTTAAATTAAAAAAAGTTTTAGGTTAAATGGGATTTAGGTGAAGTGAGATTTAGGCTCAATGCGTTTTAGGTTAAATGGAATTTAGGTTAAATGGAATTTAGGTTCAATGCAATTTAGACTAAATGCGTTGTAGATTAAATGGGATTTAGATTAAGTGGAATTTAGGTTAAATGAGATTTAGGTTAAATGAGATTTAGGTTAAATTGGATTTAGGTGAAGTGAGATTTAGGCTGAATGCATTTTAGGTTAAATGGAATTTAGACTAAATGCGTTTTAGGTTAAATGGGATTTAGGTTAAGTGGAATTTAGGTTAAATGAGATTTAGGTTAAACGGAATTTAGGTTAAATGGGATTTAGGCTGAATGCATTTTAGGTTAAATGGAATTTAACTAAATGCGTTTTAGGTTAAATGGGATTTAGGTTAAGTGGAATTTATGTTAAATGAGATTTAGGTTAAATGGGATTTAGGTGAAGTGAGATTTAGGCTGAATGCATTTTAGGTTAAATGGAATTTAGACTAAATGCGTTTTAGGTTAAATGGGATTTATGTTAAGTGGAATTATGGTTAAATGAGATTTAGGTTAAACGGAATTTAGGTTAAATGGGATTTAGGCTGAATGCATTTTAGGTTAAATGGAATTTAGACTAAATGCGTTTTAGGTTAAATGGGATTTCGGTTAAGTGGAATTTAGGTTAAATGAGATTTAGGTTAAATGGGATTTATGTGAAGTGAGATTAAGGCTGAATGCATTTTAGGTTAAATGGAAATTATACTAAATGTGTTTTAGGTTAAATGGGATTTAGGTTTAATGGAATTAGGTTAAATGAGATTTAGGTTAAACGGAATTTAGGTTAAATGGGATTTAGGTTAAATGGGATTTAGGTTAAATGGAATTTAGGTTAAATGGAATTTCGGTAAAATGAGATTTAGGTTAAATGAGATTTAGGTTAAATGGAATTTAGATTGAATGGGATTTAGGTAAAATGAAATTAAGGTTTAATGGAATTTAGGTTAAAAGCGATTTAGGTTAAATAAAATTTAGGTTAAATGCAATTTAGGTTAAATGGAATTTTGGCTGAATGCATTTTAGGTTTTTTGATTTTCTGCTTAATAGGATTTAGGCTAAATGGGATTTAGGTTAAATCTGATTTAGGTTAAATGGAATTTAGGTTAAATAGAATTTCGGTAAAATGAGATTTAGGTTAAATGAGATTTAGGTTAAATGGAATTTAGATTGAATGGGATTTAGGTAAAATGAAATTAAGGTTTAATGGAATTTAGGTTAAACGCGATTTAGGTTAAATAAAATTTAGGTTAAATGCAATTTAGGTTAAATGGAATTTTGGCCTAATGCATTTTAGGTTTTTTGATTTTCGGCTTAATGGGATTTAGGCTAAATGAGATTTAGGGAATATTTATGCGCCTCACGAAAGAAGTATATCTACGAAAGAAATTAAACCTTAAATTAAAATTTCTTTAAATTGAAATCATTTTTCTGGAAAGTAATTTTTCGGTTTTCCTATTGTACAAGTTTAAAATAAAAAATATATTTTTGTAATCATTTCTTTTAGTTTTTTTAATATTAATTTCATTTTAATTTCTTGTAAGTTTTTATATTAATCAAAATATTGACTACAAAAATTAAAAATTTAGGTTAATTAATAGATTTACCAATTTAAGGTTTTTGATTTAATTTAATTCAATACTCTTTTCAGGAATTTATAGAAAAAGGACAAGAATTTGTTTATATTTAAAATTAAATGGTAAAAATAAATTTAGGTTTTTATGAACATGAAGTTAACATTTAAAGATTTTCTGTTTTTTAAAGTAAAAGTTCAAAATTAAAAAGACCTTGTACATAATAGAAGGTAAGAATGAATTATTATTATAAATTTCGAAAAAGTATAAGTTTTTTGCTAAAATGTAATAAAAATTTTTCCCTCCCGAAAGTGGTGTACGTTTTCATTGGTTAGTATATAAAGACCGTGAAAGATATGATTTACATGTTAACAAGCGAGCGATATTATGTTATGCGTTGCGTTATAGCGTTTAGAATTTAAGTTAGATTTATGCGAATTTAGGTATATTATACATTAAGGTATAGTCAACTAGATAGACTTTAATTAGAGTATGTAATTAGATATATATAAATATATATATGTCTGAAGTTGAATTGCAAGTTAGGTAATGTGGGATTAACAAGATAGAAAGTATTTTTTCATTTTTTAAATAAAATTTTCTTTTTTGATTTTACAACAGTACTATATGTAAGCAACTACATTCATACAGTATTAATCCTTCCCACAGCACTATTGTAAAATAAGGATGCGCGGTCGCTCACCGTAGGCAGCCTTATTTTACAATAGTGCTATGGTAGAGCCTAATACTTTATATATAGCGCCCTCCTGAAGTCCCTATAGTAATCGTCTTAATGTCAGTGCACCCGTATATACCCAAGCAGGACGTAACATTACATGAATATCACAGTGATATCATGTTCTAATATTGGTAATATTACGGAGTGATATTACTGTGATATTGAAATGTCCGCCTCAAGGTAATATTACAAGTAATATTACAATGATATTGAGGTAATATTACAAGTAATATTGCAGTGATATTGAGGTAATATTACAAATTTATTTGACATTAAATAAATTATTTTAAAAACATTAGGCTCAGTCGGGGTTCGAACACTCAAGGTTCGACACAGCGCAAATACGCCTTATACCTCTCGGCCATCTAGCTCTTGGAGTGAAGTTCAGAAAATGTTCTTATATTGTACCAAAGAGAATTAAATGTGATACATGAAGAACACTTTCTGAAATACATTCCAAGAGCTGGATGGCCGAGAGGTACAAGCCCAATAAGAAATTGACCACTGGCGCAGTAACGGCCTAGTACTGTTACAATACTGGCGCCCAGTATTGACACCAAGACTGGCACAACCTTGGGATGATAACGTTTTTCCAGTACTGCTTTGCCAGTAGTGGTGCAGTACTGGTTTCCATTACTGGTACAATACTGGTGAAACTCTGTAATTAGGAAAAAAATTTAGTTTATTTGACAAATTGCTTGTATAACGTTTAAATCCTTTTAAACTTTTGTTTTACTTACATTTATAATTACTATATTTAACAATTTTTGTGCGCATATAACACTTATAAGTATTAACGAAAAATCCGCACGCTCGCTTGGGAATCGAAACCCTAAATCTTATGCACGCAAAGCCTACCCTTTAACCGACTGAGCTAACACGATTACTATTTCATATTTCTTATTAAAATATATTTGAGTAATTATATAATATATAAAATATTATATAATTTATGTAGACTTTAACTGTATTAGTGAAATATATGAAATTGACTCAAAATTAGTGTAATTTAACTTTTGAAAATCATAACATTAATAACTTATCGAATAATTTAAATCTTCGAAATTAATTATCTTTCTTCTTAAAAAGTAACTTTTATTTGGAACTGTTTTCAAATAAAATAAATTATATATTTATGTCTTCCAAAGCTTACCTTTAAAAGTTTATCTGTAAAATATTTGTAATTAATAATTCAAAAGTAAAATTTAAATGTTCAATAATAAATTCAACAATAAAATTTTTACAAATGCAGTACTGCACCAGCACCGGCTCAGTGTTGGCTGCCAGTACTGGAAATTTAATACCGTTACAATACATATGCAATGCTTCAACCAGTACTGATACATAATTGGCTGAACAAGCCTTGGCAGTTTCACTGGCGCGGTACTACGCCATTAGTCATATTTGGCATAAGTCTGTAATTTCTGAATGGGAGGCGTATTTGCGCCTTGTCGAACCTTGAGTATTCGAACCCCGACTGAGCCCAAAGTTTTTTAAATAATTTATTTAATGTAAAATTAATTTTTAATATTACTGCAATATTACTTGTAATATTACCTAAATATCACTGTAATATTACTTGTAATATTACCTTGAGGCGGACATTTCATTATCAGGTCAATATCACAGTAATATCATCCCGTAATATTACCAATATTACAATATAATATCACTGTGATATTTATGTAATATTACGTGCTGCTTGGGTAGTTACTATATACAATATTCTATATACAATAATATTATATATTATTGACAACCAAGAATATACTTCAAAACTATATTGTAGGTAAACAAATTATTATGAACCTTATTATTATGATTTCAAGGTTTTAGTATTCTCCAACTTCAAGACAGTGCATTTTTCTCGAAACCACATTTTTGAAATCGGCATGCAGCAGAACTCAAAGAGTTTTCATCTGATTAACTTGACATTTTAACTGTAACTTCTTAATTAGATTATTTATTGAAGTACACGCGATTTGAACAATTGATAAAAAAAAAATTTGTAGAGATATTTGAATGGCGATTTTTTGTTAAAAAAATCCTGTTTTTTTAAAGTCTCTCCATTTTTTAAATAAATTTTCTAAAATTATAATCATGTGTACTTCAGTAAATATAGGTACCTATCTAGTTTATGAAAAAAATTTTGAATGCTTAAAATGGTGATCCAGGGGACTTCTACTGCGTGCAGCGGAGACGCTTTTTCAGATGTCATGTTACCTACATTTATTGACCAATAGCCGCCATTATGTAAATTTATGTCAATAAACAATTTTTTTCATATTTCTGAAGAGTTGCTTAATTGATTCATATCTTATTATTTGTCTGCAACTATTTAAAAATGTGCTTAGAAATAAAATTTAAAAAAAGCTTTTTTTTTGGGGCCTCCAGACAGATATAATCCCTCAAAAGTGATTTACAAATAACAAAGAAAATAAAAATAATAAGAAATTTTCAATTTAAAAAAAAAACAGTTTTTGAAAAATATAGTTTCCTTTTTGGAAATAAACAATTGAATTAATATAAAGTTAACAGTTTACTAACAATATTATTAAATTTACGCAGGAATAGTCTAATTTCTGTTGCGTCTCAAGTTTTCCCGTAGATTGAAATGTAGTTAATAAGAACCAAAATGTATTCAACTTGAACTATAGATGTAATACATAAAATCGTCTATTTTCTACACACAAACTTGACTCTCTTTTCTTGTATAAATTTAAAGTCATTAATTATAAAAGTAATATAGAATACGATTTATATGTAAGTTCTTAAGTCTTGTAATTTGTTTGGGTTTTTACCTCTACAAAAATGATTAAAAACGTTTAAAATAATAATCAAATAATTATATTTTATAATATTTTGTTCATATGCTGAAAATAAAATTTCGAATATCTCGTCCCCATAAACGTCGATGTAACAACTTTGCAGGACAATAGCTTATTGCGCATGTACTGATGTTGGTTAACCTCTGCAGAAATTTATTAATTTTATTTTAGTATGACTGCATTGTAGTAATATTAGAGAGAAAAAAAATTGTGATTAAAGTAGTGTCATGAAAAAAAATGTAAGTAAATTGTATTATCAAGATATAAAGTTAGGTTTAACGTTTTGTTAGAAATCTATATCAGCTGTTTTATGTTGTTTATAAAGTTGTTTCTGCTATTGAAAATTTTTTAGTATCATTGATAGCATTTTCTACATCTGTATTTTTTAATTCTTATATTTTCCAAGTTTACTTTTGTACTTTTATACTTACTCCAATATGTTACAACAGAATTGAGTAGAGAATTAAATAACTGTTATTTAACATAAAGAATAAAACAAATTGTTATAAACAATGTTGGAATAATATTATTAATTAAAAAGTTGAATTTTTTTTAAACTTTTGATGAATGAATAAATAAATAAAATAATAAAAATAGAAAATAATTTTAGATAGAAATCGTACGTTGTAATAAAGACACTCTCAAATAAAAAGAAAGTTATGGTAATAAATTTTATTTTAATACATCAAATGAATTCTGTTAAATTTCAAAGAAGTGTCATTGTTGTTTAAGCTTTTGAAAATACAAGTTTTATTTGCTATTGCACTAATAATCTAAGTTGATAAAAAAAAACTGGATGTTTTTAGTTTAAAAATTAAAATTTATCAAATTTTAAGGATCAATTAAGGAAGAATTAATTTTTATGTTGGACTTATATATTTGGAATTTTGTTAAATTTTAAATTGTTTACCATTCTATTATAGTTAAAATTGAGTTTACATCATTTTTAGATCTGAACTTTTAAAAAAATTCACATTAAGTGCCAAAATTTTAGTTTTTTTTAAAACAAAACTTGCTATTTAATTGATCATACGACCAAATAAAATTGAAATTTTCTACTAATTATGAAACAATAGTTATAACATGGGCCACCATTTTATTTTTATTAATAATGATTGACTACTTTAAAATGACTGATCCTGTTTCTAATTTTCACTCATTATTATATAATTAATTTGAACATCACGACACATTTTTCTAAAAGTTTGAGTCGAATGAATGTTTTAATAAGTCAATAAATCAAAATACATATTTTAAACTGCATGAGATAACAGCAGAATTTTGAAACACTAAGTGAAATTTTTATTTTTATAATTAAAAGAGATTAAAAAATTTTACAAAAACATTTCTATCACTTTTTATAATTGTATATTAAGAGAAAAAGAATATAACACTTTATCCCAGAAAGAATTGAATTGGCACCTGTGATTCTAATCACGTGCAGCGTCTTTGAATTTTGTTTGCATGTTGAAATTCAATACGTGTTTATGTGTTAATTAATTTAAGAGCTTAAAATTTTATGTTTTTTTTTTAGAATTGGTCAACGATATCTTGTTTCCTTGTACTAATCTTGTGTATTGGGGTATATTCTGTGAATCTAAGGCATATTATTTCTAAGAGGAATTATAGTGATAAAAGCATAAGCGGATATTTAGCGGAGGTAAGTTTTAATTTAAAACCTTTAGTATAAAACGTGCAATTAATGTAAAACAGTTCTAAAACAGTTCTGTGTTATACCTAAAATCATTAATTATTATCAACGTCTGCATGTCCAGAATTTATGGCAAAATTTTAACTTAAAAAGTTTTGTATATCTAATTTTTCCCTGTCAATAATGCTATACACTGAGAAAAATTTTCGTGAAAATTCCTGTGCTGTTCACTATACTGCCGTACATTTGAAGAAAGTCACTATCTGCATTTGAAGTCGAACGGAGATATTTAAGGAAACGCGTTTGCATGAGAATCCTTTAATATATAATACTTTTTGAAAAGACAACTATCATTTCTTAGTAAAATGAACTCGATCTATCGATTGGTGCAAAAAAAGTATAAATTTTAATTGTTTATATGCAAAACTGCAGATAGGCCCATTTTGCATGCGTAAAATTCCTCGAAATACATTTGGTCGGGTCCTATGTACATAGGACCTCGCTCCCGAGTCGTGAAAGCGCTAAGATACATTTGAAGGAAGTCACTATCCAACAACCGCTGTGTGGATTTGTTGGATAGGACCTAATTTTAGACTTCAACTGGGTTCAAATACATTCGAAGAAAGTCACTATCTACATAGGTTTTCTTACTTCGGTCATTTCTAGCGAATTTACATTTAGTACTACACTCAAAGTCCCATCGGTGGGGTTGATCGGGGATGGAACCCCACGGATCGAATGAGAATCTGAAGCATTTGATTCGTCGTTTGAGAGTCTCCGCTTTCCTCTCCATCCTACTTCATCAACAAACTTCGGTGAACTAAGTAAACAGTGTTACACCGATCGAAATTCCACCGATGGGACTTTGAGTGTATGTACATAGGCCCAGAAAAATGTATTTGTATACCGTCCGACACCCACTTTACATTTTTCCCTGTTGGATAGGCCCGCCGTTCTGCAGATAGTGACTTTCTTCAAATGTATTTCACCAAAATCGCTGTAGATAGGCCAATTAGGGTTTAATTATCTTCGAAACTAATTAATATTTTTAATCGCGGATTGCACAGATAAATTTATTTTTTTATTGCGAATCCAACGACATAAAAAACTCATTTTTCGAAAAAATGCAGATAGTGACTTTCTTCAAATGTACGGCAGTATAAAAGAGTCATAATTGACAGTCTCCGAAATTTTACCTTGCTGTCTTACAATTTTTACCGCATTTCCCACAATTTTTACTAGAAAATCCGGTAAAAATTATAAGACAGCCCGGTAAAATTTCGGAGACTGTCAATTATGACTCTTTTATAGTGAACAGCACAGGGATTTTCACGAAAAATTTTTCTCAGTGTAAGGTAACGGCACCAATAGTCGATCGGGTACCAATAGTCGATCAGTTTGATACAGTTTGATATAAGTCGATTAATTTGCGCTTTACATGTAATTTTTATTTGTTTGTTGTTAATTTTATTTGTAAAACTTATAAATACTTTAATTTTTAAGTACTACGACTCATTTTTCTAGTTAATTAACTAAATAATTGTATTTCAAGTTGTGTGATCGACTATTGGTCCAAAATTGATCGACTACTGGTGCAAAAGGTTTTCAGCCATTTTTGCCGCTGATCGACTATTGGGTCCCTAACCCCCAAAAGAAGGTCCTTTTTAACTGTTAATTTTACAATAAATAACTTATACTAAATAATTCGATGTCAACGGTTACGCATTTGCAGAGCTTCCACTACATAATTTAAAAAAGAAAATTCAAAATGCATACTTCGTTTTGAATTTATTGAGTTTTATTGAAAATCTTACTTTTTTATCTCAAGATGTTGATCGACTATTGGTTCCATTACCTTACTTTCCAGAAAAATATCTTAACACAATGGAAAAAACGAGTATTATAGCTCATGGGCCTCATGGGTCATGGCTTATTTTGATTAAATTTAAAGAAAAAAATTGTAGACTTTTGGTCTTTTCATCAACTAATTTTCATTTTTGAGTTCACTATTATTAAAAAAGACTTAGAAATTCAATTATTTTTCAATTACACGTGAGTTGTGGATAATTTAAATCCAATGCTGATTCAGGAATTAAATACAAAATATAATTTAGATTTAGAAAGATTCATGGGGAAAAAATTGTAAAAATTCCTGTAGAGGAGACCGGGGCTGGTTGGGCCATTTTTCACTCTTCGTTGTATAACTTTATTAATATCCAATTTATGAAAACCTTATCGTACAGGAAACCTGCTCTGATATTTCGGCTTTTATTTAAAAAAGAAAAAGTCCCGTTATTACTTTTAGTGTTTTTTTGGGAACATTGTTTTTGGAGAAAATGCCCCGGCTCGGGGCAGATTGGGTCATGCTTAAAATGTTACTGTTTAATTGATAAAACATTACTTTATATAATAAACTTAGTTTTAAGGGTTATTTTACAATAAAAGAAATTAAAAAATAAATATATTTAAATTGGAGCAATGAAAGTATAAGATTATAAAATAAAAAATTGCTCATATTGAAAAAACGTTTTTTTAAATTTTTAATTGTTAAAATAAGTATTATCATTGGTGTTAACATGTAGACTGCCGGGTTTTAATGGACTTAACTCGCCTTTAAAAATTTAAAAATGATGTGCTTATAGCTTAAATATATCATATGGAAAGTTTCAATCATACCCCGTGCAGAAATTTTAGTTCAGGCATCATAAGGTTCAGAAAAGGTTGACTTATTATTGTCAGGGTCCCTTTAAGGAAAACCTATGCGGACCCTATACTATTTGTCCCGCAGCAGACTATATCCGTTCCCTATTAAGGAACCGGATCTGGAAAATCTATTGATATAATCTATTTATATAGTTAGGCCCATAATAGGACCGCATTAGGGTCCTTTTAATTTTTTGAATAAAATATCATTATAAATTAAAATCTAGGTTTAGAAATAAAACAAAAACAAAAATACCGTCAGGTGGGGCTATTTTGTGCGCCGTGGGGCTATTTTGTGCACGCGAGATTTTTAATTAATAAAATCTTTATAATCAGTTGCTTAAGATTGCAACTTGGTATAAATACAGTCTACTCTCGATAAGACAAAGCGCGATAACTAAAATTTTTCGATAACTCGAAGTAATTCTTGGATCCCGTTCATTCGCTATATCCCGTGAAGAAATTTCCCTATCTAGAACTACACTGAAAGAAATAATTCCACGGTACTGACATAATTATGGATAAATCACCCATAATATATTGCTAATATAGATACTGCCATAATATATTTGTCTTTTAGCCATATGACTGGTGAAACTGCGATGTATATTTTTAGGTTAGAAGAACTGTCAGTGGCGCACCGATGCATTATGGGATATTCATTCATATAGTATTCGAAGTTCTACAAAAACTGTCAACAATAATCATATGGCTGATAAAGCTAGAGTATTTCTTTCAGTGTAGTCTAGACCGGTGACGGTGCACCCTACCGGGGCCTCGTGGGGACCTCATGGGGCCCTGGTTGGGAAAGCGTGAATTCTCTAGATAGGGAATTCTTGTCAGGCCCTAGTCGGGACCGAGACAAAATTTCTACACGGGATGTTCTGCGTGTTAATTTTTTTTCGATAACTCAAATTTTAATAACTTGAATTTTTCGATAAGTCAAAGTTTTTTGCCGGCCCAAATGTTGTATAAGTTCTCGATAAGTCGAATTTCTGTTGATTGTATTACTACACTGAACAAATTTAGTCGAGATATTCAACTACCATCGGGTAGTTAAGTGTAAAACAGTTAAAGTAATTACTTTGTTAGTTAATCTAATTGTGAATGGGGATTTAATTTACTACTTTTCTTGTAGTTATAGATAAATAGTTTAATTTACTACTTTAAGTAGTTAAATTTCAAAGACAACTACAAAATCTCATTTTACCAACTACTTTCGTACACTGAGAAAATAAGTTGACTAAATATAACAAATTTTTCACTACCGTAGCGTAGAGAGGTTGTTGATATAGCACCTGCGAACCACTTTGTCAACTGTAACCGATTGTTAAACTTCAGGGTCACTGCGGTCGCCGGTATCTTGTTTGTTTTGTTCCGAGTACGTCAACAAAGAAATATGCTAGAGGCTTATTTTCTCAGTGTAGTTATTTTAACTACTTTTTTAAAGTCAATATAACTTTTTAAATTCATTGAGAACCTATTGAACTACTTCGGGTAGTTAAAAAGTAGTCAAATTTACTACTTTTTTTGTAAAATTTTAGTGTATTACTTTCAATTTAGTTAAACAATTCCTAGAAAAAAAATATTTCTGGCTTCGTTTTTCTTTATTGTTGTAATGTATTTAAGTTAAGTTGGTATTATTCGTTATATGATTTATCACTATCTAGTGATATATACTTGTTACTATAGAATCAATATATATATGTATTAGGTTGGCAACCCTGAGGTTCCCAGAGCTAGCATAGACGCTAAAATGTAACATTCTCAACTTCTGTAATCTTTCAAACATAATTTAATTAAACTTAAATTAAATGTATCTTTATTTCATATAAAATACATAACATGGCACAGTCGGTGAATTAATAAAGTTAATGAAGGAAAATAGGTTATGAGTGACTCTAAAAACAAGAATAAAAAAGAAGATTTGCCACCTAACCTAGAAGAAGAAAACGTGGTCGAAAGTAGTGGAAGCTTTAATCAGCATTTAGAACGGCCAGAATTGAGAAGAGAAAATAGTGTTTCGGATCCAGAAGAAGAGTTTCATTAAACAGAAGAAGTTCAAAACAATCAAGACACAGATATAATGGAATCGTCTATGAGATGTTCTCCACCTTTATCATTTAAGGAAAAGGTTAAAGAAAATTGGAAGAAATGGAAACAAAATTCAATTTATATATGACAGCCACCGGTTTAGATTCAAAACCAGAAGACAGAAAAGTCGCAGTTCTTTTGAATGTGATTGGAGATGAAGCTTTAGAAAAGTACAATACTTTTGGAATATCAGAAGAAGAAAGCAAAGTTTTGCAAAATATAATGGATGCATTTGAAAATTTTTGTACTCAGCTATAAAGCAAATGAAAGTGTTGACAGGCACATTTTCTTTTCGAGAGTGCAACAACCAGGAAAATTATTCACAACCTTTTTAACAGATTTAAAAAAGTTAAACGGTCATTGTGGTTTTGGTGAATTGAAAGACAGTCTAATAAAAGATAGGATTATTAGTGGATTAAGAGATATTGATTTTAAAAATAAATTATTAAGAGAAGACAATTTAGATTTAGCAAAATGTGTTAATAATATCTGTAAAACATCAGAACTTGCAAGTCTACAGATTAAAATGATAAGTAAAGAAGCAAAAGTGCATGCAGTAAAGAAAGTACCGGATAAAAGAGAATTCTACAATAAAAATAAGAAGAAAGAGAAAACTAATCGTCCAACATCCAAAAATGCAGTGGAGAATCGTCAATTTAATCATTTCGCACGAGTTTGTAAGTATAAAAAAGTTGAAAGTATAGAAAGTATAATCAATAACAAAGTATTAGACAAAGTAGATGATATGTTTATAGGTATGATAACTAAAGATAATAGTGAAAATACTGAATGGTATGAAGTTGTAAAAATTAATGGACACCATAATTTGAGAGTAAAATTAGATTCAGGCTTACATTGTGTCGTAATTCCGGTATCTGATTTGCAAAAAGTGGGTAATCACTCACTAGATTACTGAAAGTAATGAAAAGAAAGTGATTAAAAGCGAAAAATGATCATGTTAATACAGGTGGGATAAGAAAATATAAAAAGGGATAGAAAGAGATAGAAAAGGATAGAAAGTGATAGGTGAAAGATAGAAAGTTATTGAAGGAACGTGATTAAAAGCCACCCACCGATAATTCTGGTTAAGAGTAGAATATCAAAAAATATGTGGATACCCAGTGGGCAAAAAAAAGAAAAGAATTCAGACGTCTTTTGGACATAAAAGCCGACATAGGGACGTCTTTTAGACATGCTTGCCCACTGGGTATGACATAGGTTATTGAAAATTATAGATGAAAAGTGATTAGAAGGGAAAGTACATTGTGTTCATTCGGGTGGGGTTTGAAAATGATGTAAAAGTATTAGACATTAATTCAAAGTTATAGAAAAAGATGATTAAAAGCGATAACTTGCTATGTCCATTGAAGTAGGGATAGGGCGGGATAGAAAGGTATAGATTAGAGATTAAAAGTTATAAGAAAAAAGTGATTACTGGTGATAACTGATCGTTATGATTAAGGTAGAGATTGAAGACAATAGAAAGGGATAGAGATCTAATCTAAAGATTAGAGATTGAAAGTTATAGGGAAAAAGTGATTAATGGTGATAACTGATCATTATGATTAAGGTAGAGATTGAAAGAGATCGAAAGGGATAGAGATCTAATCTAAAGATTAGAGATTGAAAGTTATAGGGAAAAAGTGATTAATGGTGATAACTGATCATTATGATTAAGGTAGAGATTGAAGACAATAGAAAGGGATAGAGATCTAATCTAAAGATTAGAGATTGAAAGTTATAGGGAAAAAGTGATTAATGGTGATAACTGATCATTATGATTAAGGTAGAGATTGAAAGAGATCGAAAGGGATAGAGATCTAATCTAAAGATTAGAGATTGAAAGTTATAGGGAAAAAGTGATTAATGGTGATAACTGATCATTATGATTAAGGTAGAGATTGAAAGAGATCGAAGGCAATAGAAAGGGAAAGGATGGTAAAGATTAAAGATTGAAAGTTATAGGGAAAAGGTGATTTATGGTGAAAACTGATAATTATGATTATGGTAGAGATTGAAAGAGTTTTTGGGGTCAATAGAAAGGGTTAAGAAGGTATAGAGTCGGGATTGAAAATTATACGTTTTCTGTATCTCTTTCTATAACAGAAATAAAAAAAGATAAAAAGTGATAAGATTTCTATTTCTTTATTTCCCAGTATGGATTTCCAAAAATATAAATACTATGTGGGATAGAAAAAGATAGAAGAGGAAGATTAAGGGGGGGGGGGTAAGGGTTTCAGCGTTAAAAAACACCTTTTTTGACAATTTTTTTTAGAAATATGGATAAAACAAATTTGTTTAAACCTTTTAGACATTATTAAGTATCTTTTCAAGAACATTCTGAAATTTTTTTATGTTAAAATATTTACAAACAAGCCGCTGAGAAAGCTTTTCCAAGAACGTTCTTGAAAAAGGCGATTTGCGGTGTTCACTGTATCTCAGCTAAAAATTATTTAAAATCAAAAACCTTTAAAATTTAGTCAAAATATCATCAAATCCTCCCCCCAACGGTCCCTGATTATAATGTTTTTCATTTTTAAATTTTTGGTGGTCATTTGAAGTGAAAACTGTTATTATCACGATAGACGCTAAAATGTAACATTCTCAACTTCTGTAATCTTTCAAATATAATTTAATTAATCTTAAATTAAATGTATCTTTATTTCATATAAAATACTGCCGTACATTTGAAGAAAGTCACTATCTGCATTTGAAGTCGAACGGAGATATTTAAGGAAACGCGTTTGCATGAGAATCCTTTAATATATAGTACTTTTTGAAAAGACAACTATCATTTCTTAGTAAAATGGACTCGATCTATCGATTGGTGCAAAAAAAAATTATAAATTTTAATTGTTTATATGCAAAACTGCAGATAGGCCCATTTTGCATGCGTAAAATTACTCGAAATACATTTGGTCTGGTCCTATGTACATAGGACCTCGCTCCCGAGTCGTGAAAGCGCTAAGATACATTTGAAGAAAGTCACTATCCAACAACCGCTGTGTGGATTTGTTGGATAGGACATAATTTTAGACTTCAACTGGGTTCAAATACATTCGAAGAAAGTCACTATCTACATAGGTTTTCTTACTTCGGTCATTTCTAGCGAATTTACATTTAGTACTATGTACATAGGCCCAGAAAAATGTATTTGTATACCGTCCGACACCCACTTTACATTTTTCCCTGTTGGATAGGCCCGCCGTTCTGCAGATAGTGACTTTCTTCAAATATATTTCACCAAAATCGCTGTAGATAGGCTAATTACCCGCGTAACTAAACGCCAATGGCTAAAATCTTGCAAATCATGGCGCAAATCTTGTAAATGTTTAGCAATACTATAAAGACTTCAGCCACACTTTTAAGTATGGCGAAAATCTGCGCAAGCATGGCTAATGTTCATATGCCATAGTCAAGATGCACAATGTTTTAAATAATTTGGGCATCTTTATAATCCTTATTTCTTGATATTTTTACACCACATAGATTGAGAAAAACTTAACAGCTTTAGAATTACATTTTTAATTAAAATTAAAGCTTTCTAATACAAACAATGGCGGATATCTCTCAAATAATGGCCAGTAATTCAGGTATGTTTTTTATTGCTTTTTCTCCAGTTTTTAACTTAATACTGTTTGTAAAAAATTAGGCCGATGTTACATATTTTTTTAACCAAGAGAAACATAATTTTCTAACACTTTGGTCATAAAAAACCTAATCATTACGCAAATCTGGCAAACAATGGCTAGTAATTTAAGCATTGTTTTTATCGATTTTTCTCAAATTCGTAACTTTATATATATTTATGTAATTATTAGCCAATATAATAAATTTTTTTAACCAAAATAAACATAATTTTCTTACACATTGGACATAAGAATATATATCATGGCGCAAATCTGGCAAACAATGTCCAGTAATTTTAGCATCTTTTTTATCTTTTTTTCTTAAGTTCTTCACTTAATCTATTATTGTAATTATAAGCCGATATAATTTTTTTTTAACCAAGAGAAACATAATTTTCTAACACTTTTGATATAAGAGAACAAATCATGGCGCAAATCTGCCTAACAATGGCCAGTAATTTGAGCATCTTTTTTATCGTTTTTGCTCAAGTTCTTGACTTTATATATTTATGTAATTATTAGCCGATATATTATATTTTTTTAACCAAGAGAAACTTAATTGTCCAACACACTTTGGTCATGAGAATGTATATCATGGCGCAAATCAGGCAAACAATGGCCAATAATTGAGGCATATTTTTTATTGCTTTTTCTCAAGTTTTTCAGTTAATCCAGTTTTGTAATTATTTAACCGATATTTTCTATTTTTTTAACTAAGAGAAACATAATTTTCTGACACTTTGGACATAAAGGAACAAATCATGCCGCAAATCTGTCAAACAATGGCCAGTAATTTAAGCACCTTTTTTACCGTTTTTTCTTAAGTTTTTTACTTGATATATTATTGTAATTATTAGCCGATTTAATAAATTTTTTAAACCAAGGAAAAACTAATTTTCCAACACTTTGGACATAAGAATACAAAACATGGCGGAATTCTGGCAAACAATGGCAAGTGATTGAGGAATGTTTTTTATTGCTTTTTCTCAAGTTTTCAACTTGATATAGTTTTCTAATTATTTGACGAGATTATGTTTGTTTTTCATCAAAAAAAACATAATTATTTAACACTTTGGTCATAAGAGAACTAATCGTGGCGCAAATCTGGCAAACAATGGCAAGTGATTGAGTCATGTTTTTTATTGCTTTTTTTCAAGTTTTTAACTCGATATAGTTTTCTTATTATTCAACCGACATTATATTTGTTTTTAACCAAAGAAAACATAATTTTCTAACACTTTGGTCATATAAGAGAACTAATCATGGCGCAAATCTGGCAAACAATGGCTAGTAATTTGAGAGTTATTTTAATCGTTTTTTCTCAAGTTCTTCACTTAATATATTATTGTAATTATTAACCGATAAATTATATTTTTTTAACCAAGAGAAACTTAATTTTTCAACACACTTTGGTCGTGAGAATATATATCATGGCGCAAATCAGGCAAACAATGGCCAATAATTGAGGCATGTTGTTTATTGCTTTTTCTCAAGTTTTTTACTTAATCTAGTTTTGTAATTATTTAACCGAGATTATATTTGTTTTTAATCAAAAGAAACATATTTTTTTAACACTTTGAACATAAGAGAACTAATTATGGCATAAATCTGGCAAACAATGGCTAGTAATTTAAGAATTTTTTTTCTCTTTTTTTTCAAGTTCTTCACTTACTATATTATTGTAATTATTAGCCGATATATTATATTTTTTTAACCAAGAAAAACTTAATTTTCCAACACACTTTGGTCATGAGAATGTATATCATGGCGCAAATCAGGCAAACAATGGCCAATAATTGAGGCATGTTTTTTATTGCTTTTTCTCAATTTTTTCACTAAATCTAGTTTTGTAATTATTTAACCGATATTTTCTATTTTTTTAATTAAAAGAAACATAATTTTTTAACACTTTGGTCATAAGAGAACTAATCATGGCACAAATCTGTCAAACAATGGCCAGTAATTTAAGCACCTTTTTTATCGATTTTTCTCAAGTTTTTTACTTCATATATTATTGTAATTATTAGCCGATTTAATAAATTTTTTAAACCAAGAAAAAATTAATTATCCAACACTTTGGACACAAGAATACAAATCTTGGCGGAATTCTGGCAAACAATGGCAAGTGATGGAGGCATGTTTTTTATCTCTTTTTTTCAAGTTTTTAACTCGATATAGTTTTCTTATTATTTAACCGACATTATATTTGTTTTTAAACAAAAGAAACATAATTTTCTAACACTTTGATCATATACGAGAACTAATCATGGCGCAAATCTGTCAAACAATGGCTACTAATTTGAGAGTTTTTTTAATCGTTTTTTCTCAAGTTCTTCACTTAATATATTATTGTAATTATTAGCCGATAAATTATATTTTTTTAACCAAGAGAAACTTAATTTTTCAACACACTTTGGTCATGAGAATGTATATCATGGCGCAAATCAGGCAAACAATGGCCAATAATTGAGGCATGTTTTTTATTGCTTTTTCTCAAGTTTTTCACTTAATCTAGTTTTGTAATTATTTAACCGATATTTTATATTTTTTTAACTAAGAGAAACATAATTTTTTGACACTTTGGACATAAAGGAACAAATCATGCCGCAAATCTGGCAAACAATGGCTAGTAATTTAAGCATTGTTTTTATCGATTTTTCTCAAATTCTTTACTTGATATATTAATATAATTATTAGCCGATATATTATACTTTTTTTAACCAAGATAAACATAATTTTCTAACACTTTGGACATAAGAGAACAAATCATGACGCAAATCTGGCAAACAATGGCCAGAATTTAAGCACCATTTTAATCGTTTTTTCTCAAGTTTTTCATTTGATATAGTTTTGTAATTATTTAACCTATTCTATAAATTTTTTTAATCAAGATAATTAAAATTTTCTAAAACACATTGGACATGAGAATATATATCATGGCGCAAATCTGGCAAACAATGGCTAGTAATTTAAGCATTGTTTTTATCGATTTTTCTCAAATTCTTTACTTGATATATTATTATAATTATTAGCCGATATATTATATTTTTTTTAACCAAGAGAAACATAATTTTCTAACACTTTGGACATAAGAGAACAAATCATGGCGCAAATCTGGCAAACAATGGCCAGAATTTAAGCACCATTTTAATCGTTTTTTCTCAAGTTTTTCATTTGATATAGTTTTGTAATTATTTAACCTATTCTATAAATTTTTTTAATCAAGATAATTAAAATTTTCTAAAACACATTGGACATGAGAATATATATCATGGCGCAAATCTGGCAAACAATGGCTAGTAATTTAAGCATTGTTTTTATCGATTTTTCTCAAATTCTTTACTTGATATATTATTATAATTATTAGCCGATATATTATATTTTTTTTAACCAAGAGAAACATAATTTTCTAACACTTTGGACATAAGAGAACAAATCATGGCGCAAATCTGGCAAACAATGGCCAGAATTTAAGCACCATTTTAATCGTTTTTTCTCAAGTTTTTCATTTGATATAGTTTTGTAATTATTTAACCTATTCTATAAATTTTTTTAATCAAGATAATTAAAATTTTCTAAAACACATTGGACATGAGAATATATATCATGGCGCAAATCTGGCAAACAATGGCTAGTAATTTAAGCATTGTTTTTATCGATTTTTCTCAAATTCTTTACTTGATATATTATTATAATTATTAGCCGATATATTATATTTTTTTTAACCAAGAGAAACATAATTTTCTAACACTTTGGACATAAGAGAACAAATCATGGCGCAAATCTGGCAAACAATGGCCAGAATTTAAGCACCATTTTAATCGTTTTTTCTCAAGTTTTTCATTTGATATAGTTTTGTAATTATTTAACCTATTCTATAAATTTTTTTAATCAAGATAATTAAAATTTTCTAAAACACATTGGACATGAGAATATATATCATGGCGCAAATCTGGCAAACAATGGCTAGTAATTTAAGCATTGTTTTTATCGATTTTTCTCAAATTCTTTACTTGATATATTATTATAATTATTAGCCGATATATTATATTTTTTTTAACCAAGAGAAACATAATTTTCTAACACTTTGGACATAAGAGAACAAATCATGGCGCAAATCTGCCTAACAACGGCCAGTAATTTGAGCATATTTTTTATCGTTTATTATCAAGTTCTTGACTTTATATATATTTATGTAATTATTAGCCGATATAATAAATTTTTTTAACCAAGATAATTAAAATTTTCTAAAACACATTCGACATGAGAATATATATCATGGCGCAAATCTGGCAAACAATGGCTAGTAATTTAAGCATTGTTTTTATCGATTTTTCTCAAATTCGTAACTTTATATATATTTATGTAATTATTAGCCAATATAATAAATTTTTTTAACCAAAATAAACATATTTTTCTTACACATTGGACATGAGAATATATATCATGGCGCAAATCTGGCAAACAATGTCCAGTAATTTTAGCATCTTTTTTATCGTTTTTTCTTAAGTTCTTCACTTAATCTATTATTGCAATTATAAGCCGATATAATTTTTTTTTAACCAAGAGAAACATAATTTTCTAACACTTTTGACATAAGAGAACAAATCATGGCGCAAATCTGCCTAACAATGGCCAGTAATTTGAGCATCTTTTTTATCGTTTTTGCTCAAGTTCTTGACTTTATATATTTATGTAATTATTAGCCGATATATTATATTTTTTTAACCAAGAGAAACTTAATTTTCCAACACACTTTGGTCATTGTTTGCCAGATTTGCGCCACGATTAGTTCTCTTATGACCAAAGTGTTAAATAATTATGTTTTTTTTTATTAAAAACAAACATAATCTCGTCAAATAATTAGAAAACTATATCAAGTTGAAAACTTGAGAAAAAGCAATAAAAAACATTCCTCAATCACTTGCCATTGTTTGCCAGAATTCCGCCATGATTTGTATTCTTATGTCTAAAGTGTTGGAAAATTAGTTTTTCCTTGGTTTAAAAAATTTATTAAATCGGCTAATAATTACAATAATATATCAAGTAAAAAACTTAAGAAAAAACGGTAAAAAAGGTGCTTAAATTACTGGCCATTGTTTGACAGATTTGCGGCATGATTTGTTCCTTTATGTCAAAAGTGTCAGAAAATTATGTTTCTCTTAGTTAAAAAAATAGAAAATATCGGTTAAATAATTACAAAACTGGATTAACTGAAAAACTTGAGAAAAAGCAATAAAAAATATGCCTCAATTATTGGCCATTGTTTGCCTGATTTGCGCCATGATATACATTCTCATGACCAAAGTGTGTTGGACAATTGAGTTTCTCTTGGTTAAAAAAATATAATATATCGGCTAATAATTACATAAATATATAAAGTCAAGAACTTGAGCAAAAACGATAAAAAAGATGCTCAAATTACTGGCCATTGTTAGGCAGATTTGCGCCATGATTTGTTCTCTTATATCAAAAGTGTTAGAAAATTATGTTTCTCTTGGTTAAAAAAAAATTATATCGGCTTATAATTACAATAATAGATTAAGTGAAGAACTTAAGAAAAAAAGATAAAAAAGATGCTAAAATTACTGGACATTGTTTGCCTGATTTGCGCCATGATATATATTCTTATGTCCAATGTGTAAGAAAATTATGTTTATTTTGGTTAAAAAAATTTATTATATTGGCTAATAATTACATAAATATATATAAAGTTACGAATTTGAGAAAAATCGATAAAAACAATGCTTAAATTACTAGCCATTGTTTGCCAGATTTGCGTAATGATTAGGTTTTTTATGACCAAAGTGTTAGAAAATTATGTTTCTCTTGGTTAAAAAAATATGTAACATCGGCCTAATTTTTTACAAACAGTATTAAGTTAAAAACTGGAGAAAAAGCAATAAAAAACATACCTGAATTACTGGCCATTATTTGAGAGATATCCGCCATTGTTTGTATTAGAAAGCTTTAATTTTAATTAAAAATGTAATTCTAAAGCTGTTAAGTTTTTCTCAATCTATGTGGTGTAAAAATATCAAGAAATAAGGATTATAAAGATGCCCAAATTATTTAAAACATTGTGCATCTTGACTATGGCATATGAACATTAGCCATGCTTGCGCAGATTTTCGCCATACTTAAAAGTGTGGCTGAAGTCTTTATAGTATTGCTAAACATTTACAAGATTTGCGCCATGATTTGCAAGATTTTAGCCATTGGCGTTTAGTTACGCGGGTAGGGTTGGCCTATCTAAAAAAAGAGTGGTTTTGTGCACAAAATAGCCCCACTTGACAATATTAAATTTTAAACAGAATTTTTTTACTCAATTCACGTATGAGAAGATACTCCTTTTATTCTCTTTATCATTATATTTGTATTTTATCATATTTATAACACCTTTATTTTATTTATTTATTTAAAAAATTCTTTTTTTATACATATAAATACATTTAATTAACAACTATTACAGCTGAGTAAATAAATTATGAAATAAAATTTTTTGAGTTCAGTGGGATTGAACCCGCGACCGCACGAACCCGAGTTGAACACGCTGTCCACTATGACACGCCAGACTTGATATCAAATCGCAAAAACTCCTATTTAAGCTGTAGGTCGCAAAATATTCTTGGACTAAGAATATCTGTGTTATATTGAGTAAAAGATGATTCAAGGAACTCTAACTCGAAAAGGTCGGCTGGATAATCCAACTTCTTAATAATTTGTACAAAAATGGCTTAAGTTCAAAGGGGTTTTTGCCCAAATATCAACAATCTCAATACCAAGATGGGCGAATATCACTTTATCATTAACGATGGAACTTCATGAACTCTAACCAAAGCTCAAAATCAGCTGTGCAAAAACTAAAGTTGCACCACTTAAGCAGGTCACCATATTACAATTTTCCTCATGCACCTGTTTATATGTGGACAGACTCTCAAGTGACTCTAAATTGGATTCAGAGTCATCCATCAAGATGGAAGGATTATGTAAGAAATAGGGTCTCACCAATTCACGAACTATTCCTTCAGGCTCAATGGCGGTATATCTAAGGTCAGGAAAGTTCAGCAGATTGCGCCTCTCGGGGATTTGCACTATATTAAATCAAAGATCATGCCCTTCGGCGGCACAGCCCCTTATAGTTAAAAGGCATATCAAATCAAAGGCCATCCCCCATGGTTAAAACCCACAGCTCTACTTAAATTGAAAAGCGGCTAAAACTCTCTCTCATACTCTAAACAGATCATCATAATCAACTCTGGGATCTGATTGACCGTATCACATCTTTTAAACAGCAGTTGAAAATCACATCAATTTGCCTCAGGGTCACAAATTTGCCTAAACAAATTTCTACAATCATCTCTTGGATATCTTCTCACTCCTGGACATCTCAAAACATCACTGCTCTTTTGGGTTCGAAGCACTCAATCAGCATTCTTCTCTTTGGAACTGAACAACATGCGCATGTATCCGATTCTTCCTTCATCTCATTCCTCACTCGTCTAACGGCTTATATTGACAATCAAGGAATCTTTAGAGTCGGGGGTGGCTTAGACATTCAAATTTTGATGTAGACTACAAACACTTAATTATCTTACATAGAACATCTTTTTTTACCGATCTCATCATCGCACTCTACATGGTGTCACGTAACTCACTCTGTCTCACATCAGAAAAATATCCTGGATAATCGGTGGACGACAAACTGGGAAAAATCAGGTTCTTAAATGCCTAGAGTGTTCACGTGAACGAGTACTGCGTGCGCAACAACTCATAGGGCAGCTTCCACTGTCAAGTATTGCCACCACCAGACCCTTTTTTACTACAAGTGTAGTCTACGCAGGACCGATCTTCATCAAGGCTTGAAAAGGTAGAAGAGCAAAATCATAAAACGGCTGGATTTGTATCTTGGTGTACTTCTCAGCCTCTGCGACAGTCTTGGAGGGAATATCAGACCACTTAACTGATTCATTCATAGCAGCTTACAGACGACTTACAAGACGGCCTGGTATCTGCTGCACTCTGAATAGTGATTGTGGTAAAAACTTTCAAGGGGTAGAAACGAGCTTAAACGATCTTTTCTCTCTAGGGACAACTCTACCAGAACCGTCTTTTATCGAGACAAATATCTCAGCCTCATTAAGGTGGAAATTGTCCAACAAAGATTACAATTCTTTTGGTCAAAATGGTCCTCAAACTAACTTCTTCAGCAACAATTAATCTCAAAATGGCACCACCCCTAAAACATGATCAAAGTTGGTTCAATTTTTCTTCTCACGGACGAAACATTTCAGCCCGCAAATGGACCCTCATTCGTTTTTTGGCACTTCAACCAGACACAGACAATCTCACTTGAATGGTTCACCTGAAAGCAGCCACCTCAACTAGAAAGCGACTAATACATAAATTAGTTGTTTTGTCAATCACTAACTCTGCTTTTGATTCTGACGAGGATTCATCATAGATGACCGTCAGCCGACGATAACCAACACTCAACTCAATAATTTGCCGGTACTTGGCTGCAGTGATCAACCAACTTTAGATCAAAATCTCTGGGTAGAGGACAATCAAACAATAGCTCTTAATCGAGTCATTGTATATGTATAACAAAGTGGGGTAGCGATGTTAAAGAAGGGATTCCATTTCCTGTCTTGATCTTGCATACTAACTCTGGAAGCTATACGGTTAGCGGTTATTCAAATATGTGAAGGATGTTTCAATCTGGGAAGCTGCGGACTATTTCTATCATCTCTACCTCATCATGGACCAGATCTCCTACGTCCAATCGGCAATCACTCCCGCCGATAGGGGGAGGGAGGGAATGTTCAGTATTTTTATCAGTAGTTGCCGTGGTGAATATAGAAGTTTGTCACTAGAATTAATCTCGACACCAGCTCTCGTTTTTACTTCTAAAATATCCAAGTTCACGCGAAAATATACTGAGCACACGTTCAGTTTTCTCATTGTACACCAGAGATGACAGCGAGAACCCCCATCGACAACTGTGCATGCCTCCCAAACGTTACTTTGTTGGTCGAAATGAGCGCTCTATTTTGAAATGATTAATATAAAGACTTTAAACAAGTCCGCTCATTTGGACCAATAAGGTATTGTTTGGGAAGCATGCGCAGTTGTTGATGGAGGTTCTTGCTGGCATATCTGTTGTACACGGAACAATCCTCATTCACACTCACATATACACGGCTCCTTGCGCCAATTAGTCACATGTAAGCTAGTACATTCTTGCCTCTCAACACGGACTGTCTACTCACTTGTTCGGGATTCACTCGCAAGCTTGTAACGATTCAGAATATTTTCTATAAAATCTTTAAAATCGCAAAAAAATTTAACAAAAAATTTCAAAAGAATATAACAAAAAATGGTGAAATTTAATAAATATAAATTGACAACACAAAATACAATTAAAATAAAAGCTGTAATTAATCGTTAATAAATAAAATTATATTTAGTCAAAAATTAAAATCACAATTATCCAAGCAAGAAATAAAATAAATATAAAATAACCTCCACAAACATACTTTTTAACACAAGGATCGTTTAACAATTGACATATAAAAACAAATAATTAATTATAAACAGGCTTACGTTGAAATTAAATTTACCTGGATAGATAAATTAAATAAATAATATATACAAAAACAATTAAATACATATAAAACTTATCGTTTCAGGCGTTCTTTTGATTTTCTTCGAAAACTGCTGGGGGCGATTATGGGAGAGCAGCGTGATGACTGCCGAGCAGAATCAGTATACAAGAGCATCATTTCTTTTGGGATTGTCCACTTTGTTTTCGCTCATTATTATGTGTTATCTTACTTCTTGAGATTCCGTTTTGCTGGTCCTTGAAAAATTTACGTTTTGGTTAAACAATCCAGTTTTACTGAACTAAAATAAGTATAAGGGTCCAGGAACAAATTTTCCCTCTGTATGTTTCAGAACACAATTGTAAAACCAGAATTGTTCATAATAACTTAAAAACATTAATTAATAGTTAAATATATGTACAGATTTTACGGCATAAGTTTTAAAATCTTTTAAATTTTTGTTTTAGAGAACCTGCTGGTGGAATGAAGTTTGTAAAGAAGAATTTCATAATAAATTCCGTTGTCGATGTCCAAGATGGTCATATTGTAGAGCTCCAGGAAGATATTATGATGCTCACTGTAGTATGACTCGTACAGGATATATCTGGATCCAACCGGAAACTTCTTTAGCTTTTAAAATAGATAATTAAAAAATTATCTTCAAAGTGAACAAATGTTTTAAAATCAAAAAATTTGTTGTTTAAATATATACATGTAATAAAGTACATCAATAATATACAATATAATATTGTTAAAGTAAAAGTATATATTGACTTTGTAATTATGTGTTTAATTTATTTTTTATACCGACTTATAAACTGTTTATTATACTGATTAATCTTTAGGGTAGCGTTAAGAGTGTTACCCTAGTGTATGTCTGTATTTATTTAACAAATAATAAAAGAAGAAGACAGACATATACCCTGGTGCTCAGGGTGCGGTAATCCTGAACACACAACTATAGTTTGCCTTCCAAATTTAAAATCACAATTTTTTTACATATCTTGACATATTTCGACTCCACAAGAGAAAAATGACATGGACAAAAATGCATCATAAAAAGAGTTTTATTATTATTAATTTATAGAGGACGATTTTGGGGAGGATAGAAATATACTGCGAAGATATAGGCGCTGTAGAATACGACTGCACAATGTGGCATTTTTGCCATGCCTCTTTGCTGTGTCTTTTTTCTCGGGTAGTCGCGACAAAATGTCACGAAAGTAATGACATGCACCTGAGGCAAAATTCCTGAACTGTCCAGGTCAAAAAATTAAATTTATTCAAACTTTGCTGAAGTGTTTCCATTGTTAGTGGAAGTGTAAATACCAAATATTTTTAAATTCCATGAAATAGTTTTTGAGTTACACAGTTTTAAATTTTTGAATTTTTTTAAAATATAGTTGTTTAAACTTATTATATTTCTAAGTAGATTGCATAAAAGTAAACATATATATAGTGATGTTTAAAGCTTTTTTTACAGGCTTTTCGATTATAATAAATGTTTTTTGTAAAAAAAGAATTTGACCTTGAATTTCAAGGTCAAAGTCTTAATTTGATTGTATCTCGAAATCGGATTTTTTAAAAAAATTTTAACCTACCTCAATGGAAAGCTTGCCTTTTTTCCCATAAGATATGTAAAAATTAGAGTGGAACTCTAAATACTTTTGTCAAAAATACATCTCAAATACCCACGCGCGCTCGAGAAACCAGTAGTTACTCGCGCGAGGTCGCGCTATTCGAGTGCTCGCGGGTATTTGAGATGTATTTTTGACAAAAGTATTTAGAGTTCCACTCTAATTTTTACATATCTTATAGGAAAAAAGTCAAGCTTTCCATTGAGATAGGTTAAAAATTTTTTAAAAAATCCGATTTCGAGATACAATGAAATTAAGACTTTGACCTTGAAATTCAAGGTCAAATTTTTTTTTTTACAAAAAAACATTTATTATAATCTAATAGCCTGTAAAAAAAGCTTTAAAAATCACTATACATATGTCAACTTTTATGCAATCTACTTAGACATATAATAAATTTAAAAAACTACATTTTAAAAAAATTCAAAATTTTAAAACTGTGTAACTCAAAAACTATTTCATGGAATTTAAAAATATTTGGTATTTACAATTCCACTAACAATGGAAACACTTTAGCAAAGTTTGAATAAATTTAATTTTTTGACCTGGACAGTTCAAAAATTTTGCCCCACCTGTATTATTATTTTCATGTCACACTTTTCCATAAGGATATGTATGTGTGTTTATATGTTAACATTATTATCCCACACAGCACCGAAACTTCTAGAAAACTTACTAGGAGTTTTAAAACTTACCTGAATGTTACGAAACTACATGTCTATCAGTGTGGTAAATCATTTTATTTTTATTTTGTATTTAGTGCAAATACAAATACTATTGACATTGATTTCATGATATTTTTTGTAAGAGAAATTGTACATTCATTAGGAAAAGTAGGTTGTTTGGGAAGGTGTGACCTAACATTTTTTGTGCTTTACCCAGCTGAAAAAACTTGTACAAGATCTTGAACCTGTACTTGTGTCAGTTCTTGTGCACGATCAGATGTGGAAACTTGTACAAGATCGTCCAAAGTCGTGTATAAGTTCTGTCCAAGAAATTGGAACATAGTTCTTGCATATGTTCTTGCACAAGGTCTCCTACAAGTACACTTACTTGTACAAGGACTCAGACAAGGTCTTGTGTGACAGCTTGTGCAAGATCTTGTACTTGTTCTGTTGTTTGATTAGAGAGACTGCGAGAACCAATGTATGTTCTTATACGTAAGTTCTTGTGTAGCATTGCGCTACAAATTATGACGTATTTTCTTATACAAGTTCTTCTACATTTTCTTGTACATGATCTTATGTAGCATTTAAAAGTGAAAAATTCCCTATAAACGAACTTGCCCAAGTTCTTGTACAAGAACTACAATGAAAAATTCACTGGTAAATTTTCTGTACAAGTTCTTGAATAATTTCTTTCGCGAAACAATGTATACTATTATGGAACTTGTACCAGTTCTTGTACGGGAACATTCATTTTTATTAAAATAAAATTAATTAACGCCTGAATACAAGACACCGTTATCGCATTTACCACTAAAGATATTCACGAAGACTATTACAATTAAATATAATATTAAAAATCTTGACATCAACGAGCACATGAGATCTCATATAAGATCACATATGAGATCTTATATAAGATCACACATGAGATCTCACATGAGATGACACATGAAATCTCATATGAGATCTCATATGAGATGACACATGAGATCTCATATAAGATCACACATGAGATCTCATATAAGATCACACATGAGATCTCATATAAGACCACACATAAATCGTACATGAGATTACACAAATGGACATGTGTTTCTATATCGTAACTCATGAGGGTTCCTATTCGATTTCGTATGTGAATTCTTATGTCAAATGTTATATCAAATCTCACATCGAATCCCATATCAAATTTTAAAAGCCCTTAATGAACAACAGATATAAATGTTTTCATCATATGCTTATCTGACAAGTATTATTCCTCTGAAAAGAGTTTGTTTTTCCATGATTTGGGTCTCTATGTTCTAGTTCTTCTTACATATATTTTCCTCTTCATGTTGACAGTGAGAGAGGTTAAACATACAGCCACCTTGTGACAGTTGTCTTAACTAAGTCCTACATGAGAACTTATATGAGACCTCATGTAGAATCTCATGTGGAATCTCATATGTAGGTCTCAGTTAAGACAATCGTCGCAAGGTGGCTATATGTTCAACCTCTCTCACTTTCGACATGAAGAGGAAAAGATATATAAGAAGAACTAGAACATAGAGACCCAAATCATGGAAAAACAAACTCTTTGCAGAGCATTAGTACACTGCAAAACTTTAGTGATCAATATTTAATAAACGACTATTAATGTGGGGAAAAAATGGCGTAACTGGAAAAATTTAGTAGTCAGGCGAACAAAATGGTTGCTTGTGAGTGGTGGGAGAACGGAGGTTTGATCTCCTGGCTACTAAATTTTTTCAGTTACGCCATTTTTTCCCCACATTAATAGGGGAGACCGGGGCTAGTTGTAACAGGGGTAAGAAGTAACACTCAATTTTAACAGTATATATGACTTTATGACTTCAAGTATTCGACTATTTTTTATCTTTAGAACCATGAGAATAGATAAAAACTACCAGTAGGCTACCAGAAAGCATAATAATATATTTTTTGTAAATGCGCCAGTTTTGACAGGTAAACAAGGAAAAATGAAATTCGTAAACTTTGATTTTTTAATACATAATATTATTTTATTATCTCTATTTTGAGCATAGATATTCTAAATATATCTGTCTTTACTATGCTATATTAAATTTTACTGAAAATAACAAAATAATATTAAAAAATTAAATTAACCTGAACCTTCGTGCTTTGGGGCAGGTTGTAACATTTTCTTGGGGTTAGTTGTTTATATTTGTGTAACTACCAGGTAAGATTACATGAAATAATATTAATATTTTTAATTTATTTCAATTCCTAATTGTGAATGTATAATAAAAAGAATGTAAGGAAGAAAAAATTCAATTCAATTTAATACTTCTTCTCACAGCTCCTTCTATGTGTCAAACATAACCTTAAATATAAATAAAAATAAAGAGTTCTAACTTTTAAAACTCGCTACGGAAAAGTGTGAACGCATCGGAAAAATATTGCTTACAGCTACATTGCAACTTAATATAAAGACTTTAATTATTAACTTTTATAATTAAAACAGTTAAAAACATTTTAAAATTTTTTATTGATTTCTAACCTAAGTTGAAATTGGTGATTTCGATGTTAAATAATAAAATAAACATAATTTCCAGATTTTTATTTACAAATTTGCCATAAACAGATAAGAAATAGTTAAAAAATTAAGATTTGATAAGAAATAAAAAATCATTGATTTAACAGTTTTGATTTTATGATATATTATTATTAATTGGCAAGTTGAAAGACGGTAAAGTGTTTTAATACAGTAAGACGTTGTAAACAACTTATTTTGGTACTTATTTTTCGAAAACAATAATAAAATTGTATGGTTTTATTATTGTTACAATGTGCCCCATTGCTGGGGCTAGTTGTAACAGTCAATTTTTTTTTAAAAAACATTAATTGTAAGAAAAAGGTGTACTTTTGAATATTTTTTTTGCTCTGATTTGCTGTATGAATAATTGCTTTATCGATAATAGCAATAATAGTTATAAAATACTTGATACATTTCACAATATATACAATTTTCTGAAAATTGTTACAACTAGCCCCGGCCTCCCCTAGTTGTTTACTAAAAACTGAACGTCTCTTACTAAATATTGATCACTAAAGTTTTTCTGTGTACTTGTCAGATAAGTATTAGACGAAAACATTTATATTTGTTGTTCATTAAGAGCTTTTGAGATTTGATACACTCTAAATATGAATCAGTGCAATATCACTGAGAATCAGTGAATACAACTGATTCTCAGTGGCTGGGTTTTCTTTATTTCAATCAGTTAAATTTAACTGACAATCAATCGTTTCATCACTAATTCACCAGTAGATTTTAACTGATAATCAGTAACTTTTTTTAGTGAATTAATCAGTGAAATAAAGTTACTGATTCTTCAGTCAAATTGACTGATAAATCAGTGACTTTCACTGGAGAGTCAGTAACTTTATTTCACTGATTAATTCAGTAAAAAAAGTTACTGATTATCAGTTAAAATCTACTGATGAATTAGTGATAAAACGACTGATTGTCAGTTAAATTTAACTGATTGAAATAAAGAAAACCCAACCACTGAGAATCAGTTATATTCACTGATTCTCAGTGATATTTAACTGATTCATATTTAGAGTGTATCGAATTCGATATGAGATTAAATTTGATATAAGATTTGTCCTAAGAATTCAGATACGAAATCGCATAGGAATCCACATGAGTTTCTATATAGAAAGTAGAATCTCATGTGTGATCTTATGTGAGATCTCATGTGTGATCTCATATGAGATCTCATATGAGATTTCATGTGTCATCTCATGTGAGATCTTAAGTGTGATATCATATGAGATTTCATGTGTCATCTCATGTGAGATCTCATGTGTGATCTTATATGAGATCTCATTTGGTATCTTATATGACATCTCATTTGGTATCTTATATGAGCTCTCATGTGCTATCTTATTTAAGATCTCTTGTCAAAAACACATAACTATTTCCCATATGAATTCATATATCAAATCGTGTCTTAATTTCATATACGATTTTACATACGATCTCATATGAGATCACATATAAATTCCTATATGAACATGAGTTTTCATATGAGTTTCTATATATAGGAAACCACATGTGATGTCATATGAGATCTTATATGAGTTTTTTCAGTAGGAAAAGACAGCATTTGGTTGGAAATATTTATCGTATACAACGGCTGAAACATGAGAACAAGTCCATGATTAGCCATTTCGGTATTTATGTCCTTTGGTAAATCACCATGGCGTCTTACCACTTCGTGACACCGCACTTATCATAGTGCGATATAAATAGTAGTTACCATGTATACTATTATATAAATAACATATTAAGTGATGAGAGTCAACGAGGAAGTCAGACATCGTCTTGTTTTTCCGCTTCCGTCTATCTCATTACAACGCAACTCAAAACACAGTAATGGGACTGCGCCCTGAAGTGTGTGTAGAACGTTGAGATTCGTGCAAGCCACTTCATGTGGCTGCAAATTTTATGAAAATATTTAATCATCTTTTAAAAAGGTTCTAAGAGGTTTCTATGTCGCAAAATAATAAGTCTTATTTTTCAAAACATATTCTTTTAAAGCTTCTAAAAGCTTTCTAAGAGGTTCCGAAAGCTACAAATTGTGTAAAGTAACTAATGATTTTTGAAGAGTTTCTAAGAGGTTTCAATGGGGTAAAATATTAAGTATTATTTTTCAATCCATCTTTTTTAACTGTTTTTATGAGGATACAGGAAATGGAATATTATAATTTCGCTCCCGATACCTGAGGAAGCTTCCCTCTCTCCACTACTACCCCTCGAACGGTTTACTATCAGTAGCTAAAGTACGGAAAATCCCCACATGATTTCTTTTTTCGATCTCGAAAAGCTTCCTTAATGGTCTCGAAGGCAAGCTGATGCTCCGATGTCCATTTGTAGGGTTTCTTGGGGGATAGGAGGTTTGTTAGTGGACTGGTTATTTCTGAGTATCAAGAAATGTACTCTATTAGACAGTTGCAGCTCCCGATGAAAGTGTACCGGGTAGGGCAAACTGATCTGTCGGGAAAGAGTGTTAGTCCCCGGTTGTAAATCCGTGTACAAGATCATCTACTGAACTTGTACATGATTCTGGATAAAATCATGCACAGGTGCATTGACTTGTCTTGTGCATGAACTTGTGGATGGTCAACAAATGAATTTGGAACAACGAACGTGTACATTTTCATGCATGCATAATAAAATCTGATACAAGAACATGTGCATGAACATGCAAATGTTCATGCACATAATTTTCCATACTTTAAATATTATTAACAAATGTTACTTGTTTTATAGTGGTTCTCTACCTTTTATAGCCATTAAAATCTACGGCGCAGCCTTCACTCCCATAGATAACTAATGCGCAACGTTTAAAGTTAAATAAATAATTATCCATTTTCGTGTACAGATTCATGTGCATGTTCGTGTGCATGTTCGTGTGCATGTTCATGCACATGAAATTATTTGCCTTTAGAAGCGTTCATGAACATGTGCATGTTCCTTTGCACGTTCGTTGTTTCAAATTCATGTGTTGACCATTCGCGAGTTCATGCACAAAGCAAGTCAATGCACCTGTGCATGATTTTATCCAGAATCATGTACAAGTTCAGTAGATGATCTTGTACATGGATTTGCAACCGGGTCGGGGAGCAGATGAGTTCAAAAGTATAAAGCCGCTCCAGCACCATAGAACTTTCCCCAATATGAGGCTAAGACGACCCTCAGAAGGCTGTGAAAGGTCCCCGGGGCGTTTTTAAGACTGAATGGCATGTTTTTTAAGATCCAAGGAAGGGAAGACCATGGCCCTACCGATGTCTTTGAAGACCTCGTCAATACGGGGAAAACATTGGGGAGGCTCTGACCGTCTGGGCCTTTAGTCGGCGACAGTCCGCACATAAGCGGTATTTGCCGAACATTCTGTTGTCAAATACGATGCCTGAGCTCTATGAGGACATAGTGGGCTCGTTGATCCCATCGGCGAACATTTTTTGAGTTTGTTCATCGAGGAAACGTTTGTTTCAATCGCAGATACGTCGTTGAGGCTCAAAAAAGGGCCTCCAGACCTTCAATTTAAGTCCCTAAGGTTTTATTAAGTAGGATGGACACCTCAGAGGCTAGCATGGGGGTTAGGTACAGACTTTGAAAGTCCTTCACTCCCAGGTAGAGACAGTTCAACCTGTGCTCATGGTGGACGTCATGATCTTTGAGCCAGGAGCGATCCAAATTAGGTCGGCTCGAAACTCACCCACAGCTGAGAAGGAGCCTGGATATACTTGGCTTCCTGAGACGGGATCTAGATGGTTGGGCGGTGGGGACAGCTCGCTAGAGACCGGGCTTTCGTGAGGATGGAAAGCTTCATGAAGTTGTGGAAGACGCAGGAGTCAATTTCGACCACGACTTTACGGTCTTCCAGGTGGTTATGAGTTCGTGGTAGGTCCTGCGCCGAAGAATATGTAGAATTTGTTGTATAAGTGGTTGGAAGCGGCAGCCGAGCCCGATGTTGGGTCACATAGGTTTCGCCAGTTTCCATCTCTTAGCTTCTTCCTTGAACCCCCCAGTCAAGATTTGTGTCCTTTGACCCTTCTCGGTCCTTGCTCGAGCATATTATGTCTTCCAACTACCAAGGAAATTTTAAGGGTCCTCATGATCCAGGCCTCCGAATTCTGGAAAGAGGGGTGCTGGGAACTGAAAAGCCCTAATGAGATTGAGGCAGTTATCAAAGGACAAGCTCGATGGCATTACCAAGGGCAGAACCGGGATTGTGGGGTTTGTCCTACAGATATAGTTGGGGGGGGGGGTTGAATCAGGCGCCACCGGGGTTTAGTGTCCAGTCCCGGAAGTTAAGAAAGGCAGAGTCTTCTGTGTCTCCGAGTCAGAGTGTCTACAGTCGAGCCGACCGAAGTGCCGGGTGGGGTACGCCCCCTTGGCGTAATCTCGTTTCTTAACTCATCGATTCCAGGCGCCTTGCTTGGCTTTATGGAGCTCTGCAAGAGTGAAGAGTTTCTCCTTTTCGCAAAGAGGCCAACTCCTCTGACCACCAGTATACGTTACGTCTTCTGGGACGAATAATCCATCCAGATTATTCGGTCTCTTCAATCATCCCAATTCCTCAATGAGGCGCGATTCTCCAAGGGACCGGCCGAACTTTTCCACGTCAAGTTTCTTAATGTCCCACCTAGGGTCATTCTTAATTGTGTTTTTTCTCTAGGTGTGTCTCCCCCTGAGACTGAAAACTTGATGTACTGGTGGTAACTTTCGGTATGATCCTCAGAGACCCGCTAATCCTTTATTTGATGGTTTAGAAAAAACGTGGTTATAATAATAATAAATATGGTCATAATAAAATAAATGGTCTCTCCTAAACTTCCACTTTTGGCCCTGGTTGACAACGATCAGAATGTTCCCGGAGACAATTTCTGCGATGATTTGTACCTCTCGGCCATCTAGCTCTTGGAATGAAATTCAGAAAATGTTCTTATATTGTACCAAAGAGAATTAGAGGTAATACATGAAGAACACTTTCTGAAATACATTCCAAGAGCTGGATGGCCGAGAAGTACAAGGCGTATTCACGTCATGTCGAACCTTGAGTGTTCGAACCCCGACTGAGCCCAAAGTTTTTTAAATAATTTATTTAATGTCAAATACATTTGTAAGATTATTTCAATATCACTGTAAAGTTACTTGTAATATCACCTCACTATCACTCTAATATTACTTCTAATATTACCTTGAGGCGGACATTTCAATATCACAGTAATATTACCAATATTACAATATGATATCACTGTGATATTCGTGTAATATTACGTGCTGCTTGGGCTGTTACACCGGACAGGCATTACTGCCGGCCAGTGTGCGAGTTTGGGTTTACCCAAGTCAGTGCAAGTAATGCATTTTGGGCTCTCCACCGAACAGTTTCTTAAAAAATGACCCTAACCGCCGCATCTCCGATAGTTTTTTGTTCTGTCTGGACCCTTGCAGCTTCAAGCCAAGTATCCGTACGCAAGGCACTTAAAGCACCTTGGTACCTTCACATGCTCTCTGATGAGGCAGTTTATCCATCTGACCGGGATTTCGGCTACCTTTAAGAGTGTCAGACTCTCTACTTCTGGTAGGCGCTTAACAGCCGTCTTGATGCCCCCGTATCAGGTGATCAAGCGGCAAGTTGCTACTAGGCCGGTTTTCTCCAGCTTCTCTTCCAGAGCCGAGATAACCTTTTCCTTGGTAATCGTCACTTCGAGGTCTCTTATTTCAAGAGACCTTATGCTCTGGAAAGCCTTGACCTCAATCTTCTCCCCCACCACTTCGGCGAGAGCCTTCGCAAACTTTGAGGTATCTTCTCACTTCTTCAGAAACAGGAGAACCTTATTTTTTTTGGGTCCTCTTAATTCTGAGGACCTCTTGAGTTATTCTGGTGAGGCTTGAAGAGGACACTCTCTTTTTTCTTTTCCTCCTCTTCTTTCTTCTCTCCTTTTTCTTTATTTTTCTTCTATTCCTCTTTTCCTTTCTCCTGTCAATGACAGCTTTAAAGCCGTCACTGGTAGAAGCCTCTCCATTTCTTGCGACGACATCCGCCAGGGTTTCCTTCTTCTTCTCCGAGCCGGAAGTGGTCTTCTTGGGAACACTTTTATCCGGAGAATCGTGTTTCTTCTCTTTTTTGGTAGACCTTTCCGGAGGAGTTCCAGAGACTTGCCTCTTTTTTTCAACACCGATCATCTGAGAGAGATTCCCTAAGAAAGACGACCGTGGGCGTGTTACCACAGGTCTCTTTTTTGGGTCAGCTGCCTAAAGTTTCTTTTTGAGCACCTGCTCTTCTCTCGTATCGGTTCGGCGACTTCGATGGTAGAATCCAGCGCAGTCCTAGCATCGTCCTTAATTCCATGAACAATTGCTCGGAAACTATTTTGAAGCACCTTTTCAGTAAGTGCTTTTTAAACCTTCTCAGCTTCCTCACTGACAAAAACCTGCCGCTCTAGCAGCTGTCTAATCCATTCCCAGAAAGCAACCCATCCTGAAACCTTAGTTTCCGTGCCTTCCTCTTTCGCGGCGTTGTTAGCACTAGTGGACTAGGTGCGATAGTTGAGGTGCTAGGCCCTAGGTCAATAGGACCTAGTTCCACCTCTATCTTGTCTCTAAAAATTTCATTTAATGCAGATCCTGCGTTAAAACTTCCGTGAGATTGGCTCTTCCCAGAATCCATGGAGGCAGCATTAACTACGAAGCCTTTGTACTCGATCGGAAGCAACGGTAGGACCACCCTCCGAAGAAAGTCTCACCTGGGGTCATATGTTTGTATTCGCACGTTCAGTCATGATTACTGTTTTTTTTCTGGTTTTGGTTTTCGCCGGGTATTTGATTTCACCGGTACCACCTATATCTAGGAGGCCACAACGTAGCAACAATGCAGACATAGACAACATTGAGGTAACAATGCACGGCAGAATAGACAAACCAACATGTAGATCTCTACATGTCGTGTTTCTATATGCACTGTTCGTTCTATATCCGTTTAAATACTTCTACTTCCAGCAGGAATAATTTACTTTTAGTTATATAGTTATAGATAGAAATAAATAAATAAATTGAATAGAAAAGACTAGATATTCTTTTTTGGAGTTAGACTCTTAGGCATAGAAGTCATAGATATTCCAAAATCCACGACCTTACTTCGTAAGTTTACTGTAAAGCGGAAATTTTAAGTTCGCATTGTATGCGCTTATTACTGGCTTACTTTATAACCTTACAACCTTTACGGATAACCCTTACAGTATCTTTATAGCAAACTATCGTGCTATTTGGGACATATTTTTTTTAAACTTTTGTGTTTTTTAAATAATTTACTCATTATTTTTAAAATATTATTCTTTTCTAATAACTATCAAATTTCCAAATGCCTTTTCTTTATTAAACATTATTTATTACTTAAAAAAATATTCTTTTGAATTTGGGTTTTTAGCTACCTTCCTTTTTTAACACTTTTCTGTTCTTTTATTATTATTCTTCGACCTTTTCATACAGTGAGGGATTGAAACATAATATACCTATTATTGGTTCAATCACTTGTTGTCTATCTCTTTCTATTTTTTTCAGCAGGGCAATTACAAAAAAAAGTAAAATAACTAAGTTTAAAAAGACTTTAGTTACTGGTAGAACGAGTTTTACAACATAAATAACCATTTAAAAATCTATGAAAAATAAATATTAAAGTAAGTTCGCGGTAAGTGTCTGTTTCAGTAAGTGTCCATTTCAGCAAGTGTCCCGGAGCATGTTTCAGAAAGTGTCCCTCCCTCTACTACTACCGTCAGTGCTATCTATTTCGCTGCGGCGCGAGGCTTTTGAACAATTTTAAAACCCACATGCTCGAACGCAGATTACGCTCCTGCTTTAACCCCCGAAAAAATTCTGGGGCGTGGCTTAACGAATGGACAGTTACTGAAATCGCTGATCCCGACGAGTGGACACTTACCGCGACCTTACTGTATAATCAAATGATAAATTCCAGTTATTGTATGTGTTAATTTAGCCAATTTTAGCAAAAATATTAAAAAATATATAATATATTTTAATAATTTTTTATTGCCACTACTGCCCTTATAAAGGTTAGTGTGTTATGGTGTTATTATAATGTCAATGTTTTATAGTCCAAAAATTTTGGTCCTTAAGATGTTTAAACAATCATTGAAAGTGATAAATTATAGTTTTTAGGGTTCCGTACACACAGTTTACGAACGGAACATATATTACGGAACATATATTACATTAGAAGAGGTCACAAGGAAGCAAGTGAGTTGATATAAAAGTTTATTTATTGTTATTTTTATTTTGCGGAAGTTTTGCGGGAGTATTTACGCGACTAATACCTTAAAGTATTAGAAATACTTAATTTAAATTTACATGAATTTAAACATTGCAAAAAAATAAAAAAAAAGGAATTCGTATAATTTTTTGGAAAAATCTAACTGTTTAAACTAATTAATTTGTTTAAGCATAAAAAAATAAAAATATATACATAAAAAAGTCATTTGTATGGTTTTTTAGAAAAAATTAATTGTTTCAACAAATTAATTTGTTTTAACAATTGTCAAATAATTAAAAATATTCGTAAAAAAATTAATAAAACATTAATTAATAGGTTGAGATAAATAATAATAACTATTTCTGTTTATAAAGATGTCAAACATGGATTTTCTTGGGCAAAGTGCGTATAGGTAAAAAAATTTAAAAAAGGGTCAACTTTGGGGTAGTTTTATACCGGGTTAGGGTTATCAAAATTAAAAGTTATATAGGTCAAATTAATTGTCAGAGGGTCTACACTATAAGATCCAGTAACTTAATGTTAACTTTTGTCAAACCCTTGCGAATGATTTTGATTTTTCGAAAATTGACAATATTCCCATGCATTTGACATGTGAAAATCGAGGTTCCTGGCGGCACCAGTTAATATCAAAATTTTAAAAAATCTAAAAATACGTATTCACTTTTTTTCCCATTGGAACAAATTCCGGGGGTGTCATGTCCTTTTCGACGAAAAAATTTTTACAGTGCATTTTTAGGCCACCCTAGCACGCAAGCTTGCTCCAAGCAGTGAAATGTCCGGACAATGTAAGCTTGCATGGCAAACTTGCATCGCAAGCTTGTCCTGCAAGTCTTCTGCAAGCTTGCCGTGCAAGATTTCTACAACCCGGTTGAAAAAACATGTACATGAACCGTACATGCAAGCGTTCATATGGTCATGTTGATGAACATGTACGTGTTCATGTACGCGGTATTGAAACATGTTCATATACACGAACACGTATATGTTCATGTACATGTTCATGAGCTCCATTGAGTCAATAATTTCATACATGTTCCTGTGCATGAACACATACACGAACACGTATACGTTCATGTACATGTTCATGAGCTCCATTAAGTCAAAAATTCCATACATGTTCATGTACATGAACACTAACATGTTCATGCACATGAACATGTAAACGAACATGATTAAAATTTTGCTAAACTTCAAACGTTGCGCAGTAGTTTTCTATGGGAGGTATGGCTGCGCAGTTGTTTTTCAGGAACAAGGTTGGAGAAATACCATAGGCATAGCTACATTTATTTAACATTTTTTAGTAATTTAAAAAATTGTGTGCATGAACGTGTACACGTTCATGCATACGTTCATGCACATGAACATGTGTATTGTTTTTGGAACTTATTAACGTGGATGAACATATATGTGTTCGTGTGCATGTTCATGTTTCAATGCCGCGTACATGAACACATACTTGTTCATGCACATGAACATGTACGCTTTCATGTACGTGGTAATGTACGCGTCCGTGTACGTGTTCATGTACGCGTTTTTTCAACCTGGAAGCTTGCCTGGAATCACATTTAAAATCATTGCATATCAAGCTTGAGTGGTATGTATATAAAGAATTTATAATCTGTTACACTTGACTTTTTAATTTATTCTTACGTTTCAAGTTTGTAAAAAATTTGGCGCCAAGCTGACGGAAAACTCACAAATTATGTTTGCAAAAATCTTTTACAATAAGCTTGCCATGCAAACTTATATTATTAAGACTTTTCACTACTTGCAGCAAGCTTTCATGCAAGCTTGCATGCTAATTGGGATAGTAGGTGAAAGTAAACGGAACTATTATTTTTGACTGTGATAGTGGAGTGGGGGAAGTCGCAGTCGCGCTGAAACCTCTCGCGTCAAATAACTTGCAACCCTTCAAAATCCTACAAATTTCAATTTCTTATTCTCTTAAAATGGATGGATTTTTATCATTCTTTTTTTAATTTAATGCATTTTTCTCTGCTCATTCTAAATATGTCATTAGATTTGGAAAAAAATTACATTTTTTGTTGGAAATCGTTAACTTTTAAATTCATTATCTTTTATTATGTTATTAAAACATCACAAATATAATGTACTTGTTATAAAAAATAAAAAATATGTTTATAGAAAGAAATACTATGTTTTTTTAATTGCTGCTAACAGTCAAGACAAATAAATGATTTAAATAAGTACATATTGACTGTTAGCTGCAATTAAAAAAAATTACCGGGCAAGTACGAGTCGGACTCGCGCACGGAGGGTTCCGTCCACGAACTTAAAAATGGATTTTAAACATTTTTTTAATTATTTATTTTTAATGATTCATTTCAATAATTCCTTAGTTACTTATTATATGAATTATTTGAATAATAATAAATTACAACCATAATTTTCTTACTTTTATTAAAATTTGTAATTTTTATAAGATATTTATAAGATTTTTATAAAATTAAAAACTTCCAGGCAAATGAACCGAGTTTTTTTTATATAATTTTGTATTTTAAGGAAAAAAAATTTTTTTTAAACATTAAATTTTTTTTTTTTAATTTTAAACTTTTAAAGTAATTTAAACATAAAAATAAACATTTTGTACAAAAACATAATTTTAAACTATGAAAGATTGTAGCTGTTTAGAAGGAAAAATTTTTTTTTTGGTAAAATTTCAGTTTTTTGGAAAAAATGTTATGATAATAATTTAAACCACAATTTTTATGGTTTTATAAAAAATTCTGCATAAAATTACACATTTTTGCAAATTCACAACCGTTCAGGATAAATACGCTAAGCACTAGCATAGGGGTATTTTGTCATTTTTCAACTTTTCATTAATAACTTTTGAAAACTAAGTCCAACAATGTTCGCTATATTTTTCCTGTAATCTACACGCAAAAATATCTAGGTATACCAAATTTCAAACCTCTAGGTCAAATGGCTTGGAAGATAAGGAGGGGGGGCACGTTTTCTTTAAAAAAAAAGTTTTTTCTTGACAACGCAATCTGATTATCAACTCCAATCATGTTCTCTATATTTTTCTTGTACTCTACACGTGAAAATACATAAGTGTACCAAATTTCAATTGGCCGCTAGGGGGAAGGGGGGGGGGGTAATGGTTTTGGGCGACGGACAAACGAGTGAAAACATAAGGGTTCCGGATTTGACACTTTGTGTCCGGAACCCTAAAAACATAGTATTTCTTTCTATAAACATATTTTTTATATTAAGCTTTACACATTTGTGATATTTTAACAAAACAATATTTTATTAACATATAATAAAAGATAATAAAATTAAAAGATAACGGTTAATAAATACACGGACGAGAATTTTGTGAACAAAAAAAATTATTTCCCTTACCCTTTTGACCACATTGATGCTTTTTATATTTCTTTTTGCGCAGAAACATATACAATCCAATCTTTCTTAAAATTGTCAAAGATATGTACCCTAATAGCACCGGATGTTCCAGCAATATTAGCAAGGTTGAGGCAAGGCATTTTTACCTTGTCTCAACCTTGCCAACATTGCTGAAACATTTGTGCTGTTCGGGTAAATAGTTTAAAGGACATGTACTTTAAAGTAATTTATTTGCAATTTTACAATAATAAATAATGAAACTTTTGAGTAGACATGTTAGCTTGACTCTTTTCGATTTTCATTTAATAAAAAAAGTTGAAATTGCTTCAGCCAAAGTGGTTGCAATTCATTTGAAAAAATTCTGTTCTTTAAATAACAAATAAAATTATAAAAAAAACTATTCATCGAATCAAGTCCACAGCACCGAAAACTTCGTGAAAATTTATTAAATATTTACTTGCAATATTCGAAATATGTGTTTGCAAAATTTAGTGAAAATTTTGTTAAGATTTAAATGTCCCGATTGAATAAATGTTTAGCGTGAAACTTTCCTGAAACTTGCATGAACATTTTCACCTAATTATAATTATAATTCTGCCGTACATTTGAAGAAAGTCACTATCTGCATTTTTTTCGAAAAATGAGTTTTTTATGTCGTTGGATTCGCAATAAAAAAATAAATTTATCTGTGCAATCCGCGATTAAAAATATTAATTAGTTTCGAAGATAATTAAACCCTAATTGGCCTATGTACAGCGATTTTGGTGAAATACATTTGAAGAAAGTCACTATCTGCAGAACGGCGGGCCTATCCAACAGGGAAAAATGTAAAGTGGGTGTCGGACGGTATACAAATACATTTTTCTGGGCCTATGTACATAGTACTAAATGTAAATTCGCTAGAAATGACCGAAGTAAGAAAACCTATGTAGATAGTGACTTTCTTCGAATGTATTTGAACCCAGTTGAAGTCTAAAATTAGGTCCTATCCAACAAATCCACACAGCGGTTGTTGGATAGTGACTTTCTTCAAATGTATCTTAGCGCTTTCACGACTCGGGAGCGAGGTCCTATGTACATAGGACCCGACCAAATGTATTTCGAGTAATTTTACGCATGCAAAATGGGCCTATCTGCAGTTTTGCATATAAACAATTAAAATTTATAATTTTTTTTTGCACCAATCGATAGATCGAGTCCATTTTACTAAGAAATGATAGTTGTCATTTCAAAAAGTATTATATATTAAAGGATTCTCATGCAAACGCGTTTCCTTAAATATCTCCGTTCGACTTCAAATGCAGATAGTGACTTTCTTCAAATGTACGGCAGAATTATATTTAGGCGAAAATTTAATTTAAATGTTCAGGAAAGGTTCACGCTAAACATTTATTTAATCGGGTCATTTAAGTCTTTACAAAATTTTCACCTGTTTTGAGTGATTCAGCTTAATCAATTTTTCTTCGATCTAATTATAAAACAAAATTTTTTCTTTGCAATTAGTTCAAAAGTAACTAAATTCTGAATAAAACGAGCCCAAGATGAAGTCATTTTGTCTAATCTAAAAAAAATTATTGTAAAAAAACTGTAAATTACAGCGTTTTTTTCAATTTTTAATAACTTTTAAAATAATAAAGATCTCTTTAAGTTCTTGGTGTGATTTTAAAGATATTTATCTATAGAATTTAAAAAATACATCACTATTGTTGCACAATTTTTTTCTTACATTTTTTCTAAGGCTAAAGTGAGTACAAAAAAATGCAAAAAAATTAAATATTATAATTAGTGAGAAAAATATGTTTTAGAATAATTATAATGAATTAATTATTTCATAGTTCCCAGATAGCACGTAACCTTGTTGCTGCAATAGACCCTTTCATTTAAGATCGGAAATGTGAATTGATGTGAATGGCTACATTGTTTCGAGCACTTTTTGTTTAGTAGGTTCTATACAAAAAGTGCTCGAAACGATAAGTTGCTGTAAAGTTGCTGTAACCGACGCCGCTGCTCTTTTACTACGCACACCAGCGCGCTGCCGATAGACTATCGGCGTTGTTTCGTAAAAGATAAATTTGAGATTTTTATTATTTTTATACGTCATAATTGATTTTTTTCTTAGAATTTGAAACTCAAAAGTTAACTTAACCATTTTTCGACATTATATATGAATTTTTTCTGGAAGACTGAAATTTTTTCTTTAATTTTCTATATTGGCTTCATATAGTCCGCACTGCGAGATTTAAAACCCTTTTATAAAAATTAATTTACAATGATTTTAAAAGAAGTTATAAATTTTTGAATTTATGACATTTATAACCACATTAACGTCTGAAATCACAAAAATCGTAGCCTTACTGTTGAATATTACTAAAAGTAGAAACATTTTTTTTTAATATGGGAATAGGATTTCTTTACGTTTTTAGGATCGTTCTATAAGCTTGCGGGCTCAGATTTAATTTTTATCCATATGCAAAACCAATAAGGCAGCTTTTTTGAAAAAATGTACAGATAAATCGACAAGTTTTTTGTTTTACAATCATTATTTCTTCCCGAAAACATTCTTTAATGTGTACTAAAATGGCACAAACTGTTGGCAGATTAAAAATATGTTTTAGTTAATTCATCAAATTCAACATGGCGGCTACAAAATGACGGATATTGTAAAAAAAGTAAAAAATTAATATCTGTTGGATCAATCTTTAAGTTTGATATTAAAATTAATGAAACTTGGTACATAGGGTTTTTTGGGTCGCAGATTGTGAAGTTGCTAATAATTTTTTAAAATCCAAAATGGCGGATCCAATATGGCGGACGATATTGTGAAATTTTCGCTCAAATTTATGAAACTTGGTATATAGGGGTGTTTGGCGGAGCTGATTACGAATCAATTATTAATATCGAGTATCAAGCGAATCTAATTACTTTTTATAAAATCTTCCGCCATATTGGGGCCGCCATTTTAAATTTTGAAAAAGTATTAATCGGCGCGCCACCGTACGCCGGTTGTTTTTTAGTTTAACGCCGCCGCCGTTAAAATTTTCTTCGGCGCAGGGTTCTAGAAAATACATATTCTATTATTGATTATTTGTTATTATTTATTATTAATACTTTTATTGGCAACTACTAAATTAATTAGGTAATTAGCGAAAAGTGTCTTATTCACACAAGACATCTTTGCCGTCTAAGACACTAAAAGTGTTTTACTTTAAGACGGATGTTTTTGCAGTGTAACATATGCAGGATAAAAAAAATCTTTTTGTTTTTTAATTTGTGTTTTTTTTTTATCTTCTTTGAGATACTTTTCAAAACTTCAGCAAATCTGCTAATTATAACTTAAGATTCAAATTCATCTGAGAAAAAAATAAAAATACATTAGGGGCGAAATTTCTGTACCGATCCAACTAAAAAAAAAATTTCCTCCGATTGGGCTAAAACTTGCCCTAAGTTTAGATCTATGCATGAGTACATTAGCCACCAAGTATTACTAAATTTCATCATTAACTGTGTAGTGGGGAGGGTGGTCAAGTTTTTGATGAATGGTGGGTGGACTAGTTTTTCATCACTCGTAACTTTTATACGGTCAATCACACAAATTTTTGACCTATATACTTTTGAAAGGGTTTTTTCTGCTCTTTCAAACGGTAAAAAGAATTTTTTCGAAAATTAAAAATTTGACCCTTTTTTTTTAAAATCAAAAATATTTTTGACTTTTTTTTCAAAATCGACATTTTTTTTTCATTTTTTATTTTTTGAAAATAAAGTTTAAAATGTGTACTTTGAGTACACCAAGTATGAAAAGGTCCTTTTTTTTTGTTTTCGAGATATTAAATAATGAATTTTTAAAAATTAAATAAAAAAAAGTAATAATTCTTTAAAAAAGTAAATTTAGAATTAATATGAACTTTTATTCTAAAGACAATAAAAATTTACATCCAACAAAACCCAAATATATAACATTTTGCATAAAAAGTATTAAATAAAAAAAATTTAAATAATTATTAATAAAAAGTTAATTATGACATTCTTAGCGTCCAAATAAAAAAAATCATAAGGTCAATTCTCTTTTTATTGTATGACTTATTTATTTGTTTATTTATTTATGTGGATGTTTTTTTATTTATATGTTTAAGAAAAATATCAAAAAGTACCTACCTATATTTTTACAATCGCTAGTAAAAAGAAATTAAGGAAAATAGCTATCCGTGTACTTTAAGTAGAAAACCTGAAAACCTAAAAACGTATCCTTATAGAATAAAAAACTTGAATATTAAGCTCTTATATAAAATATAATACGCATCTGTACTGTGAGAAATAGAAAAGTTGGCCACCCTGTGGCAACTTTTGATACTACTTTAAATAGGCGCCAAAATTTGAACTATTCTAAGCAAAGGATACATTATTAGACAAAACAAGATTATTTTATTACAACAGAAAAAGTATTTTAATACTTATATAATTGAAATAAAAAAAGAAGACAGCAGTACTAAAATATTTTACTATATTCTTAAAGACAAAAAAAAAACGAAAACAATTTTGCGGACAAAGGGGATATAAACTGTGATCCTACTTAAAGTACACGGATAGCTATTTTCCTTAATTTCTTTTTACTAGCGATTGTAAAAATATAGGTAGGTACTTTTTGATATTTTTCTTAAACATATAAATAAAAAAACATCCACATAAATAAATAAACAAATAAATAAGTCATACAATAAAAAGAGAATTGACCTTATGATTTTTTTTATTTGGACGCTAAGAATGTCATAATTAACTTTTTATTAATAATTATTTAAATTTTTTTTATTTAATACTTTTTATGCAAAATGTTATATATTTGGGTTTTGTTGGATGTAAATTTTTATTGTCTTTAGAATAAAAATTCATATTAATTCTAAATTTACTTTTTTAAAGAATTATTACTTTTTTTTATTTAATTTTTAAAAATTCATTATTTAATATCTCGAAAACAAAAAAAAAAGGACCTTTTCATACTTGGTGTACTCAAAGTACACATTTTAAACTTAATTTTCAAAAAATAAAAAATGAAAAAAAATGTCGATTTTGAAAAAAAAGTCAAAAATATTTTTGATTTTTAAAAAAAAGGGTCAAATTTTTAATTTTCGAAAAAATTCTTTTTACCGTTTGAAAGGGCAGAAAAAACCCTTTCAAAAGTATATAGGTCAAAAATTTGTGCGATTGACCGTATAAAAGTTACGAGTGATAAAAAACTAGTCCACCCACCATTCATCAAAAACTTGACCCCCCTCCCCACTACACAGTTAATGATGACATTTAGTAATACTTGGTGGCTAATGTACTCATGCATAGACCTAAACTTAGGGCAAGTTTTAGCCCAATCGGAGGAAATTTTTTTTTTAGTTGGATCGGTACAGAAATTTCGCCCCATTAGTGTAGTGTCTCAGCTAAATTTTTTTTTTTACTTTTTTTGAAATTTTTGGAGATTTTGTTTTTTTAGATTATCTAAAAAAATTTGGCCGATATATTAGATTTTTGATCTGATAAAAGTTGATTAAGTTTAAATTAAAAAACTTTGATAGGAAACTATTAATATTTTAGTAGATAGAATTTTATAGAATTTCAGTCCTAAACATTTGATGATAATTTATTAGATTTTTGATTTGATAGGACTTGATTGAGTTTGAATCAAAAAAATTTGATATGAAACTATTAATATTTTAGTAGATAGAATTTGATAGAATTTCAGTCCTAAACATTTGATTATAAAGTATTAGATTTTTGATTTGATAAAAGTTGATTAGAGTTTGAATCAAAAAACTTTGAAAGGAAACCATTAGAATTACAGTGCGGATAGATTTTAATAAAATTTTAATCCAAAATATTTGATTGTAACGGATTAAATTTTGCAGATGATAGATTATGATAGAATTTTAATCCAAAACCTTTGATTGTAAAATATTAAATTTTCCTGCAGACCCGGCAAGATGCCTTGAAAAGAAAAGAATTAAGTTTAGTTGACATTTTCTCAAAATCGCAATGATTTCTTTTCTATTAAATACTTGAAATTCCCTCAAATACTTACTTCTAGAAATAGAAAAGAATATTTTTGAAATTGATTCTGCTTCATTCTAAAATGATTTTGAATTTCATGCAGCAGAATATATTTAAAATTTTTTTAATTCCAGAAACTTCTTCTATTCTGTAAAACATTATAGGCATTCATGATTTTTCTATCCCCAATAATCCCTTCTGGAATAAAGTCTACGAAATGTGCAATTCCGTAATAGAGAGTACAGTTGGAATTTTTCCTTTCGCTGGAAATTCTTTTACAGTTTCAATTCAAAAGGCTCATTCATGTTTATATATTCAAGTAACGAGTAGCTCAGTGGTTACTTACATAGACTTGTAACATAAAAACTTGGGATCGATTCTTATATTTATTGGAATTTTTTCAAAAACTGAATTACAAGGAACAGAATTCTGTCATTTTTAATTCATAATGCAAAAGCATAAAATGAAGGGAAATTCAAGTATTAAATAAAATTAACAAAATTAATTCTAGGTTATTCCAGCCTTCTTACCGGGGATAGACTTTGATAGAATTTCAATCCAAAGTAATGATTGAAAAGTATTATAATTTCGTCCATTATTAATTTTGATAGAAATAGTATCCGAAACTGTAATAGAAATTTATTAAATTTTATATTTTTGATAGAAGTGGAAAGGATTTTTTATTAAATGTGATTCAAATTTCTGTATTTCAGTAATAGAAATCCTATAATTTTCTATCCATTTCTATAATTTCTTTAAGCAGGGTTAACCTGCAAATTTTTGATCCGATTCACAATTGTAGACAAAGATTCAGAAAATTTCTCATGAATTGGACAGCCATAGAAAATTACTGATTAAAGAGAACTCCGATTCAATAACACCATTCAAAATTTCAATCTTAAACCATCATTCTTAAAATCTCCGATTCACCAAGAAATTTAGCAATAAGTTCTTTTTTCCCGGGAAAAATTGATAAATCTGAATCACTCAAAACCTATGGCCACATACTACTGGCTGGTACTGTATACTATTTCAGCATGTTTTAATTATTTTGCGAATTAACAAATAAGCCCATTTTAAATTATAAGGTGTACGAGTCCATGAGTCTTTTAAAACATTTCGGAGTAAGTCGGGGATTGAAATGAAACTTTGTATTTTTATTGTTAGTGTTAAAATGTTCCAAAAACGCAAGGTTTCAAGTAAAAACAATAAAGTTTAAAAAATAAAAAGTTTGTTTACATTTTTTAAAATGGCCATATCTTCTGAACGGTCAAAGATAATTAAGTTTTCTTGGTGGCAAAAAATTCAGTAAGATACGGCCATTAAAATGTGTTACAAGCATTATTAACATATTTTGTTAATTAAAAAATTTTTAAACAAATTAAGATAACTTATGAGCGTGATGTCCAAATTGAAAAATGTAAAGATGAAAATAACTCTTACGTCACACTCTGTCATATCGAAAAAGAAAAAATTAGGGCACTCATTAAACTTTGCTAATAAATAAGAATTTGTTTTCCGTTTGACGTACAGCACTTTGTTGTCTATCAGTCAGCCGTTACCCCCTATCTACATGGAAGATGATTCTGCGTCAAGCGTCAAAACTGCACAATAAAGCCAATGAGAGAGAAAAGGACGGCAACAATAACAAACATTGTCTGTCCTTGTCTCTCTCACAATTCTGTGTTTATACGTTCCGCGTATAACCGCAGAATCAGCTTCCATGTACAGTACGCATGAAGACTAGAATAAGGAGGTGAAATTAGATAGTTTTACCACAGGGAACGGTGGCGCGGCAAACAGGCTAGCCAGTAGGCGCCTCTTTTTGGTTCGGGCTTTGCTCAGTAACGAATTTTAGTTTTCTGCGCACGTAAGAGGGAGAAACAAGAGAAGGGAAAAGAGAGCTGATCAACAGCTGCTTCTCCCTTCTCCCTCTTCGTGCGCAGAAAACTCAAATTCGTTACTGAGCAAAGCCCGAACCGAAAAGAGGCGCCTACTGGCTAGCCTGCTTCTGTGGACACCCCCACTCCACTTATTTCACCTCCTTATTCTAGTCTTCATGACAGTACGCTTCCATTTAATTGACCTCGTCGGGACCAGATGAAACATTTTAATTGACCCTTCCCACTCTTTACACAAATACCAAAAACAAAGGGGAAATGTAACATTTCCCCTTACGTGCACATGTGTGGTGGGGATAATTTTGTTCATTTAAAATGTACGAAAAAGTTCAAATAAAATGGAAGTTCATTTAAAATGGTTGTCAATTAAATGGAAACGTACTGTAGATAGGGGGTCATGTACCCCCTATCTACATGGAAGCTGATTTTGCGTCAAGCGTCAAAACGCACAATAAAGCCAATGAGAGAGAAAAGGACGGCAACAATAACAAACATTGTCTGTCCTTGTCTCTCTCACAATTCTGTGTTTATACGTTCCGCGTATAACCGCAGAATCAGCTTCCATGTAGATAGGGGGTCACCCCTATCTTTCACCCCCTATCTACATGGAAGTTGATTCTGCGTCAAGCGTCAAAACGCACAATAAAGCCAATGAGAGAGAAAAGGACGGCAACAATAACAAACATTGTTTGTCCTTGTCTCTCTCACAATTCTGTGTTTATACGTTCCGCGTATAAACCGTATAACCGCAGAATCAGCTTCCATGTAGATAGGGGGTGCATGACCCCCTATCTAGACTTCCTATAAAGAGAGTTAGGACACGTGAGGTTCAACTTTTGATTGGCTCAGCGTAACCGGAGACGGAAGTGTATTGAAAGTTTTTTCATTGGCTGAAAAGAGCGCGTTGATTTTAAAATGCTTTCTTAACAGACATTTTTAAACTTCGCCCGCCCTTTTCAACCAATCACAAAAATTACTTCATCGTCACTTCCGTCTCCGGTTTGTCAACAGGCTAGTGGAAGGGGGCACGTGTCCTAACTCTCTTTATAGGAACTCTACCCCTATCTACATGGAAGCTGATTCTGCGGTTATGCGTAAATACGCGGAACGTATAAACACAGAATTGTGAGAGAGACAAGGACAGACACTGTTTGTTATTGATGCCGTCCTTTTCTCTCTCATTGGCTTTATTGCGCGTTTTGATGCTTGACGCAAAATCAGCTTCCATGTAGATAGGGGGTTAGATAGGGGGTTAGAATCTGCGCGCGCCGCTTTAGTCTCACACGCAGAGAACCCACACAGCACCGGAAATTCCCTGAATTTTCCCTGAATATTCGTCAACATTTCTCGAATATTCGAACTTAATATTCAGGGAAGTTTCGTGGAAGCAGTAAAATGTCCGCCTAGAATAATATTGGGCGCGAAATTTCCCTGAAAATGTATTTCCAATTTTCAGGGAATTTCTGCCTCTAATATTCCTTGAAAATTCAGGGAAAGTTAAAAAAAATTCCAAAATTTTTTTTAATCTGGTAATTGATCAAAAAAATATGTTATATTCGACATCCGTGGGATTCTAGAAAATTAAAAACTACTGCGCAGCCGTAAGTGTCATAGAATCCAAGTTCGACCAGTGCGCATCAAGTTAAGTGAATATACGAATACTATGAATATTGGAGGAATGTTAGATGCGGAAATTCCCTGAAAATTAGAAATACATTTTCAGGGAAATTTCGCGCCCAATATTATTCTAGGCGGACATTTGACTGTTTCCACGAAACTTCCCTGAATATTTAGTTCGAATATTCGAGAAATGTAGACGAATATTCAGGGAAAATTCAGGGAATTTCCGGTGCTGTGTGGGAACATGAAACACGTTGAGCGATTAAGCAGAAATAAACACTTATGAAAAATGAAGTTTGGCTTCTGACTAGTTTTAGAATTGCAAATTTTAAAAAACAGTTTGCATTATTTGCAATTCGAAAACAAGTTAGAAGCCAAACCTCACTTTTCACAAGTGTTTATTTCTGCTCAACGTGTAAAATGTTCTCTGCGTGTGAGACTAAAGTGGCGCGCGCAGATTCTAACGGCTGACTGATTGACAACAAAGTTCTGTCAATGGGAAAACAAATTCTTAATTATTAGCAAAGTTTAAAGAGCGCCCTAATTTTTTCTTTTTCGATATGACAGAGTGCGACGTAAGGATTATTTTCATCTTTAAAATTTTCAATTTGGACATCACGCTCGAAAGTTATCTTAATTTGTTTAAATAATTTTTTAAATTAACAAAATACGTTAATAATGCTTATAACACATTTTAATTGCCGTATTTTACTGAATTTTTTGCCACCAAGAAAACTCAATTATCTTTGACCGTTCAGAAGATATGGCCATTTTAAAAAATGTAAACAAACTTTTTATTTTTTAAACTAATAATAGACCTTTTCATCTCGAATAGGAAGTAATGAATGCGCATGCTCAGTCCTCCATGACAGTCGGTCATATTCGGAAATTCATCATATGCCTAACGCACAATGAATCGTAATCGCTAATCCTTAATCGTAATAATGAGGGGAAGCAGGACAGAGATATATGTCCGTCCTACTTCCTCTCATTTTTACGATTAAGGATTAGCGATTACGATTCATTGTGCTTTAAGTTGTGAAAAAAATATGACCGACCGGAAGTTCGAATTATTTGGAGACAAAATTATTCGAGATGAAAAGGTCTATTGTTTTTACTTGAAAACTTGCGTTTTTGGAACATTTTAACACTAATGGCCTGTTTACACCTTCGAAAAAAAAAAATGTTTCGCATTGGAGGGAAGAGGACAGACTGTGTATCTGTCCTCTTTACTCTCATGCAAAAAAAATTTTTTTTCGAAGGTGTAAATAGGCCATAAGAATAAGAATACGAAGTTTCATTTCAATCCCCGACTTTAGGGGCCGTACATAAATTACGTAAGACGTTTTTTCGGTAATTTTGACCCCCCCCCCAACCCCATGTAAGATTTTTTACATACACTGTAAAAAATTTCGTTGTATTTTTACACCGTGACACGATGGAAATAAATCGCTCCACGTGACACGTTATAAATTTACAACGTGTTACGATGAAAATATTCGACCGGCATGCAACAATTTCACGTACGACGTCGTGAAATCACAGACGATGCAGAGAAATCAGAATGCATTGTAATATTACTACGTGATACGTGAAGCGAAATATTTCCATCGTGTTACGTAGTAATTTTACAACGCGTTGTGATTTCACCACGTTATACGTGAAACATTTACAAGCCATTTTCAAAACGAATAAATATTTTCATCGCAACACGATGAAGTTCTACACTCGAAGTGTAGTTTTACCATCACGTTGTATTTTTATCACGTATTACGATGGAATATTACAATATAAATTTAATGTTTGGGACGGAAAAATACTTTGCATTGTAATTCTGCAAGTAATTTTTTTTACAGTGCACATTAGAGCCATTTTTTCTATTGGTTGTAAGCACGAAGTAATAGTAAGGGTAAAATCCCATGTGGGCAGAAAGCGCAAAACCGAAAGCAGAAAATCATGAGAGTGAGAGAGACAGTGATATCTACCTACCTCTCTCTCATGATTTCTGCTTTCGTTTTGCGCTTTCTGCTCACATGGGATTTTATCCTGACGCGTAACTTTCCAACTCTGCATTTTGTTATCTGAGCTTACATCCCTGCTTTGATGAGTTTTATTATTTTTAACTACACAACCCTGTCTATCTGATACTAATTTTTTCCCGCGGGAAACAACTGAAAAGTTTTCTGCTTGTTTATATAAACATTCAACTGTAATTGTATCGGAAATATATATTTTGTTATTTATAACTTTTTTGATTACTCATAAGAAAGTTATGATGGCTAAAACAAATGGATTTATTGCAGTACATGTAGGTATGTAACATGAACGCTTTGACAATAAGTTATAACAATAGGTGATAATTATAATTCCGAAGTGTTTTGAATAATAACACCTCCAACACAACATCTATATTTTCTGCATTCATTGCAGGTATCTTCTTAATTAATGCATTCTCGGAAACTATACAGAGTAACGTGTCCCGGCAAGAAGTCTGAAACTAAAAAAATTCGAATTTTCAAAATTCCTTGTCCAACTAAATATTTTCTATTCTATTTAAAAGCTAATTTTCCCTCGATTTTATAGTTCTGAAAAGAAAAAATGATTTTTCTAAAATTCATTTAATTTTATTCTTAAATGGTTTTTTATTTCCTACTAGCAGCAGAGTATACGAATGGTTTGCAATTCCAGAAACTTCTATTCTGTAAAAGAGTACTTATACACATTCACGATTCTATACGTCCGGATATCCGGACGAATTTAGTATAAAATAATTCGTTTGGATAGTCGGTTGTTTAGCAATATATCACAAATGAGACTAAAAGTCGGGATATCCGCACGAATTTAGTGCAAAAAAATTTGTCCGGATAGTCGGTCGTTTAGCAACATAACACAAATTAGACTAAACGCAGCTTGAAGCACGGTGCTCCTAAGTCGATTTAAATAAAATTTGTATGTAACTCCAATTTGACAACAAATTTTGTTTTTAGACGATAAGGTAAAAGCACCAGTACCTGGACAGTTTTGAAGGGGTGTCAAGTTTAGTGATATTTTGTACTAAGATAATTAATTATATTTTACGAAATGTTTGGATTTTCGTTTAACTTACATTTAACGGATTCGAATTAATAAAAAATTAATTATAATAAATGTTTTCGTTAAATTAAAAGCTTGAAATAAAAAAATAGCTTATTTGCAGCAGAAGTTGGACAGTACGCTATTTGGATGGGCCTAGTAGTTTGGACATAAGACCCTATAGTTGGACATATAGGAAAATACACACTCTATTATAGATTATTTGTTATTATTTATTATTAAAACTTTTATTGGCAACTACTAAATTAATTAGTTATTTAGGTTTTTAATTAATTGATTATTTTATTGATTAATTAGTGTCTGCAAAGTGTCTGTCCATCTACTGGGGTACGTATAAAAAACGTCAGGTAAACTTGGACAGACAACTCAGAGTAGTTTTAAAAGAAACGTCTTAAATAATTTTTTTGCTAAACATTTTGCATCTACGATTAACAAATTTAATTATACCTAAAAACTGACTATCTGAAGGGTATCTATGAATTTTTTCATTTAGTTTGGAGGAAATTTTAACTCTTTTTTGCTAATGTCCAACTACTGGTCCCAATTTTTGCTTTGTCCAGGTACTGGTGCTTTTACCTTATTAGAATAATTTTAATCCAAAAATAAAAATATTTTACTTTTTTAGGCGCTTTTCTTAAGGAGAAAAAAAAAATTAACTTCATTTTCAAATTACTTTGTAATTATTTTAGAAGAATTTTTCTTTGCACCTAGAGATACCTTTAAAAGAAAACAAAGATAGTATGATTGTTAATAACCATTTTAAACTATAATTGCTACCAAAATCGAAAAATTATATTTCATCAAATCTTGACTTTAAGGTACTAAATTTAATCAAAAATTTGGAACCTTGATTATCCGAACTAATTCGGACAATACCTGGTTCGGTTAGTCGAAAGTTCGGATAATAGAAATTAAAAGTATTTTTATATAACTGTAAAGAAACACGATTGAATAGATAAACTTTACATTTATTTAATTTAATATGTTTATTTTAAATGCATATGCAATTAATTAAAACATTTAGCTGAAGCATAATATTTGAATTTTTAAGATTAGGACGTGGGGCGACACTGAAAATGTGTTATGAAAATATGAATAATGATAAAATATCAATTTTAAAATTCAAAAAAATGGAAAAAAGTTCAGATAAAATGTTTTACTGTTTGGATAACAGAGAGTTCGGATAACAGAGGTAACGATAATCGAGGTTCCATTGTATATCGTTTTAAAGTAATTACCGAGTAATTTAAAAATCGAAACAAAAATCTTTATTTTTGCGCATTACAAAAAAGTATCTTGTAAAATATGTTTTTTTTTATTTGCAATCATTTTAATATTGTATCTTAACCAAATTTTAATTTAATTTTAACAAAATTTATAACCAATTTTTTTTTTTGAACGATATTAGAATGATTTTAAGTCAAAAAGAAAATATTTCACAAAACGAAGATTTCTTTGGATCCATTTTTAAATTACTCGGTATCTACTTTAAAACAATATAGTTCCTGTCCTAGAGGTATATTTTAAAAAAAAACTCTGATACTATCGATATGTTTTTGAGTAAATTTAGAACCTTAAAGTCAAAATTTAACGAAACTTTATTAGTTTTCGAATTTGGTATCCATTTTACTTTGAAAATGGCTATTATCAATCACAGTATCCTAATTTTGTTTTAAAATGTATCTCTAGGACAGAAAATAATTTTTCTAAATTAATACCAAGGAATTTGAAAATCAAGTCAAAAAAAATTTTGTTTGCCCCTAAAAAAGCGTCTAGTACAATATTTTTCTTGCAAGGTTGCCTCAAATGTCCATTTTCAAAAATCCCTAACTTTTCCATGACTTTTCCCTGACTAAAAACTTTTTTAATTGTCTTAAATCTTGCTTTGTGTGATAAAAATTCTATACACTAGAACCTCGATTTAGCGATTCTCGACTTAGCGGTCGTTTGATCCCTTCTACCAGAAATCACGACTACATTAAGTAACGTACTCTTGAAAACAGTACCCAGTTATTACTTTTATATCTCCGCGAAAAAAAAAACGAGTGATGACAGTTTGCAAACTGTGTTTATATTTTTTTTATAAATGTAACCTTCATTTTGGAAGTCATGGAAAATAAAAAAGTAAAAATTAGACTGATATTAGAAGAAAAAGGAAAGATTCTTCAACAGTTAAAAAAAAGGCGTAAGTAAAGAGAACATAAAACGTGCAATAAATAAAATTACGCAAGATAAACAATCAATTATTTACTATTATAAAAAATATTCCTTTAAGCAAAGTATAAATATTATCTAAACAAAATCAAAAGTAATTATTTATGCCTAAAGAATAAAAACCATATTTTTATTTATAAAATGCTAAAAGTCATAACGTTTTATGATTTAAATGATTTATGTTAGAACGATGATAATTTTACATAAATATGAAGGGCCCTGCGCCCTTTCATATTCAGCCCTGCACCAATGAAAACTTCGCTTTGATGTTGTGACGTCATACTCGATTTAGCGGTCTACCCCCGAGCCGACCGCTAAATCGAGATTCTAGTGTATTGGTTTTAATTGTTTGCACAATTCTAACTTCACATATATTTCTTATAATTGTTAAAAATGTTAAAATGTTTGAATTTTTATTTATGGTTCCTGTGAGGAAAATTTCCTTGACTTCTAAAGATTATTTAAAAAATCCCTGACTTTTCCCTCATTTCCAGCTTTTCTCTGACTTACAGACACTGTTTTGGCTTAAAATCGTTCTAATATAATCTAAAAACAAAATTTGTTTACAAATTGAAGTTACCTAAAATCGATTTAGGAGCGCCCTGCAAGGAGTGATTTATTCTCATTTACTTCGTGAAAGAATTCAGTATATTTATGATCAAGATTTTGACAAATGATAACTTCCGCCTTTATCAAATCTACAGAAAAGCAGTTTTATTTTCTTGACCACAAATGTTTCATAACATTTTGATCTTCAGTATCAAAAAACAAGAGCAACTTCCCGAAAAAATATTTTTAAAAATATTTAATTTTTGGAGTTCAGTTCAGCCGGCCTTAAAGTGTCTCTGCCGGTCAGGCCGGCGCAAACCAGCCTAGGTGGCAGCCCTAACTCTGGATAATAAAATATTGACAAGGTAAAAGAAATTGGTAAAAGTTGTTGTTAAACGGTTACATACTAAGGGGTACCGAGAAATTCTTTTAAGTTGTAAGGTAAATCTGGTTGAAATTCCAGAAGAATTTAACCCGTTTAACCCCGAGCGTTTTAACCAATATTTTTTACTGTGTCAATATTTTTCTATCCGGACGTTTAGACAAATAATTGTGTCCGGATATGCGAACGTTTAAATACTTCGTTCATGATTCTTATTCAATTCTCAATAATTTTTCCTGAAATAGTGCCCAGTAAGAAAAGAATAATTGAAAAGTATTGAAAAATTTTAATACGTTTTTTCTCCAATCCACCAGCAGGTGATAGCACCTACTTTAATATGAAGATCATTTCTTTTTATATACGTTTTTCAATATTTTTCAATGCTAATCAATCTGTTTATACCTAGTGCCAAACAATAAAATTAATTTTTTTCTTCCCTGTCGATAGAAAGTGACTAGAAAATGACTGAAAAATGTCTAGTCAGTCATTTTTCAGTCATTTTTATTTTTAAATATATGGAAAATAATTTATTTAATAATAAATTTGTTGAATACTATTTAATGTGCTTTTAGGATTATATTCGCTTCATTCTTTTGGAATAATTAATGAAAATTTTTAATTTTTTTATTATTTATTTAAATTTTTTTGTAAATATTTTTTTTATTGTTTTAATGTTATAAACTATTTCTAAAGTGCACTTGAACACTTTTATAAAGAATCACGAAGCTCGGTGGCATTTAAAATGGTCTAAAAGCAATTTTAAAAAGAAAAAATCATTTGACATTTTCTAGGTACGAAATCATTCAAATCATACCTCAAAAATGACTGAATCCATTCAGTCATTTTGTAGGTATTCTCTATCGGCAGGGTTTCCACAGAGTTGTTAATTTGTTTTTCACTGACCTTGAATTGATTTAACAAAGTTGTGTAAAAAATGTTTTCTTTTGGTCAATAGAGTTTATTTAATAGTCAATTAAAATATAAACGTTGAAATGAATGTTTTGAATTGTTTAATCTGAAAGGATTTAAATAAATAAATGTTTTTGGTTATTGAATAAAAAAACGAGAAAGTTTTATTTATGTTAACTTACAACTAAATATAGCCAATTCAGTACCATTTCAGGGACCAAAAAGGTTATATTTTAATTGAATGTTATTTAAACTATGTTAAACAAAAGAAGAATTTATTTTACACAACTTTATTAAAACAATAAAATAAATATTTTTGAATACCCTCATTTCGGTTTACTTAATCCAAAAAAATCTCTTTATAAGAAAATAAAAAAAATGAATATTTTTAAATACACACAATTCAAATTATTAAATCCAAATGAACCCTTTTAAAATCCGGCTATTTCCTGCAACACTGCCGTACTAAGGAAAAACTTAGGCAAACGACATTTTGACGAAAAATGAGTTTTTGGTATCAATGGATTCGTTAAAAAAAACTGCATCTGTTAGTCATAGTTTAAATCATTTTTTAAAATTATTTGTTGGAAAAATTAAAATTCTTATAAACTCTAGAAAATGAAAGAATACTTGATAAAAACTTAAGCAAAATGCTTTGCGTAGTCCAAAAAACGTACGAGGCTTCGAGCTCGGGTATAAGATCAGAAAGAAAAACTTAGGCAAAGTCACTAGCGTGTTATTTGTATCGAAAACGTGATCGAAGCTGAGCGCTGCTTACGAAATAAAAACTACGCAAACGCTATGCTTGTAAACCCATGGCGTGTGCCTACGTTCTTCCATCAAAAAGTGAGTCGAGCGGACTACGCAACCGACATTTGTCAATGTACAGAATGTGACGTCACTCACGTCATTGGCGTTTGCCTAAGTTCTTCCACCCGATCAGGGGTCCGCGCTCGCCTACCTATTTCCTATTTTGCAGAAACTACTCAAACGACTTTGCCTAACTTATTCCTTCGTATTTGCATTTAGTAAAACTCGCATATCCATTTTTTCATATAATTTATTTAAACAATGAACTTTTGTTTTCATAATTAAATAGTACATTATTATTTTATACAGTATGTAAAGTTAAATTGAACAATTTTTAAGTCTATATTAGGGTTCTCATTGCAAACAGTTTTTCTTGATTTTCTCAGTTCGATTGAAATGTCACTTGGCCTAAGTTTTTCCTTATTACGGCAGAACAGTATGCCGGTAGCCGGAGGATATGAATTCATCAGTGTAGCGACGGACGTGTAGTCACAAGTCTGAAATTAAAATTAAATAAATTTAATATTTTTTAATACTAAGGGTTCAATTTTATTAAATCCAAATGAGTCCCTTTATAATGAAATAAATAAATGTATAAAATAGACGAAAAAATTATGCGTAATCCATTCTTTAATAAACTTCACACGCATTTTTTGCATTGATTTTTATATTTGAGTTTTTGGGGTCGCTGATTACGAATTTGTCATCAGATTTTCAAAATTCAAAATGGCAGATCCAATGTGGTCGATCAATTTTTAAAAAAAATTTACATTTTTATAAAACTTAGTATTTTGGGGTTTTTAGGATCATTGATTACGAATTTGTCATCAGATTTTCAAAATTCAAAATGGCAGTTCTAATATGGCGGAAGAATTTCGGAAAAAATTTTAATTATTATGATACTTGAACTCTGGGGGTTTTTGGGGTCGCTGATTACGAATTTGTCATTAGATTTTCAAAATTTAAAATGGCACATCCAATATGGCGAAACAATTTTTTAAAAAAATTTAAATTTGTATGATATTTTGTATCTGGGAGTTTTTGGAGTCGCTGATATTGGATCCACCATTTTGAACTTTAAAAATTTGATCACAGATTCGTAATCAACCAACCCAAAAATCCACATGTTCCAAGTTTCATAAGATTTGTAACATTTTTTTAAAAATATTAATTATTTTTCTATTAAAAATTAAAATGTATTTTAAATATATATTTAATTTTTTAATAAATGGGTGATTCTCCCAAAATACTCCTTTTTGTGAGTTACAAACAAAAAAGAAAAAAATTATTATTTGTGGATTAATGCAGTCAATTATATTCAGCTTTAAAAGACCTACCACCTCTACAGCATGATCATGTTAACTTTTAGCTTTTAAAGAATATATTTTAAATTAAAATTCATAAAAAAATCAAGAGACTAAAATTTGGCGCCGGTGTTTTTTTCCAATAACCTCTTCACACCCATGGGACATATATGTCCCACCTACAAAAACCTCAATATCTTCGAAGAAAATAGATATTTTTCATTCAATATTGATGCGTTCTCTTCAGGAAGGATAAAGCTTTAAAAATATGTAGACTGGATTGGGTTTTAATATTCCTTTTGTTTAAAAAAATATATAAATAATTGTTAAAATTTTCGAATTTTTAAAACATTTTAGATTCGCCTTAAATTTGTTACTCGTGGGTTTTTGGGGTCGCTGATTACGAATCTGGTGTTAGTTTTAAAAAATACAAAATGGCGGACCCAATATGGCGGACAAAAAATTGAAAAATCCTTTAGCTTCGCTTAAAATTCATTATTCGGGGGTTTTTGGTGACGCTGATTACGAATCCAGTGTTAGTTTTTGAAAATTCAAAATGTCGGATCCAATATGTCGGACTAATTTTGAAGAAGTGATTAATTTCGCTTAAAATTGGTTACACGGGGGCTTTTGGTGACGCAGATTACGAATCCGGTGTTAGTTTTTAAAAATACAAAATGACGGATCCAATATAGCGGACGAAAAATTGAAAAATCCATTAAATTCGACTAAAATCGTAAACCCAAAGGTTTTTGAGGTCCCTGATTACTAATTCAGTGTTAGTTTTTTAAAATACAAAATGGAAAATCCAATATGGCTGAAAATTTTTAAAGAAGTGTTTAAAATCGCCTAAAATTGATTACTCGGGAGTTTTTGAGGTCGCTTATTGCGAATCTAATATCAGTTTTCCAAAATTTAAAATAGCAGATCCAATATGGAAAAATAATTTTTCAAAAACAGCTTAGATTCGCTTGAAATTTGTTAGTCCGAGGTTCTTATAATCGCTGATTACGAAACCGGTGTTAGCTCTTGAAAATTCATATGTTTAACTGACTGAAGCCATCAAATCTTTAAAACCCAGTTCGTTTATTTAAAACTAAAATATTTGGTTACCAGAGCCGGGATTTCAAGCGAATCTAAGCAGTTTTTTAAAAATTCTTTTTTCATATTGAATCCGCCATTTTGGATTTTGAAAAACTGATATTAGATTTGGAATCAGCGACCCCGAAAACCCCCGAGTAACCAATTTTAAGCGATTTGAAACACTTCTTCAAAATTTGTCCACCATATTGGATTCGCCATTTTGTATTTTGAAAAACTAACACCGAATTCGTAATCACAACCCAAAAACCCCTTGAGTATCCAATTTTAAGCGATATTAAACACTTTTTTAAAATTTGTCCGCCGTATTGGATCCGCCATTTTGAATTTTCAAAAAGTAATACTGGATTTGTAATCAGCGACCCAAAAACCCCCGAGTATAGAATTTTAGGCGAGTCTTAAGGATTTTTCAATTTTTTGTCCGCCATATTGGATCCGCCATTTTGTATTTTTAAAAACTAACACCAGATTCGTAATCAGCGACCCTAAAAACCCCCGAATAACAAATTTCAGGCGAATCTAAAATGTTTTAAAAATTCGTCCGCCATATTGAATGAGCCATTTTGAATTTTCGAAAACTAACACCGGATTCTTAATCAGCGACCCCAAAAACTATAAGAACCACTTTACTTTTGTTTTTTTAATTGATCAATTTTGCTTGGGTGTGAAAGGGATAAAGGTCAACTTCATGTCATTTGAACTTGAAAGAAAGCAAATAATTTTTCATACATTTTAGATTGACTTTTCATTGACAGTTTCTAAACAATCGACAATCAATATCAATTTTTAATTTGGAGTGAGAGGAATGACGATTTCACCATTTTTTAATTTTATTTAATTGGCAAATAATTTTCCTCCAACTTAGAATGCCCCATCATGTTCATACAGGATAACTTTATGTAAAAAAAAATTTCGATCAATTTATATCTATTAATATTGTTTTTATTATGGGTGAGAGGAATGAAACTTTAGGTTGTGAATCTCTGCTTATGTCACAATTTTAATTTAATTTAAATATTGATCACAATAATTTATCAATATCTGTAACCACAGAAAATATATTGGATAATATTTAACGGGTGAGAGGAATGACGCGATACCATATGACAAAATTCATTTTCTATATGTTAAAAATCTACATGACATATTTAATTCATATTTTTGAAAAATGTTCTTAAATATCATAACTTTTAGAAAAAATTGATAAAGTACTAAATTTCATGTTTTAAATAATTATTTTACGTATTGAAAGAATGAAAAGCACTTAGATGACAGGTTAAAAGATCGATTTTAAGGAGGCAAAGTTATAAAAAAATACATTAAACAATAAAACTTTACAACTTTTTCTTGCAGAACATTTAGAAAAAGGCATAAAATAGTGAAATATGACTTGGTATTATCCCAAATGATTAAAATTATTTAGAAAATCTTGATTACATGCAAAATCAGTTTTTTTTGGAGAATCACCCAAATATTAGAATTAAAATTTGTTTTTTTAAAAATTTATATTCAAAACGTTAATATAAAAGTGGCTTTTTTAGAAAAATCACCCATATAAAGATATAAAATACTTTTAATAACTTTGAAATAACTGCGTATGTAAGCGCATCTTAAAAGTATTTAGAACATTGTTTGACATATATTTACACAAGCAAAAAATTTGAAAATTCGATTTAAAAAGTGAAATATTAACGTATAAAAGAAATTTATTGCTTTTTTATTGAAACTGGAATATCATAAAAGAAAGAAAATTGACATTCTTAATGAAGAGTTAATCCATTTCTAACATAACACTAAAAAACTATATAAAAAAGACCTAACATTAAACAAGCCTAATTTGTAGAGTGATCTTCACGACTTTTCAACGTAAACTAAGTTTCGAACCTTAAAGGGGCTGTCAATATGCTTTTTACATATTATCATCATAAATGAAAAGGTCTTCAATTTTTTCGATTTTTGCTTCTTGTATATAGTTGAATTTTTTAGTGATCGCAACTAATTGTCACAAACCGTTAAGGCAGATAGAGAAAAAAAAATTATTATATTTTCATTATAAAGGAATTCATTTGGTTGATATTCAAAAATATTCCTTTTTTTTTATTTCATTGTACTTAAAGGTTTTTTTTTTAAATTAATTATACACTCGTTTTTTGGCCTTACGCCCATACAAGTGTTCCCTTGTGAAATTATTTCCTTTGATTTGTTTCATTATTCATACTTTAAATAGAAGTATTAAGTGTTTTTGCGTCTACAGAACGGCTTGAAAATAGGAGTAGGGGAGTGTGGCTGTGAATGTACCGGGTTTTTTTCAAGGTCATAGTACTTATTGAATTTCACCAATTTCAAGCACTTCTTTGCATCAATATAAAACTAGAACACTTATCTACGTAATGCACACATATTATACACGATTTATTTTGATTAAATAATAAAATTTGGGATTTTTCTAAAGTAACAAGCTATATTCATTTTTAACAACCTGGGTACACAATGAACCACCTCTATAAAAATACTAAAAATGTTCAACAATAATAATATTGCAATTTTCACTTTGTAAAAAAACTTATTTTCTATCAAATACTATAAAAAATTGTTACTTAACACTTTTTAATTGATAATGTATAACATAAATATACCTCAAATTTAAGTTAACTAGCTAAAATGGCATTTTAGTTTTGCTATGTTGAGAAAAGTACTGATAACAATCGCTGTAACATGCTGTACGCATGCCTAGTTTTATAATCAAGCATACCACTCTGGAAATCGAAAATACACTGAAATTCCAGGTGGTTCATTGTTCCCCGGTACATTGAATCAACATGACATTTGCAACGAAAATGGTTTTTTATAACTTAATCCAATATTTCAAAATCTTTATCTCATTAGAATATTGTAGTTAAGACCCGAAACCAAATAAATCGTAAGTACATTTATTTTTAAATGGCCTTATTTTAATTAAAAAACGTGTTTGTATTTTAGGTAAATTTTTTCTTCAGTTCATCAAAAACAGTTTTTTCCAGTTTTCTCTGTAAAAAATAAATCCACACGTCTCAAATTTATGGACGTAGTGTGTTTACGCAAACTTCATGTATATTTAAAATTAGGAGAATTTTTATTTAATTGTTTCTGAGAAAATTGAAATGGTTCATTGAAAAAACTGGTACATTGATGGCCACTCTCCCCTACTCGCATTTGCCTGGGGACCACTCTTATTGGGTTCGATCGCCAGTGGAGAGGGAAAACTGTAAAAAAAACCTCTCCTGAGTACAACCGGTTTATCGACAGCCGAGTTCTAATGATATGTACATGTCAGTTACCGACAGTGCCGCACATCATTATACCTCGACGTCAAACCTTCCACTGGAGTTATCTCACGAGCCGGAAAAATCCCAGGCTCCCCAGGGAGCTAACCATGCAAACTTGACTTGGCGCGACCGCTGAGTCCAGGACCCTAACCAACTGAGCTAACTCCGTGGTCTTATACTTAAAGGTTTTATTATTAACATTATTAAAATTACAAAATTTTTAAATACATATTAATAATGATTTATTTTTTTGATAAAAGTAGGTGCTATCACCGGATACAAATTGATTGTAAACAACACGTCTTAAAAAATATTGAATAATTTTCCTTTTTCTGCAAAAATCATAAAATTCCAATCCTTTTCAATTCTCTCTTACTTCCCGGGCGTCCACAAAATGTTTAATTCCGTAATAGAAAATACAGTTGAATTTTTTTACCCCTGGTAATTCTTTTGACAGTTTGAATTCTAAAGGCTCATTTATGTTTATAAATTTCAAGTCACGAGTAGCTCAGTGGTTACTTTTAAAACTTGGGATCGATTCTTATATTTATTGGCATTTTTTTAAAAGCTGAATTATAAAGAATAGAATTTTGTTATTTTCAATTCATAACGCAAAATCATAAAATGAAGGGAAATTTAGGTATTCTATAGAATTAATTTTATTAATTCTATGTTATTCCAGCTTCTTGCCGGGGTGCACCGACTACCAAAGAGAATTTTTCTGTCTTTTTCTGTCTTCGTGCAAATTGCTGCTCTCATCCCTAATAGCACTGAATGTTATTTAACTTCTAGATAACGTTACATTTAAATGTCCGGGACGTTGAAGGGTAACGTTATTGAATGTCGATCTTATGTTTTAAGACGAGACGCATGACAATGTACTAATTCCGTTTAGTTTGAACTTTCAATTGGCAGAATTTCATTAATAAAGAGCACTTTCATGAAGTCGATTGTTTATTTTATAGAACTTGTTTTTAATCGAATGTAAATTAATCTGAATTAAATAAACATTCGACTTCATGAAAGTGCTGGTAAATGAAATTCTGCCAATTGAAAGCTCGAATTAATCGGAATTAGCACATAGTAAAGTCCTTAGGACTTTATATAGACATTCGAAAAATCGCAGTACGGGTTGCGGAAAATCTGAAAAAATGTTTATTAACTATAATTAGTCTTGATAATATTACTGCTTCTTCAGAACAGTAGTCACTAAAATCAACTGCGTAGCTCTGGTTGCGATAGAAAACTACTGCGCACAATTTTAACATTATTAAACATTTTTGAATGTCTATTCAAAGTCCTAAAAAAAATTTACCCCGGATATTTTAACGTTAGATCGACATTCAACAACTTTACCATTTAACGTGCAGGACGTTTAAATGTAACGTTATCTGGAAGATAAATACCATTCAGTGTTATTAGGGATATGTAGGAAAACAGCTACTTTTGGCACTTGGTACACTACGTACTATTGATTTTTATTTATTGAAAGTTTGTTTTTCATTTTTAGGTGCAGGTCAGCATTCAGAAAAACTAAAAGATAAATATTTAAATTTGTGTAAAGAAGCTTGTCGGATGGTAGGTAGTGTGAAAAGTCGTCTATAAATAGTCGAGGAGGATTAAGGGGGATCCTACTTTAGACGGTAAAAAAACGCTTCTTTTTTTTTTGAATCTTCAGATAATACATAAAAAAATATGTACTCAAAGTTTTTGAAGGCCTATCTAAAGTATTTTTTAAGTTACAAGTCCGAACGCAGGAAGGATTTTTTTATTAAAAAATTATTATTTGTATCAAATACGAATCAAAATAAGTTTTTTGAGGAAGTAGGTGTTCTTTGTAGACCCGGGATAACTGATTAAAGAAATATTGATGTAAATCGTCCATTTTTGCTTTTTAACCTAAAACTTTGAAGCGCGTTTTTCTCAATTTTACTTATAACAAATTTTAAAAACTGGTGGGCATGATTGAATAAAAATAAATGGACCGATTTTAATGAACGGGTGCTTCTTTTATTTAGTATTAACACCATTTCTATGTGAACCAACAAAACTTGAGAAAAAAACTTTTTAACAATTTTCTGAACCAGTTAACCCTTTAACGCCCAAATGTACAATTTTTTGTCATAAAGTTTGACGCAAAAATTTATCAATTAAACCTTATAAAAAAATGTTGCTATACACGGTGCTCTTGAAGCTAAAATAGGTCTTACAAAAATGATGATGAAAACGGCTTCTTTACCAAGTTTTGTACTTATTTGTAGGTTAAGAATCCGTTTTGACCGAAATCGTACCTGTTCCCGTTTTCGAGAAATTTGAAATTTGGTATTATTTAATAGATTTTTAAGATTTTGTAGATATTTTGTTTTTTGATTTGCTTTATTTTTGATTTATTTTGAATAAAATATAATCTTTAATTGAAACCCTCAATAAAAATTAATATTATTATTACACTGAGAAAAAAGCCATTTGTAAGTTTACAACGTGAGACGTTGGACATATTTCAAGTCACGTTAGACGTAGTAGATTTACGAAAAATTTGTAAAGTTACCTATAGTTTGGTAATATACACAATGCGTTTGTACTTTTACAAATAGAGTTGTAGGATTACAAAAAGGTTATGTTCGAAAAGATTTTTTGTAACAATGCAAAACGTTTGTACTTTTTACAAACAGAATTGTAGGATTACGAAAAGGTACTGTTCCCTAAAAAAAAAAAATAAATGTAAAATTAAATGGCAGCTAAAGTTGATCATTAGATTGTATTTTTTCAAAATTGGCTGGGTTTTTTTAAGACTCCCTCAATTTTATTCTTTAATATGTATTAAAAGAACGTTTAATAAAACTCAATTTACAAATTTCCCTGACATGGAATTTTCTTTTATAGCTAATAAAAAAACAGCTAAAATAAAAGAAAATTTTGTTTTATTCTTAAAAGCAGTGCTGATAAAAATCATGATTTATAAAAAAAAATAAAAAAAATTGATTTATTTATTTAATTTTTTTTTTATTTAAATCAAAAAATGTTTTTTTTTTTTAAATATAATCAGTATTTAAAATCTTCAAATGTTAATTTGTAAGTAATTTACTAAAGAGATGAAAAAATATAAAAAAAAGAAGCACAAGATAATGAAACAGTGACATAAAAATATATAAAAAAATGTAGAAACTCTTCAAAAAATAAATTATTTATGTATATTTTTTTAAATAATTAATTAAAATATTATTAAGAAGATAATTTAAAAAACGTTAAAATATATTTCTGAAGAGAACAAAAATTGAAAATTAGAAAAATCAGAGAATTATTTTACAAATATATACGTGATGCGCGCCAAATTTGCGCAAAGGTTTCGAGGTTAATCTCAGTTTTCTAATTTTACGAATTTTACATTCCGATGGTACAATTACAAACATTTTATCATGATTACAATCATATTTGTTGATTTACAAGACATTTGCTTTAGTACAGGTCCGTTGTACTCATTACAAGAGGATTGTAAGATTACCACGTCTAACGTGACTCGAAATATGTCCCACGTCTGACGTTGTAAACTTACAAATTTCTTGTATCGTTACAAATTTTTTGCCGATTTACTAAACAGTTCGTTTTTTTGCTACGTCTAACGTTGTAAAGTTACAAAAAATTGAGTTACAAACTGGTTCTAATTTACAATCCATTTGTAATTTTCAACTTGGCATTTTTCTCAGTGTAGTTAAAAATCTGCTCTTAAATATGAAATCTTATGTGTTCCAGTTTTTTAAAAATCCTTAGAGAACTTTGTTTCATGAACAGTATTTTATTTCATGAAATTGTAGGGCCTCGTATGTTAAACTTTTATTTTAGATAAATAATTGCTATTGCAATATTTTTATGTAACCGTTATCTTAATAACAATGAAAAAACTGTGAAAAGTTTGTTAAATATATGTTGTGTTTAAATTGTTTTATATTATAAGATATATCGACGGGGCTAGTGCAATACCGCGAATCTACATATTTCCATAAAGACTTTGTTGCATGGCAAATTGCACTAAAAATAACTCTTATGGAAATATGGAGATTCGCGGTATTGCACTAGCCCCGACGATATAACTTTTAGCAGTCTTAAAACAAGTAAGAAACTGTTAACAGTATTTAATACAAACATGGTTAGACAAACCATATTGGATTGGCTACCAAACCTTGAAATCTTGAAACCGGAAAAAGACGTGAATTTTGTCAAACCTTGAAAAAACCGTAAATCAGCCTAGATATTTCTCTGAAACCTTGAATATTAAAGAAACCATTCTTTTCACGAACATGGTTTGTCCAACCATGTTTGTATTATATACTGTTAACAGGGGGACGCATCAACTCGTCCCCAGACTTAATTAGTCCCAGCGGGGCGCCTGTAGGACTAGAGGCCTAGGGGGGGGGGGAGTCTGGGGACGAGGAGGCCTAAGGGGGGGACTAGTCTGGGGACGAGTTGACAATCGCCCGTTAACAGTTTCTTACCTTTGGTTTAAGTCTGCCGAAAATTATATATCTTTTAACATTAAACAATTTTAAATACGACATACATTTAACCAACAAACTTTTCACCTCGCTTTTCACATTTTTTTCATTGTTATTAAAATAATGTTTACATAAAAATGTTCCCATGAAAACTATTTATCTAACATAAAGGTTTAACATACGAGACCTTACAATTTCATGAAATAAAATACTGTTTATGAAACAAAGTTCTCTACAGAATTTTTTTAAGCGGGTAAATAAAAAGCGATCGTTACGAAATTTGGATATGTTTTAATTGAGGTCTTAAACTATATAAAAAAATCTGTTTAAAAATAATTTACTTTAATTTGTTAATAATTTTTATTGTCCAAATGGAATTCTCGAAAAAAACATTAATTTTTTGGTACATTCCGGGGCGTTTTGCAGTCACTGGAAATGAAAAAATGAAAGATATTATTATTTTATAGACATCAATCTAAGTCTGCGATACCAATAAAATTCACTGTTTTAAACAACAACAAAAAAATAGCGAACTTATGAAAAAAAGTTTTGGAGATCCGTCTTTTTTTCATCATAAAATCTCTCAATCGATTAAATAGTTTTTGCTGGGGATGTAAAATTTTCATGTTTTAATTGACGTCTTAAACTATAAAATTTTTTTTTTTAAATAATGTACGTTAATTTGTTAATAAGCTGTCAGCGCGTCAAAACACGTATATACATGCCACGGCGCGCTCTCTTCTTTTCGCGACAAAATTAAAAGTATTGCGAATTTTGAGGGCATATTTTGATGAAATTTTTCTTTAAGAAAATGCAATAAAAAAAGAATCGATTTTTTGACTCCCACACACTGGACAGTTAACTTAACTAATACTAACATTAATTTTTAATGTTAGATGCAGTTTAAGATTATATTTTATTCAAAATAAAAAAATATAAATAAAATTAAAACAAAATATCTTTAAAATCTTAAAAATCTATTAAATAATACGAAATTTCAAATTTCTCGAAAACGGGAACAGGTTCAATTTCAGTCAAAACGGATTTTTAACCTACAAATAAGTACAAAACTTGGTAAAGAAGCCGTTTTTATCATCATTTTTGTAAGACCTATCTTAGCTTCAAGAGCACCGTGTATAGCCGTATCTTATGGTCCAAAAATCGCTCTTTCAAATGGCGTATTAAAAATTCTTGTCAATTTTTAAATAAACAAATTATAGATGATTTTTTTAACAAAAACATGAAACTTTCAGGTTTTTTTGTCAAATTATTGCGTTTTTTTATAAGTAATGACATTGCAGTATCTATAAAAGTCATAAATAGCGCGTCAAAAATAAGTAGACTATAAGATAGGAGTATTAAGAAAAAAAAATCCAAAATGGCGGGTACAAAATGGCGATTAAAGTGAATGTTTTAGGTAATGTACATAACCTTTGCACAAAATCGAAAAAAGTAAGGGACTTTTATAAAACTTGTTTTACAAGGGTTTTTAAGGTCGCTGATTACGAATCTGAAGTTACTTTTTAAAAATTCAAAATGGCGGATCCAATATGGCGGACGAAATTTTCAAAAATTAGTTGCATTCGATTTAAACTTGTTACTTGAAGTTTTTGGGGTTGCTGATTACGAATCTGAAGTCACTTTTTAAAAATTCAAAATAGCGGGTCCAATATGGCGGACGATTTTTGAAAATTAATTGAAATCGTCTGAAACTTGTTACTTGGGGGTTTTGGGGTCGCTGATTACGATTGTGAAATCACTTTTTAAAAATTTAAATGGCAGATCCAATAGGGCGGACGAAATTTTTAAAAATTAATTGGATTCGCTTCAAACTTGTTATATGAGTGTTTTTCTGGAGCCGAATTGGAGAATACTTCCGAGAATACTTTTTTTCTTAAATAGTAATAGTGATTAATTCTAATTACTTATACTGCAAAAGCTCATATCTTAAAAATGATTTACCATAATAGATACAGTGTTTAAAGACACCAAGTATGGGTTACTGTAAGACACTCTTAGGATATTACAACGACAAATGTCTTACTGGAAGATATTTATAAGACTTTTGCTATTGCAGTTTATGTGACGTAATATCCCGTCAAAAGCTGTCTGATATTTAAATTGTTCAAATTTGTTTTAACCATTAAAAATACACATAATTGATACACAGTATTATTGTTAGAATAGATTCACTTCCAGGCGGTATGAATCGAGTAACGTCAAAACTTTTGACCATATTGACTGCAAGGAAAGATGCTACATAAAATATGATTAGACTATAAATTTTACAAGAATTAGTTAGAAATATTAGATGCATTATGTCTAATTTGGCCCCAAAAAAAACCTCATGTAACAAGTTTGGAATCAGTCTAATTAATTTTGTAAAGATTTGTCTGCTCTATTGGATCCGCCATTTTAAATTTTTTAAAAAGTAACTTCAAATTCGTAATCAGCGACCCCAAAAACCCCAAAGTAACAAGCTTCAAGCGAAACCAATTAGTTTAAAAAATTCCGTCCGCCATAATGGATCTGCAATTTAAAATTTTTAAAAAGTGATTTCAGATTCGTAATCAGCGACCCCAAAACCCCCAAGTAACAAGTTTCAGACGATTTCAATTAATTTTCAAAAATCGTCCGCCATATTGGACCCGCTATTTTGAATTTTTAAAAAGTGACTTCAGATTCGTAATCAGCGACCCCAAAAACTTCAAGTAACAAGTTTAAATCGAATCCAACTAATTTTTGAAAATTTCGTCCGCCATATTGGATCCGCCATTTTGAATTTTTAAAAAGTAATTTCAGATTCGTAATCAGCGACCTTAAAAACCCTTGTAAAACAAGTTTTATAAAAGTCCCTTACTTTTTTCGATTTTGTGCAAAGGCTATGTACATTACCTAAAACATTCACTTTAATCGCCATTTTGTACCCGCCATATTGGATTTTTTTTTCTTAATACTCCTATCTTATAGTCTACTTATTTTTAACGCGCTATTTATTACTTTTATAGATACTGCAATGTCATTACTTATAAAAAAACGCAATAATTTGACAAAAAAACCTGAAAGTTTCATGTTTTTGTTAAAAAAATCATCCATAATTTGTTTATTTAAAAATTAACAAGAATTTTTAATACGCCATTTGAAAGAGCGATTTTTGGACCATAAGATACGGCTATAGCAAAATTTTTTTCATAAGGTTCAATTGATAAATTTTTGCGTCAAACTTTATGACAAAAAATCAGGGATGCGTACTTAAATAGAATGTTTTATGTAAAACTAAATTTTATATTTTTAAACAATATTCCTTGTGGTCCAACATTAAAAAATGTAAGTAATAAAATTTTAAAGAAAAATAGTAATTTGTTTGAAAAACGTAGTGCAGAGGATTTAAAAATCTGCCAAACTAACCATGATTTAAATGACAGCTACAGAACTTTCGATTTTAAGTTTATGACTATTATTTGAAAAATATTTTATTCAGTAACAGTTATTGAAACTTTAACTAAATAAATTTATATTTTATTAGAAAGTTTTTGTGTTACTTCCCTTTTTACGCCAAAAAATTCGTTTTAAAATTTGTCGTTTTAGTCGAATCTTCGCGGTATTCAACTTTTTTAGTCGCTTGTTTTGTGTTTTCAACATAAAAAATTTTTTTTTGCAACCTTTTTAATTGTAGGATAAATAATACTCAACAACTAAATGGTAAAGCTTTTGGTCTTTCAAGAGTAATATGATCCTTGAATATTGAATTATTTTTGTTTTAATTTTGAATTAAGACCTAATTGTACATCAAAAGTTATTAAATGATATATTTCAAGTTACTACTTTTTTTCGCGTCGGCCATTAGAAAAATGCAAAATATTAAGTAAAATAGTGAATTTTGGAAGGCAAGATCTCAGAAACTATACGGTAATATTATCTCAAGTTTAACAATAATGTGCATTAATATTTTAATTATTTTTGCTGCAAAATTCAAACTTGTACCGACAATTAGTGATTTTCAACTAACCTCCTTAAAGGTTTAAAGTCATTTTTATTTTTCAAAAGAGTCATTTTTTTTGTTCGATCACTCAAAATATTCCAATTTCACACTTTCTTTGGAATTTTCTTGGCTCACATAGAAACTAGATGTGTAAACTTTAAAAATTTTCTTGGTTCTAATGCTGCTTTCATACCTTTTCCAGGAACTTTACTTTTGTCTCATTCTACTGCATAGCAGAGGCATAAGTTTGTCTCGTTTTCGCACTAATTACGTGTCCTGGATGGTCTGCACTGAAAGAAATAATTCCACGGTACTGACATAATTATGGATAAATCACCCATAATATATTGCTAATATAGATACTGCCATAATATATTTGTCTTTTAGCCATATGACTGGTGAAACTGCGATGTATATTTTTAGGTTAGAAGAACTGTCAGTGGCGCACCGATGCATTATGGGATATTCATTCATATAGTATTCGAAGTTCTACAAAAACTGTCAACAATAATCATATGGCTGATAAAGCTAGAGTATTTCTTTCAGTGTGGTCACATAACTAGTGCGAAAACGAGACAAACTTATGCCACTGCTGTGTAGTAGAATGAGACAAAAGTAAAGTTACGGGACAAGGTATAAAAGCGCCTCTATGTTTTAAACTAGAATTGCGATCTCTATCTTGCCCACCATTTTGGAAGTAAATTTGTGCACCACCGTGAATAAGTGATCATAACTCTAGTGCATTTCAATATTTATTGTCGAAATATTTTTTACAAACACTTCAAATACATACAAAAATATCGCAAAAAGCCCAAAGGTCCATGTTTTTTTCCTTCTTAAAAAAATTCTTAAAAAAGCGCTATTTTTAGGCCTCCTAAAGTAGGATCCCCCCTTAAAACACCTAACAAACATTTCTATAGTAATATTTTTATTTGTACATTGCTAATAAACTTATTTTGCAGTAAAAAGGCTTTAAAAATGTTGTAAAGAATGTAAGAATCCACTTATTATTAAAGAATCATAAGAGAACTCATACCTAGATTATATACCTACATCAATTAGAAATTTTTTTCAGTACCCAGTAAAAAGGGAAAAATAGAAAATAATTTAAAAGTTGAAGATTTTCTTAAGAAATGCGGAATATTCAATTATTTTAAAATATGCGATTTTAATTTTTTCAATAACGTAAATTTTTTATTTTAAAAGGAAATATTTTCAGTTTTCTGATGCATTAACTTATAGAATAAGTTTATGAATTAGCAGAATATATAGGTGACCTTGGTTGTCCAGAAACTGTTGTTTTTCATTACCCCGAAATTTTAAAAAATTGAAAAATTTTCGGGTTAATTAAAAAAACCCTTTTAAAAAATAAGTACTGGATTCAGTACTGTGATAAGTACTTTTGAAGCAATCAATATATGAATTTGAAATTTTGTGGGTTATTAGTTCTTATATTATGTACATTTCAATGTTATTAGGTAAGCGTAAGAAAAGTGTGCAATAAAAAATTACGAAATGGTTAATAATTAAAAAGGCATGACTCTACTTTTTACCATTTAAAATTTTTTCGTTTTTTCACATATAGTTTTTGAAGTATTTTATTAAAAACAAATTCTAATTATGCATTGTATTTTACCAATGATTACAAATAAATTGGTGTTCTAACGAAAAGTGTGCCTGCAAAATAAAATAACTTTTATTGATTAAATATTCTGTTTCTTAGAGTGGAATCTTTTCTCACGCGACACCTTATTTAAAGGCACACTTACAAAATAAGTAAAAACCACCTAATTGCTTTTGTAACTACTAGTTTTTTTATTTTCATATGTCTGTAAAATGCTTCAAAAATTTTTTCATTACAAATGTATAAAAACTTGATTTACTACATCCTATGGTTTTCCAAGTATGTATTTTGAAGTTGTTGCAAATTTGTGCCTTTGAAATTAGACAATGTTTATGTATTGTTTTTTAAAGACTAGGTTTACCTATGTTTAGCTATGAATTGTAACGTCAAAAATAAAGAAAACACAATGTCTTTAGGTAATTGAATGCTCTTTTTTTTATATATTTACAAAATATAGAAAAATATTTTTTTATTAGTATTTACTGTTTCATTAGATTCAAAAATATCTTGACATTTCAGGAAGTTAGTAGCTAGTGACGTAACATTTAAAAGTTTATTTTCCGTCTAACTTTTAAAACATTTGATGAAAACAAATTACATTCATATTATCTAATTTATTGGAAGATTTTGGGTAAAATAATAAATAACACATGTGTGCTTTCAAATTTGAAAATTTTACTTTTTTTGTCGAAGTGTTCTTATTTTCTAGATTTGCTCATAAACGTCTATACTACATAGAACTTAAAAAACTCAAAAAGTATTGAGTCAAGAATATTTGCTCTCAGGTCATATTATGAGTATAATGTTTGGACAATTTTTGTTCCTTGAACAAAATAACTTTATTCGTTTGCCTTGAATAATTTTTTATTCAATACAACACAGATGTTCTTGATCCAAGAATATCTTGCTACCTATAGCTTACAGGGCGTAACAATAGGGGATGCAGGGGATGTGAAACATCAGGGCCTTTGGGGGTTGGGGACCCCAAAAATGAAACAGATTAAGGTTTTTTTTTGTATTCCATATCGCTTTAGATTTCGAAAGGCCCCAAAAATTTTTTCCCATCAGAGCCCCAAGCTTTTTAGTTACGCCACTGATAGCTTAAATAGGAGTTTTTGCGATTAAGTTATCAAGCCTGGCGTATTAGAGTGGACAGCGTGTTCAACGCAGGATTGTGCGGTCGCGGGTTCAATCCCACTGGACGCCAAAAATTTTATTTTGTAATTTATTTACTCATCTGTATTAGTTGTTAATTAAATATAAGTATATATGTAAAATAATTATTATTTAAATAAATAAATAAAATAAAGGTTCAACGAAGGCGATACGCCAGCTAACAAGGGCTAGCCGGGAGTGGTCTTAAGGTCCCAAATAAGGGTGTGTTTTTAGCGGGTTGGCAGAACATCGCCACCTTCGCATAACTCTGTAGTGGGGCCTTCCCAATTGACACTTTGAAGAAGATCGACTCTCTTCTTTTGACTTCATTGGTTTTCCCCTACCACAAATCAATTAGTCTCCGACCCAATAAGGTATCTCGGAAAACAATCTGAAAACAGAGAGCATCAATTATTCAACTCTTCCAGAACCAACATAATTCGTTATAGAATCAACTATTATTTCCTAAGAGAAATGTGAACTTTCATAATTCGTCGGGTCTCATCGCTTTTTAACAAATGAACCATTGGAGATAGTTTTTGAGTTATCTCAAACAATCTTTCGTATTTTGGTGCGGGCTTGGCCAAAAACCTTTTACTCGCATCCAAAAGCTTATGCGTTTACCACAAAACTCGATCTTCCACGAAAAATTCCGCCTTGCACTGATTGCGGTTATATTCCTTACCTTACGATCATTGAACACTTCCGGATCAATTCTCTCCACAACTTTCCTCCTCAAATTCTCTCCACAGACTCTTGGCAGGTTTCAGATTCCGTCCGTAATTCAGAAACTTCGACTAGAATTTTATCGTCGATTGGACTGAAATATTCATGGGATGTCGAAACTTATGAATATGCTTGTTCCACTCTCGGTGATCCTCCGCTATAAATGTTGCGATCATGGTCTTGAAAACTCGGTTACTCCTCTCGACCGGATTTGCCTGCGGATGATAAAATGGTGTTGTGAGGTGCTAAACACCATAATCCTCCAGCACTGATTTAAGAAATTTGTTATCAAACTCCTTTCCGTTTTCAGTCAACAAAAGTTTTAGGTTTTCCCACCTAATGAGAATCAACTCCTAAAACGCCCTTGCTACTGAGTTACCATCCGCAGACCTCAACGGCTTAACCTCCACTAAACGAGAAAATTAGTCCTAAAAGACCACTAATTAGCGACACTGGCTTTCGCTACACGGAAAAAAAGTACAACTGTATCAGTCAAACTTTTCTCCAGAATGGCTAAACATTTAGCCAAAAATGAACGAGCGATATTGCCAATATCACTGTTTTGGCGAAATTGAAAATCCCTCCTCAATTTTTCCATATTAGGGAAAGTGTCTTATTAATTTATATATTTGTAACTTTAAAAGAAAGATAATGGAATTCTTTGATTGAAATATTCTAAATGTATAGTTATAAACTTGATTTTTATAAATCTCATCTTATCTCACTGACTTTCAAAATTTTGATTGTTTTGACAATTTCAGATTTATATAAATATTCTCGTGGTTAGGTGTTGTTTACTTTTTTTTCTCACATAATAAATATTTGAATTTTTATTAAAACATTATATAATTAATAAAAGTAATATAATTACCTTCAGTGAAATGCTGTGAAATGATAGTGACATATAAAAAAGGAATCAAGAAGGACTGATGTGAATACGATAAAATAGGGTAAATGTGTCAGTTGCTGCGGGCTCTCAGCCAAGACTCCTTTTTATTAAAAAATACCGCTTTTTTATTGATAACAATGAACTTACGACTTATTAAATGAGTAGTTTGTGTTATTTAAATATTTATTCAAACATCAAAATCCCATAAAACTTGATTATTTGAACAAAATTAAGAAATTAAAAATAATATCAAATGCATCTATTGCTGTGGGTTTGAGTCAGTTGATGCGTGTTAGTTGCTGCGGCCAGAATAACGTGTAATTGGAGGTTAGATTTCCCGCAGCAACTAAAGCACATGCAAACCAAATGTTTGCTTTAGTTGCTGCGGGCAGGATAATTTAAACTTAAATAATTATAAATTAATAATAGTTAAAATAAGATTTTTGATGGAATTGTATTAAGTAAAGGTTAGAATAATTTTATCACGCATTTTGAAATAGGTACATATTCTTAAATAGAAATTAGTAATATTTTTCTGAAAACCGCAGCAACTGACGCATCCGCAGCAACTAACGCACTTACCCTATAAGTTGACAAAATTATAATTCTGTATTTGTATTTCTATAATAATAAATAAATTTAAATATGTATTTAGTTTTGTCATTAATATGTAATTTAAATCTAAATTCATATGATTTTCTAATATTTTGATAAGTAGTTTTTGTTATTCTTAGTTTCATATCAATTAATTGAATTTTAAATTTTCATTTTACGGTTTTCTTTTCGTTAGGTATTTTAAAATTCAAAAGATACTTATTATATACAAAAAATAACGTATGTTTTTAAATCTAAATAAAACTTATCAGTTAAATTAAATATAACAATTTTTAATTTTAAATATATTTTATTATTAATGTTATTTTTTAAAATTAAATCATATGATTCGTTGATTACAGAATTAATAACACTTTTATGTTTGTAAATAAAAAATAAAGATTATTTTAATAAACTTTAAAATAATAGAAGCCATTTATCACATTATCCAAAATAATATTAATTTAGATACTAATTAATAATTAATATCAATAGATAAAACTAAATATATTTAGATGTATTTATTATTTATTTAAGAAATGCACAATTATAATTTTATTAACTTATTTCTCTTTGTTAATATTTCTTCTTCTTTCCTCTTTTCACTTCACCATACTTTTCACTAAATTTGCTCAAGATAGGTACATCATACTAATGTTTTCATTTAATTAATTTTTAAATAAAAATTAATATTTTTATTATTAGGTTAAATAAATATAACCACGAGAATGTTTAAGTCTGAAACTGTCAGTTTTTGACTGTTTATTTGTTTAGGAGATTTTCACTATCGCCAAATCACTAAAGTTTGTATGACAAAGTTGACTATACCAACAGCTGACCTAAAGTTGCGTTTCGCTGATATATTTAAACACTTTTTCTATTTTGGTTATTTAAGAGGAATACATAATTTACTAAAATATGAAATTTCGAATTTCAGGAATAACAAAATAAGTACCAATTTATCAAAACAGTTTACTGAAAACAGCAGAAACATTTATACAAATTAGCAGTACATTTTCTTATTATAGCTTTATTTCCAAATTCGGTGGTTCGCTACGCTAGATTTTTTTCCGTGTAGCAGGAAATTCCATGTAATCAGCTGCTACTACCACCCAACACTATAAATTGCTGGACATTATGCCAAATATCTTGCTAATAATATTCTTTCGCAACCCTATTAAAAATTTTCTCGATCCCTGGATGACCAGCTGAGAATTCTGAGTGCGCACTTTTGAGCACTCTCTCCTGATACTTTTTTAAAACAACCAATTTCTACCCCTCTTCATCCCCTACGATTGGAAGCAAAAACGGGTTATTTCTTAAACGATACAAACTCCCATCTAAAAGTTTCCCGCTAGGAAACCTATTAGGACATTTTTGCACCAAATCATGTCACTTAAGATGCCAAGGATCAGAGATCGTCTGAAATGCCGAAACATCCTGCTACAGCTCAAGGGCCTAACGCCTAATCAGCTTGTTGGTTCCTTTAAATTCCGCAACCATTTTAGTGCGCTATGGTCCGTAATGTCCGTTAATTTATACCCTTCGATATATGGCCTAAGTTTCTTGATCAACCACTGCAGAGCCAAGCACTCTTTGACCGTCACGCTATAGTTACGCTTGTGTACAGAAAGAGTTTTGCTCACAAAAAAGTTTGGATTTTCACCGTCCTCTTCCTGCGCTAACACCGCCCCGATCGCATACACACTCGCATCACACTGAATCGTTAAAGGCTTCAAGAAATCTGGCGTTGCTAAGAGCGACCCCAAAAACATAAGGATTCCCATATTTTACAAACACTTTTACTACTTGTAGTACTATTCCAAAATAACGTTACGATTTTACAGATTTCAGGCGTTAATAGGGTAACACATATATCTGGAAACTACTTTTTTCCATCGTGTTATAAATAAAAAATAGTATATTATGCATCAAGGGAGGGAAGTCCGTGTTTTTTTTCAAGCACAAATGTTCGAAGAACGAGTGTAGCACGAGCGTAGCGAGTGCGAAACGAGTTCGGAGAACATTGTGCGAGACAAAAAATCGGCCTCCCGAGGTGCATATGCTATTTTCTATCACAGATGTACGAAAATCTTGTGTTTTGTACGCTTAGTGGGTCAGCACTCGCAGTTTTCAGGTTAGTGACGTTAGAGATAAAAAAAACTTCCGAACAGTGAAAAAAACTCTCATCGCGCAGGCGCATTGCGACGCGCGCCGCAATGCGCCTGCGCGATGAGAGTTTTTTTCACTGTTCGGAAGTTTTTTTACCTCTAACGTTCACTGACCTAAAAACTGTGAGTTCTGCCTCGCTTGAGGCGAACGAAAACTCGAGGTTTTCGTGCATGTGTGGTATAAAAAAGGAGCTTTTATCTGAAGAGTTTTAACATTCTTATTCATTATTTTAACCTTCAAACAAATTCCCAAAATTACCTAAAATTTTAGAGCTCTACACCGAAAAACAATCCTCTTCATTTGAGCGGAACATTTCTATCATAAAATCCTCTTGAGTTTTTTAATCAAAATGAGCTAATTATACTACAACCAATAGGATTTTCCTCTGTTTTGAAGAGGAAAAATATTAGAAGACGACTCTCACAGTTTATACTTGTGTTGCGAGTAATCCACTACTTTTGATAGGAAACGTTCGATCAAAAGTAGAGGAATATCCTCTATATCGTATTTGCACATGCGCAATCAGTAACAATTGTATCGCGTAGGGCTGCGCACGATACGATACGATATTTGACAGAGTCTCGTCTTGGTCTCGAAAAAATGGAAAATTGATGGTCTCGTCTCGGTATCGTCTCGGTCTCGGCACGATTGGTACCGTCTCGGTATCGCCTTCATAATTGTGGTCTCGTCTATTCTCGATCTTAAAAACATCGAAAAAATAAAACATAGTAATTGCAGAATACAATTGTTAACTTATTTATTATAAAAAGATGAGTTTTGCAAATCAGCTGTTAATTGTTAAAATAATAAAAACGTCTTGGGTCTTATTGATTTAATAGTGTCGCTGTGGCTTACAAATTCTCAGCTGAATAAGATTAAAAATAAGATGTTGTTTAAAATGTGGAGCTGACAAGCAGCAAAATTAACAATAAGTGAAATGTTGGACAATACTTTTAAACCGATACCTCACATTCTTCTTCGACAACCTTGACTTCTATACTTGCATCTAAGAAATGATTTTTGGTATTAAATCATCAGTTGAAGAATCTTGTTAAAAAAATATCAGTAATCTACATTTTCATTTTCCGGTATGATTATTTTTTTATAACTTAATTGAATATTTTTAAAAAAAGTTTAGTCGAATTATACATTATTTAGCTTTTAAAAATAGATATCTATATTTGTTATAGTAGTAAAGAAGTTCATAATTACAGTAACTACTAGTGTGGATCGATTTTGCTAAAAGTGCCTAAATTAAATCCTAATACCATTAGAAAGCTGCTATTTGTCACCCTGATTACAAAGAAAAAAGAAATTTTGAAATCGGATAATATCTTGAGGTCGCACATTTTGTTCAAAGTTTTGAAAAACTATCTAAAATTAACCAATGTTCGAAAAGTTTGCTTTATGGTCTAGAGTGATAGTATTTGGATCAAACTTAATTTGTAACACATTTTGAAGTTCTTTTAATTAAAAAAAGTCACCTAGTCCTCATATAGGTTTATCTGGAATGATGAATTTTTTCGAAATTTATTAAAGCACATCTTATTACAGCAGAAAAGTTGTTACTCGTCGTTTCGATTACAATTAACAAAGTTTTCGTAATGAAATATTTTGAGGTTACATATTGCATTTACAAATTTGAACAATTGTTAAAAATTGCTAAAACAGTTTATTGCTTGGATAGATTGTTTGACAATTATGTCGAAGACCTTCCGTCAGACATTTCATTGTCCTCTATTCGGACAACCAAAATGTCTAAACCATTATATTCTTCCGTCACATGCTGATGTTTTACGGCACTACCATTACGTCAGATATGATTTAGCTATGGCTTCAACTTGTCCAAAGAAGAATGTTAGCTTCTCTTCAGTGGCCAATGTCATTGCTGATGAAATAGAGGCTATTTATGTTAAAGCATCATTGCCAATGGTCTCTAAAACTAGAATTTTGCAACTTATCAGAACCCTTCATGATAAGTATTACAATATACGTAAAAAATTTAATAGAGATAAAATATACCAGGAAAAACAAAAGGAGTACACGAAATACATTTCTGACTGTGAAAGTAATTTATTTGATGTTTGTTCCTGCAAGTGCCAAATGCACCTTCATTGTGCTTGTGACAAACCTATAGATAAATGTATTTGTGTTCAACCAGTTGTAATTGAATGTTCTTGCCCAGCAGACAGAAAAATTTCTGTTATAGAAAGAAATTTTCTTTATGCTCAACGATATCACAGAATTGGAAAGATAGGAACAGTTGACAAAAAGGAAAATGAGAAGCTTGAAAAACGCTTAGAAAGAAAAAGGATACAAGCAAAACATGAAACTGCTAAATCTTTGGAGACATCAACCAATATTGTATCGTTGGAAATTAACACAGAATCTGAAACAGAAGAGAAAGATGCGGTTGACAAACAAAGTGACCCAGATTTTTAGATACATTTTAAATCATCCTCTTCATCTCACGAGTAAACCTACGGAAGTGTCACTCACCGATTTTATTAAAACTTGGTATAATTGTAGTACATATAAAAATAATCGACACGTATTTTTTTGTTAAAGGATAGAAATCATCCCTTTAAGGTACATGGTGTGCTGTATTAATAAGAGCCAAATGCAAAGTATAACTGGTAGCAAAGGTATGACTCTACCCTTTAAAGTGGATAATGGCAGCTATAAAAAAATACGTGTCGATTATTTTTATATGTACTACAATTATACCAAGTTTCAATAAAATCCGTGAGTGACACTTCCGTAGGTCGTCAGATAACAGGTATGGTGTATCAGACAGGGCAACGGCAGCTATCGCCTCTTCTGTTTTATCCGACTTGGGGATAATATCTAAAACAAACCAAAAATTTATTATTGATAGAAATAAAATAAGACGAGAAAAATCTGTAGTTCGTTCTGACTTAAAAAATGATCAGTTAAAACGAGCAGAAGTAGGTCCCAAAGGCATATACTTCGATGGTCGGTCAGATAATACTCTTGTGATTGAAACAAAGGACTCAAAGAGATACAAAAGGTTAAAAAAAGAAGAACACATTTCTGTTCTTGAGGAACCAGGTTCTGTGTATCTTTTTCATGTAGTACCTTCGTCAAAATCATCAAAAGATACTGCTTCTTGTATAATTGATGAAGCTAATGCTAAAGACATTGACTTATCTGACGTTTGCATTATTGGAAGTGACGGTACGCCCACAAACACTGGATGGAAAGGAGGTGCCATTCGAGTGTTAGAAGTATCCCTGAAACGACCTCCTCAGTGGTCAATTTGTCTTCTGCACTTTAATGAGCTGCCCCTACGACACTTGGTTGAAAAACTAGATGGCAAAACTGAAGGACCAAAAAGTTTTTCTGGACCTATTGGCAAGAACCTCAAAGATTATGAGAAGCTCTCTGTCACACAATACAAGAAAATTGAGTGCGTTCTTCCCGAAATTGATGTCAACACTCTTAGTAAAGACCAGAAGTACCTTTTTGAGATTGGAGACCAATTCTGAAAGCAAAACAGACAGATAAAAACAAAACAGACAGATAAAAACAGAACAGTCAGATACTTTAAAATACCACAAATTAATTTCAATGCTACAGATTATACTGATATGATTGACTGGAATGCAGTTAAACTTACATGTCCTCCAGTTATTCCTGATAAATATGATGAGGATAAAATCAGTGATTTCATTGCTAAGAAGGAATTTCCACAATTACCACCAAGAACATTCCCCTTTCCAAACCATACACAGGCAGTGGAAAGAATTGTAAAAGCAGTTACAGAAGCAGTGTCTACTGTTTGTGGTGCAGAAAACGGAGATGGATTCATTCGAGCTAAACTAATGTCTCGAGAACTAATGCCATCTTTTGCGAAAAAGGCTGATTTTAACTCTTATGTTTGGAAAATACTACGCGCAAGTAATGGTTAGTTGGTTGGGTAGGGCGTGGGTGGAACTCGAGGTGCAGCTACCTTCACGTGATGAGTTCTGAGTCGCTTTAAATATGTCAAAATTTTTAGGAGCAGACGAAGAGCTGCACAATTACAGACAAGTAATTGAATTTTTCATTCCATATTTCAGTGTTTCAAGAATAACATGTTTTAATATCTTTATTCTACTACACTAACGCTTTTTACATTTGAAAAAAAATTACCCAAAATCGTTCATTTTTACGAATTTTTACACCAACCTTCGTTTTTTGAAACCACCTACATGAGGACTAGGTGGCTTTTTTTAATTAAAAGAACTTCAAAATATGTCACAAATTAAGTTTGATCTAAATACTATCACTCTAGACCACAAAGCAAATTTTTCGAACATTGGTTGATTTTTGATAATTTTTCAAAACTTTGAACAAATTGTGCGACCTTAAGATATTATCCGATTTCAAAATTTCTTTTTTCTTTGTAATCAGGGTGACAAATAGCAGCTTTTTTATGGTATTAGGATTTAATTTAGGCACTTTCGGCAAAATCGATCCACCCTAGTAACTACCCTATTGCGGTCGCTTTTTTCGTGTTATCGTCTCGAAATTTTTTTTGCGGTTTCGTCTCGATATCGTCTCGGAAAACGAGACGATACCGAGCCAAGACCGAGACTGGTCTCGGTCTCGTGCGCAGCCCTAGTACCGCGTCGCGTCGCGTCGTCAACTTTAAGGTTTATTTTCACCTTAAGTTTTCGATTGTGAAAGACAATTTACAGTGTGTTTTAAAAGATTTAAGACTGGATGATAATATTTTAGTGTTCTGTGCACATAATAATATTTTGACTTCATTATATGTTTGTGAACGAATGTGAAATTGATGTAAAAGACCAATATTACCTAGCAGTGTGACATGTTTATTTTACTCACGTATTTAATAAAACAACATACAAAATGTTCGAATATTGATGAATATTCCTTTCTTTATGTGAATCAATGAAGGTATTTGGGGTGAAGTCTCATACGAAGGACTAGGATATCAGTGGACTAGAATAGACCGATCAGAAAATACTTTCTAATGTGACCAATTATCTGATTAGTCTATTCTAATCCACCGATACCCTAGTCCTTCGTATGAGACTTCACTATTAGTGATTTTAACTTTCTTTTAATGATTTAAAGTAATTTAAGTGTGAAAGTAAAGAAGTTTACCCCATGAGCGAAAAGTTCCTCTCATTTTGATGAGTATAACATCCTCTCAATACGAGGGGAATCATTTTGATACCATATTGTAGAGGAAAAAAAGCATCAAAATGAGTGGATTCCGCTTAAAAGAAAAAGATATTTTTTTTCGGTGTAGACCACGGAGTCCCCTTAAACAATGAAGTACTAAACAATTAATATTATTTTCTTTTAGCCTACCCGCAAAGCCCGTATCTGTTCCCTTCATAGCTGGGGCCCTATCAGTTGTAATACAGTAACATTTATCAAAACTATTTATAAATGGTAATAATTTGTTTTGAAGGGCAGTAAAAATATCAATACTTCTCGTTCTATTTTTTAAAGGACTTATTGTAAGTAATTCTTCATTAACTGTGAAATCATATTGCACGATCCGAATATAAATTAATAATTGACTTATATCTGTAATGTCATTGAAATCATCTAGACATAAAATAATAGCGACAACTCTCAATTAAATGTCTCAATTGTATTCGAACGTACTCATTTAAATCATAAGATATTCTAGCAATAGTTTGTCCTGACAGAGGTATTTAAAAAAAAAAATTCAACCATTTTTTTATCTTCAAATGCTTCTGCCATAAATTTCACACATTCTTTTATAATTTCTTCATCAGAAAATGGTATTTTAGCTTTATTAATTTCTAAGGCTACAGCATAGGAAGCTTTAAGCGCTTTCTCGGAATCAGAATTTAAATTTTTATTAATTTTCTTTGTCTCTGAAAATTTATTTTTTATAGTTGATTTAATAGTTTCTTTGCTTTCCTTATACAATTTTAGCAAGCCACATTTTTCATCGTCAGTATAATTTTTGTATTTACTATGATGCAAATTTTGGTAATGGCGTCTTAAAGAATATTTTCTTATCGTTTTAAATTCTTTTTCACAAATAATACATAAAACTTTATTATTATCATTAACAGTAACTAAATATTCAATTTCCCATTGGGCTTAAAAGAGAGAATTATAATTTCTTTTTTGCGACATTGCCGTAAAAAAATCTACAAAGCATGAAAACAAAAATGAACCAAATAGATTTTTGCTAGTGAGAGCTTAAACTAATTTCAAAATATTAATTAAAAATAAAAGAACAAAATGATAAATATAAAAAGTGTTTTAAAGAAGGAATAAAGTTTAAAAGACTCAAAATACAGAGAACAAAGCGAAAAACTTTTTAGGTTTTAGAACAATAATTAAGCACGTGGACTAGATAAGCAGGTAATGAGCAATGGTCAGTGGGATTGTTGAAAGCAAGGCCGTAGCCAGGGGGGGGTGATAGGGGTGTTTGAACCCACCCCCCCGAATTTTTTTGGACAGATGTTCAAATTTTTTTTAAAAAAAAAAAAAGGTCATCACTTTGACTGTTTGTTGACAAAACCCCCCCCCGAAAATTTTTTTTGGCTACGGCCTTGGTTGAAAGCGGTGAGAGAGAACTGCTAGACACTGTAAGCAGAAACTCGAAAAGTTCCCACCAAAAATGACGCCAAAATCGGCTAACATCTTGGGACTAAAACTATTCAAAACCTTTAATAATCATGTTTTTAAGGTCGCTGAATATGATTCCATGGTCAGAAGAAAAATACAAAATGTCGGATCCAAAATGTCGGAGTAATGTTTTAAAATTCATAAAACTCAACTAAAAATTGTTACACGGGGGGTTTTTAGGTTCTCTGAATACGAATCCAAGGTCAGATTTTAGAAATTCAAAATTGCGGATACCATATGGAAGGAGTTTTTTAAAAAAATTAATTAAATCAGCTGAAACTTGTTACTTGGGGGTTTTTGGGGTTGTTAAATACGAATTTAAGGTCAGAATTTAAAAATTCAAAATGTCGAAGAGATTACTTTTTAAATTTTACCAACAAATCCGTATTGAGCGACTTCAAAAACCCCCAAGTAACAAGTTTCAGCTGATTTAAGTCATTTTAAAAAAAGTTCCGCCATATTGGATCCGCCATTTTAAATTTCTAAACTCTGACCTTGAATTCGTATTCAGCGATTCTAAAAACCCCCGAGTAACAATTTTCAGCTAAATTCAGTTGAATTTAATGAATTTTATAAAGTAATCCGCCATTTTGGATCCGAAATTTTGTATTTTGCTTCTGACCATTGAATCATATTCAGCAACTTTAAAAACATGAAAATTAGAGGTTTTGAATAGTTTTAGTCACAAGAAGTAAAAGTTTTTAAAGTTTCAAGAACTAAAATTTTTTTATCTGGCATTTGACACTGATTTCTTGATAACTCGCTTAAAAGATCAGCTAGGATTTCAAATCAAAGGAATTTGTAATGTCCGAAGGTAGCTTAAAACATCCCCATTTGTTGATTTGGTCGTCTTTTTTTGTCGGAACTTTCTGGCTTCCTGCCCATCGTGCAGATGCGCTGTAAAGAAATACTTCAGAGAAGAAATAGTTTTAGTGCTTTTATTAATGTGGTTTAGCCACATTGCTTAATATTTTTTTATTATTATAAAAAAAACCTAAATTTTAATTATGATTAATGACTATAATTATTCCTGAAAAGTTTCTAAAAAATTAATCGGGTCATCCAAAAAGTTTCTTCACACTATTATACCTTTTTAAACAAAAAGTAGTATTATAATATTGCTTCCTCTACTTCCTGGCATTATCGTAGATGTTTCTAGCAACAGGAGTCAATTCTACATTATACGGTTTTCCAGAGGAATATTTCTTTTTCCGTAATCCAGAAAGTCCAGATTTCTTTGGCGTCGTAGTAATCTGATGCTCTTCTCCATTTTTCATTTCTTCTGAAAAATGGCTATTGTCAATAACAACGTTCTCGTTATCCCAGTTCTGAAAAATAACATGCGTCTCCAATGAAGATTTTCTAAAATCTTCTGCAAATTCCTCTAATAAGGAATATGTCAGCCCTTTAGACACATTCAACTCCAAGCTTCTCACTAGATTATTTTCAATGCATTCTTCACACTAAGATAGATCCTGAACATCCTTTTGTTATTGTTCTTGGGGTTTGGCACATGTAGTGTTGGATCAACATCAAATTTAAGAATTCTTTTCGAAGTACTGCATATGTATAAGCTGTGTTCAAAGTGATTGGAGCAAACGAGCAATTGATTTTTCTTCATTTCTTCATAACTAAGAGCATTCAAAACACGACTGTTGATTACTTCTCACTTGATTATCCACTTTTTACTGATATTGACATTTCTGGGAAAAACATGAAAAGACATCAAATCTTTCAAAATGTAATCATCAATGATGCACATCTTCTTAGCCATTCCACAAAATAGTTTTATAATTCTGAAAAACCAAACATTTATATATTGTAACTTTATTTAAATGTTTCAATTAATTTTAATAAAATAACTAAATTATCTTACATTTATTTAGTACATTTCCTTCTTTAACGTGAATTTTTTTATATGTGTTAAAAATCAAAAGGATTTTTAAAATACAAGGTTAAATTTTTAAAATGGATAAAAAAAGTAAAAAAAATACAAATTCTATAAAAGTGTTTTACAATTTAAGAAAAAAGGATGAAAAAAAGAAAATTTCAGATTGATAATTTCAAAATTTAAAAAACTTGTACTACATTTGCTACAAGGTATATTACAGTTTAAAAATAATTAGTAACGATTCGAATAATTTTTCTAAAGCTTAAAATTCCTTGTATGAAAATTTCACTTTTTAACAATTTTTCCTTTAATTATGAAACATTTTAATAAAATTTATTATTAATTGTCTTTCCGTGTAGGAGCATTTATTTTTTGCATAAGAAAGTGTTTTATGATATGTTATTGTTTAACGGGGCCGTTCATAGAGCATGTGATGAATATTTTCGGAAATTTAACACCCCCCTCCCCTCGTGATGCTTTTTCCATGCATTAAAAATTTTTTAACATGTAGCGTGATATTTTGCTGACACCCCCCCCCCCTAAAGTATCACATGCTTTGTGGATGACCCCAAATAACATTTTCAGTTTAAAAATCACAATTAAAATTACACTGAGAAAACTGGAGTGTTAAATTCTCGTAGTTAACAAGTTATTTTATCAATCAGACATTGCATGTAATAGCACTTACACTCTACAATATTTTCTTTTTTGTAAAAGTTACTCAGAGTTCATAATTTCTTTTACACTCCGGAGAGTCAAACTGACGAGTTGGATGTTCAATTATATGATATGCGAATGTAACCGAGTTTTCAATAATAAATGAATAACGATAAATACAATTTGTCAGTTTGAAGGGTTAAAATTTTTTCCTAATATGTTCATTAATGAGTAAATAAATAACTTGGATATTATTATCCTCCTAGGTGATGAAATTATATCAAAAGGATTCTCATTGATCTCAAAGATCCTGATGCTTTTAATTACATTATGCTTTCTGTAATTTAAAAGAGTTCTATTTTTTTTAAACTTTTTATATTATTTTATTTTTAGATATTTTAAATTTGATTTTAGGTTCTGGAATACAGATATGCACACAAAATTTATAGATGGTAACTATAAAGGTAAATTTTGTATTAAAAACCGATTCAAATAATTGTTAAACTAAATAAAATAAATAAATATATTAGGAAAATAAATAGGAATTGCAAATAAATTAGGAACTGTCGTTCCTAAAACTGAATAACATTGTATCACGTAAATACAATATTTTGGAATATTTGAATTATTTTTTCTATCCAAAAGGGACTCAATTGTTGATCTTAAATCTTAAATTAAATATTTTTAAATTTTTAAATAAATATTTTCTAATAACAGCATCCTTTTTTTAAAAAATAAGTTAATCCTGTAAAACATTGTAGTTTACCCTTCTAGAGTGTAAAGTTAATTCTCCAGGAGTATAAAACAAATTTGACACTCTGAAGATAATAACCTTCATACAATAGAGTGCTGTCCTATAGTTGACATTGAAATATTGTTACGTTTGACACTCCTCCAAGTAAATTTAATTATTCTTTTTTTTCAGTGTACACTGAAAAATAAAGAATTTAAAATTGGCTTGAGTTTTAAGTAACATTCACTTTCTTTTCTTTTACTTAACCAATGTAAACGATTTAAAAATTGATGTGAAACTAAGTAATTTGTAGTTTGTTTTCTAAGAAAATAAAAAAAAATGCCACTTTTAAAGCAAATTTGACGTTTTGTGTCAATCTCATCAAAGTCAAATTTCCGGAAGATTTAATACTGAAAGTATAAGTATAAGTAAATAGAAAGTTATTTACATGTTGATTTATTATTTATTTTTCTTTAATTACTTTAAATATTCCCTTTAAAAACAAAACGTCAAATTTTATTCAACAGCGACATTTTTTTTATTAGAAAATAAAGTAAAAATTAACAGGTTTGACATCAATTTTTAATTTATTTGTATTGCTTGAATAAAGAAGTAAATAACAATTTCTTAAAACTCAAGCAAATTTTAAATTCATTTCTTTTTCCAGTGTAAACTTTAAAATTTAAATTACAAATTTATGATTAAAATGAAATATTTAAAAAAAACCTACAAAATATAATAAAATTAATTACTTACACTTGAAGTTCAACTATGACACTGATTTCAAATTTCAACTGAAAATCGAAGGCTAAATATTTAAAATTATCAGCGAACGAACACAAATTGACACAAATTAACACAAATATCAACATATCAATTTTTCGTGCGAGTAGCGTTCTCTGGTGCATCGGGAGAGAATCGAGCCAAATGTTACTTCGAAAAAATGCATTGACTGCTGTGCCCATGGCCCTGATTTAGAGGTATGTCCTCATCAGCAGTTTCGAATGCCATGTTATTCTTGTCAATTGAAAAGTCATCTTGTGATAAAATTGATTCCTTATCTAATAACTGTTTCCATACTTTTTGCAAAGTAGTTTCTTTAAAATATAGTTCCAAGCATAGCTGAGAAGATCAAAAGGTAGACGTGTCCTGTTGGTGTTTTCAGGAAGGAGGAATAAAGTTCTTCTCAAACAACTCCAAAAATATTTGTTTATTCATCCAAGCTTTTGGCTGGAACACATGAATCACTAGGATATTCTTAATATTTTTTAAATCTCTTGGACTTTTTGATTTTGCAATCGTCAATAAAGGGAGTTTGTTGGTTCCACTCGCATTGCAAATTTCTCTAAATGAGAAGCCAAAGAGACTCGAGGAAGATTTCGGTAATATATACCTGATTAATCAGCATTATAAATATTATTCGTGTGTATATTTTCCTTTTAAACTTTTGCTGCCAATTCTTCTTTGAATTCTTTTATGTTTTCTGTCTGTTTGAAAGTTAGAATGGTATTTCACAGAATTCACAGTACTTTTATATTTAAGAAAGGATAGTTTATTCTTATTCCAAATAAAAAATACGTCACATTTGTACACCCGTTATAAACGCAAAATAGAACACGAGCAAAGAATTCGTTGGAACAGAACTAGAAAACCCCCACCGTGGTAGACTGTAGGACTGCCAAAATGAAACTGAACTGTCGGAATTCCAAGATGCAACCGGCGTGGAAAAAAGGCCACGAAGAACCGTCACGCACAATCTAGTGGTCACGAAGACCCAAGATGCACTGACTCGTCTCCGCAGACTTAAAGAGCCAGGCCATCCACGCATTATGCTGAGTGGTGGGAAGCCAGAGGGCACCACCGTGAAAATAAGGCCCGTACTCAGGCAGAAATGCGGGTACCCCTCCCAACTAAGGCTCTAGCTCCGATCTATTGAGGGAAAGATAGGGAACAAGCATGGTCGCAAAACAAGGAAAAAATAAGTTGAATCTATAAATAGATAAGTGTTTCGAAAAATACCTTAAATATCTAATTAAGTTGTATTTTACTTTTATTAATTATTCTAAATATGGAATAGCTAACCTACCACTACAAAATAAAAAAAGTGCTCAGTTCTCAAAACTGGAATCAAATGACCCAGTAGTAATAGTATTTATAAAAATATACTTTAAAGTTAATAGTGCAATGTAATTAATATATTTTGCAACTTTAAATACAGAAATTAATGAAAACTATCAAAATTAACATTATCAAATCAATAGACCTTTTCATTTTAATTATTCTGTCTTTTTTCAGCTCATGCAATGCCACATGTATTAGAAGAAGACGGAAAAGTTAAATGAAAAGATCTATTAATTTCGAATAGAAACTTAAGGTTATATGTTAGGATCGTGGAAGACAAAATTGTTTACAAACTGCAATATAAAAATTTAAAAATCTTATAAAAGAAAATAGTTAACTTACAGAAAACAATGATCGATTTAACTTTTCTAAATATTCATTTAGCCCAAAATTTTCATAAAACTCCATAGCTTTGAATTGCAAAATTGGCCCACTTATTACTTAACCACATTCCCTTCTTTGGTAAAACCATGTTGAAACAGCATTTTCTAATATTGTGAAACTGACTGATTTTATAGGCTTTTTCATTTTAAATTTAAATTCAAATTGTTTGTAAATCTTTTTTCTTTTTTATTTGGAGCCGTTTTGGAAATCTTATATTTACTTCTTATGCTCTCTTTATTTACATCTTCTTTTAACTGTTAAAGAATCTTCCCTTTTTCGTCTTATGTCAGTCTAACCTTTTTTACTTTTTCATTTTCCATGTCTTCCATAATGAAGGTTATATTTAGAAAAAATATACACAGTTTGCAATCTGTCATCACTCATTTTTAGTTTTCTCGGAGATATAAAAGTAATAACGGGGCACTGTTTTCGAGAGTACGTTACTTAAAGTAGGCGTGGTTCTGGTAGAGGGATTTAGTGACCGCTAAATCGAGGTTTTAGTGTAGTTTTCTACCCAAGCGATGAAACGACAGTTGCCATGTTAACTGTTCAGTCGATCAGTTAACAATGGCAAATTTCAACCGTCTAGCTTACGATGCTTTTCATTCCTAATGCACGAACAAGAGGCATGTTAGGCCGAGAAGGAGGAGCGAGAGGAGCTCATTTTATTTGAGTGGGATAAAATGAGTTTCTTGTTGGCCCTAGAATTAACATGAAATTATTTTTGATCGTTCAGAAGAAATGAAGTCCGTTCGACCCGACTTCGAAGAATTATAGCGTCGTGTTCGTGCATGTGGGATGAAATAGTACATTGTGTGACTAGTGGTGAAGTTTAGTGATTTCTCGAGAATGAAGTTCACATGAGAGAAACTTATGTATATATAATATGTAAATACTTTTCTGATATTTTTTTTACAAAGTTATCTGATATCTATATAAGTAAACTTAAAAATACTGAAAATATTTCCCATAACTTTTTTTTTAATTTAAATTTACTGTCACCTAAAATGGTTGTTATGATGTGATATAAAGGCTAGAGAAAATGTTCCTTTTTAAACAAGTGCCATTTGGTCAACCTGTATAAATGAGGCTTACGTAAAACACTTTTCTCTGTTTTCTTATTTATATATAGGGGAGGCCGGGGCTAGTTGTAACAATTTTCAGAAAAATGTATATATTGTGAAATGTATCAAGTATTTTGTAACTATTATTGCTTTTATCGATAAAGCAGTAATTCATACAGCAAATCAGAGCAAAAGAAATATCCAATAGTACACCTTTTTCTTACAATTAATGTTTTTTAAAAAAAAATTGACTGTTACAGCTTGCCCCGCGCTGGGGCTAGTTGTAACAGCAATGGGGCACATAGTAACAATAATAAAATCATACAATTCTATTATTGTTCTCGAAAAATAAGTATCACAATAAGTTTTTTACAACATCTTACTGTAATAAAACACTTTACCGTCTTTCAACTTCCCAATTAAAAATAATAAATAATAAAATTAAAACTGTCAAATCAGTGATTTTTTATTTCTCATCAAATCTTCATTTTTTAACTGTTTCTTATCTGTTTATGGCAAATTTGTAAATGAAAATCTTGAAATTATGTTTATTTTATTATTTAACATGGAAATCACCAATTTCAACTTAGATAAGAAAACAATAAAAAATTTTAAAATGTTTTTAACTGTTTCAATTATAAAAATTAATAATTAAAGTCCTTATATTAAGTTGCAATGTAGCTGTAAGCAATATTTTCCCGATGTTGATGTTCACACTTTTCCGTAGCGAGTTTTAAAAGTTAGAACTCTTTATTTTTAATTATATTTAAGGTTATGTTTGACACATAGAAGGAGCTGTGAGAAAAAGTATTAAATTTAATTGCATTTTTTCTTTATTACATTCTTTTTATTATAAATTCACAATTAGGAATTGAAATAAATTAAAAATATTAATATTATTTCATGCAATCTTACCAGGTAGTTACATAAATATAAACATTATGCTCGCGAAGCATGTTACAACTAACCCCAAGAAACTGTTACAACCTGCCCCAAAGCACGAAGGTTAGGTTAATTGTATTTTTTAATATTATTTTGTTATTTTCAGTAAAATTTAATAAAGCATAGTAAAGACAGATATATTTAGAATATTTATGTTCAAAATAGAGATAATAAAATAATATTATGTATTAAAAAATCAAAGTTTTCGAATTTCATTTTTCCTTGTTTACCTGTCGAAACTGACGCATTTACAAAAAATCTCTTATTATGCTTTCTGGTAGCCTACTGGTAGTTTTTATCTATTCTCATGGTTCTAATGATAAAAAATAGTCGAATACTTGAAGTCATAAAGTCAAATATACTGTGAAAATTGAGTGTTACTTCTTACCCCTGTTACAACTAGCCCCGGTCTCCCCTATGTGATGCGCCCCGAAGAAAGGTTCATACCTTATTAGCAAAAAATCGATTTTTGGATTACACAGCCCCACAAAAAAAAAGTGTCATGTACTTTTGACCGGAATACCTTAGCCCTATGTATTTTGACGCGCTGAACACGAATCCGAAGTCCATTTTGCTCCATCACGTTAGGATTTTTTTCTAACCTCAAAATCAATAAAATGACACTTTTTGTTCATTAGCATGTGAACCCGACTTAACATTAATACATGCCTAGGGCGAATAGAAAGCTTGGATTGTGACCTTTAAAACGCTTTTTTAAAAATTGTTCTATGATGATTTTTAACGAAGTTATGATGTTTTATTTAAAATCATTTTTTTTCATTACGCCATACCACATCAATAATTGAAGTGTTATTTACATTTGGAAAAAATTTATATTTTAAATAAAACATCATAACTTCGTTAAAAATCATCGTAAAACAATTTTTAAAAAAGCGATTTAAAGGTCACAATCCAAGCTTTCTATTCGCCCAAGGAATGTATTAATGTTAAGTCGGGTTCACATGCTAATGAACAAAAAGTGTCATTTTATTGATTTTGAGGTTAGGAAAAAATCCTGACGTGATGGAGCAAAACTGACTTCGGATTCGTGTTCAGCGCGTCAAAATACATAGGGCTAGGGTATTCCGGTCAAAAGTACATGACACTTTTTTTTTTTGTGGGGCTGTGTTATGGTTGATTTAACTTCATTAAGGGTTCCTTTTTCATTATCAGAAGTCAGAAAATGTTTTCATTGAACATTTTTCAAGTTATGACAATTTAAGCATCACCGGTTTGTACAAATTACTATGCTCGCTTGCCTTTTCTTTTCGCTCTCCTGTAAAATGACCATTTTGCTTCTAAGGTACCTTTCCTCGGAGCGTGTCACATATGTTTTTATTTATATAAGTGTGGATAACAAATAGATACAATTTTATGTACCAGGGAGTCAAAAAATTGACTACAGGTGGTGATATACTAGAGGCTGTGATTGATGCGACAATTGTTCTAGAAAATTCAGAATTAACAAATGCTGGATATGGATCAAATTTAACTTTTGATGGGAAAGTTGAATGTGATGCCAGTGTAATGGATGGATCAACTTTGCACTTTGGAGCAGTTGGAGCTGTTAGTGGAATTAAAAATCCAATAGAAGTTGCAAAACGCCTTTGCGAAAATCAATCCCTTAATATCTCACATGGCAGAATTCCACCCAGGTAAAATTGAAAATAAAAGTTTATCACAAATCTGTGATTAAATTTTTAAGACACAGTGCAATTTTTTTAAATTTCTATTTGTTTTTATTTTGTGAAACAGAGGAAAGGTTGAACTATAAAATAGTGTACTATTTTATTTAAGTAACAAAATTACATTTTTAGTATTCTCGAATCATGGCCTTAGAAATATGAGGATGGATCATACTCATGCAAAGTCTATCTTGTTGTTCGTAAGGGGGAAGGTATATTATGTTCATGATTAGTGCCAAAAATCATATTTTTGTGTATTGCTAATTCCCATTCAATTTTAGCGTCAAAATGATTATTATAAAAAGAAAGTGTATAATAATATTGAGTAATTTAAAATAGATTCTTATAACTCAAAAACAGTCTAAAATACGTCATCTAAAAAATCTCGTTTTCTTCTCGATTTTAACCAAAAATCTGCATTTTAACCATTTTTGTCTAAATTAGTTTTCGAAAAACTGTCTACAGAAAAGTTAAACCAGACTAAATTCTTGACAATCTAAAAAATACAATTGCTATACCTATATTAAACCTATCAACAGTTTAGTTCAACCCGTGTCATGAATTCCTTTGATAAAATTGAGAGAAGATAAGGTTTGAAATGATGAAATGAGAAGAAATATTTTAAGAGGAGGAACTACCCTGTCGATAGACGGGGCTGAAACGGACTGGTGAAACGGCACTCACAGATAGGTGCCGTATTAATCCCGTTTTGCAGTTGTTTGGTACCTAATTAGGACTTGGAAACTTACCTGCAAAAGGGTAGATTTATGACTAACCCTCATAAAATTGAAGGATTAGTACCTATTGTTTCAAAATGTTTAATATATAATTAATTTAATTATAATTATATAATTAAATATTTATTTTAACATTATATTTATTTTTTATGAACTTAGATTATTTTATGCATTTTATTAAAAATATAACATACTCTTTGGCATCTAAATTCAAAAATGCTATCCATTTTTTCTTCACAGTAAAGGTTTGCGATATAATTTATAACTTTTGCAAATAAAATTATTTTATAATAAATTTTAGATATTTGTAATCGTGAAACATCACATAGATTATTCATTTTCTTTTGTAAACATTAAATTATTGAAATTGTGAATTTTTTTGGGTCATTTATTTAATATATGTGACGCTCCGCGAGAGAAGGGATCTATCGCTGAGCAAGCAAACTTTAAAGGACGGACGGACAAAGAGGAGACAGAAAAATTGAGATTTTTAACATGCCTATGTTTGAACCTTCATAACAAGAAAACTAATTGCAGAAATCAAATTTTGATTTTTGGAACTCAAAAGGCAACTCAAAAACTATCAATTAAGAAAAAAAAATGAAATTAATAAAAGCCAATTTCATGCGATAGTCGTTCAAAAAAAATCCAAAAAATGCGATACACTTAGCACGCCTAGGTTTGAAGCATTTTATAACAAAAAGTGTGATTAATAATTTTTTTTTTTTGAAACATGGAATTGAAAGAACAACTCAAAAATTATCTTTTAGCATAAAAAAATGAAAATTGATTTTTTCCGCGATAGGTTCCTTCTCTCGCGGAGCGTCACATATTTATGGCTTATTTCAAATTTTACTCGCATATAATCTAAGTGACGGTTTGTTGGCCTAGCATGTCTTTAACCCTTATGGAAAAATGTTATATGAAAATAATGACAGTCGTGTTCGTCATTAATATGCGTGTCATTTTTTCGCGACGACACAAGAAAAATAACACAGAAAGAATGACATGTCAAAGGATAGATAAAAGTTCCACGATGCACATTTGTATTCTACGTATTCTACAGCACATACAGCTGCGCAATAAATTTTTGTCCTTTCCAAAGTGGTGCTTAATGTACGTTTATATAAAATGGTTATAAAATAAATAATAGAAAAAAATTTTTTAATGGTGCATTCTTTGCCATTTAATTTTTTCTGTGCCATTTTTCTTCTAAGGTCGCGAAAAAATAACACGAAAGTAATAGAATGCATCCGTGTCATTATTTTTATGTCACACTATGTCACACTTTTCCATAAGAGAAAACTATTGTTAAAGGACTTTAAAAATGGCTACAGGTGTGTACCCAGTTAGTGCGACTGAGTAAGACTGGATCCAGTCCATTAAGGTTCAATTTCAGTCCCACTCTATCGACAGAGTAGGAGGACCGTCTTATTCTCACATCTCTTCATTTCTTGGATTCCGTTTTTGACGCATTAGATACAATAGGATTCTGTTTACAGAACCGTGCGCAAGATTTGCTTCTCAAAAATTAATAAAAAAATTAATACTTTATCAATAAGGTAGATAAAAAAATGCATACAGTCGACCATCCCAGTAAACTCGCTCAACGCGGTAAAGGGCAACGTTTTTTTGTAGAATTCAGATTCCCCTACTATAGCTACGCTCGCTCGCTGTCGAGCGTAGTTAGACTTTGCTCGAGATTTTGAATACATAAGTTCTTAAATTTGATTAAATTGGGGGTACAAGTTTATGCGTCAAGTTGGGAAAGCGGCATTACTAAATGGGGTTTACTGGGATGATCTACTGTATAATTTTTTAAAATGTAATTTAAAACCCTTACTTATAAATCCTCAGCCAAGTGAAACTAGCAGCCGCGTCCAGCACCCCTCCATAGGCGTCCACCGCTTGAATTTACACACGCGGCCCCTCACCCAGAACACGCAGGAACTTTGCGCAAAAACGTAAATAATAGGTGTCACACTTCATCACAAACAAAATAAAACTAAAATAAATATTCAATATTCCTAAGAGCATATCCCCAAACCAAAACCCATGTTTAAACAATTTAATTTGTTATAAATAATACCCAGCAGTCAACATCGAATTACAAAAAAAAGTGAATTTTTCAGAAACACTGAATTAAATAACAAGCTAAGGGGGTAGAAAAGGACCAAACTTTTTTGAGATTGAGACACATTGAAAAATAAGAAAAAAATTATAAACAATGTACAACACCCGTCTAAACATACAAAATTTCGGATTTTTCACTAAAATTAAGTTTAAAAAAAATGTAGGGGGGTAGAAAACGACCAAACTTTTTTGGAATGATTGAGACACATTAAAAAATAAGAAAAAATTATAAACAATTAAAATTGTTATAAACAATTAACAACACCCGTCTTAACATACAAAATTTCCGATTTTTCACTATAATTAAGTTTAAACAAAATGTAGGGGGGTAGAAAACTACCATATTTCTACAAAATCATTAGAACGCATCCTCAAACATAAAATATTATTTAGGTAATCAAGTTAATTTGTTATAAATAATACCCAGCAGCCAACATTAAATTGCGAAAAAAGTGAATATTTCAGAAAAAGTTAATTTATAAAATACCTGTTGCGGTGTAATGTATTTTATTGGTGGGTTATTGTAGTTTCAGGTTATTATTAAACTTTATCTTTGGTATTGTATTTTGTTGTAATTAGTTTTTTATACCTAGGATTGTGAAGCAAATGTAGCTGAAATTGTTGTTGAAGTTGTATTATTTATTTAGGAAAATGAAAAATGGAATGTATGTGATAACTATTTTGTTATTTCAAGAAATTTAAATTTATAATTATTGATGTTCTCTTTTTATTTCTCATGGTGTAACAGCTGCGTTTTTAGTAGTTAAAATAATTATAAAATGCTGTAGTAAAATGCGGAACTGGTAATTCTATTCTTTAAAAAATCAATACAGGTGTTGCGATTGGATCGTTGATTTTTAATACAGTTTTAAATGATGTAGTGATGCGCAAAATTCTATGGTATTGTCAAAACCTGATGGTACTGTTCTTGTTATATTAAATTGTTCTTTAACTGACGGCAGCGGCCCGTATTGTTTGTTTTTAAATTTTTTTTTAGGAACATCTTATCTCTATTATCAAAAGACTTGTTCATGATTATTAGCTTCATAATCCACCGACGCACCATATTCATGTCTTCTTCTGTAAATCTTATGTTCTGTCCAGTGTAGATGATATAAAACCATACGCAAACATGTGCTCCACAATTTCCGCTACTGTTTACGAGACTTTCTTGTTTTGGAATATCCGTTGGTGCATAGATTATCCAGTCTGTAGATATGTGCTCTGTTTTATGCGTGTATTTGACAAAAGCACAAATTTTGTTTATCCAGGATGCGATGGGTTTTCCATGTAAGCTGTCTAAGTATAAAATTTCTTTTTTGGGTACTACGACAATGAACAGTGACCGGTTCCGTAAATTTTTTCATCGTGAACTGGAAGAATCCAAATGGGGTAACTCTGTGGATCGACAGCAGCACTTCATTTTAATATTTGGAGGTCATTGCCTCCAAAAAGACTGTTGACAATGTAGTATCCAAGATTGAGAATATTCGAATTATTATTTATGTTGGCAAGCAAATTCGGAAAAGCATCTATGATGCAATCGTCGATGTACCTGGTTGGAAGTAACGTTTCCAGAGACTTTTTGTTTATTGTTATTCCATTGAAGACTAAATCATTTGCAATATTGAAATTCATTTTAAAATCGTGACAATCTGTCCAAGGTTTCGTAGAGCGTGATGAATTCGTTCCTAATTTCGCAGCGACAACACTATCTTGCAGTTCTGGAATTTTAGTTCGTGAACAATTTTTTAGGTCATCTTCAATCAAAGGCTCTTCTTTTATTGTAATACTCCCAAAGTTTTGATTTGTAATATTACTTGCGAATTCAGAATTACAAGTTTGCATCGAGGACTTCATATTTCCTGGATTATTTATTTCCAGAATTTTTCTTTTAGATCCGAAGCTATCCCCAGATTCACAATTTTCAGTTAAGGAAGAGTTTTCAGAATTGCCTACAAATTTAGACATTTCAAAGTACCAATTGTGTCTTCGTTTACCCTTTTTCTTAATCAATTTCGTTGGAAGAACCGAATCTTTTTGGCCTGAATCTACGGTGCCTTGCATTTTTTTCTGTCGACCGTCCATTTGCCTGGTTGTTTACAGCCCATGAATCACTTCCTTAAAACGACCATCCCAACATTTTTCATGCCTTTGAATGAATCTTGGAATCAAGATTTTGATTTGATGCTTATACTCGATGTTTTTGACGCATCCAAACCAATTCTCGATTCCGTTGTTGCAACTTCGTCTTATTCCGTACATTTGGATCACCATTCCAGATACTAGAGGAAAATAGGGTAAAATTTCGTTTAGTAGATACTGCAAGAACTGAGGACAGTGAAATTCATTCTTTTTATTAGCGGTTGAGAGATTGATTGATCACAGATTGTCACTTTCAACTGTTAAAAACACTTGACGAAAATAGTAGAAAAACGGCGATTTCCCACGTTGCATATTCGTTCGAAATTCATTCTTTTTTATTGCTTCATTAACGTCAGATACTGCCGATGGGTCAGAATCAAATTTTAGACTTTTTCCTCCAATTTTCTTTATAAAATTTTTAGCTTCTTTTACATGTGAAGTCTCAAATGAAGCTCCAAACAGTATCGTGGCTTGCTTAAAAATTATAGAAGCAGTTTCTAAGTCTGTGGAATGAATAATTCCGGTCATGACATAACTGGCATAAACCATTACTTCGTCTTTCGTGGAGAAACCTCGAATTCTTCTTTTTGTTCCTGCCATGAGATGTGAAGAGCATATGTGAAGTACAGTAATGAGTAGAGGAATGTCTTAATGCGCGGGCCACTTTTGGATAGAAATAAAAATGTGTTTGCAACTGAGTTAAAAGAATTAATGTACTCCGTTAGATAGCTAAAGGTGTTAGCTAACTAACGGAGTACATTAATTTTTTTAACTCAGTTGCAAACACATTTTTATTTTTATCTAAAAGGGGCCCGCGCATTAAGACATTTCCCTAATAATTTACTCATATCTGCAGCTTGCACAGCGTCCCATACATACTGTAAATATTGACTTATGGTCATTTCGTTAAATGCTTTTAATGTAGCTTGTATTTCTGCCATACTGAAGTCTGTTTCTATATGCTGTAAAACTGGTGTCTGTGACTTGTCAAGTGTCCGCAATGCATCAACTAACGTTTATAGTATCACAGTTAGATATGGTACATTGTGTGCCGTAGAAATAAATTCCATAATAGGTAAAGGAGGTTTTGACTGACCCGATTCTAAAGTTTCGCTATCAAGAAGAAGAGAATAATATGGACGCTTTTGATTTCCCGGAACATCAGCAATTATAGTCCCAGTACCGTCTAAACAGATTGGAAAATATTTTTTTTTCCTTAAGTCAGTTATGTATAATAGAACTTTCTCAGTATACATAAGGATGTAAAATGGCTTTACAGACAATACTTGAATGAAACCATTAAAAAAATTCCTTTTATACTTTTGATCTTTTTTGTATTCATTACGTAGTTTTTCCATAAAATAATTAAAATCTTTATCGAGATCATATCGCATATTTCCTTCGCTCGATATTTTTCGCAGAACCACATCACTTGGTGCGTTGTTTCTGTTTCCTTGTGCAAGCACATGCTCAGGAACTTTAGATAGCATAGTAAATTTAACTATGCTAGGAGGAGATTTGTCTAATTCCGTTGTTAACTTTTCTCTTAATTCTCCACTTATAAAGCGCCTTCGAATTTCGCCATTGGTATGATTGATTTCTCCGATTCTGTGAACTAAAACTTTTACACTCTTGTTCTCTACTAGGTCTTTGTAAATGTTGAAATGATAGTCTGCGCATAATGAGTGAGTACAGTGAGCTTTAGCATGGAATATACGCATGTTACTGTTTGCACAACCTTCTGGTAAAGTGTGATATTCAAATGCTAGAGTACAAATGTCATTAACGGTTTCAAAGTATTTATTAAGGTAATCTGTCCAACCTCTCTTCAATTTTTTTTTCGGATTTTTATACTTCTTCCAAAACTCCCAAGGTAGTTCTAATTCGAACTTTTCTTCTTCCACTAATGATACTTTAAATTTCTCGGGTACTTTAAACTTTAGAAAAGAATCTGTAGTTTTCGTTACTGCAATACGAGAGCTAGCGTCACTTGGCCTTTTATTGTCCAGAGACATTTCTGAAAGTGAATTAAAGAAAGAAGTATGTGTTAACTGCTTTTGAAGAATTAAAATATGTATGTTTTTATACACACAAAAAGTTGTGCACAGCAAAGATGCCGGTCATAAATTACGTAAGGCTTCAAGGAGGTGGATGGGAAAGCTACTTCTTACGACCAGCAGGAAAAATGGCGCTAAAGTATGGAATAACCGCGTAAAAAAAATTTCAGGCAAGCCTGAATTCAGAAGTGGGCCTAATCTAGAACGGCCTGATCTGCAAACTAGTTTTGGCTCAGCTCTGGTCCTGATTAGGATGGCCAGAATAAAAAGTTGGATTGTCTTGATCTGGATGGCCAAATTTGTCCCAACTCTGGCCCTAATTAGAACTGCAAAAATAAAAATTCGGGAGCTAAAAAATTAATATTCTGTCTGTGTGTCACAGGCTATACAGAATATCGTTTAAAAATTTAACTTTTCTAAACAAAATAGTTTTTATAGAAATGCTAATAAGATAAAACAAAATGATTGAGTTTTTATGCTTATTATTTTTTGCATATTTTATTTACCGAGGAATATCAGACAGACAGTAAAAACTACCTTTCTGAAATAGAAAAAACAATGTTTAATATACTGTTTCAACCCTAGAAGGACTAACTGGGGTCATTTTGTACCCCACGCGAAATGTAAAGTAGGCTTATGACACATACAGTGGCAATTTAGGATGGGGACCCTAACCATAATTCAATTTAGGAACCTGACAATTGATTTTAGTAGGTTAGCGCGAATTGCGTGCGCAAGTCTCTTTAGTATGCAGTTAAAGTAAGTCTGGGGTCCCAAAATACCCCAGTTAGTCCTTTACGTTTCAAAAAAGTCAGGATAATAAATTTCTGTTTTTTTATTAAAAACGATTTAATTGAACCTACAAAGCAAAAATGTAATGACTATACTTGTAAAAAAAAGTTTTTTTAAAAAAAAAAAAATATATACATTACCGTCGGAAATTGTCAGTCCACCCATTTTTTAAGGTTTGAAAAACATCTTTAAACGTACAAAGTACAAATATTAAAATTTTTCTGTGTTTATTTCCTTAAAGTAGATAAAATTTTGAGGAAAATAAGGCCTGAGTGAAGTGAGTTAGTCAATTTTTCTTTGAAATATGTTTAAAAATGTTGAATTTTTAATGTTTTAGAAAAATTGAAATTACTCTTGAAATAATATAGGTTTTTTAAAGTTTCTATGCTTGTTTTAAAGAAAATTTGCTGGAAAATAAGACTGTTGCTTAGGCATTAATGTGCAATTTTTTTCCTAGCATATGCAAGGCTCGAAATTTGGACCAAAAAATATAAAAAAATTATTGTTTATATCTTGAGATCAAATACAGCTATATAAAATATACCAAGGTCATAATTGTCAATAACTTTCGGAAGGAAGTAATATAATATATATATTGGAATTTTAAAAATTATTTTTATGTCAAAATAGTGTCTTCAAAATTTGATAAATTTTTTGGTCAAACTTCCGAGCCTTGCATATGCTAGGAAAAAAATTGCACATTAATGCTTAAACAACAGTGTTATTCTCCAGTAAATTCCCTTTAAAACAAGCATAGGAACTTTAAAAAACCTTTATTATTTCAAGAGTAATTTCAATTTTTGTAAAACATTAAAAATTCCACATTTTTTAACATATTTCAATGAAAAATTAACTAACTCACTTCACTCACGCTTGATTTTCCTCAAAATTTTATCTACTTTAAGGAAATAAACACAGAAAAATTTTAATAATTATACTTTGTACGTTTAAAGACGTTTTTCAAACCTTAAAAAATAGGTGGACTGACAATTCCCGACGGTACTGGTCGAGTCCATACCAAGTAATCACACCAATTTCAGTCATATTGAGTAATATTTACGAAATTGATATTTTGGGTTCCTTTAGGAGTAAAAAAAATAAATTTTAATTATTTTTAAAAAATTCAAAATATTTTCGAAAATATTCAAATTCGAAATTTTATGTACTATTTTTTTTGTGTTATCATAACTTCTGTAATTTTGAAGCAATTGAGATAATTTTTTTTTAAATTACTCGTATTTAAATACTCTTTCAAGAAAAATTATAATAATTAAGAAATTGTTTATAATTAAATTTTTATTAAAAAAATTAAATTATTTATTTAAACAAAATCTAAAGTATATCATCGTTCTTTTTCAAAAAATTCATAAACATAGCCTATAATGTGCTTAAAAATTTAAGCCAAAGAAAAAGATGGTATGTATTATAGTTTTTGAGAAAAAAATTATTAAGTTATGCTAGCGCGGCGCGGACCGGTGTCACCGCTACTCAACGCGTAGTTCCGTAGTAACCGAAATGTATGTATATTTTTACATAATGTAAATATAGTTAGTGTATTATATTTAAATTATAAGCTTCAGAAAGTCACACTGATCTTTTCATAGTACATGGACATCAAACTTTAGAATTAAAAAAATCGGAGAAAATAATTAAAGTAAAAAAAAGTAATTAAAAAATTGGTAATTTATAGAAAAATAATAAAAATAACTAAAAATTGGGAAAATTATTAAAATTTAAGAATAATAATTGAAAATTTGTTAAATCAATTGAAAAATAATTAATATAATTAAAAACTGGTAAAAATAAGTGAAAATAAGTGAATAATTAAAATAATTTAAAACTGAAGAAAGCAAAATAATGGACTGGTAAAATTATCAAAATTCGCGATGTTCAGGGGTGTTAATTTTTTTTCTTATGCAATTTTAGACCTAAAATTATGGGGTAATGTCAAAAATAGAGAAACAAATAATTTGCGGAGTTTGAGAAATTTATTCTAAGAAAAACTTAAATTTTAAAAATTAAACCTCTTTCACAATTTTCATTTTTTCCATCGACAATTTTTTTGTGGGATTTTTAAATGATTTTCTACAATCCATCGTATGGATTTTGAAAAATAAAATTTCGAAAATGTCCAAAAAAATATTGTTTTTTAATTTTTATGTAATACCATAATTCTACATCTTAATTGATGTAAGAAAAAAAATGACACCTCTGAGCATCAAAAATTTTGTTGAGTTAAAATTTCACCTATCTCTCCCCTTAAAGAATGATAAAAATAGTTTGAAAATAGTTGAAAGAAATGAAAACTATAATAAATTTAAAAGATGACAAAATTTTATAAGGAGAAAAATGATTAAAAATTTGAAACATAAAGTATGAAACATAAAATTTGCTTCTGAAGCAGAATGGCACTTTTTTGCTACATCACATGGTAAGGGACCATGTGATGGCATTGGTGGCACTATCAAAAGATTAGCGGCTCAAGCAAGTTTACAACGACCATTAAACAATCAAATTGTTACTCCTCTTGACTTATACGAGTGGGCAAAATCCAGTTTAGAGAAAATTAATGTAGAATTTTGTAATTACGCAGAATATGAAGCTGAAAAACAATTGTTAAGTGAAAGATTTAATCAAGCTATGACCATTAAAGGTACACAAAAATTTCATTCCTTCGTACCGCTTGAGAATAAAATTGAAACAAAAATTTTTTCAAATTCTGTGCACAGCACAATTTGTAAAATAAAAAAATAAACATGACGATTAACTGTATTTATATTATGTAATAATATACATACATTTCGGTTACTACGGAACTACGCGTTGAGTAGCGGTGACACCGGTCTGCGCCGCGCTAGCATAACTTAATAATTTTTTTCTCAAAAACTATAATACATACCATCTTTTTCTTTGGCTTAAATTTTTAAGCACATTATAGGCTAAGTTTATGAATTTTTTGAAAAAGATCGATGATATACTTTAGATTTTGTTTAAATAAATAATTTAATTTTTTTAATAAAAATTTAATTATAAACAATTTCTTAATTATTATAATTTTTCTTGAAAGAGTATTTAAATACGAGTAATTTAAAAAAAAAATGATCTCAATTGCTTCAAAATTACAGAAGTTATGATAAAACAAAAAAAATAGTACTCAAAATTTTGAATTTGAATATTTTCGAAAATATTTTGAATTGTTTAAAAATAATTAAAATTTATTTTTTTTACTCCTAAAGGAACCCAAAATATCAATTTCGTAAATATTACTCAATATGACTGAAATTGGTGTGATCACTTGGTATGGACTCGACCTACTGTATTAAGGAGGTTCTATCGTAAAGAGAATTAACATTACCATTTTCATCAAATTTGGTACACTGATAGACAAAGGTTTTATAATGATGCAGTTAAAATTTTGAGACTTCAATGTACTTGTGAAAAAAGTTATAAGCGTTTTTGTTTTTTAATATTTTTGAACATTTAGCATTGAGTCTTATGGGAAATCAGTAGTTTTTCATATATATTTATTTGCCACAAAGTATTTAGCATTACCAAATTAATGAAACTTTTTTTAATACATCACAGATGTATAAGGATTAAATATCTGATGAAAAAAGTGTCATTATGTACCTGTGAGAGTTGCAATAAATTAATTTGTACAAATATTTCACGTTTTACACGATACAGTTCAGACGTTCTGACATTTTAAAATGATGATTTTGATCACACATGAAAAATAGTCATATTTAAAAAGTAAATAATGTAAATAAAGTTAATAAATACAATTGTTTAATTATATATTCGTAAAATTAAATTTAAACCTAACCTCAAAATAATGGTCTCTGTTTTGACTAGTACCGTCATACCATAGAACCTCCTTAAGTAGAAATAAAATTTTTTTATAGTTGATTTTGGTAAATTTCACATGCGTAATTGTTTATTAATTATTGGAATTTCATCTATTCAAATAATTATACTTTTTTCAAATAATTCAAAGGTCCATAAAAATTTCTTCAAACATGTCTATTCAGCTTTTAAAATCCACAGGATTTTTCTAAATTGGTCAATTTGTTGAAAAACTACGATATTTTTTGTAAAGAATGCCAATTTTGAGAAAATTTGGTTTTTTTTTGTTTTTACAATATTTGTAGATTTGTTTTTATAGTATTAAAAAATAAATTACACCATCTTGTTCCTTAATAAAAAACGAGAAAAATTCACTATATAAAAGCTGTTTTTGGTAAAATGCAAATCTTATTTACACGTTTAAAATCTGGGGGAACAAAGGACCCCAGTTAGTCCTTAGAGGGTGAGAAAAGTAAGTTAGTCCTTCTAGGGTTAAAAAGAAATGTCAAATTTTATTTTTTATAATATATGATATTAGGGTTAATTTTTTTTAAATGATTCTGAATGATATTTTTTAATTTTATAGTTAAAATGTATCTAAATTTTAATTGATCATTTTGTTAGAAAACGGGTTTTGTTGTATCGGGTCGCTCCAGAAGTCTCCTAAAAAGTTCTATAAGTTTTTTAGTTTTTCCAAGACAAAAAGTCGGAAATTTTCAGGAAAAAACATTACAATTCTGGAGTGGGCTAAATTTGGTGCAGCCAGAAGTAAAATTAGGCGAACTATTCTAGGCCAAGTTTAGCCCACTTCAGGAAAATTTAGTGAATCCATGGAAAAAACATAACACTAATAGGAGAGAGTCGGCCAAAATGCCTACAGTAAAGTTTGGAGCAAAAAAAAGTATTTAATTATAGTTTTGAAAAATATAAACCATCAAATATTTAGAAAAGAACCTTTAATAATATAATAAGGTAGTCATTTTAAGTACTTATTTCAGAAAAAATAGAAAAAATAGTTATTTAAATATTGATGTCAAAATTTGCCATTTTGACTCACGACAAGGTAAATTGCCTGTGCACAAAAATGTGGAAAAATATGAATAAAAGTAAAAAATTTTTCTTTATGTTTTCTGTAATCAATTATCTTGTCAATATTAAAAAAAGAACTAGCTTTGAATACAAAAATATAATCTTTTTATCATAAAACTAAAGTTTCAATCGAAAGCAGTCCGATAGAAAATGGAAATAAAATTGACAACAAATAAATAAAGCTTCTACAACTGGTTAGGCCAGATCTGGCTATGATTAATTTTCCATACGGATTGTGTCTTACATGGAGGGGGAGGTGGGTACGTTAAAATTTCCAAAAAAAGTCTTACGTAATTTTTGAACAGTGCGCCTCACCAAACTCAAAAATTTTTTAGTTATGACATTGCAAAAAGCAGCCATTTTATTATAAAACATATTTGTAGTCACTCTTAAGATGTTTCCAAGAAGATAGCAAATTAATTGTATCTAAAGTGAGAGAGTAATTGTATTCAAAAGACAAAAAAAAATAATTTTTTTATAACTATTGAGAATAAATTTTAGTTTTCGTATTAAGAGTAGAAATTTCAATTGTAAAATAAAAAATAATAAAGTCTGAAGAATCAGTTTAAATAATAATAAAGAAGAAAGCTTAACTAATGTCATTAGGATTAAAATTTAGCGCTATTTTGACAGTGAATAAATTTTTTTATCAGGTTTGTATGTTTTCATATTTATAACCTAAAAATGTGACACGTTACTATAATGCAAGCGTAATTATTATTTATATTCAATGTTTTCTAAGTCTAATATATTATTAACATTAAGCAATTAATGTGAACTTTATCTATTTGTACATAATTATTCGTTATTTGATTCATTTTATATTTTTTGTTTGCTAACGTTCAGCTTCATGAACGTCATAACCAAATATATTGCTCGCAGGAAAAATACATGTCGCAGACAGATGTAACTAATATTATTCTTGGAATATTTGACAAAAAGGAAAATTCTTACCTTCTATAATACTGTGTTCCACAAACGCAAGATACCCGTAAACTTTTATTTATGAATAATAAATAAAATTTGTGTTCAATAAACGTTTCTTCTTCTTCTTCTTCTTTTCTGTTTTAGGAGTTACTAGAAAGTAACTATAACACAATAATTAATAGTACCAAAGTCAGTAGTAAAAGTCTCTAGAATAATAATCCAGAATATCCAATCAAAGGAGATGTACGGTGAAATCCAGAGTTCCGAAGTTGCGCAACTTTAAGTTTATGACGTAGATTGCGTAGTGTATGTTCCGATTCCTGGTGAAATCCCATCAAATTGAAGCCAAAAAAACAGCCCAATTGCATGCAGCTTAGGGAAAAGAATAGAAGGAGGGAAATTTAACTTGAAACATGAAAGAAAAATAAGGAAATTCATAAAATTCACAAAAATAAAATAAAGTATAAAATAAAATATAAATCGAACAATTTAGTAGTAATAGTAACTGTAATATTAAATGATATGATTATTGAAAAAAGATTAAGCATAAATAAACCAAATTAATCCAATTTAATTCAAATAAAAATATCCCCAGACTTAAAAAATGTTCCCAAAACAAAAACAAATTCACGATCTGGGTCAAAAATCAGTGAATCCATATTAGGATCATGAGGATCAAAGTTAGTAATTCTCGAAGCAAGATAGGAAAAAAACTCCGGCCTAAAGTCAGACAGCAATGGGCAATCTCTCAGAATATGCATAAACGTTTTATATTTAAAACCACAATTACATTCCAGTGGAGAATCCCAACCCAACCGGGAAAAAGGCTTAAAGGTGATAGTGTGTGAGATCTAATTCTCGAAACAAGACTGATAAATTTTCGCGGGGCGATAATATTATCAAACCAGGGTCTCTTTGACTTAGCAGAGATAAACGAATAATATTTATTATATAAAGCTTGAGGTTTCTTTACAGGATCTATAAAAGGCCAAGAAAATCCAATCCAAGAATTATGTTGAGATTAAAAGAATCTCTTATAATCTGTAGCTGGGACATTTTTAAAGTTACCAAAACTAAAATTTAGCGACAATTTAGCATATTCATCTGCAATTTCATTACCTGAAATGCCATAATTGGCAGGAATCCACATAAATCTAATTTCTTTGTTATAGAGAGACTTCAATTTATAAAGCAAGGAAATAATATCAATTAAAATTGAACTCATAGTTTTATTGAAAAATTTATCTCGAATTTGACACAAAACAGAATATGAGTCCGTCATAAAAATGACTTTATCTATCCCTTCATGTCGAATATATTTCAGAGCAGAAAGTATATCATGTAATTCACAAGTTTCAACCGAAGACAGGTCGTTAAGTCTCGAGGCAGATTTAATATTAAATTCCGGAATAAAAAAACTACAACCGGCTTTACCGCGAACAGGATCAAAGGAGCCATCAGTGTAAATAGACGTAAATCCAGGGTACTGATTCCGCAAAATATCGAAAAGTACAGTATCGGGTTCCCCACCAGATTTGATTTTAACTCCGGAGTCAAGATCAATGCCAATATCAACATTCAGCTCCTCCCAGGAGAGATCAAGAGTATATGGCTTACTAGTTTTACTCAGGTGCGAAGTCACAGCTTCACAACGCTCAAATGAATGTAACAGAGAAAAATTGCTAATATAAATTCTTCTCGGTTTAAATGTAGCGGACTTCTCACTCAAGAGGGACAGTCTGGGAATCAGTGAGCTCGATCTCCATGACAAATTTCTTAAAATAAATCTGTTACTCAAAAGACCTCTCCTCAACAACAACGGACATTCTCCCGACTCGGACAGCAAAATCTCCGTAGGTGTAGTGGTCATGCAACCGAGAACCACCCTCAAGGCTGAATATTGGATTCTATCCAAAATTTCCAAGCTCGAAACAGATGCCATTTCGAAGAGCTGAGAGCCCCACTCAAGGTGAGCTCTTACCAAGTTTCGGTAAACAGTCAGTAAAAGGGAAGGATTTACTCCCCAAGTTACTCTGGCAATAGCCTTCAAAACATTGACTGATCTAGCAGCCTTTGATGCGACGAACTTAATATGAGAGAGCCAGGAGAGCTTAAAATCCAAGACTATTCCAAGATACATAAGTTGCTTTTCAACCTTAATTTTATGACCATAAAGTTCAAGAAACAAATTGTCACAACTAATCTTCGCTCTAGTAAATACGCACAACTGAGTCTTCTGAGAAGCAATTTCAAGACCCCTGTTTAAAAGCCATGGGGACAAAGCTTCAATAGCCAATTTTATCTGTGTCAAGGCCCGTCTTATATCTTTGAATCGAATATAGATGATTAAATCATCAGCATACATTAAAATACGTATATGTCCAGGAAAACAGAGTATTATTCTTCTCAGAGCCACATTAAAAAAAAGCGGAGAGAAAACTCCTCCCTGTGGAACACCAACACCAGAAGTACAAAAATTGGATGAATCAGAACCGAAAAAAAGATGTCTTCGAGAAATAAGAAAAGAAATAAAGTTAATAATATTTGCCGGTGCCTTGAGATCAATCAACTCCTTATATACAGCAGAGGGTAATATATTATTAAATGCACACTTTATGTCAATTGCCGCAACCAGGGTGCCCTTACCATTAACAAAAGCCTGTTGAACATCAACAACAAAATTAGAAACACAATCCAGAGCAGAGACTCCAGGTCTAAAACCAAATTGAATCCTGGGTATCCAACCAAATCTTTCACTAATACTCTCCAATCTACGCTGAATAAGCCTTTCAAATAGTTTACAGATAGTTGAAGTCAGAGAAATAGGACGAAAGCCCTTGTCTGAAGGCTTAGGTATAAATACCACTTTGGTTTGCCTCCATTGAACTGGGAACTTACCCGTAGCAAAAAATCTATTAAATAATTCCAAAAGAATTTTACCAGTTTGTAAAGAAAAATTTCTAATAATTTTGTACGTAATCTCGTCAAGACCGGGGGAGGAATCTCTCTTGCATTGGGAGAGAGCAAATAAATACTTATTCCAAGAAAATGGAAGGTTCATCGAATCGTCCTGAACGCCAGTCAAAGGAACCGTCGGCAAATCAGATGGAGAAAACTCAGACTTAACCAATTCATCCCTTAGTTCTTTTAATATTTTAGAATCCGGATCATTACAGGAATTTGATTGTATAGGAGCCTTACGGCTGCTAAAAGCATGGATCAAATTCCAAATCTTTGATAAACTCTGGTTGGAATTGAAAGATTCACAGTGAGATTTATAGGAGGAAGACTTCTTCTTTTTCAAGAAATTTTTGACTTCCGAGTCGAGTTTCTGATATTCGAGTCTCAACTCTAAAGATTGAGACTTCAAATACTTCTTTAATAATTCTCTTCTCGATAAGGCAGCCTTATAGCATTCGTCATCCCACCAAAGGGGTTGTACTTTTTTCCTCACTCCTGACCGGGCACGAGGATAATAAGCCCCGGAAACCAATAAGCTAGATTTAACGCTTTCAACAAATTTCGAATAAACCTCCATGAGATCCATCTCAGATATTTCAGAAGAAAAATTTGCAACCTCCAAATCAAGCAATGTTCTGAATTCCGTCCAATCAACATCAATTAGATTTAATCTTTTAGAGGCTGATGAAGCAACTTCAAATGGAGAAAAACCTAAAGAGGCGGCAACTAGCACATGACCAGAGCCGTAAGAGTCCGAAGTAACTTCAACTGATGAAATATGTCTGATTAGGTTCGAGACAAAAATCAGATCTAAATTGTTATTAGTACGACCGAGGTCATCGACCCGTGTCGGAATACAGTCGTTGAGTGGGACAAGACCAGCAAACTCTATAGCAGCAGAGAGGTGAGCCCCTCTTAGAGATTCGAAATTTGAACCCCACATCCAAGAGTGTGCATTAAAGTCTCCCATCAAAACAGTATGTTTATTAAGATCGAATTGCTCAAATAATAAAGACCAGACATTCTCAGGTATGACAGTTCTTGGAGGAACATAAATTGAAATGAATTGAATTTGTCCCGCTGATGAATTCACAATGGCACCAACTACATCCATATACTTAAGAAACTCACCCTTAACTTCCAAAGGGGACGACACAATATCCTTATTAATAGCAAGAAAAGTACCACCACCAGCCCTTGAATCAGGACGATCGTAACGATAAATATTAAAACCTCTAATTGACCAATTCGGACATTGAGGTGTAAGCCAGGATTCGGTAACCAATAAAATAACCAACTTATGCATACATAGTAAAGATTCAACTTGGAATTTCTTTTTAAAGATACTACGTGCGTTCCAAGTTCCATATCTTATTTTCAAGTCTGAAATAACCATGTTTACCAGCTAAAAGGTTAATAATCCCAAAAAGAATTCGTGAAGAAAAACAAAAGAATTAAAATAAAACAAAGAAAAAGAAAACAGAAATAATATATGATAATTATCTATAGACAAAAGAAAAAAAATAAAAATAAAAACAAAAACAAAAATGTTTCGCGAAAATTCCCAAAAGCGAAGACCAAAGGATAAGGGAGATAAAGATATATAAAAAATAAATATAAATAAAAGAAAAAATTCTAATTTAAATTAAATTTAAATTAAATTTAAATTAAATTAAGAAAATGGACCAAAATCCAAAAAATATCGGGAAATAGAAAGCAAGTCTAGAAAATCAAACTACAATCAAAATTCCATAATCTAAGTGGCTCCAGTATCAAAAGTGAAAATTTTCATTAAACAAAATTTTACGCAAAAGAGAACCGTTTGTCTCAAATAGATAAGATTATTAGTCACAATAATCAGCGAGAACAAAAAAAAAATAAAAATAGTAAATAACAATTATCTATCGCCAAAAACAAAAAGAAAAAAATTATAATCAGAGAAACTAAAAAATTCTAATTTGAGTTCAAAGAAAAAAAAAAAAGAAAATTTGCATTAAACAGAATTTTTACGCAAAGGAGTGATGTCGGTCCTTTAAAGAATCAATGAAATCAGATGAAGACTTATTAAGAAGTAACAAAGCATCAATTGCAGCTATCGAGGATTCGTCAATCGCAATCTCGTCAGAGGAGGATTCCACAAATCTCTCCTCCACGGATTGCATCAAAACTTCAACATCAACCTCCGACTGAGTCTCAGGAAACCCCGAGCACTTTCCAAGAACAGGAATCTGAGACTCAGGCTTATCAATTCGATCAACAACTCCATCGACACAGTCGGAAGCCACTACCGCACTATCTGAAAGACCCGAAATCGGAAGAGGGACTCGGAAAGTCCCCCCCTCCGAGCCCGAAGATTCACCCTCCAGATCCGAAGATGATCTCAAATCCGTGAAGTCAGATGAGAATAAGTCATATTTCTTTTTCTGAAGGAAGGCAATAGCCTCATTTCTATCCAAATTCCTTGGAAGCTTGATCTTAATTATTTCAAATTCTCGTTGATAAATTATACAGGCAGTCGAGGAGGCCAAATGCGACTGCTTGCAGTTCACACACTTGTTTGCAGATAATAAGTTTCCACACTGCAAGGAAGCATGTCTCTGAGCACAAAACTCGCAGGCCGGGTGAGCCGAATTACACTGCACCTCAGAGTGCCCAAACTTCTGGCAGCGATAGCATCTTATTGGTTTTGGAATGATCGGAATCACATTCACTGATACCCCTCTAACGGAAATAGATTTTGGAATAAATGAACAACTGAAAGTGAACTCAAAGCGATTGGAAGGAGAATTATCACGATTTAAACATTTCCTGATTTCTACAATCTTTGCCAGAGAAGAAGGCTCAAGACTCTGCATTACATCGTGGACCGTTCTGTTGGAATCAAATTCTCTGGAAAAACCCCTTTTCCTAACATAACCCTCAGGTATATATACATCGTAAGAATCCTGAACTAAGTGTTTATTGTCCAACATAGCATTGGCATCTTGCCATCTTTCCCAAAAAACCTTAATCTGTTCTTACCTTTTTTACTGATCTTTCTTGAGCCGACAACAAAACCATCAACCAGTTCAGCGATACTAATAGGATCAAGTTTTCCCAAATTCAAGCCATTCCTCAGACAAACGACATCTACCACGAAGGGGGGAGGAGAAGTCGAAGAGTATCTCAAAGCAGTAGAGAATGCTCTTTCACATCGCCAATAATTATCAGTATCATAAGATTTCTTTTGAGAAACACGTGAAGGCAACTCACCACCCCGAGCTACAACAGCGGGCTCAGCAGTGGCAGAGGAAGTGCCAGGTGCAGAAGGCAACGAATCGGTCTTCTGAGTATTGATCAGAGCCTGTTTATCCGACAATTTTTCAGAATTAATAGGAGTAGATGTACGTGTGAACTCTGAAGGATCACCAGGAAGAAAATGCTTTGTCGGATTAGAGGCCGAAGAAGATGCCACAGAGTTATTTTGTGATTGCACCACAGAGCCAATTGGGGAGATAGTTTTCCTTTTATCAATCTTAAAAGAAGGCAAGGAAAAATAAATTACTTTGTTGAGCTGACTGTTACTTCCACTAGTGGAAGGACGGATGGGAGGAACAATAACCTTCGAGCCTCCAGGTCCAGGTTTTGGGCTGGGTTGGGACTCCACATTCTTTTTATTAGAAATTCTTCCCCTGCTTCTTGAACGACCCCTTCCAGGAATCGAAGTCGAGGATTTATCATCCGATCTGTCAGAAGATCGCCCATCTCCGCCCGCACCCAAGGACGTGTTAGTAGAGCTCATGATATCTAAAAAAAAATTAACACCTTAGTCCAAAAAATTGAACAATATTATCAATAAATAATGCAAAGAATAAAGAAAGAAAAAACAAAACAAGCACCTTGCTTATTCCTTACTTCAAATTAGAGCCACTTAAGATTAGCAAAAATTAGCATAGCATAATACAAACTATAAAAAGGAAGAAAAAATTAAAAGCATAAAGTAAAATATTTACTCGAGCAATATAAATTAAATCAAATCAATTCATTTAACCAAACTCCCCGACTAGAATGCCATCATTTCTCAATAAATCAAGCGGAATTACAAAATAAAATTCCAAATTGTAATATAAGTTCTACTCAAAGAAGCAAAATTAATCTATCATATAACAAGTAATTATAGATATAAATCATAAAGGAAAGATAAAGGAGCTGCAGAATGAAAATAAATTGTCAAGGTCAGCCGGCAAACAAAAATGTCCTTGAAGCAGTTTAGAGGCCAGAGTACAGTCCATGTAAAATTATTGCAGTTATCTCAGCAAGCTTCCATAAATTTAAAAAAAAAGCAGCAAACTCCATTCAAAAATAAAAAGTAATCAAATACCTTGAATGCTAGTGATCTTATTGCAACCAAACTGCAATACGAAGATTCTTCAATATAACGTAGCAAAGTCAATATCCGAATTATTGATAAATCATTAGATAAAAAATTCATCACATGAACAAAAATTAAGTGTAGTTAACTCAAAAAAAACTGCATGTAGCTTTAGAGACCGGCACTAGGAATTCACTCACTCAAGCAAAACCAAAAAGTTCTGAAGTTTAATAAATTAAATTAAAACGAACAAAAACAAATTCACCCAGAAAACCAGGCAGAGAATGAGAAAATATTTTCTGATGTACGAAAAAACTCAACAATTTAACATACTGAAAGAAGAGATACGGAAACGTCCGTACACCTCCAGGCTCGGTCAACTCGTATAGAAAAAAGTGGTAACGATTTACGCCATCTGCAATGGGTATAGGAACTAAAAAGGTGTATGTGTGTTGGTTCCTATGTGTGTGTACTGTGTATTGGTTCTGTATTAGTACAAACTGAAATGGGAATGAAAGCGAAGAAAAAATCAAAATTAAATTTTATAAAATAATTGTAAAGTATTAAATTAATTAATTTAATTCAATTAACTGAGTGAATTAAATTAACACTTTATAATTATTTTTTAAAATTTAACTTTGATGTTTTTCTTTGCTTTTATTACCAGTACCAAAAATTAAACATCCAGATTAAATAGAATAAAATAATTCTATGGAGTTACATTATTTAATTTAATTAGTTAATTAAATTGAATTAATTAATTTAACCCTTTATAATTATTTTATAAAAAATCATATTTAAATTTTATAAAACAATTGTTAATTCTTAAATTAATTAATTTAATTTAATTAACTAAGTGAATTAAATTAAATTAATCAAATTAACCCTTTATAATTATTTTTTAAAATTTAACTTTGATGTTTTTCTTTGCTTTTATTACCAGTACCAAAAATTAAACATCCAGGTTAAATAGAATAAAATAATTCTATGGAGTTACATTATTTAATTTAATTCGTTAATTAAATTTAATTAATTAATTTAACCCTTTATAATTATTTTATAAAAAATCATACTTAAATTTTATAAAACAATTGTAAATTCTTAAATTAATTAATTTAATTTAATTAACTGAGTGAATTAAATTAAACTAATCAAATTAACCCTTTATAATTATTTTTTAAAATTTAACTTTGATGTTTTTCTTTGCTTTTATTACCAGTACTAAAAATTAAACATCCAGGTTAAATAGAATAAAATAATTCTGTGGAATTATTCTAATTATTGTATACTTTTAAGTTAATTAATTTAAGAGTTTAGAATCATTTTGTGCAATATAACTTTAATTTTTTATTTACTTTCATTTCCAGTACCAAAGAATGAGAAAAAAGTGTTAAAAATAATAAAAATTTGTCAAAATTAAATTTTTTTAAATTATTTTTATAAATTTCTTTTTATTTAAGGAAAAATGAGAGTTCATATTTGTTTGTACATCTTACAGAAAATAGTTTTATTGAAGGATGTTAATAGAAAATTTACATTAAATTTGAAAATGTTTTTTTTTATGCAGAGACGCAGCTCTTTTTGCACAGGCTTGAATGACGAGGTCATTGGTTTTGCATTCTTCATTAATTTCATAATTTATTTTTCCTTTCAAAACACTGTTCAAAAATGCACTAATTGATTGAGCATACTGATCGAAGGTCAAATATAAAAAAATAGTTATTAGCTCACTCTTATGTAGTGAACACTTAATAAAATCAGAGTTCAGCTCTTTCCGAAGTACAGGTAGAATGATTGAAGTTAATCGTATTTCGTGCAAAACGGGACTCTAGATCCCTCGAAGAATTTACTTCACATCTTTGTGCATTTTAGTAAAAGGAGAATTTCTTTTATTTATTGTTAAAAAAGATAATTTACAATCCTTACAATCAATAATGGATGTCTGCTTTTTAATAATGTTTCGAAATAAAAGAGAAGAGCAAGTGGAAACAGTTCCTTTTTCCGGAATGGAATCTGTTGTACACCGTTTAATTTTAGTGTTTACTCTTTTATTAAAATCAGTTAGGGTAGTTGACGGTTCTATTAAAACATCTTTTAAAGTGTAGGCAAAATTTCTCCCATCTTCCGAACAATTTGCCCCTTCTGAATGCGTTTTTGAGAAAGTATTTATAACTAATGATTTAAAAAATCCAATAAATTGGAAGCAATTTGGCTTATTGTTTTGTCCAAAATCCCTCACTCGTGAAAAGAAATTCTCCAAGGGATCTTGATTCAAATTTTTTGTCTTTAAATTTTTAAAGCCAATGGTTTTCAGTTTCCTCCATAGTAACTGAACTCCACGCATTGTAAAGGCTAAATTTTTTAATGTAGGTGGCCGATTCTTCGTTTTTTCCTTAGTCTCAGGGTCCACGTATCGCATTCGTTTTAACGTAGAAATAGCTTCTCCGAACAACTCGTCGTGGAAGCTGTTGTCATTCATAAAAGTTCTATGGGGGCTGTTGTCTTCTTTTAAAACTTTGATATTAAAGGCATCTGACACTTTGTTAAAAAATGATGTAACCCAACCAGTGAAAATTCCTTCTGCTGGAATTTCTCTATCGCCAAGTTGCGTTCTTTTCACTGTAAAAATGAATACATATATATATATTATCTTCTTATTTATTGTTTTTATTTGAAATAAATGTCCGTAAATTTATTTATTAATGTCCATGACAAATTTATATTATTATTCTTCTATTACTTTTATCTAAATTTCTTATTTTTGCAATAATATATTAATTTTCAGATCTTTTTTAATTTCTTTTATTTATTCAACATAATTTATTTGCTTTTTATTAAATATTTTATTCTTCATTATTTTTTTTTAATTTTGTCATTTTGAAAAATAAATTAATTACAAATAAAAATTTCAAGATTTTGTATAATAATTATATTTTAAGAAAATAATTTTTTATTTAAATAAAAAGAATACGACTTAAATAAAGAAAATATTATTTTACGTTTTTTTTTTACAAAATCATGATTTTTATCAGGCTTGCACGAAACAAATAAATTTAATAATTTTAATTAAATTCTAAATATGTATTTTTCCATATTTACCTCCAGTTCCAGCAAGAGCCGCCAATCGGCCTGTCACAGTAGAACTCAGTACTTGCATCGCGTTCTTGACTCTCATCTTTTTAATTTTATTAGGGTAAACATGTCTGTCCGTGAGTTTGTGAAGGTTTCTTTGAAGCTGCATTCCATACACATCAATCTCGTAAATATCGATAATGTGTTTCCACGATGCAAATTTCCTATCCTCCTTCTTCTTTAATTCAGAACAATCGAATTCTAGGTCTTTATCGAGGAGATTATTCCTGATACATTTGATCAAATGTGGAGGATCAAATAGAGGTATAATTTCCTGATCGTTAATTACGAATGCTCCATCTGCAAATATTATAGTAGTTAATAATAATAATATTTTAGTACACAGTATAATATTAATTAAAGCAATTAAAAACTTTAATGACCAGATTTTTTTAATGTTGAGGAATAAAATGGCTTAATTGGTCAGATTAGTTCTCAAAAAACTTTTTATTGCCAACGTTTCGAACTGGTACCAGTTCATCTTCAGGGCTACAAATAATTTAATAAATTAACTAAATTACATAAAAATTACATAAAAATTACAAAATTAAATATATAATCCTTAGAATTTAAGAGCTACATACCATTTATAATTAAGTTGGTATGTAACTCTTAAATTCTAAGGATTATATATTTAATTTTGTAATTTTTATGTAATTTTTATGTAATTTAGTTAATTTATTAAATTATTTGTAGCCCTGAAGATGAACTGGTACCAGTTCGAAACGTTGGCAATAAAAAGTTTTTTGAGAACTAATCTGACCAATTAAGCCATTTTATTCCTCAACATTAATTAAAGCGTTATACTTACGTCGTTCAACAAATTCTTCACCTTTCAACTTCTTTGTTTGAAGAAGCAGTTCGTCAATAGCAGATCTGTTACTGGAACCTCGATCGCAAGCAGTTGCGTACACTGTTAATCCTGCGTCTTGTACAGCACTAATAACCTCTTTTATACAATACAATAATTGAGGTGTAGTAGTTTGTCCATTACAAAAGTTCAAAGAAATTGGGACAGTGTCTCCGCTGTCAATGAACCGTAACATAAAAACCAGGGCGTGATCTGCCATTTTGTTGCTTCTCCTATTTCCCCAGTCTTCAAACCCTAGGGACGTGGACCACTAGCGCCATCTGCATTGGGTATTGAACTAATATGCGCCCCTCTCTTCCCCTTTAGCCCCTTTCCTAAGTGCTACATTTCGTCATTTCTTTCTATAGGAGTTGACCGAGCCTGGTACACCTCAGCCGAACCGAATGCTGTCTCAATAAACGTTTCGCTTAGCCCACTAGGGATTTCGACTGACAAGCTCGTCCGCAAGGCGTCAGCATCTTCGCTAGATCTTTAAAGCGCACAATTTAAAAATAATTTATTGTTTAATGTGATATCAAGAAAATTATAAACTGAAATAAATATATCAATATGTAACTAATAATGATATCTTATACAGTTTTCAAAATAATCAATCTTTGTAGGTCCCTGTCGAAAATCTAGTCAACAATTGTATGTTTTATAAATGCTTTAAAATAGTTTTATTTTGCTTAAACATGGATGTCCGTGCTTCCAAATACCATCAAACACGCTTCTATAATTGAACGCAGTATGAACACGGCTTTTACGTAGAATATTTTGTTTGGTGTATGATTCACAAAACACTATGAAAACTATTTTTCTACAGATAGAAAAAACACCCATGAAACATTTTTTAAAAGAGACTTCAGAGTTCGTACAATGTTGAAAAACTACAATTTCACAAACTATTAGATCTTTCACAAAGTACATAAATGTAACTATTTTACGACACACTTATGTATGTTGTTACAATGTAACTAAACACGATGTCAACAGCTTTTAATAAGCAATAAATCAGTTACGGCTGCCTGTGAACTTCATGTTTAAAGAACACATTTTAAACAGGAAATTAAAAGTGTTATCTGTGTTCTGCAACATTAGACACACACTTTGTCAAGAAGTAAACGAAATACTTTAAACTTTATACCAACATGCATTGGATGTTTGTATAATATTAAAGAAACATCATGTTACAACTTGATGTTGTCATTCAAACTTTACATGTCAACATCGTGTTTTGAGAACATGGTTTTAACAGATAGTTGAAGTTTTATTTGTGTACTGTATAACATTAATCATACACTTTATTATGAAGTAAATGAAATTCACAATAAACTATGTACCGACACATATTTAAATGTTTGTATAAGGTTATAGAAACATCAAGTTCACAACTTTTGTTATTCAAAATTATATGTATGTAAACATTGTGTTTTGGAACTTCTTCTTTTTCAATAAGAAGAAGAAAAAGAAGTTCCAAAACACGATATTCACATGAACAGTCAGCTTCTATTAAAGATATATAAAATTTCTTTCAACCAGCGATACCAAATTAGGAATGGCCAGACCCCACGCTCACAGAAGTTAAGCAAGGTCAAGCGTGGTTACTATTTAGAGATTCTATGGGTGACCATCTCCGTGATATCGCTACAGCCTAGGTGTTTTTCAATGAAATTTGAAATATTCTGAAATAAAAAGAAATATGTACGGGGAAAACTTGGTAGTGTACAACAGTTCTAGACCTTCAGACCTTCAAAGGGAAGAGTTGAACCAGTGAAAAATAAAACTGAATAAGAAAAAAATTGTTTTTTTTTTATTTTATAATTATCTTTTGCTTTTGGTTCAATAAATTAATTTTCTTAAATGATTTATCTATTTTTGTGCATAAAATAAACGTTTAATTGTTTTAACAATCTTAGAACTTTCAGTTCTAGTCACGAGAACATCCCTAAAACGATAATAGAACATGCATCTTTGGAAAAAGTAAACATTCTATTTACGATCATACGACACACATTAGACACTGTAATAGTAGAGAATCAATGTGAAGAAAGTGTTAAATGTGTGTTAACATTATAAAATAAGTGTTCAAAGACTGCTTCTACAATGTTTCACAACTACTATTCAACATACTTTTCGTGTATCTGGAACACATTTCTCACAAACAACTGAAATGTAAGAAAGTGTTTATGAAACACTAAAGCGTTCCAATATACATGGATGAAACACACTCAATTGGGTTTCTCAACACCCAACTTACACCAAGTAAACACTGAACAAAACACTCTTTAAACATGGTTCTCACATTATATTTTTGACAGGGGTGTAATTATTCGTTAGACAATTTCGAAATTTTTAGGTTAAGTTGCGAGTAATTTGAATACTTTTAAGAAAAGATTTCAAAATTGTGGTGTATGATTTGCGATTATATTAATAAGCTTATACTTAATTAATTTTAATCATTAGACGCACATAAGAACAACATTGTTCTTTATAAAATAAAAAGTAAAAAGTTTTTTAATTAAATATAATGCGCCAAAAGAAAGCAGCTGTTGTGCTGCCCTCTGGGATGAGATTTACATAATATATCAGTTTTTCTGAAAAATTAACTTTTCGTAATTTGATGTTGGCTGCTGGGTATTATTTATAACAAATTGAATTGTTATAAAGAATGTCAAACACCCCTCTAAACATATCAGATTTCGGATTTTTCACTAAAATAAAGTTTAAAAAAATCTAAAGTTATAGTAAAGGACCAGACTTTCATGAAATGATTAAGACACATTGAAAAATAAGTAAAAATTATAAACAATTTAAATTGTTACAAACAATGTACAACTCCTGCCTTTACATATTACATTTCGGGATTTTCACTATTATGAGGTTTAAAAAAAAGTAAGGTGGTAGAAAACGACCAAACTTTTCTAAAATGATGAGAACACATTGAAAAAGAAGAATTAAATTATAAACAATTTAAATTGTTATACACTACACAGGAAAAAATAATTCAATAATATTTACTGAAGAAACTCAAGAGCGGTGGATATGAGAAAAAGTCGTGAGATTTTATTAGCAATTCCTTGAAAAACTACCGAACACTTATTCTAGAAGAATAAGAATTAAATTCAAGAAAGCTTCTCTAACTGTTATGGGATTTTACCGAAGTACTCCAGAAGTTAAAAATTTTTTTAATTTTTGAAAAAAATTTTCCTCTATGAGTACCCGAACTCAGTTCCTCGAGACTACAAAATCTCCGCTTTGTCCAACTGAGCTAGGTACGCGATTGAATTACTGTACAGTGAAAACATACTTAAGTGAGACAAGCGCTTGGTCACTGTACTGCGTTTTCCCGAAGTCTTCGGTAACTGTCCAGATTCGATCTTTCGGTTGCGCGTCATGAAAATTTATTTTGGAGACTTTGTAGAAATACTTGAAAAATTAGAGGATACTTATTGACTCTTTTGTAGCTATTGCCGAGTTTTTCTCATATCCACCGCTCTTGAATAAATTCGGTAAATTTTCGTGAATAAATTTTTTCCGTGTAGAACTTCCAAAGCTCACTACACGCGCAAAATTATGCTCTGCTCGTTTCTTTATTTTCTAATTGTCAAATTTTGTTCTTTACTAATTTTTTTAATTTGACAATTTCGTAATAAAAAAGTCTCCAATTTTTCTATTTACCAGTTAACGAAATTTTCTATTTTGTTAATTTTGCAATTTACCAATGTAAATTTATTTCAATTTTCCAATAACCACTTTTCCAATTTTCCAATAACCAAATCTCCAATTTCTTAATTTACAAATTTTTTTACACTACCGTCGCCTAATGTCGGTAAGGCCCCTTTTTCGTGACACCAAGAAATCAGTTATTTTTTAAATTATATTTATTTAAATTTATTCTTTTTAAATAGTTAATACATTTTTAAATTCTGCAAATAATTATCCCTAAACGAAGGGATTTGTTAAATTTTTAAATAAAATATAACAAAAATAGTGAAATTTTCAATGTTTTCTTAAAATTAATATTATTTCTGAATATTCTTTCTTATATAGGGCAATGTGCAACACCCGTCTTTACTTATTAATCATTGCATTACAGATTTCGATTTTTTTAATTTAAAATTGTGATTACAAAAAAATCTAAGAGGATAGAGAAAACCATGTAACGTTCTTAAAATGAATAAGAGACATTCAAAAATGTGTAGAAAAATATAAACTAAGTAGATTGTTATAAACAATGTCCAATACTCCTCTTACACAGTAGACTTTGTTTTTTTTATTAAAAATTCCTGATTTAATTAAATCTAAGAGGGTGGAAAACGTCTATACTTTGCTAAGACTATTACGAGATATTAAAAATATGAAATAATTTATTAGAGAGTCAAGTTGTGGCTCTGTTTCTATCTTTGTGGAATTGTAAGTGAAGAATTCAACATTTGAGATTATAAACTGTAAAAATTTCGTACAATAAACATTTCTGGCAAGTATTGCTGTTGCCGGATAAAGAAACGTCTCTTTGCCACCGATGTTGCGGCTAGGGATGTGCATTAATAAATGAAAATCGATTAACGATTAATCGATCGATTATTTCAATGTAAAAATCGATTAAAATCGAATAATAATTGAATAATATTTGAATTTTGTACACATAATTCAATATTGATTACGATTAATCGGAGGCAGTATTCAGTTTTCGATTAAAATTGAATACTATTTGCACATCCCTAGTTGCGGCGTTGTCCGATTCTCACTACGGGGAAAAGGACGTTTTTATTTGAGAATCATTTTTTTTTGTTTTTTTTTTAGTTTTTAATTTTTTAATTTTTTTTTTTGTTTTTTTATTTATTATTTTTTTGTAAGTTTTTAATGTTTTTTGTATTGAATAGATGTACATTTCAAATAAGCGTTCAGGATGTTTTGTGTATATTCTTTATACTTCCATGATAGAGACATTTTTTATGACTTTGACGCAGAATTCATGTGTAGTTTTGAATTGAAAGGGTGGTTTGTTTTTCGAAGTTAACTTTGGTTTGAGTTTCTCAACCCTTCTTAAGTGTTTTTCCTTCTGCAATATATGTAGTTTATACCTGAAATCATCAAAGGGTTTTGTTGCTTTTAATGACAACATTATCCATGATCGGATTTTGTTCATCTCTTGTTCGCTGAATTTAACATTTTTTCCTGTAAGTAAGAGATACTCCCACATACATAGATGGACACCGCAATTCCCTCTGTTACCTCGATGCCCTTCTTGTTTTGGTATATCTACCGGTGCATATAATGTCCAATTTGAAAAATCGTATGTTTTTGGGTACGTTTTATGCATTGTGTTGCATATTGTGTTTATCCAACTCTCTTTAGGTATCAAATGTAGACTATCTAAACAGAGCATGCAGAGTTGACTGTGGATGATAACCATTAATGTCCAGTGTCTCTCTTCTAAAATTGGAAGAATACATACAGTAAGGACTCTGAAAAGCTGAACATTGGTTGTTGCATGTTAAAAAAATTTATCCCTGTAAAATTCAACCCGCTAGCATGAAAACATTAAAATAGGTGTTGACCAGGGGTCTGCGCATGCTCAAGGGAAAAGTGGCATCAAGCGCTAGCGCCAAAGGCCCAAACAACTCAAAGTCGTAGCTAATCCAAAAATTGTCGACAATTGATATGCGCGTATCTCGTGTTATCGGTGTTTTTAATAGAATAAAAATATGAATTGCAAAGAAAAAGATTATTACAAGTGCGAGAAACATACATTAAGTGATTATAGCGTAATTTGTTGTAAAGTAATGTATCTCTAAATCGGGGAATAATAGCATGATAGTATTCCGATAAAGATTGGTTATGTCTCACTTTGTTTACAAATTGTCATGTAAGGAAAGACAACAAACAGTGCGTGAAAAGTTAAGAATATTATGTGTTTAATTATAGTTTATTTATTCGACGATCCTGCAATATCTGGCTTGTAACTCAGCGCAGGTAATTTAAGAGTATAATAAAATATAAGTCAAAAATAAACTAGAAAAGAAACCTTAAACCTGAATACTTGCACGAACGATAAAATTGTCAATTGTTATTGAGAAATAATCTAGTTCTAATTTGAAAATATTACTTTTTCTTTTTCAGGTTCTATTGGCAGCTCTTTAACTGATTCTAATAAGTATAATTGTAGAAATGTGTGTATAGCTGGTAGTTGCATTGGTGCTGCTGCATTTGTCCTGTCAATTCGTTCATACTTAATTAAAATGCTAATTCTAAGTTATGGAGTATTAGGAGGTAAGTACGACACATTTTTAAAATTGATGTTATTTTTTATTTAATTAAACATTTAACTAAAAATGTGGATTCTCTTTTATTTTTTTAGGTATCGGCTTTGGTCCTATTTTATTTATTTGCCAGCTGTAGTTTGTATTACTGTATTACTGTAGGGTATTACTTTTAAACTAAAAGATCGTTAGCTGCAGGAATACAAATGTCAAGGAAAAAATTTGATTTCTGCTGGCCTTTTACTTGATTATGTGGTAAGAATAACAATTTTAAAATATCGAAACATTAAACTTGAGATAGGAGCATTTTTAGAGTTATAGTTTATTTTTTAATCTTTGGCTTTTTGGAGCATTAATGAGACTTACTTTATGGTTCAAATTCCAGATGGATTTATAAAATAGAGAATGAAAATGCTACTTAACATCGACAATGGCGTACACTTCTCAAGTTTCAACTTAAAGCAATTAGTGCCTGGTAAGAAAATTAACTTAATTTCAAATTTTTCAGTGATCCTACTCTAGTAACAGTTCTTTTTATCAATTTATATTTACAAATTAAAAAAGTGAATCAGAATTTTCGAATAGGAATGTTATGGAACACAAAGTTATTTTAAAATAGAACATTTTAATTGTTTTCATTTATACCCATATTATAAATGGAACTCCGCTGAATCCAGTACCAAGTGTGTCGAAACATCTGAAATGTTTCTTAAAAATTTAAATTTTTTGTTAGATAAATTAATTGAAATATGGTAACAATTGAACAAAGACACTTTATTACATAAACATTTACTTATTATAGTTGTTAATTTATTTATTTACAAGTATACGAGCTTACAAAATTAGAAAAATAGTAAATTAGTTGTTGATATAATTTTATTATGAAAAGAAACAGGACTTTTGATATCTACAACATATTTAATATCTTGTATGTTTTCAGGATGGAGAGAGAATAACGTTCATGACGAGCAAGTCGAGTTTGAGACAAGGAATCCCTAAAGAGAAGCCTATGATAGTTCCTCCTAAATCTGGCAAAGATAATAAAAAAGATTTCACTGACAGCTATTTTTAGTATTAGAAAGATAATGTTTGTCTTTTTAATTTTTTAATAACTTTTTTTGCCTATAGTTGGATTATAAATGTTGAAATTCTGAAAAAATGAGCCCGTAATGGTGTTTTGTCAATTTTTAAAACATATACTGTAAAAATAGTGTACATTGCACTGTTTTCTTAAATTTTAAATAACTCCTGAAATAATAATGTTTTTGTTCTCATTTAGAACATAATTTTTCATAAAATTCCATCGATTTATCAAGTTTTGAATAAATTTGGGGAAAAAAACAATAATAGTTTGCAAAAAAAGTATATTTTTTCCATATTATAAAAGTATACTGCTTAGAATGTTGAACAAAAATTTAATAACAGCAAATAGATAAGGACGATTTTTGTGACACAAAAGATTAAAGTTTTTTTTTTATTCTCGTTAAATAAAGTATCGCCTTGTCCAAATGAGCTCAGGATAAAGTCCTTTCGCCAATGTTTAAAACAAATATTAAAAAAATATTGAAAAGTGTAAATCTAATTTTGTTTAATTTCTGATAACTCCTTGAAATAATTGAAAATAAAATTAAAATTGGTTTAAAACTTTTTAAACTCTTGTCAAAATGAGTTCATGATAAAGTCGTTTTATCAATTTTTAAAACACATATTGAAAAAATAGTGTAAATCGCACTGTTTTCTTCAGTTTTAAATTACCCCTTGAAATATGAACTGAAACTGAAAAAATGTTAAATAAAATTAATTTTTAAAAGAAATGTTGAAGAAATAGTGTGGATCGCGTTTTCTTTTAATTTAAGATAACTCTTTGAAATAATTGAAAATAAAATTAAAATTGGTTTACAACTTTTTAAACTCTCGTCAAAATGAGTTCAGGATAAAGTCGTTTTATCAATTTTTAAAACTTATATTGAAAAAATAGTGTAAATCGCACTGTTTTCTTCAATTTTAAATAACTCCTTAAATTAATGCTTTTGTTCTCTTTTTAAAAGCAATTTTCCATACAATTTCATTGGTTCATCAACTTTTGAATAACTATTGAAATGAAAAGAAAATCTGTTATGGTTTGCAAAGAAAGTTTATTTTTTCCATTATAAAAGTATACTGCTTCGAATGTAAAACAATAATTTAATAACAATATAATATATTAGGCAACAAGGAGGTAAAAGCAACCATTTGTTTGCGCTGATGTTTGTGTACGAGTGACAGTCGAGGGCGAACTTTCCAAAGGCACAAACGAGACGATTTTAGATAACCTGATGACAGAGACTGAAAGTCATTGAATTGTTTGATTATATAGAAATAACGTCAGTTTTTAACCAAGGGCAAAAAACAGACGCGTCATGCATCCTTTTTTGTCTAAGAGTTAAAATAGACGTCATTTTTACACAATCGAACAAATGAGTGACTTTAAATGGCTGTCTGCAGGTATCTAAAAGCGACATTTTTGTGTCTGTGGGATAAAAAATAATTAAGTACGATTTTTTGTGAAACAAAAGACAAAAGATCTTTCTTTTTAATCTCGTTAAATAAAGTATCACCTTAAAAGATATTCAAATAAGTCACCTCCTCCGGTTATGCAGGCTCGCAAACGGCGCTCCACTCCTTAGCTTGTGACCTTCCTCAGCACTTACGGTTCTATATTTCCTGCAATCGCTAAAATGTTTTCTTTTAATTCTTCAATGTTGGGGATACGTTCAAATCTATATAATTTAGATTTCATGTATCCCTAGAAAAAGAAATCTAGAGGAGTGCAGTCGGGTGATCGCGGAGACCATGAAATTGAGGGGCTGAATTTCCCGATCCAGCGGTTGTTGAACATTTCGTTCAACCATTCTCTGATAAAACGAGCTGTGTGTGGGGGGGCTCCATCCTGCTGCCACCAAATCTCCTACAATGTACGCATTAGTTACATTAACTTTTCAAAATGCTTGACAACGAACTAAATTATTAAAAATGTTATTGTTTTTCTTACCACGTCCTCGTCGCCCAAAGCATTTGTGACAGCTGGACCAACTTGATTTATCAGCATCTCTTGATATTTTGCAGCATTCATATTCCCTTCAATGAAAAATGGTCCAATGATCTTATCGTCCAGCATTCCACACCACACATTTACTTTTTGTTGATATTGCGAATCTGTAGGTACAACTACTGACGGATTAGTTCGGGACCATGTTCGCAGGTGTTGAACATTCCTTTTGCCATCAAGCCAAAAGGAACATTCATCCGTCCACAGGATTCTGCGTTTCATTGACGGATCTCGCTGAAAACGACCAAGAAGCTGTTGGCACATCTCCACTCTTTGGGCTTTATCAGCCTCCTTCAAAATTTGGCCACTACGGACCTTGTAGGGGAAGTATCCGTGTTTTTTCAAAACCTTCAGGACTGAAGTTTTTGACACCCCACAATCCCTGGAAATTTGGGCACTTATTACGTGCGGATGAATTTCCGCGCAGCTGCAGATACGGATTTCCATTTCTTCCGTTAGAACGTGAGGCAATCTTCTTTTTCTCTGTAAAGCAATTAAAAAAACGAATTTTTATTCATAAAATTTGTCAAATTTTATAAAATTCCAATGAATTATATTGTATTTATTATTTTAATTATAAACTATCATTATATGAAATGAAAATGAATTAAAACTATCTTCGATTACAGAACTACCATTCTTTGTAACCATTCTTCAAATTAATTTAATCTACCAATCTTTTAAATTATTCAAAGGTACCATTGATTACTTATCTACCATTGTCTGGAAGTACCATTAATTAGAAAAATACAATTATTCCGCAAATCTTGGTACTTTCAAACAATAAATAATCAAATCAATTGTAGTTTTTTAATGAATAGTAATTCCAAACAATGGTACTTTGATAAATGGTACTTTTAATAATTTTATCTTTCACCTGTTGGTAGTTTCAAAGAATTGCAGTTCTTTAATAAATGAATTTTCCCAATAATGTTGGTTTTTCAATTAATGGTATTTACAAATAATGGTAGTTTTGTAATCAGTGGTACTTTTGAATAATGACACTTTGAATAATTGTGACATTAAGGGGAGACACCGGTGAAATTCAAACCCATCCAAATTTATGACGCACAGGGATGCGAATTTTTTTGCGTTGCTCTCTCACCTTAAATTTTGAACTTCTTTCGCAATTTTTTTATCGCTAATTTTTTACGGTTTGTTTTTGCAATTGTGAACAAAATTACGTATTAATTTTAAAAACTATTGATTTAAAACCCTTATAGAATTTTTTTTTAAATCTTATTACTGTAGGATAATTTTACATCCAAAATGATAACACAAAAAAATTTGTCACCTCTAAACAACGCGATTTGTGATGTGTTGAAATTTTACTGAAGCACTTCCTTAATAAATAAAGGTCACAATTATTGAAAGTACCACTATTTTTAAGTAGCTTTCATTGTCAAATTGCTATTATTTAAAAGTACCATTGTTTAAAAAAAATAACATGTATAGGTAAAGTTTTTTGAAACTACCTTTATTTAAAATTACCATTGTTTGAAAAAATACCTTAATTTTTTCTTTATGGTTTTGCTCACCTGTGGTCCATGCTGATGATCGTCATTTAAGCAACCATCTTGGTGATATCTCCTCAAACAATTATGCACAGTACCGATGGAAGGAATTGGCAAATCTGGATACTCAACTGCAAATAAATCAATTGCCTCCCTCATGCTGGATCCAGCAAGATAAACACTGACCAGAAACTTTTTATGCTCTAACGAATAAACTCGAGCCATTTTTCGAAAGTTTGATTATTTATTTTATCAAGAAAATTAAAAAGACTTGCTTTTCCGTAAATGTGATACTTTCGCCGAAAACGGGTGAAAACTGACCATTGGCAATGGGTCTACAACAAGGGTACCTCGGGAATACAGGCATGTTTTTTTTTGCTTGGTAGTAAACTTAAAGGATAAAGAACCATAAAACCCACATGTTCAAAAATTGTTCACTCCTTCTTTTCTACGTTCTTATCTCTTTGTATTCAAAAAGAGAAAGGAAAGCTAAACACTTTCAAAAAATCGAATTCATTTATGAATTTAATTTATAAATAAATACAAAAAAATTTAACTAATTTTTATTCATTTATGTTTTATATTCTAAAAAAATTCACTTTCCTTTCTTGGTATCATTTAAAACATAATTTTCCACAGAGTTTGATCAATCTACCACAATTATTACTGCACAAATTTTTTTTTATATTAGCAAAGAAGCTAAGGTAAGAACACAAAAGTTAAAAAAATCAAAGTTATTTAATCGGTCTAAAAAAATAACATAATAAAATAAAAACATATTTTATAAAGATTTTTACAAAAACTGTGCACAATTAATGTCCTAGATTTTTTAAAAACAGTTTTCTCCATAATTACAGTATTTAAATGTTGTGCTTTTTTAGAAATAAAGTTCAGCTTCATCACCAATGTAAGAAAACAATTGTGCAAAAAAATGGTAAATAGTTAAAATTTTATAGCAAATTAAATTTTAAATGAAAACAGAAACATACCGAAATCATTTTTATTTCAGGAATTATTTGAAATTTAAGAAAACAGTGAAATTTACACTATTTTAACAATATGTGTTTTAAAAATTGATGAAACGACTTTATCATGAACTCATTTTGATAAGAATTTACAAATATTTTAAACCATTTTAATTTTAGTTTTAATTATTTCAAGGGGTTATCTGAAATTAAAAAAAACATGCAATTTAAACTATTTTCTCAATATTTATTTTAAAAATTTACGAAATGACTTTATGCTGAGCTGATTTTGACAAGAATTTAAAAAGTTTTAAACCAATTTTACTTTTATTTTTTATTATTTCAAGGAGTTATCTAAAATTGAAAAAATGCGATTTACAGAATTTTTTCAATACTTGTTTTGAAAATTGACAAAACGATTTTATCATAAACTCATTTTGAAAAGAATTTAAAAAGTTTTAAACGAATTTCAATTTTATTTTCAATTATTTCAAGGAATTATCTAAAATTAAAAGAAAATGCGATTCACACTATTTTTTCAATATTTATTTTAAAAGTTGATTTTATTTTACATTTTTTCAATTTCAGTTATTATTTCAAGGAGTTATTAAAACTTCTAATATTATTTAAAAATGAAGAAAACAGTGCGATTCACATTATTTTCTCAATATTTCTTTTAAAAATTGACGAAACGACTTTATCATGAACTCATTTTAAAAAGAATTTAAAAAGTTGTAAACCAATTTTAATTTTATTTTCAATTATTTCAAAGAGTTATCTTAAATTAAAAGAAAACGCGATCCACACTATTTCTTCAAAATTTCTTTTAAAAATTAATTTTATTTAACATTTTTTCAGTTTCAATTCATATTTCAAGGGGTAATTTAAAACTGAAGAAAACAGTGCGATTTCCACTATTTTTTCAATATGTGTTTTAAAAATTGATAAAACGACTTTATCATGAACTCATTTTGACAAGAGTTTAAAAAGTTTTAAACCAATTTTAATTTTATTTTCAATTATTTCAAGGAGTTATCAGAAATTTAAAAAAATTAGATTTACACTTTTCAATATTTTTTTAATATTTGTTTTAAACATTGGCGAAAGGACTTTATCCTGAGCTCATTTGGACAAGGCGATACTTTATTTAACGAGAATAAAAAAAAAACTTTAATCTTTTGTGTCACAAAAATCGTCCTTATCTATTTGCTGTTATTAAATTTTTGTTCAACATTCTAAGCAGTATACTTTTATAATATGGAAAAAATATACTTTTTTTGCAAACTATTATTGTTTTTTTCCCCAAATTTATTCAAAACTTGATAAATCGATGGAATTTTATGAAAAATTATGTTCTAAATGAGAACAAAAACATTATTATTTCAGGAGTTATTTAAAATTTAAGAAAACAGTGCAATGTACACTATTTTTACAGTATATGTTTTAAAAATTGACAAAACACCATTACGGGCTCATTTTTTCAGAATTTCAACATTTATAATCCAACTATAGGCAAAAAAAGTTATTAAAAAATTAAAAAGACAAACATTATCTTTCTAATACTAAAAATAGCTGTCAGTGAAATCTTTTTTATTATCTTTGCCAGATTTAGGAGGAACTATCATAGGCTTCTCTTTAGGGATTCCTTGTCTCAAACTCGACTTGCTCGTCATGAACGTTATTCTCTCTCCATCCTGAAAACATACAAGATATTAAATATGTTGTAGATATCAAAAGTCCTGTTTCTTTTCATAATAAAATTATATCAACAACTAATTTACTATTTTTCTAATTTTGTAAGCTCGTATACTTGTAAATAAATAAATTAACAACTATAATAAGTAAATGTTTATGTAATAAAGTGTCTTTGTTCAATTGTTACCATATTTCAATTAATTTATCTAACAAAAAATTTAAATTTTTAAGAAACATTTCAGATGTTTCGACACACTTGGTACTGGATTCAGCGGAGTTCCATTTATAATATGGGTATAAATGAAAACAATTAAAATGTTCTATTTTAAAATAACTTTGTGTTCCATAACATTCCTATTCGAAAATTCTGATTCACTTTTTTAATTTGTAAATATAAATTGATAAAAAGAACTGTTACTAGAGTAGGATCACTGAAAAATTTGAAATTAAGTTAATTTTCTTACCAGGCACTAATTGCTTTAAGTTGAAACTTGAGAAGTGTACGCCATTGTCGATGTTAAGTAGCATTTTCATTCTCTATTTTATAAATCCATCTGGAATTTGAACCATAAAGTAAGTCTCATTAATGCTCCAAAAAGCCAAAGATTAAAAAATAAACTATAACTCTAAAAATGCTCCTATCTCAAGTTTAATGTTTCGATATTTTAAAATTGTTATTCTTACCACATAATCAAGTAAAAGGCCAGCAGAAATCAAATTTTTTCCTTGACATTTGTATTCCTGCAGCTAACGATCTTTTAGTTTAAAAGTAATACCCTACAGTAATACAGTAATACAAACTACAGCTGGCAAATAAATAAAATAGGACCAAAGCCGATACCTAAAAAAATAAAAGAGAATCCACATTTTTAGTTAAATGTTTAATTAAATAAAAAATAACATCAATTTTAAAAATGTGTCGTACTTACCTCCTAATACTCCATAACTTAGAATTAGCATTTTAATTAAGTTTGAACGAATTGACAGGACAAATGCAGCAGCACCAATGCAACTACCAGCTATACACACATTTCTACAATTATACTTATTAGAATCAGTTAAAGAGCTGCCAATAGAACCTGAAAAAGAAAAAGTAATATTTTCAAATTAGAACTAGATTATTTCTCAATAACAATTGACAATTTTATCGTTCGTGCAAGTATTCAGGTTTAAGGTTTCTTTTCTAGTTTATTTTTGACTTATATTTTATTATACTCTTAAATTACCTGCGCTGAGTTACAAGCCAGATATTGCAGGATCGTCGAATAAATAAACTATAATTAAACACATAATATTCTTAACTTTTCACGCACTGTTTGTTGTCTTTCCTTACATGACAATTTGTAAACAAAGTGAGACATAACCAATCTTTATCGGAATACTATCATGCTATTATTCCCCGATTTAGAGATACATTACTTTACAACAAATTACGCTATAATCACTTAATGTATGTTTCTCGCACTTGTAATAATCTTTTTCTTTGCAATTCACATTTTTATTCTATTAAAAACACCGATAACACGAGATACGCGCATATCAATTGTCGACAATTTTTGGATTAGCTACGACTTTGAGTTGTTTGGGCCTTTGGCGCTAGCGCTTGATGCCACTTTTCCCTTGAGCATGCGCAGACCCCTGGTCAACACCTATTTTAATGTTTTCATGCTAGCGGGTTGAATTTTACAGGGATAAATTTTTTTAACATGCAACAACCAATGTTCAGCTTTTCAGAGTCCTTACAGTATATCGTAATTTTTGGCTTGTACTTCTTTGCACCATGCTATTACATCTGCGTCACTGTACTGTGTATCTATAATCGAAATTACATGTTGAGTGTTAAATAGCAGGACGTTTGATGGTTTATATTCATGGATGAGCATTAATCCGAAGGCATCGACAACGTTATCCTCGAGGTATTCAGTTGGAAGTAAGGATTTTAAACAGATGTAGTCTATTAAAAGCCCTGAAATGTAAAATGCGTCACCTTTTTGTATCACTGGAAATTTGTTACACTCAGACCAGGGTTTTTCTGCTGAATCTGTTTTATATTCTTTTTTTAATTTATTATTAGTTTCTGTTATTTCAACAACACTTTGGTTTAGAAAGTTTTTTTCTTTAGTCATATGCGTTAAACGTTTCTGACGTTTGGTATCTTTCCAAACATTTTTGGAACGTTAAATCTAACGTTTACAGAATCATGGAAATTGTTTTCGACTTTTGTGTATAAATCATTTATTAATTTAACTTTCAGACGTATTAATCAATTCTTCTACTACTAGGTTTGAAAAATCATGTATTTCTGTTTCTTTATTATATCCATAAAATTTTTCTACAATCTGCTGCGAAATAATGGGATAAAAAGGAAGCACTTTAAACAGCAAAAAATTCAGAAATTCCAAACTGTGAAAATCATTTGTTTTTACTTTCGCGTCAATGTTTAAACAGGAAATGTTATTTTTAAAGACTGTATTAAAATGATTGAAAAACGGCGACTACATACAGTCATAGTTGTCACAACTGTCGGACACTTCCGTAAAATTTGCAATAAAAGTGTCTGGGGACACTTCTTTTAAAGCAATATTGTTTATCAATTCAATTAAAGTTGTAACTTCTTTATTTTTGGCTTCAGGTAAAAAGATTTTCACCGCAGTTTCAAAGATAAAACCTGCCGTTTTAATATCGGAAGATTGTATAATTGCTTTGACAACTGTTTTCTGAATTTTTTTACTTTCGTCTAAAACTGTGAAATCATCCATATGTTGTTCAGCACTGTACAAAACAGATGATGGACTTACGTGAACGATAGTATGCTTTTTAAAAAATGAGTTAGATCTATCTCCATTATTCATTCCCTGGTTCCATATTTCTTGCAAATAAAAATCAATACTCAAATTATTAAAAGCTTTTAATGAAGCATTCATAATTTGTAGATTGAAAGGAATATTAAGAATTGCTATAAACGGTTTTTTTCGATTTGAATGCGATTTCAAGTCATATACAAATTGTGATAAACAAAATGTTATATCTTTTTCTTTGAACCCAGAGGAAACAATATTTAATAATGGGAGAAAAGAATCATCTAAAGTTAATAACGCCAAATACTTAGGAAACTCTTCATCATCATAAATAGTGTCATTAGTATAAAAATTTGTGAACAATAAGTAACAGACAACCTTTTTTTGTTTGCTTTTTTCAAGCAAATATTGTATTTGGCTATATGAATATAGCATCACTTGAAATGGGTGCACTCCAAAATGTTGAATATATCCTTTGACATGTTCACTAGCGGCCGTAGCGTCTGTCAAATATTTATCCTGCAAATTACGTACATTATTAATAAGAATAAAATGAGCATTTTCAATTGGTTCTTTTTTACTGCAATCTTCCTTTGCAAGAATTTGTGTAGTTTCTGCATGCCCAACAAATTTCGTGCTACAACTGTTGTCCAGTAGACCGTGGTTTATTACACCAATTCTTTGGACATGCAGGGATATGTCTTGTCCCTCTAATGCTACATATATACTACATTCATAAGAAGCGCAGCATCCTTCTATTTGGCAATTATATGATTTTGCATAAAATATTCTGCGATTTTTTTCCAAACCTTTCGAACATTTGTGTTTTTTAAATCCAATTTTACAAATGAAACCATTTTCTTTTAACTGCTGCATGAGATAATGTGCCCAGCCTGTTTTGAGCTTCACACCATTATCTTTAAAATTTTCTCAAAATTCCCAAGGTACGGTAATTTCAAAACTTTCCGCTTGTGTGCATCTTTTATTTACAGCAATCAAAGATTCTTTTCTAATCGTCGTAGGATCGTCATCACTTACCTTGTTCTGTACGCTAGGTACGGAAATTTCTGAAGTTTTTGCTTCTCCAGAAATCTGATTGACAGGAATTGAAGACTTTTTACAAACCGCCACAGTGATGAGATCATCACTGAGCTTGTTATGCTCAACTGTTTCAAAACTTTCATGTTCTGTAAATAAAATGCTTTTTGAACTTACCTCATTTTGTACCGAAGATACGGCGATTTCAGAAATTTTATTTGCAGTGACTAAAGATCCCTTTGAAATTAAAGTAGTTATAAGATTACCACTTACCTTCTTGTGCGCTGCTGTTTCAAAATTTTCTCATTCCGTAAATAAAATGCCATTACAACTTACCTCGTTTTGTACTGAAGGTACGGTGATTTCAGAAATTTTATTTACAGTAATTAAAGATCCCTTTAAAATTGAAGTAGTTATAAGATTTCCACTTACCTTCTTGTGCGCTGCTGTTTCAAAATTTTCACATTCCGTAAATAAAATGCCATTACTACTTACCTCGTTTTGTACACAAGGTACGGTAATTTCAGAAATTTCTTGTTGTACCTCAGATACGGTATTTTTAAAATTTTTTGTTTCACGAAAACTTTCATTTTTAGAAACAAAAGATTCTTCTAAAAGTGGATAGTCATTGTCGGTATCATTTTTCATATGTTTCTCTTCATCTAAGTTTAAGCTATCATCTTTTTCATGTAGTAAAGCTTCTAGACATTCATCATAATTTTTTTTAACAAAGAAATATATTGTTAAATGATTCACTGATTTAGAAGATTCTAAGTTTTTATTTATTTCTGTCGCTACAGTTTTCCAAATTTCTTTTTTTGGACCAGCAAGGCTTTTTTCAAGTCCAGTAAATAGATCAAAGTTATTATTTTTAACAGTATCAATAATAATTTGTTTTGTTAAAATTGATTGAGGTGGCATCTTGAAACTTCAAACTGTAAAATAATGTTAATCGTCTAATAGTGATATTGAAAAACAATTTTCATTATATAATAGTAATACAACGAGCACATAGCGAATAATTAATATACTGTAATAATATAATATATTATTTAATAGTGAAAGCCATTTCTACTGAATAGGTAAATAATTAAACGAGATTACCAGCTCAATAACAAGTTACAACTTGCGCAACACTGGTGCGAGACTGGTAGCTCCTAGCCTGCGTCAGGAGAAGTGGTCTCCCACCATGCGGAAGCTCCACCCTTCGCTCTGCCTCTCTGCCCGCCGCAAATGCCTATCCCTTCCAACGCTTGCTTGCTTGTGCAAACGATTGGCAAAAAGGTAGAGCGAAGTGTGGAATGTCCGCATGGTAGGAGACAAATTTCCTTGACGTGAACTACCGAGCTACTATCTTGTGCAGACCTGCTCTAAATTATTTACTAATTTTCTATGAAAGATGGTAACAAAAGCATAACAACAAATTAAGAATTGCTTTTTAACACAAATAAAAATAAAAAAAGTAGGGGAAATCCGGGAGAGTTGGAACACCTTTTTTTAAACCACTGTAAATTCTAAGCAATTAAATAAAAAAATCTAAATCTTGTAAAATACTTTAATATTAACATCCATACATTGACTCGTGAAGCCGATTTAATTTTCTTTTGACCGAATTCATTTTAAATCTGGCAGGCTTTACTTCTTCGGGACTGAAAGTAATTTTTGCCTTCAAAATGTCGTTTTATAAAGAATTTTAGACGACACGAATTTTTTTATTTTGCTGAAAAAAATTTTGTTTGGAAGTTATAAGGATTTTAAGTTTAAACGTCGGAAAATTCGTTTCTACAAAATTCAGGGGGAAAAATCTTTAAAGTGTTGGAATTTTTTAAGTAATTAAGATAATTTATTTTTTCTTTTTGCATCTGAAAAAGCTTTTGTTCGTCTTTCCAAATCCATTGGAAAAATTAAAAAATATTAAAAAATAACAAAATGGCGTTCATTTTACTAAAAAACTTAAAATTGAATTTACTCAAAAACCCCACCTTTTTTTTGCTCAAAATTTTTTTGGGAATTGTAGTCATAGGGAGGAATATTTTCCATAAGAATTTAACTTGTGCCCGATTATGGTACAAGAGAAAAAATCTTTTTTTTATTTTTTTAAAGCGAAACATCATTCTTCTCAAGAAATACACTAGACAAGAAAAAATTTCTGAAATAAAAGGTGTTTGTTTTGAAAAAATCTAAAATAATGTCTTCTGTCATTTTTCTCTATTTTGCGTTTTTTCAGTCAATTATGAAAAACATTGATTAAACATGAAGGGATTCGATGTGTCGACGAAAAATATTTTAATTTGAATTTTATAAATATGACTAGTCTCTTCATTACCTGGGCGCCAAGAAGTATTAAGGGCGTGGGGACTGACGAGGGGAGGGAGTAATTTCCCATTTAATAAAATTTCTTCCGCACCCATCGTCAGGACAATCGTTTCCCGGCATTCAAATGAATCCGAAATCGTCACGACTTTGTGTGTCGCCGGCAACACGAAGTGTGGCGATTTTTAACATGTGACGATTTCCGAAGAAACGAGGACGATGGGGTGGATTTAACATAAGAGAAACGAACATCCAATAAAAATATGATGTCATAATACAAAAATAAAAAAAGTGGTCCACGCTCAAAAAGACGTTTTGCCGTCAACCGTTTCTGCTCTTCAGTTACCACGCTGCATAACGATAATCGCCCCACGTTCTCAAAGAAATTTAGAAAAAGGAATGCGATACGATAAGTTTTTATATTTGTTTAACTGTCCTTTTATTTTGTTTATTGTTTTGTCTCAGAATTTGTATCGATGTTTATTTAATTTTTGTTTACAATTTTGTGCAATTTTGTATTAACTTTTATATGTAAAATTTTTAATAATCGCTGTATGGAATATTTATGTGTGTGTCGGGTTCTTTTATCTTGATTTTATTTATTGACGTCGAATTTTTATTTGTTAATTTAATTTTGACTAAATATAATTTTATATAATTGACGATAGATTCCGACTTTCATTTTATTTCATGACATTAGCGTATTTTAGACATATATTTTTTATATTTTGTAACTTTATTTATTTATTTTTATAATTTTATATATAAATTTAAATGTGCGATTTTAAAGATAGTCATAATAGCTTTTAATCGTTACAAACACTCACATTTGTTGCATTTTTAATGTCGGTATCAATATTTTTTTGATTTATAATTTTTTTCCTCCACAGTAACATATAAATAGTTAATTACACAGGACCACAAAATCCTTCGGAAAAAAGTATTGATCGGACCATGATTTTTATACGTATTTTTCATCGCTGAATCCGAATCCGGCCTTGAATTTGCTCCATAACGTCAAGATTTTTTTTAAATGACGAATTTCGACTGAAATCCGAATGAGCTCTATTTGACTTAACTTTGAAGAATAAAATTGCTAAAAACAATGTGAACAGACTAAATTAATAATTCTTTGCGATATGCAATTGATGAAAATAGATGAAATGAACATTCAATATGGCGGACTCAATTTATTAAAAAATACACCGATTTTTAATAAACTCAATATCTAAATGTTATTGAAGTTTCTGAATTTACATGTAAGATGACAAATTTAAAATTTAAAATGTCCTATCTAATATGGCGGACAAAATTAACAAACTTCACCAAAATTTATATTTAATTAGATATCTTACTTTTTTCTATATAGTTGAATTTAAATATGATGTGAAAAGTGCAATTTTAAATTTTCATATAAAATTTATACCAATTAATTGCTTCTCAGGTTCAAAACGGGTTTTGAAACAATTCAGAAGGAAATCCGGAAAGAAATTTCTTTACCTTTTTAATTTTAAGGAATATTGAAAAATTAATATAAAATTTCAATTCTAAGACCTTAAAGGGGTCTCACCCACTGTTTTCCAAATCTGTAAAGAAATTTTAGCTTATTTAAAGCTTATTGAAGATCAAGAAGGGATTCTACACGGAAACCTGCGCGGAATCCGGGCGAATTTTTTTTACGATATTTCAAGATCTTAGGATTTACGTGTTTTTTTCGTTCCAAACGATCTTCTCATTCCCTTCCTTTTATGGGTTGTATTTGTGTCTCTTTTTAGACACCAACAGTAATCAGCCATCATGTTCTGATTCCAAACACCTTGGTAACGCTATTCCATGATCTTTATATCTTGGTGAAATCTTTCACCCTGCTCCTCACTCAAATCACCAAGATTTTCTGGGAAGTAATCTAGGTGTGAATCAAGAAAATGAAGTTTTAAGTTCATTAAGCAACCTAAATTTTTATAGTTTGTCACCAAGGTCGAAACAATAGTTTTAAACTCTGGATCCTTTCTATTTCCCAAAAACTTTTGAACAACTTGTTTGAAACTTTGCCATGCAGAGAGTTCATTTGGTAACATTTTCGATTCAAACGTTTCGTCTTTTAAAAGTGTTCTTATTTGTGGACCGTCAAATACACCAGCTTTTATTTTTCCTTCAGATAGTTTGGGAAATTTTGTTGTCAGATATTGAAATGCATCACTCTGATTGACTCCCATGGCTTTAACAAATTGTTTGATCAATCCAAGTTTTATGTGTAGCGGTGGAAGTATAATTCTATTAGGATCAACTAAACTTTCCTTGAGAATATTTTTTGTACCAGGTGTAAAAATCTTTCTAAGCGGCCAGTCTTTCTTTACATAATGCTGTTTACGGTCACGACTGTCCCACTCACACAAAAAACAAGGAAACTTCGTGAATCCTCCTTGCTGACCAAGAACAATTGTTACAATCTTCAAATCACTACAGATTTGCCAATTGTGTTTATCATATTTCAATTTCGTCAATACTAATTTTAAGTTAAAATATTCTTCTTTTAAAGCTACAGAATACGCGATAGGGACAGATGCGCAAAAGTTACCATTATGTAACAACACGGCCTTAAAACTCTTTGAGGAGGAATCAAGAAAAAGGCGCCAGTCCTTAGGATCATATGTAATTTGATCGAAAGCATTGATCAAACCCTCAATGTCGTTGCAATAGACTAATGGGGTTTCGTTAGAAAAATATTTTCTAAATGTTTTGTCTCTTTCACGATAAAATGTAATTTTAGTTTTTGGAGTGAGAAGATTCTTTTCTTTTAATCTGGAAGCAAGAAGTTCGGAATTTTCCTTAGAAACTCCTAGATCCCGTACTAAATCATTTAATTCGAGTTGATTGAAGTCTCCCTTTTCTGTATTAGATACATTTTGGCAATCGTTTCTTACTATTGGTAAAGTGACTGAATTTACATCTGGATACTTTATTTCATGCTTGCTTTTTCTGTTATGGCCAAAAATTACTGTTGAACAGAAATAACAGTCATCTGTGTGGTTCTGAGGTTCTCGCCAAATTGTAGGAATTAAAAAACGTTTACACTTTTCTTCTCCTTTTTCCCATTTATAAAGGTATGAAACGCAACATGAACATAAAATATTTGGTGACAAAACGTTCCTAAAATTTTCTGCACATATACCATAACAAGCTTTGTACTTTTCCTTAAGAACGTCAGTAAATGTTTTCCTATTTTTTGGGATAACATATTTCGCGCAAATAAAACAAAAACAATTTGGGTCATTTGTACAAGGCGACATTTTAATGTAGCAAACACCTTAACAGTAGGAAATTTACGGTTGCTAAAGATCAGTTTACAAATAAAAAAAACTTTCTTGCAGTTAGAAAGAAATCTTCTTAAAAACTTTATATTTTAGTCAAAAGATAATGATAAACAAATTAAAGAATTAAGAACGAAACACAGACATAAACACTTAATTGCTTAAAATAAACAAAAAACTGTTAAAGAATTCCTGCGGCAATCTCAAAATGAGAACAAACAATTCAGGATTTCGACTTAATAAAATCAGTGGTTTGGCAAAATTTTTTAGAATTGATTTAGAATTTTTTTCTAAACCTTATGGTTATAAAAAAACGATAACATAAGACGAAACACAAAAATAAACACAAAATAGCACAAGAAAAAATAAAACTTTTAATAGTTTACTACGACAAACTAGATGTGAGAGCAAACAATTAAGAATAATGACTTAATTAAATTAAATTCGCCAAACCCTTTTCCGCAATTGATTACAACTTTTTACTTAAACCATATAGTTATCATAAAGAACGATTACATTGAACAATTTATAAAAGAAACACAAAAATAAACCCAAAATACATCAAAACAGTGAAATTCGTAAAACCTTACTGAAAAACTGAAAGTGAGAACAAGCCAAAGAACAAGCAATTAAGATTAACGAATTAGTAAATAAATTTAGAAAATACCTTTTCCAAACATGGATTTAAATCGTCTGACTAAACCTTATGGTTATGCAATAAATTCGCTATTAACATTGAAAAAAATGAATGCGACATACGAAAAAAAACAAGTGATACAAGATCCTAAAAACAAATGAACACTTTTGTTCAGAGGCGTAACAAAACAGGGGCTAAGAACAAATAACAAAAAAAAAGTTTCATTCGTTTATGTTACCAAAAATAAGTTCTCTACGTGGAAAAGTTTGAATCAAATGGCTTACAAGTTTCTGAGAAATAAAGACTTTCTCCCATGGTGAAAAATTAAAAAAATTTAGGCCCCTTAATGTATTTAAAAATTATCTTTTTGTATTCAAACCTAGACTACTTCCCTGAAAATCTTTGCGATTTTAATGAGAATAGTGTTTGGAATCAGCGTATGACGGCAGATTACTATTGGTGTCTAGAACGAAACACAAAGACAACCCATAAATGGAAGGGAATACGCAGATCGTTTAAAACGAAAAGAAAAACGCAAGACATAAAATCTTGAAATATCGTAAAAAAAATTCGCCCGGATTCCGCGCAGGTTTCCGTGTAGAATCCCTTCTTGATCTTCAATAAGCTTTAAATAAGCTAAAATTTCTTTACAGATTTGGAAAACAGTGGGTGAGACCCCTTTAAGGTCTTAGAATTGAAATTTTATATTAATTTTTCAATATTCCTTAAAATTAAAAAGGTAAAGAAATTTCTTTCCGGATTTCCTTCTGAATTGTTTCAAAACCCGTTTTGAACCTGAGAAGCAATTAATTAGTATAAATTTTATATGAAAATTTAAAATTGCACTTTTCACATCATATTTAAATTCAACTATATAGAAAAAAGTAAGATATCTAATTAAATATAAATTTTGGTGAAGTTTGTTAATTTTGTCCGCCATATTAGATAGGACATTTTAAATTTTAAATTTGTCATCTTACATGTAAATTCAGAAACTTCAATAACATTTAGATATTGAGTTTATTAAAAATCGGTGTATTTTTTAATAAATTGAGTCCGCCATATTGAATGTTCATTTCATCTATTTTCATCAATTGCATATCGCAAAGAATTATTAATTTAGTCTGTTCACATTGTTTTTAGCAATTTTATTCTTCAAAGTTAAGTCAAATAGAGTTCATTCGGATTTCAGTCGAAATTCGTCATTTAAAAAAAATCTTGACGTTATGGAGCAAATTCAAGGCCGGATTCGGATTCAGCGATGAAAAATACGTATAAAAATCATGGTCCGATCAATACTTTTTTCCGAAGGATTTTGTGGTCCTGTGTTATCTTTGCTGTCACTAAAGTTACAATTGTTGACAATTTTTGAAAAAACCAAAGACATTACATGATTTTTGCATGGAAATGTCATTATTATTTTTGTTTAAAGTTCAAAAGAGTTTAACAACAGAGAGTTTTATCGATTTTTTTCAAAATTCACTGAAAAAACGCAACATTGAGAAAAATGACAGAAGACATTATTTTAGATTTTTTAAAGACAAACAATTTTTACTTGCGAAATTTTTTCATATCTAGTGTATTTCTTGAGAAAAATGATGTTTTGCTTTAAAAAAAAAAAAAAATTTTTTTTTCTTGTACCATAATCGGGCACAAGTTAAATTCTTATGGAAAATATTTCTCCCTATGACTACAATTCCCAAAAAAATTTTGAGCAAAAAAAAAGGTGGGGTTTTTGAGTAAATTCAATTTTAAATTTTTTAGTAAAATGACCGCCATTTTGTTATTTTTTAATATTTTTTAATTTTTCCAATGGATTTGGAAAGACGAACAAAAGCACTTTTAGATGCAAGAAGAAAAAATAAATTATCTTAATTACTTAAAAAATCCCAACACTTTACAGATTTTTCCCCCTGAATTTTGTAGAAACGAAGTTTCCGACGTTTAAACTTAAAATCCTTATAACTTCAAAAAAAAAATTTTTTCAGCAAAATAAAAAAATACGTGTCGTCTAAAATTCTTTATAAAACGACATTTTGAAGGCAAAAATTACTTTCATTTCCGAACAGGTCTAGCCTGCCTGATTTGAAATGAATTCGGTCTTTTATTTTTTCTAAGTTTAAAAAATATTTTAAAAAAGAAGACAATTCAGAGAGAGACACACCTGTAATATTATGCTAAAAAAATGTGTGTTCTCACGACGCTCGATCTTATTAACGATGGATTATAAATTTGTTTGTAATTTTGCTAGTGACAAATATACATTTAATATTTTGTTTATTTACTGTTAGACACTTACATTTACATACAAATTTAAAATAAGGTTTAAGAAATTAATTTCTAAGATAAAGCAAGCGTACCATCTCTCCCAGTGTTCCAACTCACCCGGAATTACCCTATGCATAGAACAAGTTTGGAATATCTAGTTGTAAAATGATCATACAAAACTATGTAGAGCCAAATTTGATGTTAAATAACATTTTTCGTTTTTTTAAGTGCAAAGCAGACAGAAATCGTATTTTTTTAATAAATTTTCAATAACAATAGCTTATTTAACTCTTTATAACTTTGTCTACAATCAAAATCATCATACTATTATTAAAAATGTGTTATAATAAAATAAAATTTTCTTTTCCTATTGTAGAAACATTATAAAGAAAATAGAATTTATATTGTAGTACATTTTAAAGTACAATTAAAAATATTAAAATGACTAAGTTTGTAGAAACTATTTTAAGACAAGTCAAATAAGATATTGTTTATAAAAATTTGATACAAATTACGATTCTTCTTTGCGTTAAAAAAAATAAATAAACAAGTTATTATAATAAATTATGAAATTAATTAAAAATATTTTAGTTACATTTTTACTTATTACTTACTTTTACTTATTTTTCAATGTGTCTCAATCATTTCAAGAAAGTTTAGTCGTTTTCTACACCCCAACTTTTTTTTTTAAACTTAATTTTAGTAAAAAATCCGAAATTTTGTACATTAAGACTGGTGTTGTACATTGTTTATAACAATTTTAATTGTTTATAATTTTTTTCTTATTTTTCAATGTGTCTCAATCATTTCAAAAAAGTTTGGTCCTTTTCTACCCCCTTAGCTTGTTTTTTAATTCAGTGTTTCTGAAAAATTCACTTTTTTCGTAATTCGATATTGGCTGCTGGGTATTATTTATAACAAATTAAATTGTTTAAACATGGTTTTTTGTTTGGGGATATGCTCTTAGGAAAAATTTATATTTATTTTAGTTCTATTTTGTTTGTGATGTAGTGTGACACTTATTATTTACGTTTTTGCGCGAAGTTCCTGCGTGTTCTGGGTGAGGGGCCGCTTGTGTAAATTCAAGCGGTGGACGCCTATGGAGGGGTGCTGGACGCGGCTGCTAGTTTCACTTGGCTTAAATCCTCATGCGCACAACTTAGAAAAATTAGTTAATTGAGGAACCGGATCGAAAAACCGTCTCTCTGCTCAACCTGAAGTCCCCTACTACATTGGCGAGTACGCGCCAAACCAGGGGACTAACTATTTACGCTATAAGAGTTGGTTCTTCGATCCTTGTCCTCAATTTTAAAAGTAATTTTATGTTGCATTTATTAGCTTTTTAGTTGGCTCTGGTGCTTTCTCATGGGCCAGCGATATGGGAATTCAAACAATACCACCAGACGACTTAATATCAGGTACAAAATTTATTGAAATAAATAACAACCATGATCTAAATTTTAATGCAATTTTCCGCATGCAATTTGCGACGCACACAGAAATCCCGAGTGCTGTTAATTGATGAACAAGACGACATAAAATTATGGGGAAATGATGTTTCGCCACAGTGCCAATTTTCGCACAAACACAGGTCTAGCAGCACCATTTATAAAAGAGTCTAATAGTTCATTTATTTCGTTAGAGTCCACAGAATTAAAGAAACACGTGTCGTGAGAGAAATCGCACAAAAACGGGCTATCAAGCTTCACACGAGAACGGTCGAACACCGACTCCACAAATTAAATATCCCTGACATATGCGACTAGCTGACATTAAAAGAAGTAAAATTAGTTAGTTTTTATTTTAACACTGGCACTGTAGCAGGCTTGTGTCCGTAAATAGTCTGATTCACTATAAAAGTAAATTCTATAGTGAAGTAGACTATTTACGGACCCAAGCCTGCGACTGTAGTAACGTTGCACTGTGTGCATCCGGCCATGACCTGGTAGTTGAGTGCAACTTCAGTCTATGAACAGAGCGTAATGTGGGGGGCTATCGCTTTTGGCGCCCTAACGGAAATGATCGGAAGGCCAATAGGGGCGCTCTGCGCATATGTCTGGGAGCCAACTGAAATTGACCATAGCGTGCAAAGATTTAAGTGTAAACAGCGCGAAAATGTACTTAAAAAGATAGTTAAGTAAAGAAATGAAATTAAATAAATAACTTAGGAGTTATCTTTATTTAAATATTTAAATATTAATATTACTACGTTTTTAAAAACGGAAAATATGAGAGAAGATTCTGGGGGAGGGGTTGACAAGAAATTGGACACTATTAACAAGAGGAGGGTGTTTTAGGGCTCTTCCAAGAGCTTTGAGTAAATCAGAACGGAAGGCATTGAACCTCGGTCAGGACAAAAGGATAGGGTCTAAATCTTATTCCACACCCCAATTAGCACGCAAGATTGCTGCAAGTAGTGAAATATCCAAACAATGTAAGCTAGCCTTGCATGTTTTTGGTCAGTTTTCTGCAAGCTTGCCATTCAAGTTTTCTGCAAGCTTGCCCGGACTCACATTTAAAATGAATGCATATAAGGCTTGAGTGGTATGTGTATCACGAATTTATAATCTGTTGTATTTTTTTTACTTTATTTTTACGTGTCATGTTTGTAAAAAATTTGGCACCAAGCTCACGGAAAACTTACAACTTAAGTTTGCAAAAATGTTTTACCGAAAGCTTATTTAAAAACTATAAGGGCAAGCTTGCATTGTTCGGACATTTCTCTACTTGCAGCAAGCTTTTATGCAAGCTTACCAAGCTTGCGTGTTAATTGGGACCAAGACAGACAGGGCAGTTTCCGGAGCCTATGTAATTTTTCTAGCTATGCTGGCATTAGGATTGGTTTGTAGAAAAAATGCATGTATTGGGTTCGCTTGTTCTTCCCAATTTCCCGGAAATATGAACCACAGCTTTTATCTAGCTGCTAGTGCGCAAACAGAAAAAGTCTGAAAATGGGAGTTGAATGTTTAAAAGTGTAGAACATGAACTTAATAATTATATGGACGGATCACAAGCTCTTACTTTAGATAAGGGGATACAGTCAGTCGATCGGCTGCTTCCTGATTGTCTGACTGTGTTTTTGGCAACTAATCACGGATATCTACTTAAGGGCGCACAGTGGTTCTAAATACACAAAAAGCTGGCCAAAAATAGAAAAAATGATTTTTTAATTTCGAATTTTTTTCTATATAATCTCGTTTAGAATACTTCCGCACGTATTGCTGCAGAAAAAAAATTACCGAATATCAAATTTATACTCCTGAATATTAGCGGAAAGACAAGGATCAAGGAACAGTTGTATATTAGAATTTTGCAAAGCAATGTTGTACCCGTTATAAAATTTATAAGACAATGACCTAAGTAAAAGTTTTTTTGTATATTAAAGTAGGTTGCTTTAGTAAGTAAATAAACGATATTTAAGAATATTTTAAAGAAAAATTTATATTTTTTGCGAGTATAATGTAATCTTGTGCGCAAGAGATAGACATTTGTAAATTTACACTGAGAGAAATCTGATGCAATTATTGTATCAAACATAACCTCGATTAATCATATGGAAGTACTCGTGACAATTTATGCTTGAATCCAAATAAAATTTGCAAGGAATCCAACTTTTCTTAGCACTCAGTTCTGCTTATAAAATTTGCTCGAACGCCAACTAGTTTTCAGGCGGAGTTTATACAACACAAGCTAACCTGCGTGTATACATAAAAGACGCACACATTTCTATGTTTACGTTTGCGCGCCTTATGTGTACACGCGGGTAAGCTTGTGTTGTATAAACTCCGCCTGAAAACTAGTTGGCGTTCGAGAAAATTTTATAAGCAGAACTGAGTGCTAAGAAAAGTTGGATTCCTTGCAAATTTTATTAGGATTCAAGCATAAATTGTCACGAGTACTTCCATATGCTTAATCGAGGTTATGTTTGATACAATAATTGCATCAGATTTCTCTCAGTGTTCTACATAGTTCTTCAAAAAAAGTTCCACTCGATACCGCTTTAGATGTAATGCAAAAATTTCCTTGTTTAGTTTTGAAATAAATTTACTAAAATTTAGCTGCTAATATCTGCCAATTTGAGTTTTTTAACTGTTTTTTATAACGCTGCACATTTTTACATCAAAATGATAAAAATCGTTTTGCAATAGTGTGAAATTAGCTACATCTTTTAACATTCATTTTTATGCTTCATTTTATTCACTTCACACCAGTATATAATGGCTACTCATTTACATAACTGTCAAATTTCCCCTTGCATTATGTACAATAATAATAATAATCTTCCAAGTCAACAAAAAAATATAAGTCTAACTCGGTTAGAAATTTTTGACATCACTAAAAATGTCCAAAACGATTGTTGGAAAAATCAAATTCATGTTTTCGAGGAGACATGTTCACAAAACACTGATTGTTATTATTCATTTCAAAATCATTGTCTAATCCTATTATTAAAAAATTATTTCATTTTTTAACTTCAATTAAAATTTTTATAAATCTAACGTTACATTTGTAATAAAAGACCCTGAAAACTCCCGAGTAACAATTTTCAGACGAATTCGATAAATTTGATAACAATTTTCAGCCACATTGGATCAAACATTTTGAATTTTCATAATCTGACGTCAGATTTGTAATCAGCAACCCCGAAAACCCCCAAGTGCCGATTTTCAGATTATTTCGATAAATTTTATTAAAACTTTCAAAATCAGACATTTTGAATTTTAAAAAAGTGATGTCATATTCGTAAGCAGCGACCCTAAAAACCCCCGAGTAACAATTTTTAAGCGGATGCTATCATTTTTTAATTTTGTCGTCTGCCATATTGGATCCGCCATTTAGAATTTCCAAAATCTGAAGTCAAAATTGTAATCAGCAACCACGAAAACCCCCGAGTAAACAAATTCAACTAGATTAATTTAGAATTGGAATTTTGGCGAGCTTTTTGTCTATTTAGAACCACTGTGGGGCGAGAGCTACGACATCGCAAAAATGTGCTCCGTCCCTATAATTCATACGTCCATGGTGTAGAATTAATAGATGCATCCTTACCGGCAATGTCAGCTGTTTCATTATTATCAATACCCTTATGACTTGGTACCCAGGCCAAAGTTATCGAGCAGTTTAAGTTAAAAAGAATTCTTAACCGGTTTCTAATCACGAAAATTATAAGGTTTTAATTTTGTATTTATTTTTTGAGACAAGATTTTTAAGAACGCTAAGTGAATCTGAAAATATGACTGTGTTAGAAAATCTACTTTTGATCATGTAATCTAAAGTAAATAAAATAGCAAATGCTTTAAGAGTAAAAATTTAGGCAAAATTAGAAATTTTATATTTAGATATTATATTTAAAGAGGGACAAGCGAATGCGCAACTAGTCAGACAGTCTGTATCCGATTTGGAACCATCAGTATAAATGAAAGTGCGATTAAGAAAGTCATGGCTCGCAAGTTCACTAAATGAGTTTGTAGGATTTGGTGAATTTCTAAGTGAATTACCCAAGTCAAGAATGACTTGAGGAGTGAACATGTGATTCTCATAGAGGAATAAAATAAGAATATTAAAATCTTTAAGAGTATTGAGATTATCTTTTTTTTTTTTAGGTTTTAAAAAAGTTTCGAAATGGAAAAGAATATCAAATTTATCAGATAATTTAATTAAGTCGGGTGTCTTTTTGGAGACACCGCGACAGTTTCATTGCAATAATTTTTAATTATTTAGAGTAGCCATTATCAGATAATGTAGAATTGAGTAGGAAACGTAGGCTTACTGTGATTTTAGAGAGACGGACTTGATTCTGCTTTACTGGGTCCGGATTGGAATTAGATGAAATTTGTGCAACTTGGCTATTAAGCCAGTTAAGAAATGACGTGAGTAGATCTGTGTTTAGTGACGTGTTTGGTTAGGAGGAGTTGGAGAGGCACGATGAGGAGCGGAAAGTGACGTCAAAGCAAAGCCATTAGGAAGATCGTCACTTTAGAGACAGTGTCTCTGGATAGTACTTTGCATATAAACCTCCTATTGTTCCATAGGGATGCAAAAAAGGAATTAGCTGATCTTTTGCGATTTTGCGCCATTTTAGGTTGATTTGTTTTTGGTTGAAAAGTGTTAGATACACTTCTTGCAGATCCCGAGTGTTGTGAAGCATTTGTTATCTGTGAAAAGAGACGATCAGTCGAGCTGCGAAAAGCAGAAAAAGAAGGAGCAGGCGTGTCACCTAACTCAGGAAAGTGAGAAAAGTTAAAGTCCTTATTCGAATCTGGTTGTTTAGGGGGTCGATGGATTGCTTTAGCCTCTTTAAAAGAGGCTTTATTGATTGTGGCGTAAGTGCGGATTTTTTTTCAATATGAATTCCGGACATTCCCTTGAAGAGGTTAAGTGCGAACCTGAGCAAATTAAAGCACTTTGGAGGATCGGAAACTTTAGGACAAGTGTTGTCAGTGTCATGAGTCACACTTTCTGAGCAGGTTTGGCAACGTGATTTGGAGCGACAGAAGTTAGCAATTGGTCCAAATCTACAACATTTAGAGCATATGCGAGGATCTGAGATGTAAGTACGAATTTGGCTTGATCCTTTGTAGATCGCTACTCTTTGTGGAAGAATAGTTTCTTGAAAAGTTTAAAAAAACAGTTGTAGTTGCGATACACTTAAAGGAATTCCCACTTTCATCAAAAGACTTTTTATTCATACGACGAGCTTCAATGATTTTAATGCCTCTGGCATGAGGTCCTACAACTTTGGCATTTTCGATGATTTCCTCGATAGTGATTTCTACAGTCACGTTACTCATGACGCCCTGTCAGGATACAAAACTCGCGAGAATTATTGCAAGCAGGCCCTTAGATAGAAGCAATGGGTCTTTAAGTAGTTGATTTGCAGCTTTGACAGAATTCAATAGAACTCTTACCTTACCAAAGACACTGCCATTGATGTCTACGATTTTACCTGAAAAAGAAGAATGCAAAATACGACCTACTGACATATTATTGAGATCCTTTTTAGCATCAGGCGATTTTGGATAGCGCTAAATAAAAACAGTACAGTTGGTTCTTAAAAAGTTATCGTACTGGTGGGGAAAGTTTGTTTGAGTTTTTCCTGTTTGTTTAGTGTGTTGAATGTAAAAGTCTGATTGTGTTTAAGGGTTGTGTTGTAAACTTTGCTGGTCTTTTCCCTGACAGTGTTTTTAAGGACCAGAACCCAAGACTTCTTGGCTTAAGGGGAGAATATTACTGAAGTGCAAGAGACTTGCAGCTGCTTCCTCGACTTCCATTTTTGGGTCCGAAGGAAAAACCTCCGTCCAATAAAAGTTTATAACATGACAGAGCAGAATTATTTACAGTGTAAGAACAAATCAACCGGCATACTTGAATCTAACAAGATGGCCGTGCCGGCCAACGTGAATGACGCGTCATGCAGCGTCAAGCGTGAATAACGATTATGCCAAAAGCGCAGAAACATCGAACAACTCTCTGATGCAAACCGTATTCGTTTATTCACCATTTCTGAATTTTACGCGTTTTAGAGTTGCGAACATACGATAGGTGTAACAGATAGAGACGTAGTAAAGGCTTCCAAACGATGCGTTCGGTAGCAATGTACGCGAGAGACTCAAGAAGTAAAATAGACATTCAACAGGGATTGCGCATGCGTAAAAAAATCCTATGTCTAGAATGACAGAACTACGAGAACTACGAGAATATTAAAATAAGTTTGTCTTGAAACTATGAAAATGGACTTATGCGGAAAGTTACCTTTCAGCCACAAAAATTTGAACTACAAAGTATATTAACTACAGCAAAGCGAAGCATTTCCTTGAAATTAAATGAATTAATTTTGATCTAAAATTTAAAAAGTAAAAATGCAGCAATATAGAAAATGAGTTTTACTCTTCATACAAAATCGCTTTTAAATTCTTGTATTAAATAGAAAAATGAAAACATTGGAAAATCTTGTATAACAACATAGGGGAGAGTCGACAAGTCACAGACACACGTTTTACTTTTTAAAGCTAAAGCCACATTTCTGTCGTTCAAAATGTTCATGAAATATAATTTTGAAAACAGGGTCTATTACAATTAATTAGGTTAATAGAAAATCAAATTTAAATGTTCACTCATTTAAAATCAATGACATCCAAGAATTCAAGACGAGTTTTGCCAAGTCAGTATATTTTATACTAGATCCAATACACCAGAACCTTGCTTTAGTGACTCTCAATTTAGTGGACATTCAATGAGCTCATTGAGAAATGAGAAATCTACCCCATAATCATGTAATGCAAATCTGTGATTGCGCAGGCCTTGAAAGTGTAATTTGTGGGCTCAATATAGTGTGCTTATTTAATATGATTTATTAAAAAAAAATGTAAAAAGCACAACTAATTATGATTCTAATTAAATAAATGATTGTACATGAACATTTCAAGGCACTGTGTTCAGAAACGTACGTTATTCTCGATTTTGTGACATCAAGGTCAGGAAGTCACAGACCTTTAAGTCTTGAATTGTTAATAGACATCACTTGATTCTGTCGAAATTAAAAATTTGTTATTTATATTTGGTTAATTTAGAAATATTTCAAATTAAGAAGATATATTCAACTCACGGTAAAAGGGCAAAGAATGACATAAAAATAGCTTTCAAAAAGTCGGAAGTTAGTGTTTAGGGCTATTCAACTCTTCACTACAAGTTACAATTTTACATTACATTTTTTAAAATAAAATATCATGCAATAATTTTGGGAACTAAATAAATAAAATGTAGGGAAGGGTAGTCCCAAACCGACCCCCTAAAAGGCAAAAGCCAAAAAGGTGCCAAAAACTTGTTTGATTGCTGAGGTCAAATTTTTTTTTAGTAAAGGAATTATTTTTCTATGTTTTCACTGGTTGCCGAGATCTCTTTAAGTGGGAGATACAGAGAGAAAATCGAAAACTGACGTTTTCGACAATCTCAAAAAGGGTGGTATGAAACCGACCCCCTATTTTTATTGCAGGAAATAGCGAAAACAAACAAAAGTGTGTACTTGTATAGTAATCTGAATTAAAAAACAACAAAATAGAATAAACTTAAATTACTTTTACTTTATTTAAATACATTATTTAAGGCCTTTTTCAGAATAAGAGTAAAAGAATTATCATTACAATAAAAAATGAGTGTTTTTAGTTTGATCTTAATTACAAGCTATATTATCTTAACTTAATTATTGTTATTTTATTAAAATACATTTGTAGGTATTATTTGGTAATTACAAATAATTTAGTTACTATTACAATGCAAGAAAAGGGGGGGAGGTCGGTTTCGGACCACCTTCACTATTTTTACATAATGTCTTGCCGATCATTCATGTCAATGAAAGCGTTTGAATTTGAATATTGTGTATTAAAGTTGAGGTTGGTTGAGGCCATAAGCAACCAAAAAAACTTATACATAAATTTTTCTGAACTCAATTCAACACTTTTAACTTAAATCCAAGATAGGTCAAAAACAAAAAATATTATTGCAAAAAACTAATTTTACGTAAAATTCCAAGATACAATATTACCAAGAGATTATTACCTATGGTCAAAATGTCAGAGTTATGAAAGTGTTCGTTTGATGGTATTCACGATTTATCTAGTAACACGATCTCTGAGAAACAGAGGGGGGTCGGTATGGTACCATTCTCCCCTAAATACATTTTATTACACAAAATATTATTTATCTTCTTTTTTCAGTAAAAGCAGAAAAAGTATACAAACACTACAAGAGGAAAATCGAAGATCATAGTTGCGAAATGCAAAGGGTAGAATTATAAAAATAGATCTATTAAAAATGTATAGAAATATTTATTTTCTCTTATATACTTGTTACATTTCTAGGTAACAAAAAAAAGAATGGATACCGTAGGTGCAGTGTGTGTAGATGAATTTGGAAATATTGCCTCGGCTTGTTCTAGTGGCGGCATCATTTTGAAATATTCTGGAAGAGTAGGTCAGGTAATTAATCTTGTTAAAGTAATTTATTATGTAAAAGATTCTTGTCTAGCAAATTAATATAATTATTCATTCTGGTATGTAATTGCTTAAAGTCGTAAAACAGTTATTTCAAGTAACGAAGATTAAAGAAACTACATAATATTAAGAGATCAAGGAGTACACCCTTCCATGGTTAATATAAACAGCAGATGTAAACGATCTTACGAAAGAATTCATTTTTAAGTTTTATTCAAATCCTTTTCAAAGATCGTTTACATCTGCTGTTTATAAACTACATATTTCTTTTTCTGTAAAACAAAATCTCTTCGATTTTAGCCGAATTAACCGTACTTTTTTACTAAGGGGCCATTCAAGCGTATATTACATACGCATCAAGAAGAGGGTCCCAAAATGCTGACACTCCATGCAACATTGTTTTTTATCTATTGAGAAATGCTGACATGGTGGAGGGGTGGTCAAAAATATCTTAAAATATGGTTACGTAATACTTGAATAGCCCCTAATAAATCGTAAAATAAAGTAAAATTCAGAAGAGGTCTTTCTACAGTTGCCATTAATGATGAGGAAGTGGGTCTACTTTGAAAAAGAAAAGTGGAGTATATTGCTGGAACCACCAAAAAAGGACTTCCGCACATTATTAGCTATCGACATATGAAATGTGTTTAAGATGAAAAGATCTTTCCACGTAAGATTAGAAGACTTCATCCAATCGATTAGAAGTAAAGAAATACTGACCTGTTTGCCAAGATAAATAATTACACAGTCCACAAAAAGAAATTTTTGTCTGAGACACTACACTAGTGTATTCCTACGTATTTTTCTTCGCTGAATCCAAATCCGAAGTCAGAATTGTTAGATTGGTTCTACGTTTTGAAATAACCTCAAAAAATTTACCAAAAACACGAAAAAATCACTTTTTTGAGATAATCTTAAAAATTTTTAGTTAATTTGATCATTTTGACTTTGGATTCGGATTCAGCAGAGAAAAATACGTAAGGATGCAGAAGTGTAGTTTCCCGGATAAAAAATTTTTTTTTACATGTTTTCGAGCAGTTATTTAAAATTATCTAAAAAATAGCCAATCTAGTTATTCTGACACAGAATTCTGATTCAGCGGAAAAAATACGTAAGAGTACACTAGTGTTCCTGTAAAAAAGAAAAAAAAATGTTGGTTTTAATTTATGTGTTTGAAAATTCTTCTGAGAATATGTCAAAAAGTAGAACCAATCGCTGACTTCGGATGCGGATTTAGCGAAGAAAAATAAATGCAAATATACTAGTGTAGTGTCTCGGACAAAAAAGTTTTTTTTTGAATGTGTTATTTTAGCAATAGGTCGTCAATTTACAATGCAGACACCTGCACGAAGGAAAAGATGCTTTCTGATAGAAGCGTATAAAATTAAGATCAATTACGTGTACAAGTCGGATTAATTCCGTAAAAAAAGTATAATTGCATATAGATACCGTTTGAATCCCCTTTTTATTTTACGTGACAGATAAGTTCCCCATGATATCATATAAATTAAATTTTCAAATTTTTTTGTTAGCAATTTCAATTATGTGCTTTGCAAACTTAAATAAAACGGATAAGATGCGCAATGTTTGATACGCTTTTATCCGAAAAATAATACGACTTCTATGTCCGGTTTCTATCCGACAGTGTAAATACGAGCTTCCTGCTGAAAGCGATATGCGTTCACAACAGTAAGCTTTTGAAACTTGCAAGTTACACAGTTGAATATACAGTGGATGCACGTAAATTTTTTTGATTTTCTAGCCACGCGAGTTCTTAGCTCAATGCACCGTTATAAAAATTTAAGTCAAGAAATTAATGATATGAAAAAATGATGCAAAATTAATTTTACTATTAATAACGAACATAGTTTTATGCAAAATTTGCCTATTTAAAATAGAATTGATGGCAAAAGAAAAAGAAAGAATAGTGGAAGCGTATTCAGGGTGACCAGTGGTCAGGGAAATGTTCCAGTGTTCCAGGCCGCTCGCAGAAAATCCACATCTACAGGCAACGTCAAAGTTTCTGCCCATCCTTATGTATTTCATGTTCCTCTTTTTTAAAGGTCTTATTAATATTGTCATTCAAGCTATCTATCTGATCTGAATAAATCAGCAAATTCCTCCTATCTTATGACTACACATATTCCACAGCATTGAAGACAGTAAATAGTTCAGCTGGTAATGATGGAAAATATCTTCTAAACCGTACACCAAACTTAAAATCTAATTTAGAGTAAAAAAAGGCACTACCAGCCTGAAAAGTGTATTCAATATGCTGGGCCCAGGTACCGGCAATCTACTGTTAGGGATAGTAACTATGTAGTTAATGGATATAGGGCACTCAATGGAGTTATCAAAAATTTCCAAGGTCGCTTACTCAGGGTTTAAATCCTTTCTAGAATAGATGCACATCTGGCATTCATTGGGAGAATAGTCAGACCAAATAACAAAAAGCAAAGGATTTAAATCTTTACAGTTTCTTCTATATTATGCAGTGACTCATGAATAAAACTCTTACTAACGTATAGAAGAATGTTATCAGCATATTGGAGAAATTAGACACCCTCACAGAGAAACCTGAATTTATTTCTCCAGCCCATCCTCGCAAAATGCACTCCGGAACAAATGTAATTGGTTCTCAACCTCGTTTAGGGACAGTTAATCCTTATCATTAAGTTCATTCCTTTGAACTATGTGCGAGGAGAATCATATGTGACAGCACCAAAGTATCTTTGTTGCAGATTTTGATGAGGGAAAAAAAGCCATTCCGCACGTTCAGCTGTTTTATAGTTCTTATTAATTCTATCTTTTAAGTTATGAAGCTGCCAATCAAGATTCACAGTATAGTCTAATGCCCTCGAGGTTTTTGCTAACTCATCAGCCCGCTGATTACCTTCAATACCAAAGTGTGAAGGAATCGAAAGAAAATGAACATCAATTTCCCTACCCATCAGCTCATAAATCTTTCTAGCTATTTTGTGAACGATCAGATCAGCATTAAAATTATCAAAACGATCTTTAATGACCTTGAGAGCCATCAGCGAATCTAAGCCAATCAGCCATTCCCTCGAGTTACCCGCACTAATATATTCAAGAGCCTTAAAAATAGCATGAAATTCAGCAGGAAGAGAGGAATTAAATTCTTTCAGACCCACTTTAAATCTGTCATTCAGCTCTGGGCAAAAATAAGCGCTCCCTGCACGCAAGGTCTTTTTTACTGAAAGAGGGATCAGTAAGAATCATCATCGAAGCTGAGTATTGGGACAGAAACAGCTCTTGAAAAGAATTTTCCGGGACTTCGGCCCTTCATATATCAGATCCAGAATCCAGATCCATAATGGTACCAACATCAAACGTAATCTCCCGCCATGAAAAGTCAAAAAACCCAGGTCGCAAAGTCTTCGCCCCACCCTTGAAAAAATTCTTAGATTTACCAGAAGCAACCATAAGGGGGATGTTTCTGAAATATTTAGGTGCAGCCACAAGATTGACAACCAGCTCTTTTTTTTATTTGATCAAAAAAGTAGCCCAGAATACAAAGATTGCACAGGCCCACAAATAGAAGCAGAGGTGGACATGTTCTAAGTCCAGTGGACCTTTATGTTTTTGGGGTCACTGATTACAATCCCGGTGTCGACAGAATTCTATCACGTCTAGTTCAAGGTCACGTCAAGGTCAAGCACCTAAATTTTAAAAATAAAATTTTTTTGATCCTGGATTCTGAAAGAGCAGGAAATTTTACGTCCGGATATACCTTGACCGATTTTTTAATCAAACCTTTAAAGGTCATTCGAAGTTCGTTTAAAGGTCAAATATTTAATGTCATCTCTCGCATGCATGGAATTTTAGCCAATGCATGGTATTTAATTTTCTATAGAAAGTGTAAATTTATGTTTTTGGGGTCGCTGATTCCAATCCTGGTGTCCTATAACTCCATCACATAAATTTCAAGGTCACATCAAGGTCAAGCACCTTATTTTCCGAAATATTTGACCTAAAAATGACCTTTAAGGGTTTAATTAAAAAATCGGTCAAGGCATATCCGGACGTAAAAATTCCTGCTCTTTCAGAATCCGGGGTCAAAAAAATTTTATTTTTAAAATTTAGGTGCTTGACCTTGATGTGACCTTGAACTAGACGTGATAGAGTTCTGTGGACACCTGGATCGTAATCAGCGACCCCAAAAACATAAAGGTCCACTGGACTCAGAACATGTCCACCTCTGCTTCTATTTGTGGGCCTGTGTTATTAAAGGGCACAACATGTTTATACAATAATATCATTCAGTAAAAATACAAAAATATAAGTATCTAAATCACATAATGTACATTGAGATAGAAAATAAGTTCAAGGCGCATTGATAAATAAATTATGCAAGTTCTCATAAAACTTTTCTTCCTTATTGTCGAACAATCCAATTAACATGGGGTTTTTTACAAATAAAAAGTTTATACATTTTAAAATTCCATAAATAGGCGCCTGGTTCCCCAGAGATGATTTTGTTAAGCATATTTTAAACGGAAAATAGTATCTCGTAGAGATCCTTAGTACATTTAAGTTAAAAAGTGAAAGCAAGTTCGGACAATCAATTTTACTATTGATCAGATTGTATACAAATTTGCAATTAATCATTTTACGTCTGTCTTCTAATGTGAGAACAAGAAATCTGTTGCACATCGCCTGATAATCAGAGCCTGGTACGGGATAAGAATTGTCAAGGCGATAGATACAATATTTCAGGAACCTTTTTTGAATCTTGTCAACAGCAACCATATCCCCCCTCAAATAGGGATCCCACACAACAGAAGCATATTTCAGTCTCGATCTAACGTATGCATTGAAAAGTAAGATTAACACTTTTGGATTCCTGAAGTTGATTGTTTGTTTAATTAGAAAACCCAAAGCACTGTTTGCCGAATTGCGAACTGATAACAAATGTGACGCGTTCTGAAGAAAGGGACCTAAGAAGCAAAAAATCGTTTTTCGGTTTATGGATGTTTTAATTTTATTAACGGTTCCTCTTTCATTATCTAAAGTCAGAAAAGGGTTTTATTAAATATTTTTTAAGTTATAACAATTTAAAACTCATAACCATGTGCAGATAACCATGGGCGCTCGACTTTTGTTTTCGCTCTCCTGTAAAATAACCAATTTGCTGCTTAGGTCCCTTTCTTCAAAACGCGTCACAAATGATCATTAAAAGATAGGTTAGATGTGAAAATAACTCCCAAATCTCGAATTTTATTAGTTCTTGGTATAATAACACCATTTATGTTATAACTGAAGATATATGGATTGTCTTTTTTCTTATAAGACACAATGTTACATTTCATGGGGTTTATTTCAAGCTTATTCAATAAACACCAATTGCAAAGTTGGTCGACATTTTTTTGTAGCAGTAAGACGTCATTTAAATCGGCAATCTTTTTAAACAGCTTGAAATCGTCAACTAACAAAAGGTTTTCAACATCCAGAAAATCTGGTACATCATTTTATAAATTGTAAAAAGTAGGGATCCTAGTACTGATCCATGAGGAACACCTGAATAGGATATAAAGGGTGGGGAGGAATAACCCGCATATTGCACAATGTTAGTTCTGTTAGTTAAATAACTTCTTAAAGTAGTGAGAAGGTTTTCAGGTATATTTAATTTAGCTAGTTTAGAAAAACAAATTTCATGATCAACTTTGTCAAATGCTTTTGTAAAGTCCGTATAGATTACATTCACCTGTGAATCAGCAGAGAGTACATCATTAATAAATTGGGTAATTGTTACTAGTTTTGTGGTAGTTGACCTTTTAGATACACAACCGTGCTGATTCAAAAATAAGACAGACAATAACGCGCTGTTTAAGACAAAAACTATAGACTTCTCAAAAATTTTTGCGAAATTTGGAATAATTGATATTGGTCTATAGTTGGAAATAGAACAAGTATCACCTTTTTTGAAAACAGGGATTACTTTAGTGACCTTCCAAGCGCTGGGAAAATATCCTTTTAATAAAAATTGATTGAATAGCGAACATAAAAATTCTGCCAAAAATGGCTCCATGTCTTTTAATAAAAAGGAAGGTTGATTGTCGATTCCTGAAGTTAATTTAGGTTTTAAGTTTTTAATTGCCCTCGAAACTTCTGGAGTTGATAATTGAAAATTGAAAGTAGTATCTTTTTGGAATGACTGATTACAAGAAAGTTGTAAGTTGCTTAAAGAGGTAGGATGGTTGTACACAGACGAAAAATAATTTGCAAATTCATCTACTTTTTTTTTTGAATTCAGGATCCTGGCTTCAACTTCCATTTCCGTAGGTAAACGAGCTTTATTTTTGTTATAATTTATGTTTTTTCAAAAGTTTTAAGGGTTTGAAAAGATCGATGTTTCAATAGACTGTTGATATAATAGATAAAATTCGTTTATCCTTTTTTTCAGACTGTTCGTTATATCTCTAAGTAAGGTATTTAATGAGGATGTTGGAAACCTTTTATTTCTTCTAAAGATTGTGTTTTTCAATTTAATATCCTCAATTATATCATGGGTAAACCATGGTGGAAATTTTTTTCTGTTGTTATTAATTACATAGAAAGAAACTCTTTTGACCATTAAATCTTTACATGTTAGATCAAGACTGGCTATGCCATCATCAATGTTATCAAATTGTAATATATGGTCGAAGTAGATATGAGAAAAATCCCTATAAAGAGACTCTAAATCAGCCTTTCCAAAGTTAAAACGTAGATTAAAAATAGTGTCCTCACTTGAAAATATAATATCATTACTATCAACAAGATTCAATTGGAAAGCGAGGGGGGGATGATGTAAGTCAGGCTTAACCAAAGGTACTGGCCCTATGTTAACAGGGATTGGATTTTTATAAAAAATTAAGTCTAAAACATTATTACTAGCATTCGGAATGAAATTTACTTGACGTAGTTGAAATCTGCTTACCAATTCCTCAATTTCCTCAACTTTAGAATTACGTGTCTTTGAACAATTATTATTTATTGAAACTAAATCGACACTTGTGTAGGCAGGAACATTGAAATCTCCGATTATCAACAAATTCGCCCCCAACAAAGATGTATTATCTAGGATGCAAGTTATAACATCAACAAACAGATCATTTGAAATACTTGGAGTGAAAGGAGTGACTCTAATCAAACCTCTGTATACCATAACAAGAGTCTCCAAACTCGCGCCCTAGGACACCCTGGAGAGGGCCTTGAGGACATTGATTCTCGAGTTAGCCCTCGCAACAATAATTTCAATATGCTGGTTGCAATTCAGTTTTGCATCTAATACAACACTAAGATATTTGACAGATGGAGAGCATCTTACTGTACTTCCCATAATATCTAGAGCAGCAAGATCAGGGTAAAATTTTTTTTATAGAACACACATTTTGCACTTGCCCGGTGCAATGCTTGATCCTAAGAATTCAATCCAGGGTAATAAGTTTCCAACTGATGTTTCAATTAAATACAGAGCAACATACAAGTAGCCAGTCTCAACAAAACCCACCCCTTAATCCTTGAGGAGCTTAAATTCTCGCTAAAATTCAAGCTGCTACGAGTAATCAGGATGTTAAAGAAATTGTGTATTCTCTCAGAGACCCCGTTGTGCTCCATATTTTCTAGGATCTTAGCAGAAAGCAGCGCATCGAACGCTCCCTTGAGATCCAACGCTAGAGCTGCCGTAGATTTGCCCCTTACAAATCCTTTCATCACATCAACTACAAAACATGATACGGAATCCATAGTCGATTTAGTCATTCTAAACGCTGATTGCTGAATGGGAATAAAATCTCTTTATTCCACAAAGTGCTTCAGTCTCCTCTGAATCATCTTTTCAAAAAGTTTGCCTTTAGCAGAGGTTAGCGAGATAGGTCTAAATCATTTCCCATTGGGGTTTGGTATAAATTTGACCAAAGTATCTCGTTAAGACTTTGGGTATTGAGAAAATTAGAAGCAGGAGTTCATTACTTTAAATAATCTTAATTTTTCTCCAGGAGAAAACTTATGAATCACCTCATACGAAACGAAGTCCATTCCAGGAGATGATCCTTTTTGACACAAGCTCAGCGCAAAGTAAAACTCTTTCTCAGTAAAAAGGGAATTATACGGACAATTTTCATCAGGATTGAGTTTGAGCTGAACATTAACAGGAGGAATTGCCTCGTTAATCAATGCGTCCTGAAGTGCAAGAAATACCAAAGAGGTAATATCATTTGTAATAGCCTTTCTAAAACTCCTAAGAGCCATCTCGCATTCCTTTGACTACCAAGATGGCTTGAATTTAGAGACAGTTGTTTTATTTCTCGGGATAAAGGATCGCAAAGCCAACAGAAAATCAAGTAATGTTTTCATAAAACCTTCATAAGTTAAAGTGGGAAATCTCTCCATACTTTCCTCAGTCAGGGCTCCTTCATTCAATTCGACTTTGATCAAATCATTGAACTTAGCCCAGTCCACAGAACTCACCCTGAGCCTAAAGGAACTATCCCATAACCTCTTCAAGTCAATAACAAAGTCAATAACAAAGTCAAACACACTGACATCATTCAGAATTTCAGCTAGCCTTCAAGGACAGGACGATTCGAATCTCAAACAAGCTTACTATAAGTTGATTTGACATCATTCAGAATCATCAGATTATGATCCTCTAGAATAGTCAATATTTGTTACCCCCTGCCATTGCATTTAGGGCGCAATCCTATGATAGCGTTTCGACGCACGTTTTTTAACCACATATTCATTCTTGATCAAAATCAATGTGCCCCACCAGTTCTCTCCCTAGATCTGTGAGCCCTAAACGTGTTAAAACCTGGATTCTCCCAGCGAGGAAAATTCCTACCAAGCCAGGTATCTGTAATACTAAGAAAATCCAAATTCAAGTCTTTAAGTAGAGTTTGCACAGCAACTCTTTTTTTATGATCAGCAACACTGCGAGCACCTTCTCCCTGCATGAAAAGAGGGAAGAACGTCAAGATCAGAAGAAGTAGTCCCAGGATGGACTCCAGAATCTTTATCTAAGATATTGGGGCTAGGGTCGTGGTTAGCCGGAGAAGAAGATTCTTTATTTATTTGGCTAGGGCCAGAGTTCCCTCCTTGAGAGCAGTTGTACCAGAATGTAGACTCATAGGATGATCAGTTTGATTCTGCGAAACAACAACTTCAGAGCCAGACTTACGCCTAACTGACAGTTCGACCATCTCTAGTCCCTTTTTTTAAGATTTTCTTGGGCAGCTTCCTTCGAGATATTATTAGTATACCTCTCTTTCATTAGTTCAAACTCATATTTGAAGACCGGGCATTCCCTAGATGAAGCCAAATGGTCACCCGCAGGGCTGGCAAAAGGCATGTGGAATAAGTGGAAGCTTCCTCACTCTAAATCCAAGTGGATGGGGAATTTCACATGCTAAATGGAGCAAACTTAAGTGTAAAACACACAAAGCCTTATTAACTGTACTGCAAAAAATTTAAGCTCTCCTATTGCTTTTGCTACAAAGCAGAGTAAGTTAACGTGCCTTTATAAATGTTATTTATTTAAAAAAGAAATATTTATATTTATTATAAATAAAAATTTAAAGTTTGTAATAAAGTTTTTTCAAAAATTGCTTATTTTCCTACTTAAAATTATTTTTTTTATTTTTTATACAGGTGGTAAGTGATAGGGGGGAGGAAATTCCCGACATAGAAAAAATCTGTTTCGCTGACCTTGGTCCCCCGCACAATTGACACGCAGAATCTGTTGCTAATCATATTCGTACAGAAATTAGTGGCATGTTTATCTTCAGAGAACTCACAAGATGGTTTGAAAGAACAACATTGGGTAATAACATAACTAAAGCGTTGGCATTTGAAGCACCGCTTAGGAATTGGGATAGAGGGGATAACCAGCCTCTTTGCCCCTCAAAAATGGAGAGCATTTAGAACACAATTCAAGTCAAAAACAATGTCAACCATATCCTGTGAAACTTTATTATCATTGAACCTCCTAGCAATTTAGGGGGGTTTAAATGACCGAAAAAACGTGTTACGTAATTTATGAACGACCCCTAATTGCTTATTATCAACTCGAATGAAACCCTTTTTTCGAAGCATAGTTGGAGGAATCAAGACCTTGCGACTCCTAGACCTTAATTCTTTAGTATCTAGAGGAATATCTGTATCCGAGCGTTCGTCACAGAAGATCTTCGCCTGGTTTGCTGCACTAATATGGATCCTGCGAAATCTCTTTATAATGTCATGAATTATTTTACCGATACCAAAGGGATCAACAATACCCAACTTTCTCGCAGAATCTGTACTTTCCATAAGCACCAAAAAGGACCCTCAGAATTGTAGTTATACCTTTCAATCGGGAGAAGTGGGGAAACCCAATTGTAACACGACTGCCCAAGCAGCACGTAATATTACATGAATATCACAGTGACATCATATTGTGATATTCGTAATATTACGGGGTGATATTACAGTGATATTGACGTGATATTGAAATGTCCGCCTCAACGTAATATTACAAGTAATATTACAGTGATATTGATGTAATATTACAAGTAATATTACGGTAATATTACAAAGATTTATTTATTTTAATATTTATTTTACATTAAATGAAATATTAAAAAAAAATTCGGCGCACATGGGGTTCGAACACTCAACGTTCGACCCAACGTGAATACGCCTTGTACCTCTCGGCCATCTAGTTCTTGGAATGTATTTCAGAAAGTGTTCTTCATGTAGTACCTTAAATTCTCTTTGGTACAATATGAAGAACACTTTCTGAACTATATTCCAAGAGCTAGATGGCCGAGAGGTACAAGGCGTATTCACGTCGTATCGAACGTTGCGTGTTCGAACCCCGTGTGAGCCAAATTTTTTTAAAATATTTTATTTAATGTTAAATAAATATTGAAATAAATAATTGTAATATTACCTTAATATCATCGTAATATTATCTTAATATCACTGTAATATTACCGTAATATTACTTGTAATATTACATCAATATCACTGTAATATTACTTGTAATGTTACCTTGAGGCGGACATTTCAATATCACGTCAATATCACTGTAATATCACCCCGTAATATTACCAATATTACAATATGATGTCACTGTGATATTCATGTAATATTACGTGCTGCTTAACCTCGTAGAACCGTTCATCAATTTCCTTAAATTCCATATCAGATTCGTTGATCATAGTCTTTGTGCCACCCGGTTGAAAAATATGACGTCGGAAATGATATCAGAAATGACGTAGGAAATGATATCGGAAGTGACATCGGAAATGACATCGGAAATGATATCAGAATTTGAGACCATAAATGATATCATTTCCGACGTCATTTCCGATGTTACAATTATATCACATTTTCACAATTAATAATAATAACATTTTTATTGAAATTATTCCTGCTTAAGGTAGAATTGCTACGAAAAAGAAAAAGAAAGAAATAAGGAAAAGTTTTTTTTTGTTTTGTGCTGTATAAAACATTTGTGAACTTTTAGTGGCTCAAATAGCGTATTCCCAATAAATTATGGTGCAATAATATAAACATCCTTTTATTGCACGAGTCCCACAATATAAAATAAAGAGTTCACTTTTCCTTATTTCTTTCTTTTTCCTTTTCGTAGCAATTCTACCTTAAGCAGGAATAATTTCAATAAAAATGTTATTATTATTAATTGTGAAAATGTGACATAAATGTAACATCGGAAATGACATCGGAAACGACGTCGGAAATGATATCATTTATGGTATCAAATTCTGATATCATTTCCGATGTCATTTCCGATATCATTTCCTACGTCATTTCTGATATCATTTCCGACGTCATATTTTTTAACCGGGCAGTCTTCTGATCCAGATTCTACAAACCAGTAACATTGCATCGATGCTTCCTCTTAAGAGATGACGTTAAAGGCGAAGACATGCAAGAGCTAGGGGTCGAGTAACCCCGGCTTCTCTTCCAATTGTCATCACAATCACGTTTAGCACTTTACTCACATCAGGTTTTTCTTCTTCTGTTCCTTTTTATAATAATATCCTGGATTTTCAAAAGAGTCACCGGAAAATGTTGTTGCTGATGCATGTTGTTTATTCAAAATCTACAAAAAATAAATAATAAGTAAAGGCCTAGACCAAGCAAAGCAGAGTAAAATAAAATAAAAAGGCTAAGGAGCTCCAGTTCATTCAAAATTTAACACTCCATATTTATCAATTAAAGCCTCATTAGGCAAAGCAATATTAAGCTCCAAAAAAACCAACTGACAGATCAAGGAACCAGGTCAGCAACTCATCTATTTAATCAATTTAATTAACCAGACTCAGTTCAATTTAATCCAATCACAAACACAATTAATCAGATTAATTCTAAGATTAATCCAATTTAACTTGATTTTATTTAGTTTATCAGATCCAAATCAAACCGAATCAATTGAACCACTTCATAACAGGTTACAGAAAGCAAAAGAAAATTAAAACAAACTCGACACTCAGACAAAAAACAGCTGACAAGGCAAACTAATCTAGTCAGCCAATCCAACTCTTAGATCATTTCCCTTATCCACACTGAGAAAATAAGCCTCTAGCCAAGCAGCTTTAATTCTAGGTTAGGGTTCCTCGGGACAAAACAAACAAAACACCGGCGATGACAATCAAACTTCTAGGATGCCGAAGCATATGCTCTGCTAAAATCAATTAAGTGCTTTGCAGGTGCTATATCAACAACCTCTCTCTGCTAAATTTAATCAAAAATTGGTTGTATTTAGTCAACTTATTTTCTCAGTGCAATGTAAATCAGATTTGGCCCAATATCAATTTTTAAATTTAATTAATTAGCCTGATTCACATTAAATTTAATTACATTTTAATTCAATTAATTTAATTTATTTATTTTATTTAGTTACATTTAATTTAGCTAAACCCACCTGGATTAATTTATAAAATGAAAACCAAATCAAACCAACTGAGTCATTTCATAGCAAGTCTCGAAAATACAAGATTAAACGTAAACGCAAAGCAAGAAGGATATAATAGCCAAAGTTATCTTCCTCACATTCTATATACAAACTTAAATGAAAACAAAGCTTACAAAAGCACCTGGTGTGTCGGCGAGAAAGAGCAAGACAGAGCAACCCAAATGCACTCAGCAAAAAGGATGGAAAGCAAAGCAAAATTTATCACCCAGATGAATCATAATTCCTGGGTCATGAATTCCTTCATGACCTTATGAAGGACACACTACTTGATTATATCCTTGAAAATCAATTTTGTCTAGCTCAATTTATTTATTTAAGAACATTAAACTTGTTACTTATGATCTAACTTTTCGATCATGAATGTAATCCTCAGGTACTCCAAGAAATCCAGTCAATTCCAGGTTAAATACAAATAATCCATCCAAATGGAGAGAAGCAGAAAGCGAGGTTTTAATAAATGAAGTTTGAATAGATTAAAATCAGCAGTAACATCAAAAACTTGAGCACAATATCCATGCTAATCTCTAATTAACTAATTTTAAGTATTCTCCAATATTACTAAGCCATTGTGATAAAGACAATTTCGCCGGCATAAAGGTGACGTGCAGACACGTCCTTCTCAGATCAAATCACAAACGAGACTCCAAAAGTTCGAAGTCCGAGTTGTGTACATTAAGCGCCGGTTGCCGACAACAGGTAACTACGTCGTCTGCTGCGCTAACTTTCTACCTGTAACTAGAAACCGCGCAGATTCAAATTCTTAAAGTAGAGCTTACTGGTATGTGTGGTGAAAACTGTAACATGTTTCGGAAAGCAATAACTACCTTGGGATGAAGAAGTAAACACAGCACCTGCTCATTGACAAGAGAGTTCTGTAATTCTACAAACTTAAGGGATGGAATGCAATTAAAGATGTTCGTTGCTATAGGCTTGGATCCAGAGATGCCAACGACCGTCACCAAACGCATCTGCGCATGTCTGTGGAAAATCGTTTGATTGGTCGAAGGGAGCTGGACGATTTAAAATAGCTTTATTAAATGTGTTTTAAATCTTCCCGCTTCCTTCGACCAATCAAACGATTTTCCACAGACATGCGCAGATGCGTTTGGTGACGGTCGTTGGCATCTCTGCTTGGATCCAGAGAAGGTCTTAATCATCATCCAAATCTTCAGACCCATCCCCGGGGAGATGGAGGCGCGAAAATGCCCTCTTTTACTCCTACAAGATATCATAGAGCCTAAACTCAACCTCAGTAAAGATTCTCTAACTTTCTTTAGATAATATTAAATTTGACGGTATACCTTTCTATCTCTTTTAAACTCTAGCAGGACGTTTCACAATCTAGTGGCGACCAAGAAAGTATCACCTTGGAACCTTGGATGTGTCTGGTTAAGCTCTTGGAAAATACATCCAATCAAATCGATGAGTCCAAAATTATCCCCTTAAAATGATTATACTGATCAGCCTAGTCACACAAGATATCTTCAGCAGAAGATTTCATATTATTCATTTCAATAGAAACCATTTTGTCGATTTTTTCTCAATTTATAGAATTAATTCCTAGCTTTTAGGACCTACATAGCACAATTTCTTGCCTAGAGTTTAAGCGAGGTTAAACTGACAACTTCGAAACTTTGCAACATGACTTTATATGAAAACTTGACTTTATCACTAATATAAAATGTCCGCTTGTGACACTGATGGCGAAGCTTGAGACAATGTCATTGAAAACTTTCTTTTCAAATTTCAGGAAATCAAAATTGTCCCCATGTTTTCAAATTTTTATGAAAGTAGGTAAACTATAATTAAGGAATATATGTGAATAAAAAATGTGAAATAGAATAAATACCTTGATACCTTGAATTGGATAGATCGATATCTTCTCTAATTTATTTTAATGTTATTTACCAAGTGATAAATTCATACTACTATTAAATGTGAAATAGGTTTGTAAACAGTTTTTAAATTTTTGAATCTACTAAGTAATAATTTTTTTACATTCTCATCATAATTTTTTAATAGATGATAAATTCCCTAATAGTATACATGTTAAATCAGGTTCGATTTTAATTTTAGTGTATTGTGTGTTATAAAAAACTAACCTGATGAGGATGAAATACCTGTCATCAAAACGTCGCACTGACAAAAAAAACTGCGGTTTTTGTATTTTTCTACTTCTTCCAATTACACAGCACACAAAAAAAAAGTTTCCTGATTTTTTCCTATGTATTTTGATGCGTTGAATCCGAATCCTTCATAAGAATTGGCCCAGCACGTCAAGTTTTGACCTTAACCTTAAAATTAAAAAAATGTCACTTTTTGTTAGTTATAATTTGAAGCCCACTTAACATTAATACATGCCTATGGCCATTAGGAAGCTTGATTTATGACCTTTAAAACGCTTTTTTAAAAATTATTCTACGAAGATTTTTAACGAAGATATGATATGTTTAACATAAAATAATTTTTTTCCATAATTCACTATTCATGCGTTTTTAACATTTAAAAAAAGTCATAACTTAATTGAAACATCATATCTTCGTTAAAAATAATTGTAAAACAATTTTTAAAAAAGCGTTTAAAAGGTCATAAATCAAGCTTTCTAATGGCTATAGGCATGTATCAATGTTAAGTGGGCTTCAAATTCTAACTAACAAAAAGTGCCATTTTTTTAATTTTGAGGTTAGGGTCAAAACTAGACGTGCTGGACCAATTCTGATGACGGATTCGGATTCAGCGTATCAAAATACATAGGAAAATATGGGTCTCATACCCAAATCAGGGAACTTTATTTTTTTTGTGTGGCTGTGTTATCAAACCTGATTTCACATATATTAATTTTTTTTTTAATTTTTAAAATGTTATATCTCCGAAAAACATTTATGGATTTTAATATTACTTTTATAAAAAAAGGACCCTTGTTTATAGACACTAAAATAGTACTTTGAGCGTGGAAATTTTTAACTATATAAAATACATGACATATTTTATAAATACAAGGGACCTGGAATAATGCTTGATTTGATCAAGGACGTTTTCAATCGAAAATGCTACAGATGGTTACATATAGCTCAGTTGCGCATAGCGGAGATTTTGTAGTCTCGTGGAACTGAATTAGAGTATTCAAAAGAGTAAAATTTTTTGATCGAATTCAAAAAATTTTCTCTTTCTAAATCAGTTCTTCAAGTTATTCTGAAAAATTTCGAAAGGCTCATAAAATTTATTCTAATTCTTTTAGAACCATTCTTCGAAATACTTTAAACAGACATATATCACAGGAGGAATTATTCTTTTTGAGTCTGCAATGTCTTATTTTTTAGTGGGGTTCCTTTTCATTCTGCTGTAAAATCAATATTTGACATCTGTGGCCCCTTTCTTCAGAGCGTCTTACATTTTAATTTTATTACTTTTGTTTATTCAAAACCAATTAATTTTCGAATGTTTACTTCTGCTAACTAGGCTGGAGTATGGGGATGTGGCTCATGGGCACAGAAAGGAAAAAGTTCTGTAGGTGTTAGTACGTCAGGATGTGGAGAACACTTAATACGTACAACATTAGCCCGTACTATTGCAGAAGCAATTTTAAACGCTGAGTGTCCAATTATGAGTTTTCATACAGCTATGAAAAAGGATTTCTTAGGTAAATGTATTAATGAAAAAATTACATTATTTTAAATAATTGTTTTAATTGAGTGTATAAGAAACAAATGGTTAATAGATTATAAGAATACTTCATTAATATTATATAATGCATTATGAACTTTTTTTAATAAGGATCATATTTTCTGAAATTTCCATTTCATAAATCGTCCGTAATCAAGTGATTTTTTTATTCAAACGAATATACGTGCGATCATAATTACCAATTATTGTTTTATTTGCTTTTGCTGGTAAAATAATATTTTGATAAATCTTCGCATGATTTTCCGAATATGAATGACTGACTCTTGAAATGTTATCAAAAAACCAAATGTAAGATAATTCTAGTAGTAAAAGGTGCCAATGTCAAATAATTTTTAGATTTTTAGCACAAAAATCGTACAGCTCATTCATTACCTTCGTCATAGTGTACTATAATAAAAAAGCAATAATCAATTTTTATTTATTTTCTTTTTTTAATAATCCGTTTTTGAGAAAAACTCATTTTGAAAAAAAAATTACTTATCTTCTATTTAAATTGTCACACATTCGCATCGAATTTGAATTTGAGCATTAAATGTAATTAAATTAAATTTTTTCACAGTGCAACATTTGATGCTTGCATGCCGTGTACAATATATACAAACGTATACAGGTTAAGGCACATATTTTTGCCAATTTATGTATATTATACAACTTACAGTGCAGAAAAAATATAAACGATAAGGTTACAATTTGCCATTTAGTAACCATTTAAAAAAATTTAATAAATAAAAGAAATTTATTCAAAAACGACTGCTCTAAAACGGCTCGGCGAGTTAAGGACTATACATTTTTTACACATTATTTATGATGTAAATACCGCAAATCAGCAAAAAAAAATATGTGCTAAAACCCTTCATTCAAAGTTCTTTCAAGGCCACCGTGTATCATGTATACTTTCTAGTTTCTAATGTGCCCAATTCATCATTTACCATTCCATAAATTCCTATCTCAATAATTACCATCTTATTGCTTTCCATCTTATCTTTATTCCTCTCTACTTCTTGTAAGTCTAAAATACTGCTGTCATTCAATCTTGTTTCTATTTCTTTTACTTTACGATTTGCATTTTCTACTTTTCGACGCTTTCGATTAATTTCCAGCCTACAGTTTTTCTTGTTTATAATTTCTAATGTTATAGGATTAATTTTCTTATGTTTTGTTTTAATATTTGCATTTGCTATCTTAATATTGTCCTCGATTAACGACTTTTCGTCTTATTGTTACTATTGTCTTCGTTGGTTACAACGTTTGTTAAACTTACTGTTACCTTCTTTTCTTGCTTTTCTTTTTCTACAAGCATACTTTTTAAAGTGTTCTTTGACAAAAACAGTTTGATTTTTTTCTAAACATTATAATTTACCTTTGTTGTTATTAATACTTTTGATTTTAAGTTTAGAGGCCATTCATAAATTATGTAAGACATTTTTTGGAAATTTTAAGCCACCCTTCCCCCATGTAAAACACAATTGCAGACTTCAGCGCCATTTTTTCTGCTGATCGTAAGAAATCACCGATTTGCTTCCAAGGTTCCTTTTATCGGAACAAGTCACATAAATATTAGGATGAGTTAAAGAGGAACTGCAGAAACAATAGGAACAAAATTTGTTCAAGTGGATTATTTTCGATTTTGAAATAGAAAAAACCACATTTCAATCTCAGTATGAAAAGTTGTATAGAATCTTTATAGAATGATTCTATAAAATTTCTATAAGTGCAAATCCGCATGGCTCCCAAAAGTTATCTCATTGATCGAAACAAGCGGTCTAGTTTGAAATGGTTTTTTATAACGATATTTCAAATAAAACAATTGTTTCGACCGAAGAGATATATCGCCTGGGAGGCATACGCATTTGCTCTTGAAGATTCCGTCTGACATCTCTGCTTAACTCCTTCTAGATTCAAAATTTTTATCAGAATTGGAACAAAAATTGGGAGGGGCAATTGCAATTAAGTACATTCCTGAAGAAAAAGTTGGAGATTTACTTTGGAGTCATTCTACAAATACCATGATTGTAGGTTACATGAATTCTACGGAGAAAACTGCAGTGGTAATTGTATAAGTCTTTTATTCAGTCTGTTTCACTTTTATTCAGTTTTTAAGTAATTTATTTCTCAATTTCAGAGCCATATGTCAATTTTACCAGAAGCAGATGTTGGCAAGAAAGCAGTAGTTGAGGGAATCTGTTTCAAACTTTCATCTAATCAGAAAATTGCAGAGTCGACTTCTCAAGCAACTTAAGACTTTTTTATATTCATGTAAATATATATTTTAACTTTAAGTCAAATTTACAAACTTAAATAAGTACTGATCTCTATAATAATGCAGCTAGAAAAGTATGTCAATCACAGACCATGAATGTATCATGTGATGTGATAACCATGATGCTTTCATCACTGTAAATTAAAAAAAACAATTTCTTACGTGTAATATATCTTTGTTAACTGAGGTATTTTATATATTTCTTTTCAATATTTGCTGTTCACTGACAAGTATTAAATAACTATACCTACTTGTTTAAACTGATTGATTTTTTTCTATTATAGGATACATTTTTTCTAATTATTTTAATGTTTCTCAAAATCTCTTTTTAATTAAATATACTTATAGTAAACGAAAATAGACAAATGAAATCAAATTTTATAAAATTTAAATTTTCTGAACAATATTTATGAAAGGGCACAACTAATATTTAATTTATTTGTTTTATTGTCTTATGAATATTCAAAATTACAAATGAAAATTTCTTAACACAAAGTACAAATGTAGTCAGTCAATATTTTGTCAATAATTCTTAACTTAAAAATTAGAAAAAATATTTATAATCTTCATTACAATTTCTCTTTATCAGGGTTTTTTTGCGCGATCCACTTTTTTTTCTGCATCTTTAGGAACCTTATAGTTCGCAACATGATCTACTCGAATTGTTCTTCCTAAAATCTAAATTACATTTTTATTTATTATTATTATTTGATTCATTTTAAAATTAGTTTATATTGATCCTTAATATAATACTGATTAGAAAGATGGAAGTTTTCTTGTTATATTGGCGTCAGCATCAGGTGAAGAAAACTAAAAGTTTTTCTTATATAATGTCATAGGTTTTTGCTCATATGGAGGCTTTCATTAATGACCAAAATTTATTTCTAAAAAAGCAAAAAAAAGTTGAGTGTAAAACAAAGGAAGAGTGTTTATTTTATAAAATGCATAATTTCTGTAAGAGTTTATATATTGTAATGAAATTGAAATTAAATGACGTTTGGCAGAAATTTAGAAAAGAGAAAAGCAAACATGAACTTTAAAATTTATCCAAAATTGAACATCAAATAAATAAACTTAATGCTATCCAAAATAAAAAAATTCCTTCCGGTTACAAATTAATCTCGTTAGATGCTATTCCGTTATTCACAAATGTACAAAATCGGCTTAGCACATTCTGCTTTAAAAAAAAAAGATTCCCGCAAATACAACAACATACAAAAATTCCCATGACCTACCTTCTCAACGACCTTCTGGCTTGCAAAAATAATGCCACTTTTAACTTTAACGACATAACTTATAAACAAAAGGAGGGCTTTCCCATGGGTTCACCACTCTCCCCTGTCATGGCGGATATTGTCATAGATGACCTTGAAACTGCTTGTTTGCCAAAACTTCCTTTCGTTTTACCCTTTTATTGCCGACATATCGATGACTTAATATCCGCGGTCCCCGCCGACAAGATTGAAACGATACTAAACATTTTCAACAGTTACAACCACAAGTTACAATTCACTGTTGAAAAGGAAAATAATAGGACAATTCCTTTCTTTGATGTACTACTCATTAGAGACGGTGAAACTTTAAAAACTAATTGTTGACAGAAGTTTATTACTATTACATACATCTTTTTACACTCAAAACTTAAACAAGATTAAACTGATTTTTCTATCAAACAATTATCCAACACACTTCATACAGAAATATGTTACACAGAGAATAAAACATAATAAACAAAAAAATTTAAAAACTCACAGTACACACACTACCACAAATAAAACCAACACACAAGTCATACCACTACCCTACGTAAGTGAACTGTCGGAAAAGTTACAAGGAATCTTAAAACGCTTTAACGTCCAAACGCCCGGTAAGAAGGATGGAATAACCTAGAATTAATTTTATTAATTCTATTTAATACTTGAATTTCCCTTTATTTTATGCTTTTGCATTATGAGTTAAAAATATCAGAATTCTATTCCTTGTAATTCACTTTTTAAAAAAATTTTAATAAATATAAGAATCGATCCCCAGTTTTTATGTCACAAGTCTAGGAAAGTAACCACTGAGCTACTTGTGGCTTGAATATATAAACATAAATGAGCCTCTTGAATTGAAACTGTGAAAGAATTGTCAGGGAAAGTAAAAATTTCAACTGTATTCTCTATTACGGAATTAAACATTTTGGAGACTCTATTCCAGAAGGAATTATTGGGGATAGAAAAATCATGAATGCCTATACTGTTTTACAGAATAGAAGAAGTTTCTGGAATTAAAAACATTTTAATTATATTCTGCTGCATGAAATTCAAAATCATTTTTGAATAAAGCAGAATCAATTTCAAAAATATTCTTTTATATTTCTAGAAGTAAGTATTTGAGGTAAATTCAAGTATTTAATAAAAAAGAAATCATTGCGATTTTGAGTAAATGTCAAATAAACTTAATTCTTTTCTTTTCAAGGCTTTTTGCCCGGCGGCCTTCCGTTCTACAAAAAAATCTTTAAAAACTGTTCCAAACACAAAAAGATAAAATTCCTCAAAATATTCTTCCCAACTTCAATTACAATATATCCTGTTCCAATTGCAATTATTCATATATTGGTACGGCTGAAAGAAGCATTAAACTTAGAATCAAAGAACATAAGAATCGCGTTTATAAAAAACCAGACAAATGGACATCACTCACAATACACGCTTGGTTTGAGGATCACACTTATGACTTCGACAACACTACAATCATTGACAAATCTGAGTTTTATAAAAAAAAAATAATTTTAGTGATGACTCACACTGTCAGCCACCCACATACAGTCAACAAAAGAAGCGACACTCAACACTTATCCTCTTTTTACAAAGCACTCCTCACTATAAATCCTCACTTGAAATCCAAACACAATTGTTATCATACCCTTCCCCCCCCCCCCCGGTACATTACATTTGCTCATAAACACTTAAAATTTTAAACATAATTGTAAACAATGAAAGTTACCTTCCCCCCGCCCTATTTCTCCTGGAATTTTAAAACACAATTAATTGGAACATGCTTAAAATAATTGCAGATCGAGAAAAACATGATGAAATTTTTTTAAATATGATAAATTATTAACAGGAAGTCCTCCGCTAATTTTCTTGGTTTGGAAAACAGAAATAATTGGAATATGCTGTTTGTAATGTCACATTCCTTGCATTTTCTCATATTCTCTTACGAAACTTTAATTATTTTTTCAATAAAATAATCTTATTTTTTGGCATATTTATGCCTTTTCATTTAATCCAACGTCAATAAAACTCGCCACGGTCACAGATGAGGTTAGTCAGGTATCAACTACTTCTATCCTTTTCCCGTTTTCTTAAAAAAAAAAGGTCTCAGCCTTCACATCATTTTTACATCTTGATTCCTGATACCCCTAGTTTCCTCAACTCCCTTCAATGTTTCAACATTCAGTCGAAATCCGTAACTCTTCCTGACAAGTTTAGGGCTGTGACACAATATGGTTTAAGTACAATTTTGTACAAGGTTTGTTTTCTTTTTTACTTTGATATTCAATTTTAGATAAATTTTAAAGTTCATGTTTGCTTTTCTCTTTTCTAAATTTCTGCCAAACGTCATACAATTTCAATTTCATTTCAATTTATAAACTCTTCCAGAAATTATGCATTTTATAAAATAAACACTCTTCCTTTGTATTACACACAACTTTTTTTTGCTTTTTTAGAAATAAATTTTGTTCACTAATGAAATCTCCTACATGAGCAGAAACGTCTGACACTATATAAGAAAAACTTTTTAGTTTTCTTCACCTGATCCTGACGCCAATATTACAAGAAAACTTTCATCTTTCTAATCAGTATTATTATTATTATTACATATTATTATTTATTATTTTATCATATGTGACGCCGCGCGAGAAAAGGGACCTATCGCCTGAAACGTTAATTTTACAGGGCGAGCGTTAGAAGTTGCAGCAATGCATTGCGACCAATATAAATTCTTATGCTTCATGCTTAATAACTCAAAAAGTAATTGATGGAAACAATTTCTGATTTTTTCAAATGAAAGAGCGACTAAAAAGCTACCTTTTGGCATAAAAAAATGAAAATTGATTTTTTTCGCGATAGCTTTTTTTGCGTTGGAAGTTGCGTCAGTGCATGGCGACCAATGTAAATTCTTACGATTCATGCTTAATAACTCAAAAAGTAACTAATGGAAACAATTTTTGATTCTTTTAAATGAAAGAGCGACTAATAAGATACCTTTTGGCATAAAAAAATGAAAATTGATATTTTTTGCGATAGGTCCCTTTTCTCGCTCGGCGTCACATATATAAACATATAAGAATAGATTGCGCAAGAGGACTATAAAACAGTTTATGGTTTTTCTCTTTTTTCTTCTGCTTGGCGCAACATCGTATCTATTCGGAAAACAATGCAAGAACGTGTCCAGTGTCCACGCCTACTAATACCATCTACCCATTTCATTGTACCCGCTTCAGCACGAAAAAGCGTGAAGATCTTGCCTTTGCAGTATGACGTTCTTACCTATTTACTATGGACTTTTCTTTTGCTATAAACGTGTGATTAATTGCTTTAATGTTTAATATCATATATGTGATATATATATTTGTCACATATATTTGTCATATATATCTATGTGTTTATATATTTTTGTTTCCTCATAGAGGAAGCTTTGTGATCGTTAAGATTTTTGATTTTCTAAAAATGGTCTAAATCGACTCATTTTCATCTAAAAAGCGTAATTTGTCATGCTTAAGCAAATGTCCAGATGTATATTATATACGTGTGTGTATAGCGTTTGTCGTCACCAGAATATCTCGAGAATGCTTGAATGGATTTCAATAAAATTTTGATGACTTACACTACCGTCGGAAATTGTTGGTCCGATCGATTGGAGCTGATCAAAAAAATACAGCTCAAATAAGACCACGATATCTTGGTTAAAAATTAAGATAGAAACTTAACGTTTAAAAATTTGAAAAGATTATTAACTTCTGCGTTAGAATACCTATTAGTTAAAATTTTTTAAAATTCCAAAGTGATTATATTACTTGATGTGTTAGAAAAAAAAATTCTCAAATTTTTCAATTATCGTTCCATATGTTCAGTTCGTTGCCTGATTTAGAAAAATTGAATAAAAAAATTGAAATTTATATTGTTCTCTTCGTTGAATTGCCAGCTTTAATTTGAGCTAAGGGAACTTAAAAAATATTGAATGGTTCACGAGATATGACTAAATATGTCCGAGCATGTTTTTCTCGAAAATCAATCAAAAACGTGGTTTTTGCCTAAAAATGAAGGTTTTTGAGAAAAATATGCTCGGACGTTTTTAGTCATATCTCGTGAACTATTCAATATTTTTCAAGTTCCCTTAGCTCAAATTAAAGCTAGCAATTCAACGAAGAGAACAATATAAAATTCAATTTTTTTATTCAATTTTTCTACATCAGGCAACGAACTGAACATATGGAACGATAATTGAAAAATTTGAGAATTTTTTTTTCTAACACATCAAGTAATATAATCACTTTGGATTTTTAAAATATTTTAACTAATAGGTATTCTAACGCAGAAGTTAATAATCTTTTCAAATTTTTAAACGTTAAGTTTCTATCTTAATTTTTAACCAAGATATCGTGGTCTTATTTGAGCTGTATTTTTTTGATCCGCTCCAATCGATCGGACCAACAATTTCCGACGGTAGTGTATTAAGCTCATGAATATCTAAATTTGAACACAGGGATTTTTGAAAATACCCTATCAAATTTTTTTGAACACCTTTTTTCATCGAAAAAAATCGTCTCTGCCAAAAATGTTTTCCATGCTAAAAGACCACAGTATCCTATATTCCATGTATTTTGATGTGCTGAAACCGAATCCGTCATCAGAATTGGCCCATCACATCAAGTTTTGATTCTAACCTCAAAATAAATAAAATGTCACTTTTTGTTCGTTAGAATCTGAACCCGTCTTAACAATAATACATGCCTAGGGCCAATAAAAAGCTGGAATTATGAACTTTAAAACATTTTTTTAAAAATTATGCTACGATGCTTCTTAACGCAGATATGATGGTTTACTCAACGTATGACTTTTTTTAAATGTTAAGGTGTGAACAGTGAATTATAAAAAAAAATTATTTTATGTAAAACATATCATATCTTCGTTAAAAATCAACGTAGAACACTTTTTAAAAAGGTCATAATTGAAGCTATACATTGACCCTAGGCATACATTAACGTTAATTCGGGTTCAAATTCTAACGAACAAAAAGTGACATTTTGTTGATTTTCAGGTTAGAATCAAAACCTGATGTGCTGGGTCAATTCTGATGACGGGTTCGGATTTAGCGCATCAAAATACATGCTTATAGGGTCATGTGGTCAGCCGCGCAGGTTACTTTTTTCATTTTGTGGGGCTGTGTTATCTATTAGTGGACCAAATTTGATTCAAAAGGTAATGTTAATTCTATTTACGATAGAACCTCCTTAACGTTTGACAAAAAGTATTAATTTCTGAAGAGTTACTTTTTTGCCTCTTTTTTTTTTGAATAGGTACACTCCTGGCAAGGTATGCTTCAACATTTTGCTTAAGAATTTGTAAAGCAAAATGTTAAAGCATACCTTGCCAGGACTGTACGTTTTTGTTTCTATTTCTGATTAGACACGTTATTGCTCTGTTTTCTGAATAGATACGATGTTGCGCCAAGCCGACGCCATGGGAATCATGAAACTTGCGCAGTATATTTTTGTATGTCTATGGTTTTTATTCTAAACTTACTTTAATTCCATTAAAATTATCAACAGCTAATATAGTACTCCGCTGATCTTCATAACAAAGGAATCCATAACCTTTTTGTTTGCCAGTAAATTTATCACGTACCAAGTTCATATTGACTATTTTTCCATACCTTAAAATAAAGCATTTATTGTTAGATTATTTGGGGCATTTCTATTACCATCTAAAGTGCAACCTGTTCAATTCCCTTGTGCAAAAGTTTGACATGAAAATTATAACAGGCATGTTGTAATTCTTTGCGTGTTATGTGGGTGTCATTATTTTGCGACGACACACAAAAAATGACAAAGTATTCTTTTACAATTTTATACAGATAATCCTTTTTACATACATTTTTCCTCCTCATTATGAGGTAGAAAAAATGTATTGCGCATCGGATACCTTTGTATATCGTCGCGAATGCACAGAATGACAAACATGACTGTCATTTTTTTTATGTCCCACTTTTTCTTACGGGTTGGAAAGGTAAAGATCTGTAATAAGTTTCAATAAGCTGTTGGGCCTTTGATGGAAGCAAGGTGCAAGAAAATTATAGGAACAATTTCTAGAAAAACAAGTACATTGTGAGACATTATCCAACTTTAGTTCGAAAATTGATTGCACTATACTCATCTACTCATCTTTTATTAGATTCATATTGTATGAGATTAAAGTTTAAGATTTTCTCTATTTCTATTTGGTTGTAATTAGTGTGCAGAAATAATTGTGTACGTTAAATTTTAATTTGATACTGTTAATATTTTTCAAGATATTTACTTTAATAAATGGAAATCACTTCTTTCATTCAATCATATCTTTTTTCTTTTAAAATTCAAAAAATTGCTGAGACGCTTTTTATTCTAAATCAGTCATATTTTCATTAAAAAGTGGTTCATTTTTCAGTTTTTAAACATTTTTATTGCTGTTCCCAGGACATTCCAAACTTGAAATTTGTCAATGACCATATCTTTCATTTTTAAGAAGAATTCCTAAAAATATATAGGATTTTCTCAGCTGATGAGGTAGTGTTTCCACCATGTAGTTTTTAGGGCGTAATTACATATATATCCCAACACTGCTCAAAGCCATCGTATAAGCGACTCTCTCCCATAACTCACTTTCGATGAACTGCCAATCCTCATTTGAACGCATCATCAGCAGCATGTTTGACCTACCGTTCAACATTCCATCTTTTGCATTTAAAGAGTGTGTTCCGCTTCATCCTCCTTGGAATGCTAGTACATGCACTCTGAATCATCTCGTTTCTTGAAGCACCGCAGGTAAGAGTTAAAACACCCGTGACCTGTCAGCACTTGCGTGAGGTAGTACATACGTAACAACCCCATGGTTCTAGTTCATCCAGGTGTCAAATGTTGGTAAATTATGTTAAGTCCACTGGCCTGTTTTCTCCCCGCTCCATCTTTCCTTGAAAAGAAGGAAAACTTCCTCTCTTTCTTGCGCCAAAAGGTCTGCTGCAAGAGACAGGCAAGGATCTGAACAGAACTCGTCGATACTGTCCTAGTGGGCAAAGATGATACGCAAGGTAATAGTTTTCTGCGCGTACAGTATATTTTCAGAGATGGTCTTGTTTCTGTCTGTTCGCAAGGAGGGAGCTCACACTGGCGCTGCATAGAGCGGCAAATACCAGTCTCACCACCAGTTTCCTTTTCGCTTCTGAGGGCCCTCCAATGTTTAGCATTAGGCGAGCCAAATTTTTCGTACATTGGACAGCCTTCTCAGAAGTCACCGCTGTATGGTGTTTGAAGTTGAGCAGCCTGTTCAACTCAACACCAAGGTTCTTAATATGCATGTTCCATTTAACCTCAAAACCGTCTATCGCGATTCGCGGGAGCACATAACAACGTCCGTCTGTGACCATGAGAGCAGTCTTCTCCAAGATCATTTGGAGACTGCTGGCAATCAACGAGCTCTTTGCTAGTCGCAGACAGTCATTCACCAAAAAAATTCGATTCCCAACCGTTGTCGTATATAGTTCTATTGCACTGTATTATGTAAGGTTACCTCACGCTAATTAGTACTCAACTTAACAGAATTTAATGAAATAGACAATCAATCCTGTTTTACAAATCACTGAGTTTTTAAGTGAAACAATTGTGCTACAAATGTTGATGAAACATCATAATTCCTGGAGACAAAAACGTCTTCCGCACTATAACCTAAAATAGAGCCCACTTACGGAAACTGAACCCATGTCGGACTTGGTGAATCAATCATCCTCATTATCGACCAACAATGATGATCATGAGGCCTCAACCAACAATAATTCGCGCTCAGGCTTAGAGTAAAATGACATGTCGGTGGAGATTGTCGAGGAAAATCAGCACACATAATAGTATTAAGACAAATTTCTTAACAAAACAATTTCTTAATTGACAGTTTTATTAATTGACTAAGATTTTAAGTAATTAGCCCTGTGTGTTACTGGCTCTCTAACTGAAACCTTTTATTTCATTTTATCTCATTTTTTTGTTTTATTTACTAAGGGTCAGCTTACCTGTGCCCAGTCCTATTTAGTCCTGTTTCCCGACAAAATGCAACCTACAAGACCTACCAATAAACCGTTCACTATACTCCTCTCGAATGTTAGACGTGCTATTCCGAGGAGATATGAATTAATCGAGTTGCTTTGGGAACATGACACGGACTTAGTTTGTATTATGGAATCCTGGCTAGATGACTCTGATTTTCGAGATCCCACAATTGATTATTCTGGTCCGTAAGGAGGTCAATTTCAGAATTTCTAAGCGGTCCTCTTACAACTTTAAAGATTATAGCATTGAGGTCGCTTGGGTGAATGTTCAGTTTTTTTTTTACGCGACCCAAATCACGAACGTCTACGCCCCACATGATGACGACATTCCCTCAAAGTTTTGGATAAATGTTTTTGACGAGCTCCCCCTGGCCACAAATCATATCTTCTTCGGTGATTTTAATGCCCATAACTCGTGTTGGGGAGATTTGATAACGATTGCAAGAGGTGCATCGCTGCTAACGTTCGCCATTCGACAACAACTTTTTTTAATTAATAATTCCCACCCCACTAAACCAAATAAAAATATCAATGAGGGTAACAATCTGGATCTGGTATTCTATTCGCTGGCGGTACTAGGAGCCTCGTCAGTGGATATAATAAATGATACGCACACCTCAGACTACTTTCCTGTGCTGATTAATGCAGATCTGTCTCGAGAACTAATAGTTCGAAACTGCGGAAGATGGAGTCTGAAGGGACTAGATTGAACATAGTTTTAGTCCAAATTAGAGCAGGATGCTCTTGAACTTGTCAGTCAACTGTCTGGTAATCGCTTACCGTCAGTGGTAAACAACGAGTTCATTACTGATGTTGGAGCCAGATTGCGGAAGTGTGGGGCGATCATTCCTCAGCACACCTCCAGGAAGGCCTTTTCTAAGCCCTTCTGGTGGAATGAGGTATGTGATGCGGCACTACAGACCAGAAGGGGTAATTACAGATGGTATCAGTCAAACCAGTCGGCGTGCAATAGACAGGAATTTCACAGAAAGAACGCAGAAGTTAAACGAACTCTGAGGAAGCAAAAGATGCTGGGGTGCAGAAACTTTTGTAAAAATATATCACCCACCTGTGGCTCCACATTCAGGCTCTTTCATCCCGCTCAAGCCGCCTTTCCACTAATATCTCTACAGACCCACAGTCACGTGAAATGGTGTCAGTCAAAGAAGACCTTGTTAGAGAGGACGTTCCCCCAGTGGACATGCCGTACTTAGAAAACCCCGAAATCATTTGATACGACAGATTTTCTACCATTCACGAACAACGAGTTCAGGGCTGCTCTCTCAACCTGTAAACCCAGATCGGCTCCTGGTTTGGACGACATCACGGGAGAGATTGTTAGAGGGTCTAGTCCAGTGGCTCTGTAATTCTTGCTCCTGCTGTTCAACCGGATGTTCCTTTTCTCCTCTTACCCCGAGGATTGGAGGCAAACCAGAATAATCCTTATTCCCAAGCCAGGAGGTAAAGGATTCCGCCCCATTGCTCTCACGTCAGTGCTTTCGTAGATTTTCGAGAAGCTCATTAAGGGTAGACTGGAGCACGTGGTGGAGACTAGGGGCAGTATACCCAGGCACCAGGCTTTCGCAAACAAAGATCATCCCATGATTGCGTCGTAGCCTTCGTAGTCGATGTCTAATGGCTTTGCAGACTCAGCCCACCTACTGGCCTCCTCTATAGATATTAAAGGGGCTTTTAATAACGTCAGGCCATCTATTTTAATTAAAGCTCTCACACATTTGGACATTTAACAGAATATTATTAACTTCATCACCTTCCTTACAGCGAAAAGACTTATCTCCTTTAATGCTGACGGATCAGATATAAAAGAGTGCGGTATTGGTGTGCTCCAAGGAAAGGGTCCTATTCCCACTCCTCTTCAACATCTACTTACGGAATATTCAAAAGATTTTGCCCGACAATTTTAAGTTCACCATGTACGCAGATGACTTCTTGATATATATTAGATTTAAGGACCTTTGCACAGTCCACAAGGAAGTTTCCACAGTACTTAATATCTTAACATTATGGCTAAGAAACGTCGGTCTTGACATGGCACCAGCAAAAACCAAATGCTGTATCTTTTCCAGAGCCAGGAAATTCCCTGAGAATGTTCGGAATGACATGAACAATACCAACCTAAAATGTGATAAAGAGCTGAAACATCTAGGGATATTACTGGATCGTAAGCTCTCTTGGACTCCCCACATAAAAATGATTACGGATAGAGCCACCAGAGCCATAAGTATACTCATAATTGTCTCTAGAGTCACCTGGGGTACTTCTCCTGTCCTAGTTCTCATGGTTTACCGCAATTTGATAAGAGCCACTCTTGACTGGGGATCATCCCTCTTTGCGAATTCGGAAAAAACTACCCTGAGCGTATTAGACAGAGTGTAGCATGCTGTCCTGAGAACGGCTCTGGGAAGCATGAGGTCAACGCCTGTACCGGTCTTGCTCTTTAAGGCCGATAAGCCTCCCCTGGCCTTTAGAAGAATAGCTCTATCCAACGCATTCTTGCTACGTAACTATGGCTGGAGAGAGAACCCACTGATGCCCAAACTGCAGCTCCTCAGCGAGAAGTCAACAAAAACACACCAGCTTCTTTGTTTGAGGAACAACTGGCCATAAATTACCCTGGTTATCGACATATTTATACAGACGCGACTTACAATCCCAAGACAAATTTGTCCACCGCGGCTTTCTGGGATAGCTATTTTCAATATTCTGGTGGTTGCCCTTTACAATTTGGAGCCTCCATTCTTACCGCTGAGTTATATGCCATCTATAGGGATAGATAGATTTATTTATTTATTTATTAAGGATAATGCTGACCTAGTTTATAGGATCCTGGAGGGTTTTTTTACCTTCTCCCCCTCCCCTAGTCCCTTCACAATGAACTTCAGAACTGTTTGGGCCCCCGCCCTCTCGGGGATCCTGGGAAAAGATCGGGTCGATGCAATTTGCAGAAGAATAAGTGGTTTAGAGAATAGGATAGACATCGGTATCTTCCCGCTAGATTGTCGAAAAATGATATTCGGACCCGATAGGTTAGAGTGGAGAGCACGGTTGTGGCCTTACACAGAAGACCTTTCAGATGGTCGAAGATTTCTCAAAAGTCACCTGCAAGTCTGGTAGACCCTGGTCGGCTGGACTTTTCCTACCCTGCTTATGGATAAACATTACACGCCTCAGATCGAGACATGTTTTACTTGCAGAACATCTGAGCGAATGCACTGGGATATGGCGGCAGGTTGCGGCTGTGACGCGGAGAGGAGGATCTTGGCACATCTTTTACTCGAGTGCTCAACATTGGGACCGGGAAAGTCCAGATTTCTGACATACTTAAACAAAATATACTCTGGCCAAGAGCCAGGAGAGTCTATTATACGGGATATGGTCTTTGCACCCACCGATGAGATTGTCAGAGAGCTGGGCAAATTTATCTGTCAGAAGGGTCAGTTTGTTTGAGTTAGCCCAGCGGGTATCTGGTGGAGGTGAGTGCGAAATGTTCCTTCCCTATTTACCCTTTTCATGAGACTTCTCGTTGCATGTGGACGGAAGACAGGGTGCTGCCCTCTGGATAGTTCGGACGGAAATAAACTGTCGCCTTCTTCTACAAAAGACGGCCTCTTAGGATCTCATCCCTAGGTCTGGATATACATGGAAATACTGGATCGACTGTTCTTAACACTCTTCTTTATGGTCACGGTTCTGACTGTCGGCTATGCCAAAAATCATTTAATAATAATAATAATAAGAAAAATCACCAAAATGACCAAGGCTTCTGCAGTAGCGGAAGTGCACATTATCAGCGCGTCATTCGCAAAGCCGATGATTACCGCGACTTTAGGCAGACCCATTTGCAGAATCTCAAACTGTCCACGTGGTTTATGGATGGCTCGAAAAGTAATAGTTAATTTTAAAAATTTTTTAAATAATTTATGGAATACTATTTTTTAGATAGTCTTCAAGAACTGGTCTGGTGAGTTACTGAATTGAGTAGTTTTTGAAGATTTTATAGCAAATTTCCGAAAACGTACTTTTGAATTCCATGGGGGAATAATGATAAATTTCATAGTCTTTGAGTGACTTCTAAATAATGTGATTTAAAAAAAGGGGTAGTTTTTTTCGATTTAGAACAAATCTGGGGAGTCATCAAAACATTAAGGACTTTTGTCTTTTTGGACCGCCCTAATAAATATATATACCCTATTTATTTATTCTATCTCCTAATTTGTATTTATTGGTGTCTGAAATATTTAACAGAAGTAAAAATCTCACATTTAAAAAGATAATTGTTTTGAATGCATTTTTCGCTATTCTTTTTACTTATGTTGATATAAAAAACAAATGACACGACATTTTTAGTCTTTTATTAAGTTTCTAATTTTGAAAAATCAATAAAATTGTTTCTTTTCATGATATTTTAGTTGTTGGTTAAGTACAAATCAGTTTAGTTAATACTAATTCAAAAGAAGTAACCACAAATTTACTTACTGAGAAAATATTGTAATTACATCTCCTTCTGTTAAATCATATGGAAGACCACCTATAAAAATCCAAGCACTATCTTTATATTGCTCGTGCCAAGAAGTTTTTAAATTTCCATCCAATTCTTGTTGACCAAGTTTGGCAATATTTTTGACATTCCTAAAAATATTTTCAACTTTTTATTAAGTAAGACGAGAATTCTTATTGCATATTATGAGAATTTTTAAATATTTGAATCAAGGAATTGTAAAATCTCACATAATTAATGATTTTAAATTTTTTAAAAAATTATACAAAACCAATGAATTTTCAATTATTAAATAAAATGAAAGTAAACCTTGATATACCAGGAAGGAGAGAATTGAAAAGAATTGGGAATTTTTTCCGTTACATAGATAAGAAAGAATTTACATAATCTTTTTCAATTTCATCTCTGTACAATTTCGTTATACTGCTAAATTTCGACAAAAAAATAATTTTAATCTATATGATTTTCATATTTCGCAAATAATTATTCTTGAATTATACGTAAATAAAATTTTTTGAATTCCACAAAACTACAATAAGTCTCACTTTAAGGGTGTTCCAGAGCCAAGAGTCTGTCCTTGTCATAACTTAGCTTGGCTCTGGATTTCGGCAATTCTGAAACCCTTCCTTCCCTCCTGTAACAAGTCGTAACATTTTTGTAATGAATTGACTTAAAAATTCATAAATTCAAACATTTTGAAATTTTCAAAAGAAGTATTTAAACAACTTTTAGGAGTTAGTTCTCCCTTGACCACGCTTCCCGGCAAGAAGGCTGGAATAGGATGTAATTGAAAATTTTAATCCGACTGAATTCCTGATTTGAATCCAAAGCTTAATTTCCAAATCAGCAAAGAAAAACAAGAGTATCCTATTCGTTTTAATTCCAGCTACTCAACATTTAAAAATTATTCCTTTTTACAATGTATAAATAATTTATATTTAGTATTTTAATATTATACTTGTTTTTCATGATTTTTAAATTCGGTTTATATACTTATTACCCAAACTCAAAATTGATGTCAGATTTGTAATATCTGTGACTGTTTACGAGATAAGCTGCTATTTCTTTAATTCTAAGTCTTTTTCAAAAATTTTTGGATATCCATAATTGTTAGAACTTTTAGATTTAGAATTTTAAAAAATCAAAATTTTAGCTTGAAAAACAAACAATATTTAATTTTCTTAATTTTAATTAGCACCGTACTGCATTTTTCTGTTAAAAGAATTGGATGTAATTGGAGAAGATTTTTACCTATTGCTGTCAGTGGAATAGAACCAAACGCATTCCAAGAAGTTCTAGCCAGAATTGAACGTAATTAAAAATGATAATTTGTCATTTCTCTCTACAGAATTCAACTTTAATTTAAATGCGCTATGCGAATAGAGTATAATTCATATTTTCAACAAATTTATTTTCTTGGATGAATTGAGCTTCGGATTCAAATCAGGAATTGAATAAAATACAAAAACGATCACATTTTCATTATAACTCTGAAATATTTAATTATATCTAATTCAAGCCTTCTTACTGGGTTGTAGTCAGTATGTAATCGCGAGACATTTTATTAAAGTCTTTTTCATTTATATTAAAAACATTTGTTTGTTCATTTATAATTCCCAACAAGATTAAATTAAACTATATTACATTATTTTCATTTTGGTTTAAAAAGATTTTAACAGAAAATTCGTTAAAATTTCTAAAGACTTATTCTGTGACTTCCTTATACTTAGAAATACATTTTTAATGGAATTGAAAATAATTTAAAAGATAAAAATGTTAAAATAGAATTGAAGATAATTATAAAATTATCAAAATATTAACAACGAATTGAAAATAATGTAAAAGTGATATCAAAATATTAATGGGGAATTAATAAATAATAATTTTTTCCACGATTGAAATATATTCCTAGTAGAGAATATAAAAAAAATAGGTAAGGTACAGGAAGAAAAAAAAGAGATGTTGGCATTTAAAATTCGATTAAAAATTAAAATTTAAAATAACATTTAAAATTTACTTAAAATTATATTAAGGGGAGGGTACTGTTCAAAAGGTATAAATAATAGTTTTTTTGTTGTAACATAAATTGCACCTTTGTAGGATGTAGAATCACTTTTCCATATCTACATGTGTACGTCCGCATGAAAAGGGCTCACTTTGGCACCATTGGACTTATCTATATAACCATATTCTTCATTAAATTTTGAACATTTTGAGAGGTCTTGGACCCTTTTAGATGAAAAATTCACAAAATTATAAGCATTCAAAGTTAGAAATGTCAAAACCCAAATTTTAAGAAAGACGAGTTTAAAGTTAATGATTACCATTGAATGATTGAAGCCCATGCATTTTAAAAAATTAAAAATAAGATTATTTTGTTCTTTTATTGACGATAAAGTTCTGATAAACGCATGATTCGACGTAAGATATTACGCGGTTTGTTTTTCAGAAAATAAAATCGACAAAGTGGGCCTTTTTTATGCAGACGTACACAAATTATTTTAAAAGTTACAGCCTATTAAGGGGTTTACGCAATTTATATACACTAAAAAAACGGCCTTTTTTAAAGAATTCTTTTGATAGGTTTATGTTATAAATATTTATATTATATAAATTGTTTTATTTTTACAAATATACTCCCGAAATACAAAAAAAAATTTTTTTAATTCATTTCGAGAGTTTCTATCCACGAGAATGGTAGTTGCAGAAAAATTAAAAAAATATGGGTCTGCTGTGTTGACGAAATTTCTGAATTAAATTGTCTGAAACAAAAAAAAATCGAACGGTTTTAGATTCAGTGTGTTAATAGCTATAGCGCATATCGTACGATTTTTTTAGTTTCGTAAAACTGATAAAGTGGCGAACATTTTTCGGAAAAAATGGTTTTTTTTATTTTTGCAGAAAAAAGTCCGCTATTTTGTCAATTTTACGAAATTAAAAAATCGTATAATATGTGCTGCAGCTATTAACACACTGAATCTAAAGCCGTTCGATTTTTTTGTTTCAGATAATTTAATTAAATAATTTCATCAACACAGCAGACCCATTTTTTCTGCAATTACCATGTTCATGGATAGAAACTCACTACAATGAATTAAAAATTTTTTTAATGTATTTCAGGAGTATATTTTTTAAGTTATGAAACAATTTATATATAGGGGAGAGGGCCCCAAGTTGGACACCCTATCGATTTATTGCTGTAGAATCCAAACCGAATAAAATATATTAAAATGTTTTATGCCGGATGAAAGTACAATTAATAAGGTAACTTATGGCCACAGAGATAAAATTTTATTTTGAACAAAAACATTTTTTAAAGCTTTTTTTTTAATTGTTAAAATTTTCGGTCTAAAAAAAAGTGGCCCCAAGATGGACACCTTCTTAAAAGTCTCTGAAAATGGTAGTAAATAAAAAATTAACAACGTGTAACAATTCTTGATCTAAGTTTTAATCATTTTACGGAATTTATCAAGAAATAAAATTTCTAAAAACTTCAATTTAATAGCTTAACAGTAAAAAGTAATAAAATATCGAAAAATATCAATATAATAAATTCTCTAACGATAAAATCACATTTTATGGTAGAAAATAAAAAAATTTAATTAATTGGCTCAAAAAATTATTGAAAAAAGTATAAAATCGAAAATATGCAAAAAAATACATTGAGATTTTAGGCCTGTCCATCTTAGGGTACATGACACCATTTTTTAATCCCCAGTAAAAATATATATATGAATACTGAATTAATAAAATCATTTTAGAATATTATTATACGATAAATAAAGAATATTATAACGTTCAGTACTCATTCTAAATCATAAATTTAAATAACTTTACCAACTTGAGAAAAAACTGTTACAAAACTTTTTTGGACACAAAATTACGTGGTATGTGTAGAAGAAAAACCAACTGGTTTTTTTTCTTCAAATGGGCATCAAAATGTTCGTTTATACAAACAACAAAAATGACAGAAAGCATAAGGCGCTGTCACCTTAAACAAAAATTTTATACGAAATGTCCATCTTGGAGCCCTGTCCATCTTGGGGCCCACTCCCCTAAATAATTATAACATAAACCTATCAAAAAATTTCTTTAAAATAGGTCTTTTTTAGCGTATCTAAATTTGGTAGACCCCTGAATCAGAACCATATCCACCTCTGAAAATCCGTTAAATTGTATAACCTTAAAGTTTAAACACGTTTTTCTCGAAATAAATCTCCAAATAAAATTCTTTTCGTCTTTTAAAATAAAAAAAATAATTTTCTTGTTTAAACTGCTGCTATTTTGTTGCAAAAACGTTTCTTAAAAAAAACAAACAAAAAAGCCCCCTAAATTTATTCCAATTTAATAATTGTTTGACCTCTTTCAATTCAGATGACCTAGCGAAACTGGAAAAGGTACGGAGTAGAATAAAACACTCCGCACATATCGGAAGTTAGATGAAGCTACAGACGCTATTTTGAATTAATATTTTACTGCAAAATTAAAATTTTTTTTATATTTGGGTGATTCTCCACAAAGTAGTAACTTTTAATAACATTAAATTTTTAAGTAAAAAATATTTTTTCTTAAATATTTCTTATGTATAATTGATAAACAATTATTTTAAAATATAATTTAAAAAATTTTAGAGCTTATATTAACACCCTTAGTCTTATATAAAAAATTTTAAGTTTAAAATTTTAAAGGTTACAAACATTTTTTTAAAATATTTAATTTTTTACCTTAAACGATTATCCTAAGGATGTTAGCTTATTTAGAGAATGTTTGTAGGACATCAAAGAAAATTCTTGAAACACTTGATCACGAATTAAAAAAAGTATAATTACATAAATAATTATACAGAAATTAATCAATATTTTGATTAAAAACTCAGGTTAATGATATTCTTATAAAAAACAAAACACTATTCCTATGTATTTCGAATTTTATGAACCGGAGTTTACAGAAACCGGAGTTTACGAATCAAAGAAAATAAATTATTATAGCAGAAAAACTTAATAAAATAGAAAGGTCTTTGCAGAATACTGCATAGATTTGACTACTTTTTATCACTATTATTTTTATTTTATTTTAAATTTAAACAATTCAATTATTTTTGAAGAACCGGAGTTTACATGTCATTAAAATACGCAGGAAATTAATATTAATTTTTGAAATTATAAAACTAAATATCCTATTTCTTCAACTAAGTTGGACTTAAATCAAATTTTTTACCTCAATAACATTAATATTCAGTGAAAATTCAATATAAAAATGATTAAAATTACTGAAAAACAATGAACATGTAAACTCCTGTTCCAAATAACAAAAGGGTGGAGAAAGTATTTAAAAATTATTTTCGCAAAAGTTATCAATAAAAACTGGAAAACATTACACAAAAAACGAAGCTTTTGAGATAAACTGTCGATTAGAACAGATAAAAATATTTTAAAAATATGTTTTATTTAAAAAAAAATGTATTAAAAAAGTGCAGATTTGAGGCATTTTTAACCATTTCATGTCCTTTGATGTTAAAAAAAAATATTTTTCAATCATGATATTAATAAATATAATAACAAAGAATAACTGTACAAAGAATTAAATATTTATTTATATAAGGTTAAAAGTTATTAAGTGGGGAAGTAAAAATATAACCACTCAGTGAAGAATCACCCATTTATATATACCAATGAATTAAAAAAAAACAAGCTGTAAATGTAATTTCTTATCATTCTCATTTAAAACATCAGTTGAACGTCGCATTGGTTAAAAAGAAATTCTGTAAAATAAAATTTCGTCACCTTAATAAGCAAACCTTGTAACTCCACTTTTGGTCAAATATAACTTTAATGTAATTCGTACACAGAGGAAAAAGTCTAACCTTTAAAGCATTTAGTTCTTCACTCTCTTTGCAGTAAAATTTCTTGCTTTAAAGGTAGAAGTGGGTCCTACTGCAAAGGGAGGGAAGAACTTCATGCTATAAAGGTTAGACTTTTTCCTCCGTATAGCATTTTCCATAAATGAATACATATTTTAAAATCCATAATTATAACACAATAAATAATGTCAAAAAATCATAACTCATCTTGCTCTCCTGTAAAGTTGCGTCAAATAATGTTACGAGGCTTTTGCTGCTTAAGGTGACGATTTCCTTTTAAGGGCTTGCAGGAGGCAAATAAATGTAAAGAATCATATTTTTTTGGAATTTTTTTATTGTTGTGTAAATAAATATATTGACATATTTTCCAGTTAAGAAATCAACTTTTAAAGTACACTTCGTCGGCTTGACGCAACATCGTATCTATTCAAACAACAAAGCAAGAACGTACCTAATCACAAAAAAAAGAAGCAAAAATGTACCTATTCATAAAAAGAGGCAAGAACATAACAATTCAGAAATGAACCTTTTTTGTCAAATTTCAAGTTGTACTTATGATTTTAAATTTAATTAATAATTAATTCTATTTTATGTAATTTCAAATAATTTCTATAAGCATGTTATTCTTATCTGGCTAAGGTTAATAATTTGAAATATTGATGCTGTTGACATTTAAAATTTGATAAAACAGGTTGATTTCTGAATTGTTACGTTCTTGCCTCTTTTTTAAAAAATAGGTACGTTTTTGCTTCTGTCCATTCTTGCTTTGTTTTTTGAATAGATACGATGTTGCGCTAAGCCGACGTCTTTCTGAAATTTTCAATACAAAATTTATAAAAATGAGCCCTTGGCAATATGTTGTTCGAGAGAATTTTTATAAAACATTTTTTCCCGTTGACATGATAACTCATCACAGAATCATCTAAAATCAAAAATCCAAACAGATTTTATTAGTAAATAAGACCCCCCTGGCCCCAACGATTCATTTTATTTATATTTTTATAAAAATATTTATTTAAAGCTAACAGGAAGTTAACAGAAAGTTAACAGTGTTAGGTTTCAAACTTAACACGGGTAACATCCTGTTAACTTTTTGGAAAAAGCGGTGTTATCTGGGACATAAATAATGAGTGTGCCAAAGGGAAGGAAAATCGGTAGAGTATTTTTTGATTTATGACAACAACCGACTTTAGAAATAACATATTGAAAAAACGCGTTTAATAATGCAACTTGGTAATCTCGATCAAGAACACTGTTGCTTGCAAAATTCATAATTTTGAGGAATATAAAGGTATTTTTGATTTCTAAATTTAATACAGGGGTTTTTTTTTGGTTGCTTATTGCTAGTTTAATATCAAATTTTTTAAATTCTAAATGGTTGAACCAATATGACGGACACTACATTCGTCTCTGCATGCATGCAAGGGCAAACTGAAAAGCAGAGTTTTGCTCTGAATAACTTTAAACTTTCAGAGAATTCTCTGAAATGATATACTATTGAATATATTTTTTTAAAAAATCGATTATTTGACTGCTGTAAGCCCTTAATATGAATTCGGCAACCTATAAATTGTGTTAATTAATAATTTGTGAAAATAGGATTTGCAATATAAGAAACCTTGGTAAGAGCAAAATTTATTCAAATTAGATTTAGAAAATTATTTTAAATGTATTCTCCTGCTAAAGCAATTTCTGTCAAATAACATTTCTGCAAAAAGAAAATTAGTGTTAATGAACAAAAAGTAAAATGAAAATTAGATTAAATAATAATTCACGCGTAAAAAAGGAATTCAACTCATTTTGTCAAATTTTAACTAAGTAGAAAAATAGATTCTATTCAATATCCTCTACTAATTTCTGCGACAAAAATTTAAAGATTTTTATTCTAAAATTTCAAAAAAATAGTCATGTTTTCAAAATTTTAACTCTTTAAGTAAATATCTGAAGAATGGAAAACTTATCCTTAAATATGAACAGTTAATAAAAGAAAAAACTAAAATTTAGAAAATAAAAAAGGATTCACAGAATGAAAAAGTGAAAAAAGAGAAATGTAGCCTAACATTACAAGTACTTTGTGGGAAAGGGATCTACTATCTGTCTGTATATATAATAAATATATCATGTAACCATCAATTTAAACTAGGTTCTTTATTAAATGCTTAAAAAAATTGTATTTAAGGGTATGTGCAACGGATTTAAATTTTTCCACAGAACTCCAGTGCAAATATATTTTTCCGCAGCAGATGGCCTTAAACTTTGCTAATAAATGATATAATAGTATTGCAAAGTACCTTACATGAAAAGATTAAAATTTTTTTTAAAAAGTTCTGTATCGTGAAAGAGGGATCTGAATGAAATGACGGTTTAGATCCCACTTCCACTATAAACAATATTTTCTATAATTTTTTATCTTGAAGAAAGTAAAAAATTAGAGAAATCAATGTATAACATATTTTTTATCTTGTTTTAAAACCTTTCAAGTTATTGCTTATTTAAAAAAAAGAAATTTCATTTTTTTCCGTTTTTCTCAAGATTGACATTTTACTGGTAAGACCCCTCTGCCACGCACGGTTTCAATTCCAGTAGGGGAGGGTCGGCCAAAATGCCTAATTGGGTAAATTGACAATCGTTAATAGCTTGGCCAAAAATAAATATTAATCATAATTGTTTTTATTAATGATGTATATTAAGGTAAAGATGATTTCTATAAAGTTTCATGTTTATCAGTTTATTATTAAAGAATTTATTAAAGAATTGTGAAAATGATGCTTTCCAACAATAATTTTTTCATTTTTAAATTTTAGAAAATATGCACTTCTATCGCTCAGACGTACGTAATTTTTTTTTAAATTAATCCTTAAACATTTAGCTATCTAATGGCTTTGATTTAATTTATAAAAATGAGTTCTAAAATGAAAATAATTAGTTTAATTACATCGTGTGTTTTTGGGTAAATTGCCTTGGTTAAATTGCCTATATGCTGTAAAACTTCTAAGCAAGATACGTACGATACGGAAAATTTCTCAGGTTACGTATATTTTGATGTAGAAACTAAATATCAAGTTGCTACTGCTTCTGTATAAAAAAACCAATGTTTTAACAAATTAATTATATTAATTATTGCATTTATATTAATAATAATTATAATAATTATGCATTGAAGAATCATTTTTAATATATTTTAAAACATGATTTTAAATAACAGCGGGATGAATAAAAAGAAGTGCGCATGCGCAGAAAAAATACATAAGATTACGAGAGATACGTGTTGTCACGTGACTATAAAGAATCATGGCGGATTAACCTGTCACATTTGGCATTGAATGTCAACATTTTCGATTTCTTTCTAAAACTCAAGCTGTTTTGAAGCAAGCAGGTATTTTTATAATTTATTACAGTGTTTAATTTACTTTTGCAAGTTATTTTATAATTGTAGAAGCTTTATTTATTTGTTATAGACTTTATTTCCATTTTTTGTCAGACTGCTTTGGCTTGAAACTTTAGTTTTATGATGAAAAGATTATATTTTTGTATTCAAAGCTAGTTCTTTTTTTAAAATTAACAAGATAATTGATTATAGAAAACATACAAAATGGCTAATTTTGACATCAATATTTAAATAATTATTTTGTCTATTTTCTCTGAAATAAATACTTAAAATTACTACCTCATTATATTCTTAAAGGTTGTTTTCTAAATATTTGATGGTTTATATTTTTCAAAACCATAATTAAATACTTTTTTTTTGCTCCAAACTTTACTATAGGCCGACTCTCCCCTACACAGACTAGTGTTCAATATAATATTACCTCTTATTCCAAAGAAAGTAATGATTAAAATAATAATAATTATTATACTCTAGTCTCAATTTTTCTCAAAATTTTCTGAATTGTCGTTATGACAAAAAACCTGACATAAAATAAACTACCTTGGACTAGTTAGGAATAAGTCCATAATCAGTAGATAATTTTATTCAGTAGATATTCAAAAAAAAGTTTCAATTAAAACTGTTAAAAAGAAAATCTTTTATTTCGAAGGTGGATAAAAATTCTACATAATACTTTTCGTATGAAATTCGGTTACTTACTATTATGTAAATTGTTTTCTAATGCATATTTTTCTGATTTGATAGGGTGAAGGAACCAATTACCGAGTCGGCAGCAATTGTCGAGTCGCACTGACTACTATTGCTTATAAAAAATAAATCACTCTATAAATTTAAAATATAATTATGTTACCATATCAATGAATAATTTGTGTAAACATACAAAAATATTTCTTTGCATGATTAAAGACCATTTTTCTAGAATTAAACGTTTTAATTTGCAGTATCAACATTATCAGCTGACAGTCGCCATTTGCTGTTTTCATTCACAATTCGACTGTCATAATTTAAATTCCAAAAGTCGTATATTTTTATATTTTAAAATTATAAATAAGTATATATCATCATGCGCAGAAAAGAATAGAGTTTTTGAAAATTAAAACATTAGTATGATAAAAATATTTAATAGTTTAAATAAAATTATTACTTGGCAAATGGTTCTTTATTTTGATCGATCTCCAATTATTGTCTAGTTACGTTTTCTTAACAACACTTTTTATTGTTTTTATAGGGTTAAAAATCCCTTGTGTTTACAAACGTCAGAAAAGAAATAGGTAAGATACTTTAATTTCAAAAGAATATAAAGTTTTTTTTGTAATACATGTGATTATTTATATTTTTAAACAAAAGCTTAGATAAATAGTAATTTTTTAATCCCTAAATTTTAAGTAATAGCACTGTTTTAAAGTAAAAACGACAATTGGGTCTAGAAATCGAGCGATTGGTATCACAGTCTCGACAATAATCATCGAAATATAATAATATAGTCATCAAAAAGTACAAATTCAAGAGATAAATGCAATATACGAATACACGTAAATTCTGTGGCGCTCTGTTTTCGAAAATTCTTTGTTTGCACAAAAGCGTACATTTTACATTATGACAAAAATTCTGGTTGTAAATCCGTGTACAAGATCATCTACTGAACTTGTACATGATTCTGGATAAAATCATGCACAGGTGCATTGACTTGCTTTGTGCATGAACTTGCGAATGGTCAACACATGAATTTGGAACAACGAACGTGCAAAGGAACATGCACATGTTCATGAACGCTTCTAAAGGCAAATAATTTCATGTGCATGAACATGCACACGAACATGCACATGAATCTGTACACGAAAATGGATAATTATTTATTAAACTTTAAACGTTGCGCATTAGTTATCTATGGGAGTGAAGGCTGCGCAGTAGATTTTAATGGCTATAAAAGGTAGAGGACCACTATAAAACAAGTAATATTTGTTAATAATATTTAAAGTATGGAAAATTATGTGCATGAACATTTGCACGTTCATGCACATATTCTTGTATCAGATTTTATTGTGCGTGCATGAAAATGTACACGTTCGTTGTTCCAAATTCATGTGTTGACCATCCACAAGTTCATGCACAAGACAAGTCAATGCACCTGTGCATGATTTTATCCAGAATCATGTACAAGTTCAGTAGATGATCTTGTACACAGATTTACAACCGGGATATGCAAATTTTTTGGCGAGGTATTTAGCAAAGTACAACAAAGTATACTTTTCTTTACAGTTTTCGGCAAAGTGTGCAGAAAAGACCTATTTTGCGTCTTCTTTGAGGCATGATAAGTGGCACTTTTCTTACAGGTGTTGCACAAATGGTATTTATATGCAATAAACTTTCATATTAATTTTTTGTTTAAAAATCCATTTTTCTAATAGAAAATCATATTAAAACTTCAAACTTTGAATATATTTAATTCAAATAAATCGTTGCTATGCATGTAAATAGTTTTATTTGATGAGTTATTATATAAATTCTAATGCAGTGACACTATTTCCTCGACAATTGGTTCCTTCACCCTATTTAAACTTACTTTTTGGTTTTATTTCACATTCTTTTCAAGGGCATGAGATAGATTATAACCCTGGTATAGGCAAAATTTGTCCGTAACTTTTCTCTTGAAATATTGAATATTTTGTCGCAAAACTTGATACAATTACTAAAATACATATAAGAAAGGTCTTTGTGTCCCGAATTTGTTTCAATTTTGGCCAAAAATTAATTTTAGAAAATTTTCAAAAAGTAACAAATTTTTTAAAAATTAATTGTGAGACAAAATTCAAATGAACGAGGATCAGAGAGACTTTCCTAATGATATTTGAAGTAATTTTACTAAGTTTCATGACAAAATATTTAATATTTAAGAGAAAAGTTAAGGGAAAAATTTTGTCTATACCAGTGACGTCATAATACATCACGTGCACTTAATCGTAGTTTTAGTTGTAAGAACTACTTTAAAAATTTATTTATTCACATATTTAAATGAAGGTTAGGTACTTAAATATTACTAATAATGATAAGTAATAATGAATAACATAAAGCAAAAAGTTAGTAAATTGTTTAAATAAGAGTTTAAAGATAATTAAATTAAATAGGTGAAATACACTTGAAAAAATCAATAATATTTTTTAATAAGTCTAATAATTGTTTACAAGCATTTTACTTACGTTAGAGGATTCATAATTCTATCCACGAACTAATAAAATTTGAAGTAATATCAGTCAATTTTCAGTATAGCGTCGAAGGCAGGGTTGTGAAGGTAATATACTTCACGTAAATTACGTGGAATTTGTGACGTATTTTACGTGCGTTGTAATGAGAAAGAACAGGGCACATTGGGGCACACAAATATTTTGTCCTTTTCTATCTCAATACAACGCAACGAGCAACAGCCCCATGGGACTCCGACCTTAAGCGTCAAAACGCGAAATAAAGGCAATGAGAGAGAAAAAGACGACAACAATAACAAACATTGTCTGTCCTTGTCTCGTTCTCACAATTATGCGTTTATACGTTCCGTGTATTTACGCATATTCGCATAATCAGCTAACATGTAAATAGGGGGAAAAGTTACGCTCCCACCTAATTCGCCCATCTGCATGTGCATGCAGGTGACCTAAGATAGAAGAAGACAGAAATAAAAATTTGCATTTTTTGTCTTCTTCTATCTCATGTCGTCTGACTGCGCTGGCAGGCAGCCACCGAGGAGAGTGTGCCGTTAATTTAATACACAATGCATTTTTGTTGGTGGGGGTTATATTATGACGTATATTACGAACGTAGAAAACTCACGTGATAGTATACGCAGGGATAGGTAAATGTAGAAAACTCGAGGTTTTCTACGTATAATACGTGGTTTTCTACATTATGTAAAATACACCTAGGTGCATAAATGCCTTACCCCCAACTAGTTGTCCCTGCGCATGAGAATACGTGAGTAAGAGAGAGAGGTTGGGGGTAAGGCATTTATGCACCTAGGTGTACATATTATACGTAGAAAACACCCCACTCCCTCTTATTTTCGAAATTTTTACGTATAATACGTAAGTATTATACTGTAGAAAACCATGTATAATACATCACGTATAATACGCACCCATCCCTGAGTATACGTCAAAAACTCAAAGTTACGCGTAACTTCCCAACTCTGATTGCGTCTGCTTGTTGCTTGTTCTGATTTTAAACGAATTTTACGAATTAAACAAATAAGTAGTCTTCTCTTAGAAGATTATAAACACATTTATTCAGACTTTTATATTAAGTTAAGTTTGATTAAAAAAAAAAAACAAATGTCTCAACCTGATTTAAAGAATGAATCTTCTAGTGGAATTAATAAAGAAAAACTTGATATGAAAATGGATACAGAAGAGTTGAAAAAGCCATGCTGTATTATTGTCTTGGGAATGGCAGGTTCTGGCAAGACAACATTTGTAAAAAGAATTGTTTCACATCTTTTTCAGACAAAACCACCTTATGTCATAAATTTAGATCCAGCTTGTCTGGAGGTACCTTATCCAACTAATATAGGTACAGAATTCTCTATATTTAAAATTTTTGTGTTTAATATTAGAATTGAAAAACACATGCTAGTCTTTTTCAGTGGCTTTTTAAAACCACAAATTAAAATGCAAATTACACAAATTCTATAACAATTTTTGTTCTTTTTAGATTTTAAATAAGTTAATAAATGCCATTACTTTAATTTATGGTTATTTTTTCAGACATTCGAGATACCGTCAATTATAAAGAAGTAATGAAACGATACAGTTTAGGTCCAAATGGTGGTATAGTAACATCACTAAATTTGTTTTCAACAAAATTTGACCAAGTCATTAAACTTATTAGTAATGCAGGAAAAACTCATGATTATGTGATATTGGATACACCTGGACAAATAGAAGTATTTACATGGTCAGCCAGTGGTTCAATTATAACAGATTCACTAGCATCCTCTTTTCCAACAATCGTTGTTTACGTTATGGACACAGTCAGAAGTTATAAACCAGTAACATTTATGTCAAATATGCTTTACGCGTGCTCTATACTCTACAAAACAAAATTACCATTCATTGTGGCAATGAATAAGGTTATTAAATAATAATTTTTCTCTTATTAGTATATTATTGTCGCCACATTTTAATGTAGTAAGAGAAAATGAAGGCGATTTTAGTGGTTTTTGATGTTTTTTATTTCAATGTAATTATCGAAAACATGTTTCGACACAAGCTTGGGTCCTTCTCAAGTTTATAAATATACAATTTAATAACATTAATTAAATTCGATTAAATATTTCAGTTACAATTTTTTTAAAAAAAATACAAAAATTTTATAAATACCTTAAATATTAATAAAATGGCTATCCACCATCATTTTATTGATATATTTATTAATAATACTTATGGTATTTATAATTTTATTTTTTATTTTTTAAAACAATTGTAACTGAAATATTTCATCAAATTTAATTAATGTTATTTAATTACAAATTTATAGACTTAAGAAGGACCCAAGCTTGGCTCGAAACATGTTGTCGATAATTACATTTAAAAAAAAAACATCAAAAACAACTGAAATAGCCTATATTTTCTAACTAAAATAATTTTTCTCTTAATTACATAGAAAAAAATAGTAATTAATATCAAATAGAGAGTCTAAGGAAGAATGTTCTTTTTCCAAAAGAAGTTAAGCCTTAAAAGATTCTATTCTATAGTTAATATTCGTAGAAAAAATATCAGATAAAAAACTTAGCATTTATCGTAAGCTCAATCGACGTAAAGCTAACGTATGGAAAATAAATTAAAAAGCTTGAATTTATCTTTAAAAATTCTTAAAATATAACGTAGGTGAATAAAAGGTTTTCTCTTTAAGATTAGAGCAAATACACTGCAAAAACAAATGTCAACAAATGTCTTAAATATGGGGACACAAGACACATATTGTGTCTCACTCTGAGACATATGCGTCTCAAAGTGTCTCATTTTGAGACATATTGTCCCATCAATTTTCACAGTGTACTTATATTAGTAATGTTTTTTTCAGATGGTGGCATTTTGCCGAAAGTGATTTAAATTTTTCTATCACTGAAAAACAAACTAATGGTAAACTCGAAATTTAAACTTGTTTTTCTCAAAAATATGTTTTTGACAATTGTAACTTTAGATCCCTCTAATTTTTGAAATTTTGCATATGGTGGATTTCACGTCAACTGTCCAGCCAAAAAAAAAATTTTGTTTAATCCTTTCCCAATTTTTGTTATGAGTTGTCTTATAGATAAGTAATTTATCAGCCAAATATTTTTGGATTATATAAAAAATTGCCCGAGAGGGAGGGGGTTAAAGTTTTGAACTTTTTGTTAAGACGCTCTCATTTGTTTATTTATTCAGCTTAAAAAAAATGATAAAAAAATTTTTTGGTACATGTTTTTTCAAGGTTTTTTCATCAGCTTTCGATTGGCGTGGTCTATTTTAAATTTTTTTTTTATTCTGACCAAAATTTTTGAAAATTAAAAATAAATTTCACTTTTTTTTGTCTTCGGGCTCGTTTTATTTTTTTTATTTTATTTTTAAAAGAAAGCTGAGCTTTTTTCCTAAAAAATATGTAATTTTCAAAAAACCCTTTTTTTTTGTTTTTGAGAAATTTAATGTTGAAGTTAGCGCGCCACGTCAAGGCGAAGTCTTACTCTACCGCTCCGCTTGTTGCTGTGCACTGTTTGCATCATTACGTGGATATTTAATTATTCTAACCCTTAATTGAACTTTTCTCTGCATTTTACAGTGCTGAGACTGACATGAAAACAATTAATTGCCTGCACTATAGTTCTTTTGTTTATTTTTTTATGTTTAAATTTTTTTGGTAATTTTTTGATATTGGTTTCTCATAGAGAAAGTATTGTTTTACCTCCACAGGATCGATTGAGATTTTCTGAAATATCTTGATATATTTTGAACTCAGGATGTCAAAAATGATGTTTTTAAAAAATCAAATTTTGCTTATGTGTGTATGTAGTTATGTATGTTAAGATTATGTTAGGCTCTATATTTCGAAAACAATACTAGTTAAAACAATGTTTTTTTTGCGAAATTATAGGTCTTTAAGGAGGACAAGTAGTTATGTATACCAATCGATGTGGTTTTAAACTCTCCGCAAAATAGGTGTATATATAATTTCTTATAAAATGTAAATAAAATTCCGTAAGTTACGAAACCTAATTTTTTTTTAACAATGATAACTCTGAATAACATTACATTAGACCGTTCGCAAAGAACTCATTTGATTAATTTTTAGTGACCTACAAGTAGTCAGAAATATATTAAAAAAGCAACAAAATATAAAAATAAAATTGTTAAAGAACATAATTTTCAATATTTTTTGTTTATAGAATATTAATAACTTTTTATCAATTTGCACTAAAAGAATCGCTAAGAGCTTAATCGATGCATTTTTAAAAAGATAAAAAAAAATGAAATAATCTGATTTTACTGTTTTCAAAAAATATGTACATTTTTATAAATTTTTTTGTTTTTAATTGTTTAAATTTCAAAAAAATGTAGTTAGAAGTGATAGATCAGACTCAAAAGTAGGGCATAATTTGTCCCCCCTAAAGACCTATAATCTCTCAAAAAAACATTGCTATAACTATTATTGTTTTCGAAATTTAGAGCCTAACATAATCTTAACATACATAACTACATACACACATAAGCAAGACATTTTTTAAAAACATCATTTTTGACATCCTGAGTTCAAAATATATCAAGATATTTCAGAAAATCTCAATCGATCCTGTGGAGGTAAAACAATACTTTCTCTATGAGAAACCAATATCAAAAAATTACCAAAAAAATTTAAACATAAAAAAATAAACAAAAGAACTATAGTGCAGGCACTTAATTGTTTTCATGTCAGTCTCAGCACTATAAAATGCAGAGAAAAGTTCAATTAAGTGTAAGAATAATTAAATATCCACGTAATGATGCAAACAGCGCACAGCAACAAGCGGGGCGGTAGAGTGAGACTTCGCCTTGACGTGGCGCGCTAACTTCAACATTAAATTTCTCAAAAACAACAAAAAAGGGTTTTTTGAAAATTACATATTTTTTAGGAAAAAATCTCAGCTTTCTTTTAAAAATAAAATAAAAAAAATAAAACGAGCCTGAAGAGGAAAAAAAGTGAAATTTATTTTTAATTTTCAAAAATTTTGGTCAAAATAAAAAAAAAATTTAAAATAGACCACGCTAATCGAAAGCTGATAAAAAAACCTTGAAAAATCATGTACCAAAAAAATTTTTTATCATTTTTTTTAAGCTGAATAAATAAACAAATGAGAGCGTCTTAACAAAAAGTTCAAAACTTTAACCCCCTCCCTCTCGGGCAATTTTTTATATAATCCAAAAATATTTGGCTGATAAATTACTTATCTATAAGACAACTCATAACAAAAATTGGGAAAGGATTAAACAACATTTTTTGTTTGGCTGGACAGTTGACGTGAAATCCACCATATAGATGGTTCTAAAACATTTTATTTACACCATATTTTAAAATTTTTGAAGTACCGTAATTTCCACGTTAAACATGAAGTTTTTAATTTTGTATTTTTTCTACGAGATTTTTTCATTTAGTACATGCTTGTAAGATCTGAAGCCTTCTGAAACAAATGTCTTTTGATTACCCTAATATTAATTTAAGTTAGTGTTTCATAAAATATTTGTACATTATTTTAATTATTTTCTATTATAAATTCACTTTTAGACTGACATTGTTTCCAACTCGTATGCTGTAGAATGGATGACAGACTTTGAAGCTTTTGAACAAGCTTTAGAACAACAAACAAGTTACATAAGCAATTTGACTCGAAGTATGGCTCTTGCTCTGGATGAATTTTATTGTAACTTAAGATCTTGTGGTGTGTCAGCAGTTTCAGGATCAGGAATTGCAGAATTTTTCAACCTTGTTACAGAGGCAGAAAGCGAGTATAAAACGTTAGTAAGTTTTACCTATAATAACAAAATTTTGTTTTCCGGTGTTTTAACACACACACACGCAAACGTACATGGTTGGTTGGTTTGGTTTTGGCCTTAGGCCCCCAAAGGTCCAATAGCCATTAAATAAGTAGACAGAAATTCCTTAAGTACAGATGTTCAGATTTAAATGTATATAGGGTAATTGCCCCAGTCATTGGCACTGCGTCAGTCGTTGGCACCTTTCTTAGTTTTCTCTAAATTATAAGAAGCACGTAATGTTTAATTGGTCTTGCATTGGCTTATTAAATTCTGCCGCGATTTTTCATTTCAATAAATATATAATATTTTAAAATTTGTGGGAAATAATTGAAAAGATTTCATTAAGGTGCCAACGATTGGGCAAAGGAGGTTAAAGCAGTGTCCCAGTCGTTGGCACTTTAACAGTTTGAAAAGTAGTGAGGTTTGGAAATTTCGTTTATGCTTTACATCGTTAGTACATAAAATATTAAAGTAATTTTTAATTTTGTACATAATTTAAACATTGTTTTTCAATCTTTCGTGATTTTAAATAAATTATGTAGATGTTTTAGAAAATTATGACGTGTTTAAAAGTGGAGTGCCAACAACTGGGCCTGACGTGCCAATGACTGGGGTTAGGGTGCCAACGACTAAAGCATTTCGACTTTTTCGAAAGTTTTATTAATTTCTAATTTCTCATAAAGTTTTCATGAAAATTCAATATGTCATCATATTCTTGATTAAATTGTGAAAATATAGATCACTAAGAGAATATCATTGTCTAAAATTTTATGTGCGATTTTAATTCTTAAAGTTAGAATTTCCCTTAAGGTGCCAACGACTGGGACAGTTACCCTATGTCCAGATTTTTAAATATTTCTCATTAAAATTGTTGATAGCACAGTTGGTTTAAGCCACGGTTGTGTCAGATTATGTGAATGATAATTCCAAATGAAATGACATCAGTCCTCAATTAAGACTCAAACATAAAGATGGCGTGGTGAGACAATTCAGAATATTCGATAACGTTGGCGGGAATTTAATAATGAAAATGCGATTCCAAAACAACAATGACCTTGTTCTCACAGTAAGAAATAAACAGTCATTTATGAAGCAAATTTCAATTAGCTTGAACCAAATAATGCAATATCCAAATAACCTTCAAAAGCACTGTTTCACAACAAGGGGAATTATAATAGTTTCCAATAACAAAAATATAAAAGGCATCGCATTAAATTTGAAAATTAATAACTTCACAGTTCACTCAATGGGAAATATACAGTCAATTATGAATTAGATATTTAATTAGCAAGAATCTAGAGAATGCGATGTTGAAATGACCTTCAAAAGCACAAACTTGATAAGAAATCAAAGGATAATGATCCCAAATACAATGCTCTTCAGAATAAAATTCATCAAATTTGAAAATTCGAGCCTTGATCTCTTTAAGAAATGTTCAACAGCAAAATGAATAATAATAATAATGTCGCTAGGTAAATGTATTAATATAACAAAAATCATCCACTTTAATTTTCGAAAATTAATAATTGCACTTAAAAGTCAAACAGAGATCACTTCAATTATACACAAAGTCATTCCAGATAGGACTTAAAATTGAGACATCTTGTGGATCCATTTTCAAAACACATATATTTAAATAAAATTAAAATCTTTTTTAACAGTCACTTGCAAAAGCTAGAATCCCGTTAAAAACCACGCACATACACTCACAAGACATCACATATACGACGCGGCAAAAAGCAAGAACTTTCAAAAAATATATAAAAAGACCATAAAAGAGGTATTGCACAGTCCGATATCACTCTTTTTAATTCATGTTATTAAATTAAAGATGACAACTATTAAATAACATTTAGCGCGGATTTATTATCGCATCTTAAAGAATATTGAATATTAAATTAATGATCGAGATGTGGAAACATCCACTCTCGTTGAAAGATCAGACGGAACTCCGCGAACGTACATGCATATGAATATTAACTTGATCAGGAACTCATATAAGCCGCCTCGAGATAAAGAAACTTTATGTGAAACATTTTTAAAATTTTTTCAATTTGAAGGAATACTAAACTTTTTTTTATAAGAAAACAGAGTAGGGACAGTTCTGGTGACGGGATACTTAACTTTAGGCCTGGGCGATTATGAAAATGTATAACCGGGTTAATAATAGTTAAGGGGTCGTTCACAAACTACGTCACGCAATTTGAGACCTTCTTGGACCCCCTCCCCCCTTTCGTCACATTTCTTAACATACAAACCAGCTTTTTTCTATTGCTCGTCAAACGTAGCTTGACCCCCCCCCCCCACTCCCCTAGGGCTGTGACGTAGTTTGTAAACGACCCCTAATAATAGTTTGGATTTGCTTCAAAATTGTCACTCGGGGGTTTGTGGGGTTGCTGAAAACGAATCTGATGCCAGATTTTAAAAACTCAAAATGGCGTATCTAATATGGCGGACGATTTTATTAAATTTTGTTACTTGAGGGAGTTTCCCTTATGAAAAAATGTGACATGAAAATAATGACACAGATGCGTGTCATTACTTCATAATGTCATTGCGTGTCATCATTTCGCGACCACACGAAAAAATGACACGAAAAAAATCACATGACAAAGAATGTACCATTAAAAAACTTATTATTATTATTAGTTTTATAATAATTTCGTATAAACATACATTGTGCACCATTTAGGGGAGGAAAAAATTTACTGCGCAGCCGTAGGTGCTGTAAAATAAGTAGAATACGTCTGCGCATCCTGGCATTTTTATGTATGCTTTGCCGTGTCATTTTTTTCGTGTGGTCGCGAAATGATGACACGCAATGACACAAAAGTAATGACACGCATCCGTGTCATTATTTTCATGTCACACTTTTCCATAAGGGTTAAGGGGCACCAAATGCGAATCTAACGTTTGATTTCAGAAATTCAATATGACTGATTTAATATTTGTTATGATAAGTTAAAATGTCCGGTTAAAATTTGATTTATGAAAGTTATTAAAATTTAAAGAACTCTTTTTAAAACTGCTATTGGAATTTTGTTACATAGTGTCGATTGGCATCACATAGTGATTTTTTTTAACTGCAACACGCGCTAGATAGACTATGATAACTGTCATAATATTTTTAATTTTTGTGTCCTGAATACTTTACCTTCTTGGTTTCAAATCATCTTGGGAAAGGAGCTCTTTAATAAGATTCAAGATAATCCGATAAAAACATTTTAATTTTTGGCTACACTGGATCCGACACTTTGAATTTTTGAAATTTGACATGAATTTCGTTTACAGTAGTTTCAAAAACCCCTGAGTAACAAGTTTTAAGAAAAGCCAAAGACATTTTTAAAAATCGTCTGCCATATTGGATCCGCCATTTTCAATTTTTAAAATCTGACATCAGATTCGTTTTCAGCGACCCAAAAACCCCAGAGTAACAAATTTCAAGCAAATCCAAACTATTTTAAGAAACATCCGCTATTTTGGGTCCGCCATTTTAAATTCAGTTTAGCCAAGACATGTCGTCAAGTTCCCATACAAATCAATTTTTGTACCTTGAACCCATCTCAAATCCTGTAAAATGAAATCAAGTGACAATCTCGAGGTCGGACTATTCCGAGGTCTTTAGATACATCACAACGAAGAAAACTTAGCATGTCTTAGTCTTCGCATACGAGATTTTTTTTTATTCTACGCATAATCGACACTCCTTATTTTTTTCTTAACCATAACAATTTGTCCTCCAATGACAATCTGCTTGTGCCAAAATAAATCATGCGGTCTTTAATTAACCGTAAATTTAACTGTGCCTTGATCTTCGTAGACTTTAGACATTCAGGATATTCCAAAATAAACAACTCCTTCAAAAAGTCTTAAACTTTATGATCGATTTCCGGGTTTACGTGTAATGAATTTGCGATATTATTTATTCCTATGTCAATATTAAAACTGTCTCTAGTAATCACCGTCTCTTTCGGAGATAAAGCTTTCATTCCCACGCTAAATTTTCCTAAAGCATCACGATCTAATATTACGTAGGATTTCATAGTTTTATCGGGAACTACAAAAATTTCAATTTGACGTTCTACATTGTTTAAACAAACATTCGTAATAACGCAACCCAATGGGACAATAGTATTCGGAGTCTGTGTTTCACAATCATGATTTTATATCTAGTGCAGGTGCGCAGCTTTTTTTTCATGAAACTTATTGAACTGCCCGTGTCCAGGATAAAAAATAACATCTTCTCGAGTATTTGTTCAATTCTTCTTCAATTGAAGTATTGTGAAAACAAAGTTTGTGTGTGTTATTCTTTAGGTTGGGACGTTTGATTCGTAAACTAAAAGTAACAATTTCATGTATTGTCAAAATAAGTATTCTAACATCTGAATATATTAATTCGAATTATATTATTAATTAGTGGTCTTTTTACAATTAAAAAAAAAACAAGCAAACCTGAAATCTACAGATTTTGTAGGGTATTTTGATTTTCTTGAGAATTTCAAGTTTTTCAAATAACTCATAAATAACATGTGCTTAATTTTATTAAGTATATCGTACTTGACAACGTTTGGAATGAAATTTTATTCATGCAAGTTTCTTTTAATTTGCACTCATAACGGTTACTTTAATTTTATTTAACAATAAGAGATTAATAAAAGATGAATAAAAAGATATTATAAAACATAATTTAAATTAAAAACTTCATTGATGAAACATTAATTTTCTGATAAAGTAAAATGGTTTATGTTTTATTACAGAAACTATTTTCCTGAATTGCTAAAATTACAAGAGAAACAAGCAAAAAAGGTTTCAGAGGAAAAGGAAGCACAGCTTCAAAATGCAAGGAAAAATGATCTGGGAGAATCCGTACCTCTTATGTCAACTATTAATATTGAAAGAAATGTTTCCGATTTTTATTTAAAACATCCTGGGAACGAATCAAGTGATGATGATGAAGGAGAAGAAGAGACACTTCAAGATCTGGAAGAACAAAAGGAAAAAGAGGAAGATACGTCTTTCCATAGTTATGTTCAGAAGCGTATAAAATTTCAAGAAATGAAACGTGAACCTACGCCCAGTACAAGTAAAGACAACTGAAGTTTTGTACAAATAAATGTATTATATTTTTAATAAATGTTTAATATTTTTATATTACAAGTTTAATTAATTTCTTACAAACTTTATAAATATATTTATAAAAGTAAGTATTTAAAAGTATATACATATATTTTGCTTTAAAAATATTTTAAATATGCATTTTAGGATCACAGTATAAAAAATATATATCTAACTTTGTTTGATGAAAACATAATAAATAAAATGCCACTAATTATTAAAAGCTGCTGTGTAAATTGTAACTTCTGTTTTTTAGATTTTTAGAGCACTTATTTCAAACGCATATAGGCAGAAAAAATAAATTTTGAATATACTCGGAACGCAAATTAAAAAATTATTAGCTAAATTTTACAAAATCTTTAATCATTATCTTCGTCAGGTTCATCGAAATCTTTCATTCTTACATCTTCTTCTTCTCCATATTGAATAATATTATCGACAGTCAATTTTATATCCGCAACATTTTCTTCATCTTTAATATTTAAAGGATAAAATTTGACAAGACTATAGTTTTCTATTAAAGTTCCAAGAGCACTTGTTAAATTCCTATATTTTTTATTCCATGAGTCATTTTTCATTTCGTCCAATAAACTATGTGGGTCTGGTTCTAAATATTTATCCAATTGTTTTCTTGAATTCTTAGAAAGTAAATCCATTTTAGAAATAATGTTCACATGTGGCAATTCCAAATTAATCATTGCACTAAGGGCTGACATAGTGCCTGACAAAAACTTTGGACCGTCAACCATAAATTGGCTATCGAGAATGTACACGCTGCATAAGTGAAAATTCATCTTCTGTAAAGTTGCAATTAACTGTTGCATTTCACTCATATGTGTGTAGAGTTCAATTTGACCAGGACAATCAAATATTATATAGTCACCATCTGCGTCCCCTAATTGTTCCTCTAACCATTCAATATGCTCCATTAAATACCTGTTAAATAATTTTTTAATTAATATAATTGTATGTTAATACTGCATCGTAGGCTCTGCTCAGGGCTCCAAAATGAAAATTTAAGTTTAAGGCATTTACAGAATTACAAATTAAAGCTTCTTAAGATTTAAAAAATGTAATATAGAAATATTTGGAATATTTGAAAATCGAGAATTATTTATGGTGAAATTCATCATTAAGCCAAGAATTTCTTAATACGAATAAATACATTTTAAAGTTCATTAGTTATACTTTTTATTTGACAGAATTTCATTAGATAACATTTTCTTTTAGATGGATTTTCAATTTTCGAATTTCCATTTTACTCAATTTCTATTTAAGCTACTTTTAATAAAAAAAAGAATACCAATTTAAACGATTTTTAGATAGCAGAATTCTCATTGAACACAATTTTAAGAGAGTCAAATGTTTAATTGTTCGAATATCCGTTTTCAATCCTCATTTGTTCGAAATTTTATTTGCACGAATTGTTATTGAATATAATTTTTAAAACGACGAATTTCCGTGTGTCTAAAACTACCAATGGTCGGATGTTTGTTCGGCCACATAGTATACGATTTTGTAATTTTTATCTTCAAAACCTAATATCTCTTGAAGAAATGAACCAAACTTAATGGTCCTTGGACCAAAATGAAGCTTAATAAATGCAGAATAGAAGAAAATTATAGAGAATCCTTGATCTAATTTTTTGGGCTTCAGAGTCTTGAGCGAAGTCTGAAAATTTTGTATAAAAATGTGAAATTGAAGTATGTCTATGAAGCGGTGAATCATAGTAAAACTTAAGTTTCGTTCATTTCTTCAAGAAATATTAGGTTTTTAAGATGAAAGTTACAAAACCGTACACTGTGCGGCTGTTTGCAATTCTGAAGAAATAAAAATTTGTCATTTTAAAATTTCTATTAAATATCAATTCACGTAAATGGGGACCCGGTTAAAAAAGTAAGATGGCCTATATACATCCTGTGTAGCATTTACGTAGGCTTAATTAATGTTTAATGTACAGTCTATGTATAGGCATTAGATAGGCCTTTTATATAGGCCTACTGATATAGAAGCTATTTAGGATGAAAAAGTACTTTCAGAGTACTAACCCCCCTCCCCCCACGCCCCTAAAAGCCTTACGTATTTTTTTAACGGACCCTAATAAATTTTATAACTTATTTATGCGTTCTAATTTGTTGACTTTTTTAAAAAATTTTCTTAAAGATCTATATAAAAAATACATTAATTTTTTTTTCTGTCATGAATATAGTAGGTAGCTTATAGTTATTGATGTTGTAATAAGCTCTTAACTATCCAAAGATACTATTAAAATGTTCAAAGAATTTGACCGGGAAATACAAAAAATCAACCGGGAATTTACATTCATAAAAATTATTGCAATCCTGAATCCTTTTGAATCCAGTTTCAATCGGATTTATTCCTATTTGAAACAGATTGATTCGGAATGAAATAATAAAATTTAAGAAATTAAAATTTCGGTTTGGAATAGAAACTGATTGGTTAGAAACAAATTTTGGAATGTCTCAGAAGAATCAATACGACACTTTCGCCAGGATAATTAACATTTTTATTTGAAAATTAGCTTAAAAGCTGGTAAAACTGTGTTAATGATAAATTTTAATTATACATTTCAATACTCACTCCATGCAATAAACAAGGCCTCCATTAGGACCAAATTTTAATTCAGGATCTTCCATAGTGTCATCCACATGAATCAATTCCCTGATGTCTATAAAAGGTTTATATTCAAAATAATCAGCTGCAGGATCTAAGTTGACTATTTCTATAATTTTGTTGTCGTTAGCAGCTTGTTTTTGCATAACAGAACAATATGTGGACTAAAAATAAAGAGATAATAGTGTTAAAACTGCATGATTTATGATTATAACATAGTACTAGAAAATAGGGGAGTTCCATAACTGACGGACTAAATTCGGTAAAAGAGCACATTTTATTGTAAATTTATGAATCAGGCAAGTATATGTTACCAGCAAAACCCAAAGATTAGACAATTTGCGAAATGTCTTGACACTTAGTCAATTTTCGGAATGCCAATATGATTTTAAGAAATAAAGTTACTTGAAGAAAGATGGATCATTTTTTTTTTGTCTACAGTCGAGAATTTGTGAGAAAATCAATTTTGAACACGGGTAAGGATTAGTTCCACTTCTTGTGAAACAAAACATAAATATGAAAATTTATTTCTGTTAACATTTTACTTCATAAGAGACGTTTGAAAAAAAGTAAAAATTCTAGGAAAGATGGATCAAGAAGTAAAAATGAGTGTTACTATTGTATTCATACGAGTACTGACTTAGGGGAGAGGGCCTCAAGATGGATACACTTTCGATTTATTGTTCTAGAATCCAAATCGAATAAAATATAATTATTAAAATGTTTTATAACGGATGAAAGTACAATATATAGGGTAACTTCTGGTCACAGAGATAAACATTTATTTTGAACATAAACATTTTTTAAAGCATTTTTTTCTAATTGTTAAAATTTTCGATCTAAAAAAAAGTGTCCCCAAGATGTATACCTTCTTACAAGTCTCTGAAAAATGTAGTAAATAAAAAATAAACATCGTGTAACAATTCTTAAAATAATTTTTAATCATTTTACTGTATTTATCAAGAAATAACATTTCTAAAAACTCCAATTTAATAGCTTAATAGTAAAAAGTAATAAGATATCGAAAAATATCGATATATCAAATTCTCTAACGATAACTTTACATTTTATGGTGTAAAATAATTTTTTTTTTAAATAATTAGCTGAAAAAATTATTGAAAGAAAGTAAAATCGAAAATATAAAAATAAATACATTTAAATTTGGCGCCTATCCATCTTAGGGTACATGATACCATTTCTTTAATCTCCAGTAAAAATTTGTATACAAACAGAATATTAGTAAAATCATTTTAAAATATTATTATACGATAAATAAATAATATTATAAAGTTAAGTACTTATTCTAAATCACAAATTTAGAATATTAACTTAAGGAGGTTCTATCGTAAAGAGAATTAACATTACCATTTTCATCAAATTTGGTACACTGATAGACAAAGGTTTTATAATGATGCAGTTAAAATTTTGAGACTTCAATGTACTTGTGAAAAAAGTTATAAGCGTTTTTGTTTTTTAATATTTTTGAACATTTAGCATTGAGTCTTATGGGAAATCAGTAGTTTTTCATATATATTTATTTGCTACAAAGTATTTAGCATTAACAAATTAATGAAACTTTTTTTAATACATCACAGATGTATAAGGATTAAATATCTGATGAAAAAAGTGTCATTATGTACCTGTGAGAGTTGCAATAAATTAATTTGTACAAATATTTCACGTTTTACACGATACAGTTCAGACGTTCTGACATTTTAAAATGATGATTTTGATCACACATTAAAAATAGTCATATTTAAAAAGTAAATAATGTAAATAAAGTTAATAAATACAATTGTTTAATTATATATTCGTAAAATTAAATTTAAACCTAACCTCAAAATAATGGTCTCTGTTTTGACTAGTACCGTCATACCATAGAACCTCCTTAAGAAAAAACTGTAACAAAACTTTTTTAGACGCAAAATCACGTGGTATGTGTAGAAGAAAAACAAACTGGTTTTTTTTTCTTCCAATGTGCATCAAAAACTTCGTTTATACAAACAACAAAAATGATAAAAAGCATAAGGTGCTGTCACCTTAAACAAAAAGTTTATACGAAATGTCCATCTTGGGGCCCTGTCCATCTTGGGGCCCACCCCCCTACCTATTTTAATCTTATAGATACCGGAAAATAGTATAAGGAAGACGAGGAGGAATTAACTCATTAGTGCTAGGTAGTCGAATATTATTTTTTTTTTTTAAATTACGCATATATTTAAGAATGACTTTAGTTGGAATACATACATTCAGTATTTCTGTACATGTAAAAAATTTTGTTGAAGTTGAATACTGTATTTGGAAAAAATATAAGGAAAATAAACAGATAAGTTACATGCCCCATTTATTAGACTCGAAAAACATTGGAAATCCAGTTATTGTGTCCCAGTTATTGGACTTTTAAAATGTACAATTTACTAAAAAATTAAGTGATATGGCTTAATTATCAAGCATAATAAAATTTTAAAAATCTTTTAAGAGATAGTGAAACAAAGAAGGATTGAAATAAAATAATTAAAGGTAGAAAAAAAACTCATGTTTATAATTTAAACAATTTTTAGGTTAGAATCAAGTATAGAACATATCTGAAGACTTAAATTTTGTTAACAATCGTTTTTTAAATAACGAATTAGAACAGTTAGTGTTAATACACGACTTATATTTATAAATAAAACATTATTTTAATTTATAATCACAATATAAAGAACTAATATATTCATTAGTTTATTAGAATATAATATCTGGCACTCAGTAAAAAAATTGCTCTAGTTATCCGACATTTAATTAATTTGCAAAATAATGATTAAAACATAAAATTTCTTGTTTGCATGATTAATTTAAAGTATACTGAACCAGCATATCACAGATTCATGGTGAAAAACTATAAAATTATAATTTTATACACTTTTTAAAAATGTCATTTTCCTAACTCTTCGTTCAGAAAAATGTCTATAATTCACAGATTTCGTACATCCTAATATTCAGAAGTTCTTTTTTTTTAATTCTCTTTACGTATTACTATAATATTTTGACTGTGTCATATAAAAAGTTTTTAACTTCTTCAATAAAAAATGTTATAGAGTCGTTTTGTAAGTCGTTTTGTATTCTAAAATCATAGAAAATTAAAATTTGTCTAATAACACCGGCACACAAAAAAAATAATTCAGAGTGCTAAATACTAGACTAATCAATTCTTACGCATTTTGGGTCGCTGAATCCGAAACCGGAGTCGGTTTTCAAAAGTTAGCCCTCATTTTTTTCTAACCTCAAAAAACAAAAAAATTAAGTTTAATCTGCTATAGTGTGTATAAAAACTGTAGAAAAAATATGAATCTCAAACTATTGTAAACTTTAAAGTATTACCTTTAATTTAAGTAATAAACTTAAAAAATATTCAGCAGGCCCGGATTTACCAAACATGGGGCCATAGGCAGACTCTGGTGGGGGCCTATGCAAGGAATGGATTTTTCCGAAATTTACTCAAGTCGAAAAAGCAGTTTCAAAACATGACACTTTTTTAATGAGCGGGCTTTTTGAATTTCTAAAAACTTACCATTATTTTATAAAAGTACCCAGTAAGAAGAGAGGAATTGAAAAGTATTAGAATTTGTTAATACTTTTGAATACCTTTTTTTGTCCAATACATGTGTATCCGGCGATAGCATCTACTTTTATTCGAAAATCAATCCTTATTAATACACGTTTCTAAATATTTTTCAATCAAAATGAATGCATTTATAATAAGAAAAGTAAAATTATTATTTTGTAATATCCACAGTTAAGATTAATTGAATCCATGGAAGTCCCTTTATAATGAAAATAAAAGAAAAGTAAAACGAATATTTTAGAATACCCGCAGTACAGATTTATTAAATCCAAATGAATCCCTTTATAATTAAACAAAAATTTAATATTTTTTAATACCGGCAGTTAAAATTTATTTAATCCAAATAAACCCTTTTTTTAATGAAAAAAAATGTATGTTTTCGAATACCCACAGTTCAGATTTATTTATTCGAAATGATTCCTACTATAATTCCTACTACTACTATTCCTATTATAAAAATAATAAAATGAGAGTTTTTTAATAAATATAATTCAGATTTACTTAAACCAAATAAATCCCTTTATAATGGTATATTTTGAAAAAAGGTATATTTTGGAAAACCTACAGTTCAGATTCATGTAACCTATATAAATAATTAGTATAGTAAATGGTATACTAAACAATATTTAAATATTTGTTTTCTCTAAATCAAATGTAAGGTAAAAAACAATTTATTAAATATGTAACTAAGCTTTCTTAATTTTTTTAGATTAATTTTATTGAAATCAAACATGAAGTATTATACAAATTTAAAGAACTGTAGGTACTATATAAAGTGTGTATTCAAAAATACTCATTTTATTTGAATTTTATTTTCATTATAAAGAGATTCATTTGGATTTAATAATCTGAACTGTGGGTATTAAAATATATACATTTTATTTTTTTCGTTATAAAGGGATTCATTTAGATTGTAAAATATTAAGACACGTATTAGTAAAAATTGATTTTTCGATAAAAGTTGGTGGTATCACCGTATTCGAATAGATTGAACAAAAAAGGTATTAAAAAAGATTGAACAGTTTTCCTTTTTCTTCAAAAATCATAAAATTTCAATATTTTTTAATTTTCTCTTTTTCTTACTGAGTTTTTTTTCAGATTTGTAAATGCCTAAAAATATTTTTCGAAGTTCTTTTTGTGGGAAATATTATAGCTGGTGGGGGCCCTTTTTGGTGGGGGCTCCTAGGCAGTTGCCTAGTTTGCCTACATATAAATTCGGCCCTGATATTCAGTAGTTCCCGAGATAAGAGTCAAAACGTTAAAGCATTTTTTCTAACAAATCATAATTTTCAGGTTAAGTCACGATTTGTTTGACTTTTAAGGAAAAAATGCTTGCACGTTTTTAATCATATCTCGGGAAATACTGAATATTTTTTAAGTTTTCTGGTCTTAAATTAAGGTCATAATTTAAAGTTTACAATAGTTCGAGATTCATATATTTCCTACAGTTTTTATACACACCACAGCACAGGGGAGGCGAAAGAGGTCCAGATCGTGTGTGGAGTTCAGATGTTTGTTGATGGGGTGGAGAGGGGTCAAGACTGAAGCTTTTGATGTGACTATTACCTTAATTAATTTTATTATTATTTACAAGAAAATTTCTGATTTTTTTACTCTTTTTGCTCATATTGCAACTATGAGCACTACTAATAATAGAAAAATTAAAAAAAAACTTAAATCCATAATTTGGTATGTGGAAATTCACACACGAAAAAATTTAGTGTCTAGTCTGGTTTTTAGCAATCCAAAATAATTTTTTTTTTTGTATGCCGGTGTAATTGGAACGTGTCTAATAACTGGTACCTTTACCCTATCTAAATCTCTTAGAGACCTACAGTCATTTTTAGATTTTTAGATTTGTGTGCGCATTTTGCAAATTGACTAAGTAGAACACACAATGCCGAGGCTGATTAAAAGGTAAAAATAATATTATATTAAATATATATATATAATATATATTATTATCATTAGTATTTATAATTAATTATATTATAACATATTCCAATGTATTTCACTATTAATTAATATGTCTTGTGACTATCCATTGTATGCATAATTATTGCATTATAAATCGTTTTTTTTTTAATAAATGCACTTAAAAAAATTCGTAGTAGGTGTATTATACTTTAACCATTTGAATGATAATGTGTACATCACTATACTAAATTTCAACTGTCTATGTCAAATAGTTTAAAAGTTAAAGCGGGGGGGGGGGGGGGGGTAGTTTTTGGCCAAGAAATGTTGAGTTCATCATGTTTTCTAAAAATAAAAATTATTTCTAAAATAAACATATAAAAAACTTGAACAACGTCGTCCATATACCACGTGGATAGCTTGGGGGGGGGGGGGGGTAAAGCAAATGTCCACGTAGACCCAGTAAAAATTTAGTTTTATCCTTGAAATTTTATTTATTCCACTTTAAATTTCAGCGCCTTTGTATGAGGATTATTAGGTTTCTTGTTAAATGACATTTTATGACTTGGTATAAAAAAGTGATCTACTTTTAACCCTACAATAATTTAATATTACTTCTAAAGATATCTTGATAATGCTAAAGACGTAGTATTTATCTTGAAAACTATATTTTAAGATTTGTCATACTTGACTACATGACTCAATTGAATCAATTTTCAATTTGCTTAAATAGAGTGTAACAAGTACTGGAGGAGAAAATTGAAGCAGAAACATATTTTGAAGTAAATTTTTTGTTTCTTAATTCGGTGAAAGAAAATTTTTTTAAACATTAAAAAATTAAGTTTATCAGTGATGTTAATTCAAATATGTAAATTAAAATAAAAAGTAAAGAATTTCTTATTTCTAATATTTCCACAATCTTTCAAATAAATGTAGAGTTCTTCCAAGAAAAGAAATAGGAAAATGAAACTGGTAAAAATAATATTCAACCATTTATTTGTGCGGCTTTTTAAAATTAAAACTACTGATTATTAAGAATAAAGTGTGGGATATATATTTTTTTGTTAACTTCCGACTCCAAAGAATTATTTTCACACCAGACATTAATGTCAGCTTTTAATATAAAAATGTTGATCTTTTAAAAGAGTTACTTATTATTTTAATCATAAAAGATGTGATAGCAAAGAATACAAAGATATTTCTCTGTTACCTCTATTATAATTTAATTGTGTAAACTATAAGGGTTACCCAAGTGCAAAAATCTATATAGATTTATCAGAGAAAAATCCGCATGGCGTTTTGGAGCAATCCAGAGGGAAATTTTATAAATTTTTAATTTTAAGAAATATTGAAAAATTAATATCAAATTTTAATTCCCCACTATTTTCCAATTTTCTAAAGAGGTTTTAACATATATAAAGCTTATTAAAAATCAAGAAGGAAATCCACACGGAATTCGGGCATATCGTTTCAAATCTCCACAAAAATTTCTGACTAGAAATCCAGAATGAAATCCGGGCAAACTATTTCAGTTGGGTAAACAAAGAGGTTAACTTCTTCAATAAGAAAAGCTTACCTTTCCACAACCAGCTGGACCCATGACAATTTGTCCATACCTCATATTTGAAATTATTAGTTCCAAATTAGAACTGAATCTCTCATGTAATAATAAATATTATTGTTTGAAAGAAAAATTAAATTGTTTGTTTACAATCCTAAACCGCGCATGCAAGTTCTTTGCAACAATGTCAGGGTTCAATTGTTGATAATTTGTGAACTGAAGAGCAAGGCTGGGTTAATGTAGAAAACTCGAGGGGTTTAAAACGTAAACTACTCCACGTAGTATACGTGTATACGTGCTTTTTACATGGAATTTCGGGTGAAATCAGAAGATGCGTCAAACGATGAGTCGTAATGAGAGAGAGGGAGACAAAGATATATTTACTTATTTAGGTCTTTCTCTTTATCATTACGACGCAACGTTTGACGAATCCATGTGATCTCAACCTTACTGTTAAAAACAAGTATTTTACATGTAGAAAACATATATTACAATATATTACAGTAAACTACCTGACATATTTTAGGTCGATACGTATGATAGAGTATTTTAATGGCGTAAAACCGAAAGCAGAAATTATGAGAGTGAGAGAGGTAGGTAGATATCACTGTCTCTCTCACTCTCATGATTTCTGCTTTCGGTTCAACGCTTTCTGCCCACATGGGATTTTACCCTGACCGGAAGGATGGCATTAAAGCAGTTGGGTGTACACCTAGGTGCATAAATGCCTTACCCACGCATTTATGCACCTAGGTGTACAGTACGCTTCCATTTAATTGACCTCCATTTTAAATGAACTTCCATTTTATTTGAACTTTTTCGTACATTTTAAAGGAACAAAATTATCCCTACCACTCATGTGCACAAAGGGGAAATGTAACATTTCCCTTCACGTGCAGAGTGTTTTTGGTATTTGCGTAAAGAGTGGGAAGGGTCAATTAAAATGTTTCATCCGGTCCCGACGAGGTCAATTAAATGGAAGCGTACTGTACGTGAAAATTTCGAAAATAAAGGTACGCTCCCACTTAGTTTACCTCTCTACACGCATATCCCATATAATCGACATGAGATAGAAGAAGACAGAAATAGAAATTCTCTGACATTTACCCATCCCTGCAGTTATTACAAGTTCCTTACGTAGACTACATTTTCACGTAATTTACGTCAACTACTCCAATTTACGACGCGTAAATATACATACATCCCTGTGTATAAGTATCTCATCCTGAATAATAGTCTCCATAACATATCTTTTTATTGTTGATCGAGTTGTGACATTTAAATAATTTTATTTTCAGTAAATGCTAGACTAAAAAATGTTTTACACAAGTGTTTTGTCGTAAGAAGTGTGTAATAAAAGAAAATTTATAAGTTGAGTTAATCAAACTTGTCCACTGCCTTTGAGTATTCTGGAGATTTGCAAGTGATCATTCAATATGCAAAGTGTTATAAATTCAGTTAAAGGGACCGCTCTCGGTGTGGCAGAGTATTTAACTCCAATTTTAAAGGTTTATATGTGTTTGTTTTTTAATTTATTACATATAATACAAGTTTTCAGGTAGTTTCAGTTTTCATATGCACTTAATTTTTTACTAAATAACAGCAAAATGTTTAAGTCTTTTTAATCTACTTAATCTTTTATAAAAAATCTAAATATTTTTATTTTTCATTGTTTGCGTATTTAAAATAACTGTTTTCATTATTGATATTTTAAAAAATAGGTACCATATTTTATAAAGCAGCATAATTAATCAAATTCTGTTTCTAAACATAAGTGTAAAATATGTTTAAAACAAAACTTGTTTATGGTTTTATGCGTTACACTAATACAGCCATAAACATACATAATAGCATGCGCTGGACATTGTTTTTTAGTCAAATAAACAACTATATTAAAACTAATAGCCTTGTGAGAAGTTTTAAACATTGATTCACATTTAAATAAATCGATTATATTTCAGTTTTTTCAATTAAAATTTCAAAATTGTTTTTGTTTATTCTAGCTTTGATCGGTTTATACAATAATATATAAATGCGTCAAATTCAATCTAGATTCTAGGCTGATTAAAAATCAATTATTCCCGACCGGTTTTGATTTACACTTACATTAAAGTTTTAAAATTTATTCTAATTTCAATCATGCTAATGTTTATTGGAATACCAAGAAATAACACAGAATTTATAGATTCTACTTTTGATTGATTCAAATCATCAAAACTTAAATTTAACTGAATTTCAAATTATCCTAATTTCTATTCGAGTTTACTTCCACTGGTCTTTTCTAATTAATCCTATGAGTCAATTTATATTAAAATTGTTCTTATTTCGACAAAATTAAATTTCAGTTAAATGAAATTGCCATAAATTACGCCATGTAATTAATCGTAAATTAAAATTCAAATCTTGGAGTTGAAAAAGTTTTAAAAATTAAAATTAAGGATTTAAGAGGTGGCATGGTTCCAATTTTATAGTGCCTTGGCCAAAAACGAATTTTTTTTGGTTTTGATTTGTGTTTTTAAATTTTTTTGAGGTTATTTCATAAAGTAGAACCAATTTAACAATCGTGACTTCGGATTCTGAGTCAGCGAAGAAAAATACGTACGACTACACGAATGGAGTGTCTCAGACAAAAAATTTTGTTGTCTTTTTCTGTCTTTGTATAAATTTCTTTTTGTAGGGCTGTGTTATTATAAATCTATTTAAAATGTATGAATAAATAATTTGAAATTATTTTTGATGATTTTAAATTATTTATCTTAATAATTATTTTATAATAATTATATTCTAAATATTTTCTATGAAGGGGGGGGGGGGGGTAAAAGAAGGTCCAATAACGTCTTACGTAATTTGTGGACGGACTCTGAGTTCTTTTTAACCAGAAATGATTCTTGAGTTTTGCTTGTATCAAAAACAAAAACAAAATCATACGATTCCTGAAATATCTACTTTTTAGGGATTTTAGTAATCAAACATTATTATACACTAGAACTCCAATCATTTGAAACTTTTTTACTTTAAAACTGTAGATGCGGAAATCAGGCTTGTCTGGTAAATTGGACTTACTTCTGATCTGTCCAAATTATTGGAGTTCTAGTGAAATATACAAGTTTAAGTAGGTAATAGTTCGTATAATTTTATTAATCAAGGGAAAATTGTAAAGAAACAAATGAAATATATAAATTGACAAATGAAATTTTTTGTCTTATTATAGGAAAGCAAATTTAAAGAAACTGGTGTCTTGACTCCAGAAGAGTTTGTTGCAGCTGGGGAACATCTTGTTCACCATTGTCCAACATGGCAGTGGGCAGCAGGCGATGTTGACAGAGCTAAATCTTATTTACCAAAAGACAAACAATTTTTACTTACTCGTAATGTACCTTGCAGTCGTCGATGTAAACAGGTAATAAATTTTAAACTTGAATGCATATGACTTTATCCTTATTTAAATAATTGAAAACAGTAGATAATTGAAATTCTACCGAACACCTACAGTTATATATTTAAGTTCAAAATTTTACATTATTTTCTTGCATTTAAACAAACTTTACTTAATCTATTTTTATCCTAATTAACAATTAATAAGAACTCCGTGAAATTGATAAACTTTTGGTTCGAGAAAAACTTAGAGAATAATAAAGCCCTGTCGATAAGGGAACACGAACTCCCAATAAGATAAATTTTGTTTTTAAACTTATTAATACAAATATTTTTTCGATATAACCGGTTATAATTTTTTGTTGCTTAGAATCGTTAGATCTTTATGCCTAAAATAATAAATTTTGAACTTTGATTCTTTGTGAACTTATACAGTGAAAAAACCATCACTATGTAACGCATGGGAAATGAACGGGATGATAGTTTTCAACAGGGCTGTTATTGATTTAAATCATGTTTTAAATCATTGGAAAATTTGCATTAAAATCACGATTTAAATCAAAAAAATTTTTAATTCTCCAGAAGTCTAATACTACATGTAAAACGTCGCAAACCTTAAACACAACCCACAAATTTGTGAGGATAAATGTTAAAAATTTCAATTTTAATATTTTAATCTTTAAAAAATTTTAAAAATTGTGCTAATACAAATGATCAAAATATCTACGATTTACCAATTTTTGGTATGAAGATAGCAAAAAATAGTATTATATTTTTATATCTTTAAGTCATTATAATTATATAAATTCCAAACATCAATTAAGTAATTTTTCAATCTTTTCTAACTTTTAACTTTCAATTAATTCAAATTTAAATGCATATTAATTAATACAAAATAATGGAATAATATCAAATATTTTTCATATTCACAATAATCCTTTTTTTTAATATTCTTACAAGATTTCTAAGATATTTCAATTTTTCGAAACTGTTTAATTTTTATCTTATAATTTCTTATTTTTACAAAATTTAAAGTTTTTTTCTTCTTTTACTTTTGATATTTTTTCTTTTTTTATTTATCTTTTTATTTTTGGATTTTCTTTAATTTTCCTCTTCTTGTGCAAATTATGTAATATTATTTCACACAATTTCGTTATTATAACATTCACTAAACTTTTTATTTCATTGATTTTCATAATTGTTTCCATATTTTCAAAAATAAATACTCCCATTTTTTTTTTGGAAATTCATTTAATTTTTTTCACATTTTGTCTATCTTTTGCGAGATTTTTCGAAAATTTACTTATTCTTCTATAAATTTTCAGGTTTTATTTATTTTTCTAAATTTATTGTTAGACTTATTTTAAGTGTAATATTATAAAAATGTGTTTAGTTTAATTTGCCTAAACTTTTTTATTTTTATATGATTTTAAGTGTAATATTATAAAAATGTGTTTAGTTTAATTTGCCTAAACTTTTTTATTTTTATATGATTTTAAGTTTCTTTTGTGGACTTTCTTTTTATTTATCTTGATATAGGTATACATTTTTTAATTTTTTTTGTTGTACACTGCAAAAACAGGTGTCTTATTTTAAGACATTTATGTGTTGTGACGAACCTCACAAGCACTAGACATATTTAATTTATTAATTTAAATATTTAATTTTAACATAAATTTATTAACTTAACTTTGATGTTAAGTTACACTTTTCTCTATTTAGAAACTGTCAAAACGTGGTCTAGCAGAAATAGCTGCTAGACGGCCGCGCAACCTGACACGCGCATCGCCGGAAGATGGCGCGGAACGCCAGACACAGCGCAGATGGCGCAAAGTAAAATGACCGAGTAGGCACTTCCAGAAGCTACGTCTATATATCGATCTGCACGCCTGTAGATCGGGGAGTCGGCCCTCAGGGGTAGACCGAGGAACATCTCGGATAAGTTGCTCGGACTCCTCCAGATATCATAGTCTTGGTCCTCCAGGAAATGATATCTGGAAACCGTTCCGAAGATTTTAGCATTGGTCCTCCAATAAAAAATCTAAGGAAAACTTTGCTTTCCTCTAGTCAGGATCGTCCTGAGATTTGTCACGGTTCACCGTGGAGTCTCAGACACGATAAAATTCTGGACATCTACCTCGTAGACTAAGGAATCCTGATTTGAGTAAAGAATACTCCGTGACGAGTTCCTGATCATTGTCGTGGTCCTCCACGAATGATCAGAGAATTCGAGAAAATTGTTAGAACACTTATACGTAGGAAAGTGTTCGAAGCAATTTTAAAAATCTCCCGCGCCGGATCATTGACGTAGATTGTCACATGGGCTTTTCCCAGTGCTATGTCATTGGAGAATAGACTTTGCTAGGTGAACACCCGCGTTGTTTAACTGTTCTCCAAATAAATTCACCTCGCTCCTGAAATTACGCGTTCAGATTTATTTGATTTTTACCGGACTGACGCGCGTAATTAACGTGAAAATAAATTAATTAATTTCTTTCTTACCTGATAATTAATTTCATTTTTACGTAACCGCGAATTGACCATACGTGTCCAGATGGTCAATTTTATTTAACATCACGGTGAATGACGGCGGCAATATTTTTTAGCGGTTCGTCCGTAATTTATATTGAGCGGAGACGGAGTTTACCGATTAGATCCGCGACCGAATATACCGAAAAATTCTAGTAGAATAAAATATATATTATTTTATTATTTTGTAATCTACATTATTTTCTTTTGCTTGTTTATAGATTCCGAATTTACCGAATGTTAGAGAGTTCTGGCAGGACATTGTCCTAGAGTAAGAAGGAAACAACTGGATTTCTGATTTATTTTGTTTCTTTTATATACAACGGCTCTTCAAGCATTTTATTGTATTTTTTATATAGTATATTTTTAAATTTATCATTTGTTATATTTTTCTTATTTAAATCTATTTTATATTATATTATTATTTTTTTGTACTTTTCTTAATTTTGTTTACAATATATTATTTGTTATTTCTTACTAATAGAAATTCTGAGAGTTTTACTGACTATACCTAACCTCAAAGCGACAGTAGAAAATTAAGTAAGAATATTTATGGTCAAAATCTAGTTTATCAGCATAAGTGAATATAATCCGAGAACCTTGGCTCCGGCGAGCAAATTCGGAGCATATCAAAATTTCACTTCGTTACAGTGTTCATTTTTAAATGTCTTATGTCTTAAAATAAGACACCCATAAGACACCTGTTTTTACAGTGTACTTTTTACATTTTTTTAATTTGTTAGATTAAGGATAAATTAAATTTATTTATTTTTCCTTCTTTTTAATTGTTTAGTTTTTATCTTATAATTACGATTTTTTGAAAACATTGATTTGGTGCTTTTATCTACATTTTTAAAATTTCCCAATTTTCTACTTTTTTGAAACCTTTTATTCCTTTATTTTATATTATGTGAATTTAATTTTTAATCTTGTACTAAATATTCTCATTCAAACATCGTTCTTGCACTTCATAGAATTTCTTATCTTTAATTTTTTTTTAAATTTCACAAAATTTAATTGATTCTTTTTATATTCAATTTGTAAAATAACGCTCTAATTTTTCTAATTTTAAAATTTTGTTTTCTTTAGTAATATATTTTAACATTATTTTTAATTATCTTCTTATTTATTATTTAAATTAAAAAAAATGTCCGTAAATAGTTTAATTTTTTGAAAAGAGTTTCTACTTTTTTGTATATAATTTTACAATCAAACGAACTTACCTGTACGTGAAGTTCGATTGTAATTATACATAGGCGCCTCGTTCGAAGATGATTACATATAGTAGTGTTCAGTTATTATACGCATCACAACGTTCAGAGTAATAAATTTGAAATTTTCCCGCGGCACCTTACCTTCTCTTGGCCGTGCGCATGCGGTCTCATACTTTTAGAGCTTTTATGTTTTCTTCAGAATGAAAATAAGAAATAGGTCTACCCTTACCGTGATTTCGATGATGATTTGGGAGAAATAGTTAAAATAGTGGGCACAGTAGGGCGGGAAAGATGTAATCATCTTCGAACGAGGCGCCTTCGTATAATTACAATCGAACTTCACGTACAGGTAAGTTCGTTTGATTGTAAAATTATACTCGGCGCCTCGTTCTCGAGATTACATGTAGATGTTTAGAGTTGTTGTATTTCTTATTTTTGTTTATTGTTTAACGTTAAATTATATTGTAAGTGTACATTAAGTGATTGAAAAAAGTGAAACTTTATGAACTGAACCCGCCGTAGACCATCCCGCCGTGCGTTTTATTGTGTAATGTCGACTCCGTTTTTAAATGCTGAGGAAGTTGATGTATGTCTTGTTGTGTAGGCTGAGAACGAATCCGTATCTACACCTGATTTCTTTAGCAGAGATTTTATCCATCGGCTGATGGTTTGAGAGCCGACTGTTTTGAACGGTTTTCTGGTGGAAATAAAGAGACTTTCGATATTTCCTCTTTTATTCTTGGTAAGTTCTAAATAATCCACAATGGCTTTTGCCGCACATATTTTAGGTCTTTGAAGAATGGAAGGATGATCTCGGGTTGATATCGACCAGGTCTTGAGGATTTTATTATATCCGGGACTTTGATCGTTATTTTTGCCGCTGTGATTTCAACGTTTAATATGTTAATAGCGGCTAATGTCTGCAATCTGTGAGCAGATATGAGGGCCAATAACGTGGCAGCTTTTTCCGCGATGTCAGATAATTCTGATGGCTTGTCTGTAGACTCCAAGAACTGAAATACCTAATCGATATCCCATGTTGATGAGTATTTGGGCTTAATCGGTCTCTGTCTAAAAATTCCTTTAAATAATCTGTTTAGTAAAGGGTTTTTTGATGTGTCTATTCCGAAAATTAGCGAAATTGCTGAACGAGCCGTATTTAGAGTACCAAATTTTGCTCCTTTGTCGAATTTTGAGGTTAAAAACTCAATTATGTTTTTCGTATCAGGCTGGAACATATCGAAGTTATTGGATATTGAAAAAGCTTCCCATTCTTTCAAAGGTCCCGAGTATTGTTTTCTTGTATTTTCGGAGATTGATGACAGGAATAGATCTAAAGATGCTTCAGGAATACCCTTGCTTAGGAACGCCTTCCGCATAATATCGCTGCCATTAGACGAAGGCTTCTTGACAGAGGGTGAGTTTTCCTCCTGCAAGGAGAAATTAGTAATTTAGGATGTGCGTCAAAAAATATGATCGGTTCTTTCGCAAGCGACATAATGTAGCGAATAAATCTATTTTTGGAACACCAAAAGTACGCTTTATTCTTTTGAATGCTTCATCGGACAACTCCCACTCTGTGTCTATGTTGGTGATTCTTGAAGCTTTGTCGGCCTCTGTGTTTTGCTTCGAGGGAATATAGGATGCTGTGATCCAAATTTTTCTCCTTTCGCACCACTGCCAAATTTTGCGAGCCAGTCTGTTCAACTTGGGATATTGCACGCCACCTGCCTTGTTGATGTAGGCTATGGCCGTAGTATTGTCCACCCTCAACAAGATTTCACAGTTGGACGATTGGTGAGCAAAACTTTTCAAGGCAAAATAAACGGCGAGGAGTTCCAAATAATTAATGTGGTGGGTTTTTTCTTCTGTATTCCAGAAGCCTTGCGCAGATAAATCATTGCTATATGCCCCCCAACCAGTCGTCGACGCGTCTGTGTTTATTTCCATGGAAAACTTATGCGATCTGATGGGGTTAAAACTCAACGATAAATGGCGTGCCCACCAGTCTAGGTCCTCTTTAAGGGTGTCTTTGATAATCATTGTGTCTTCGTAATTGTTATCATTTAACAGAAGGTTTAGAAATTTTTCCCTTTCGAGGTTTTTGCAATAAATCGGACTGTATGCAACAGCCGGTGAACAAGCGTTAAGGACCCCTAATAACTGAGCGAACCTTCGGATTTTGCACTTGGAACCTGTCTTAAATTCTTTCAATAATTCTGTCGTGTGAGTTTTCTTTTTCTCGGTTAATTCTAATCTTAATTTTTTAGAATTCAAAACGAAACCTAGGTAGGTACATTTTTGTGAAGGAACTAGTGAACTTTTTTGAAAGTTGATTATGAAGCCTAATTTGGTTAAAAAAGAAATCGTTTCATTGAGGTTATTTTCGCACGATAAATAAGAATTTCCGATTAACAGTATGTCATCAAGGTAGATGACAGACACAAATCCTAGAGATCTAAGATAACCCATGATTGGTTTCATGAATTTTGTGAAGATAGAAGGACTAAGACACAATCCGAAAGGAGAGCAAGTGAACTGATATAGGGTACCACTGAATCGAAATCTCAAATATTTTCTGGAATCTTTATGGATTGGTATCAGAAAAAATGCATCTTGTAAATCTAATGAACACATGAAAGACTCCTCGGTCAATAAACTTTTAGCCACCCGTATATCTTCCATTTTGAAGTGCTTTGGTTCTATAAATTTATTTAATTCTTTAAGATTTAGAATAAATCTGCTCGAACCGTCTGATTTTTGTGTTAAAAAGAAGGAGGATAGAAATTGTCTATCGCAATCCTCGCATTCTTCAATTGCCTTTTTGGCTAAGAGGGTACCGATGGCCTTATTTAAGGACTCAAATTCCTCAGGTGAGTATGCGCTATTTTCGGGTGGGTGTCTTTGAAAGGGGGTTGAAGCAAAAGGGTTAACCTCTTAAGGTGTTCAATATAAACACATCTTGTGTAATTTTTTCCCACTCATGTAAAAACATTTTAGCCTACCGGCAACTTCTCTTACCTCCATTACTTCTTCTTGGTCGCTGGCGAACGTGGCCGATTGTTTTGAGTTCCCCGAGGTTGGTTCTTGTTGAACTTTGAATTCCATGTGGACTGGGGTTTCCATTGGACCCTCTGGTAACCTCCCTTCTGGTGGGTCTTTCCAGAAGGGTTCCTCCAGTTTCCCTGATTTGATGTTGCGGGTTTTTTTGGTACGGTTTTTGCAGGGGCTTTAATTTGTGCACAGGCTTTTACGATTTGCTGCGCCTCCTTAACCTGCTCGGGAAGTTTAGCACCATACAGCCACTCGTCGGAAATCGTAGTGTCTAGAGTAGGTTTTAACTCTTTATTCATTAGCGGAGTAATGAATGATTTTCGACATGACGATTGCTGGTGAAAAGCGTCTGCCAAAATTCGTCCCGCGTCGGATAATCTTTCCATGAGAAGTAAACGGTCGACTTCTTCCTCGGAATCTTTAAGAAGCATTGAAATGGCAGAAGCCACCGAAGTTAACGCGGTGCCAACGCAGTTTTGTGTGAGAGTGAAATGTTTATCTCGTTTTTTTTTATATATCCGACATCGTCGGAACGATTTCTGGATTTACTTTAGGCGCTTCAGTGCGAAGTTCACCTTCCCGACAGTACTTTTTGAGAAATTTGTCTCTGTCCTCTTGTTTGAGACCCTCTTTCAGTAGGCGTTCCCAGATTAGTTTGACCTGGGGATTCATTTCTTCCTTTATTTGATCTGATTCGTTGGAATTCTCACCTAGAACTTCCATAATGTCGTCATCGAGTGTATTGTCCTGAGGCTTCTCTTTGTCCACTTGTCCGTTATCGACATGTGAATTTTTATCTGTCGACATTTCCTTCGCAGATTTTTCGATTGAGAAATCGACACCGCCTCCGTTAGTCGAGTTTGTCGTTTGCCTATTAATACCGTTTGTTTCGGTGTTCTCTTTGTTAACGTCTGGAATGCAAAGAAAAAATATTTCATGAACCTTTGCTTTTTGCAAGGCACTAACTTATGTTCGTGTGGAACTAATGGTAGTAAAGGGAGAGAGCAAAAGAAATAAAAATGAGAACTAAGGACATTGTGTATATATATGTGTACACTGCGTAAGTGTATACGTGTATACGCGTACCCACACATATATGTTCCCGTATTTCGAGAATTAAAGCCAGGTGTAAATCCTCGTGTGGAGGTTAGATATTTTGTGGCTAGATTGATAAAACTTATTGTTATTATTATCTTTTTGATATACAAGAGTTTGTGTGGATTTCTGTATGATTTTTACCTTTATTTTGGACCATGTGCTCGATCAAATTTGTGAGGTTAGAAAGTTTTTCCTCCACATTTTCGAGTCTGTCCTTCAATTTTTTTCTCGATGAATGTCTTTCACTGGATGTACTCCTTGATCTTTTCTTTTTGTGTGAGCCTCCCATGATTTTTGTACACTAATTATCGTAAAAAACTTGAAATGATTTATTACTCTGAACGTTGTGATGCGTATAATAACTGGACACTACTATATGTAATCTCGAGAACGAGGCGCCGAGTATAATTATGCCACTGTTTCATTCTTGTGTTATTTTTTTAATTTTTTCTTCATTTCTTTAATAAACTACTTACAAATAAACATTTGGAGATTTTAAATACTGGTTATATTTTTAAAAAAATCAATTCTTGATTTAAATCAAAAAAATCCGATTTAAATCAAATAAATCGGATTTTTTTGATTTTTTTAAAAAAATCATGATTTTTATCAGCCCTGGTTTTCATGCTGTATAATTATGTAAAAATCCATTGAGTATTTACAAAATACATAAATTTATTTTTTATTTTTGTCACGAAGGAACAACGAAAAATTACAATCGGTTCTTGCATACATCGTTCAAATTTTTATTGTAACTAACATTACAAATTTTTTAAAGTGAATGAAATAAAAATAAAAAATGTAATGAAATTTTATAAATTAATGCAGATTGAATACAGTGATGAATTGGAACGCATTATAGAGATTGATGATCCGGAAGGTGGGTGGGTAGATACCCATCATTACGATCCCAGCCTTGGGGGAACTGATGAAAAATTTTCAGAAATGTCATTAGAAGAAATGCCACATCCTTCTTCATCCAGAGCTGATCCTGACACAGACGATGATGATGATGATGATGAAGAAGCAGCAGATATGGAAGCTTTCGAAGTTAGCGGAATGCTTGACGAACAAGACAAGGTTAATTCAATTTTAAAAATCATTATTCAAATTTATAAAGTTTTAAGAGAGAAGTCTCTGTTGCGCGTCAAAATAAGTATTTGTCCTACAATACGGTGACTCGGTGTTCATTTAGATGCGTTATTCGTCGAACAAAATGATGTAATTTTTGTTTTGTTCCACTACTTTGAGGTCTTCTATAAATTACGTCACACGTTAGAGCGGGGGGGGGGGGGGGTTGCAGATCTTATAACAATCTGTGACATGGGGGAGGGGGTTAACCTTTAAATTTTCTTTTGCAAGTTTTTGGCATATCTCAAACCTAGGATACAAAAATTGGTGATTTTAAAAAATGTTTGCACGCGAGCGGACATGTGCGTGTATGAATATTACGTTTTAATGAGTATCTCAGAAACCATCATAGTTGACACCATGTTTTTCTCGAAATTATAGGTCTCTTACAATCAGAGGGACAAATCATGACAGACGTTGGAATTCGAACGATCAATTCTTACTATTTATTTTTCGGATTTCAAAAAAAAAAAAAAAAAAAAAATTAACGAAATTTTACAATATCTTTTCTTTAAATTGAAATGTAAATACTTTATTCTTTTTGTTTTTTGAAAAAGTATCGTGTGACTTATTAGCGAAGAACCCTTTAGTGAGATTTTATCTAAAGTTATTATCATTTTAAAACTCGAAACTTTTTAAAATCATGTTTTTTAATCAATTTTATTTTTATATTGTCATAAAAGTTTTAATATATTTTTACCAATTTGTTCATAAATAAATACCTGCCTTAAAAACAAATGGAATGGGTTATTTATGAATTTTCTGGTGTAATTCTATTTATAAATATAAAGGATAAGGGAAGAAAAATTTGAAATAATTTAACTAAGTTTTATAGTTTTTGCGTCGTTTTATTTAACATTTTTAAAAAATACTGTACATGCATTTTATAAATAACTCAAAAACGCTTGATTAACCCATGTAATAAATTTTTTCTTAGGAGTGATTTTATCAAAATTTAGTCACTTTTAAAAATTTTAATTATTTTAAATTTAAATTTTTATAGTTTTCTTGTAAAGTGTTTATAGAATATACATTAAGGTGGTCCAAAAATGCATTGGAAAATAAGTTTTGATTTTTAATGCTGGCACCCCCTAGAATTATTCTTTGTCAAAGAAAAATACCCCTATTTTTTTATTTGCAAATTAAATGTTATTTAGATGTAGCTATAAGCCCTGACGTTTTTGTATATTTGATATAGAATCTTGGAAAATTGATATTTTTCAATCGGATAACGTTGTTTTTCTTCCGAAATGTTCAAAAAACAACATTTAATAATTTATAAATAAATTATTGAATATTGTTCTTTGAATATTTCTGAAGAGAAACAGCGTTATTCGATTGCAAAATATTAATTTTTCAAGATTCTATATGGGCGTATCTCAGAAACCTTTAACTTTTCATTAAAAAAAAGTTTGAAATTTTTTTTTCAGCACACCATTCAAAATTTACCCAAGTAAAGTTTAAATTCCAAACTTGTAAATTTTTTTTATGGACAGATAAAAGATTTTATCTCTAATTAATTATTAATGATTTAAAAATAAAAAACTTCTTTAACCTATAATAAAGGAAAAATCAACAAGTGGTTATTTATTTAGCTGAGAAACGATTGACAATTTCCCGCATATTTTAAAATTTGTATTTCTTTTTTTGACTAATTTATTTAAAATGATTGCTTTTTATTTTTGTTTTTCGTCAAATATTCTTCTTGTAACATTTACTTCTTCTCTCTTTAATTCTTATATACAAAACTATAATTCTTAACAGAAAACTAAAACTTTTTATTCTATACGTTATTAACCTCAGATTTGTATATTATGACATTTTGAGCATAATAGTTGATGTTAATAATTAGACAGCTAACTTCACTTGAAGAAAAACTTTATTTATTTTTTAATATCAAAGTAAAATTTTATAATTTTAAATATACCTTATCAATAAATCATTTTTTTTCGGAGCACATCAAGACAAAATCAAATAACACTGTGTAACAGTGAAAAAAAAAACTTCTTATCGGACCTAGTGGAGGTTGTAGGTCATAAAAAACTAAAAAGAATGGTATATATTAAATCTTTCATACACCCTCAAAATCTTGTTTTAGAGCCAAAAAACCATTTTGAGGTAAATTCATGTACATAATACTTTGAAACTTCTCCATTTTTTACCCGAATCAAAAAGTTTTTTTTTTAATTTAAAGTTTAAAATATACCCTTTGAAGCTGCATAAGACTTTTTCTTATTATCATTTAAATTCATGAAGATATAGACCAAAAATCATCAAAAATTTTCATTTTTTGATTGATTTTTCAACTTTGAAGCTAATTTAAATGTCTTATCTTATTAAAATTATATTTTTTCTTGATGCATATCAAAAGCTTAACAATTGCAGTTTCAAATGACCCCAGATTGAATAAAATTCAATTAAAATTATCAAAGTTATTCCACTTTTAACTTTATAGTAACATCATTAAATTTTGACCCTATGAACAGTTTTTCATTATTTCCTTCCTCGGATTTATAATTTTGACTAATTTTCAATTTTGATGTATTTTTGCAATGCTTAGATACAATTTTTAGAGTTTAAGAATCATTTAATAAATACTGGTAACAATGTTTAATAAAATTAATATTAGGTACTATCAGCTAATTCTTAACCTTTAAAGAGTGTTTCTTATATTGCAAAAATACATAAAAATTGAAAATTAGTCAAAATTATGAATCCCAGGAAGGAAATAATGAAAAACTGTTCATAGAGTCAAAATTTAATGATGTTACTATAAAGTTAAAAGTGGAATAACATTGATAATTTTATTTGAATTTTATTCAATCTGGGGTCATTTGAAACTGCAATTGTTAAGCTTTTGATGTGCATCAAGAAAAAATATATTTTTTATAAGATAAGAAATTTAAATTGGCTTCGAAGTTGAAAAATAAATCAAAAAATGAAAATTTTTGGTCTATATCTTCATGAATTTAAATGATAATAATAAAAGTCTTATGCAGCTTCAAAGTGTATATTTTAAGCTTAAAATTAAAAAAAACTTTTTGATTCGGGTAAAAAATGGCGAAGTTTCAAAGTATTATGCACATGAATTTACCTAAAAATGGTTTTTTGGCTCTAAAACAAGATTTTCAGGGTGTATCAAAGATTTAATATATACCATTCTTTTTAGTTTTTTATGACCTATAACCTCCACTAGGTCCGACAAGAAGTTCTTTTACTTTTTTTTATTTTGTAACACAGTGTAATCATCTTTCACACATAATTCGGAAGGTTTGGAATAATTTAAATTGATTTTCGCTGAGTACTTAACGAATTATGACCTTCCTTAGTTTTGTTACAAGGTATTTTCAGTTCTTCAAATTACAATTACTTTAAGGAGATATAAGGCACAGCTATTTCTAACATCTTAAAATCTTCATAAAAACCTAAAGATTTAATTTCAATAAAGGTTTTTGATGTGCCACGAGTCTCCTTCAAGTAAATAAATAAACAAAATTTTTATAGTCAAAATGGTTAAAATAGAGGGACAATTTTTGAGTGTTTATAATTTCTACGATAATTAAACATTTATATTTTCTTTTGTGTAAAATTAATCCTTATTCCATTAACTTTAAATCCATCTGACACAGAGTCATTATTTATTATTCTTTTTTATTTTTTATCATAAAACATTCAAAACTAGGGTTAGGGACAACTAGAGTTACAAGAGTAAAGTCAAACATTTAAAAATTAATAGACCCTTATTTAAGCAACAAATTTATGTAATATCAATTGGAACAGGTAGCTCCTATTATAATTACCATTTTAAAACAAAAATCAATAAAAAATATATGAAAATCATCTAGATATATCCCAGGGACATAAAAGTTAAAAGTTCCTGAGATATGCCCATATCAAATCTACGAAAACGTCTTTTTTCCCATGTATTTTACATTGAAAATTTCATGGGCTTGTAGCTACCTCTAAATAACATTTAATTCGCAAATAATAAAATAGGGATATTTTTTTCGCAGAAGAATAATCCTAGGGGGTGCTAGCATAAGAATTCAAATTTTTTTTAAGGACCACCCTAATATGCATGATTTCTTATTTTTAATAATATAAACACATAAGGGGCCATCCATAAATTACGTAAGACTTTTAGGAGAGAAAGGGGTTCCAGTAAATCTTACGACCAATAGAAAAAATGGCGCTAATGTATGTAAAAAATCTTACATGGGGAGGGGGGGTTCAAATTACCGAAAAAACGTCTTACGTAATTTATGGACTAAGTTACGTAACTTCTATGAGAAAGCAATGTGTTCATAACATGAACACAAAAAGTTGATAAATTAAAATTAATAATAATTTAGGTATAACTTGTCAGCGGTTTTTCAATAAATTTATCTTTTTTTCAAGATATATACTTTAAATAAAAATGTTGATTAGTTATTAAGGAAATTTTAAAAAATGAGATAAGATAACAGCGGTAACCGCTTTACCCCCACCACCTTTAAATTAATTTTTAAGAATCAAAATTGTTTAATTACTATATTGTAGGAAATTCTCTGGCTCATCTTTTTTCTTCAGATAATATTTTTTTTATCTTTTACCGCTCTTAAAAAAAAAACCCAAAAACACTTAATTCTTCTGGAAATCATATTTGATTAAAATTTCAATTTTAATTCGTTCTAAAATGAAAATTTCTTAATATTTTTTTATGAAATTTATAGGAATTATAGTTTAATGTATTTTTAAGATGATGTGCTTATAATAATGCTTAATTATTCAACTGAAAAAAGTTATTAATTCTGTTGTTGCTCATTGTTACATTATTGTTTGATAATTTTCAAATGATTCGTTTAACGAAGAAAATTTTCAGTAAACACAAAGTGTCATGTGCTAAAATGTTCATAGATATCCAATAAAGTTTTCTAGAAACTTTCATTTAAATATAAATTATCCTAAACAAAATATAAGCAATAATATTTTCGCGGCACAACAGACTGGATTTTAGAAAAACTGTTGACAATTTAGGGAAAAAATTAAAAATAAGAAAACTGCTTTAATTAAAAAATCTGTGTTAAGAAGAATCCATAAAATATTGTAAAAGAAAACTTGAAACATTAATACCTATACACTAAAGCGTCGATTCAGTGGACGTCGGTCGAGTGGACTAGTTTGTTGATGAAGTGGTGATCGGTGAGAAGGGGGCGCTAAGCTCGGCGAACACGCATATTCATAGGCGTACTAACTTCTAATTTTCGCGGGCGCGTGGTGCCCTACTACAAACGAAACCGTGTCGTGCCTACCATTTTTTCAATAGTTTAATACTTAAATATTTATTTTAAATTTCCATTCTTTTATTTTCCAATTATAGTTCAAAATATGTATGAATTTAAAGAAAATAAAAAATAAGTACTTGGGAAATATACTTTTAAAGTTTCATACGGCCCTGACTGTTTACGTGACCTTCCGCCAATAACCTCGTCGATTCAGTGGACCACAGGACATTTTAGTCCACTGAATCGACGCTTTAGTGTAATCCTTTTTTATTAATTTCAAAAATCCCCCTTTTTTAAATCAAAATCATCTTTTTTGAAAAGCAAAATCTCCTTTTTCACCTAAAATTGAACGAAGAAACCACTGTGATCTCTGTAAGAGTATTATTTTTGAATTAAACCAGAAGAAATTTTTATGTTATCTGAACGCTTAAGAAATTCTGAAAATTCCTGTCCCAACAGCGCTATCACAAATCCCAATTTGACATAGCCCAGATCAGTCATTTGTTTGTTTCACTGCTTTTTAATAAATACCGATTTGATGAATATGTAGTATTGAGTAGAAAAAGTAGGAAGAGCACTTTTACCAATTTTGTGGTAACGCTGACAAATTAGGATAGTAGAATAATTTGATAATAATGAATTTAATTGGTTTTTTGCAGTATACAGAAAACTCAAATAAATCGACAAGAGAAAAAGGAGATTCTTTTCCAGAAGGAGAAATCATACATACTCGAACTTACGACTTACATATAACTTATGATAAATATTACCAAACACCGAGGTTATGGCTATTTGGTTATGATGAGGTATGGACAATTTAATTTTTAACAAAATTTTTGAAGTTACGATACATACAATAAGTCCTATTGTTTTAATTTTTACGAGGTTTTTGGAAAATACATTGGATGGGAATAATTCCAACTAAGTTTTAAAATTTAAAAGAAAATTTTAAAAATGTGTACCTCTCATTATTCGTTATGACAAAAATTCATATCGCTTGTTTTCGTGGAAATAGCCTCAGCTCTTCACAAAGTAAATTTTTTAACCTCTTTCGAAGATCTTCTGAAACAAGCGCATTTCTCGGATCTTGCAGTATCAATTATGTTTGCTTTTCCACATTCCACTTGGGTTCTCCATATATAAAAAGTAGCATACAGTGTCGTACATGACACAAGAATGTTACCAGACTTCTGATATTTTTTATACACTGAGTTTCGTGGGGTAATCTGTTACCAATTACACAGTAAGGGAGATTTTAAACTGGACAGTAGAAAGAAGAAGCGATAGTAAGACGCACGCGTTCTTTATTGTAACTCTGTCTTTTACTACTGTCTGGTTGGAAATCTACGCATGTGACTCCAAGGATAAGTTGCCAATTAAGTCATGTCTTATATATTTGGTATATGGTTCCCCAAACTGTAGGGTAAATAAATTATATTTTTTATGATATTCCGTGATAATCATTGATACCCCCACCTCCGTGCAGTATCAAATGCTTTGTGAGTGGCCTCATTATCTTTTATGTTTCTAAGCTTATTATATATTTTTAGAATCGTAAACCTCTCAGTGTTGAAGAAATGTACGAGGATGTAAGCCAAGATCATGCAAGAAAAACTGTTACAATGGAAACTCATCCACACATTCCTGGACCACCTATGGCATCTGTACATCCATGTAGGTCTGTATATTTTAGGTTCTCTTCTTTATAGACAGAGCAAGTCCAAAAGAGATGAAATGCCTTTTTTTAAACCACTGCAAATTCTAAGGAATTTGATCATGAATTCTAATTCTTTTAAAATGCTTTAGGCTCAGTCCAGCTGAACCGTGTCAACAAAATTCCATTGATTTTCTGAAATGTTGAAACTTTTATGAAAATCTGTAGTTCACAACATAACAAAAAAACACTTTTAACCGTTTTTTTAAATTCCATGTCTTTGTTAGTTTTTTTTTGCATTAACAAATTTTAACAACATTTTAAAGAAATATTAATAACTCAACAGTGGTTTGCAATAAATTAATGAAACTTATGTGGATTATCTAAAAATGTTCACTCTTTTTAACAAATATAATTGCAAAATTTTAATATAAAAAATTGCATATTTTTAATAACAATTTTATAAACAATTTGAAATATTTATGTGTTCTACCCCTACGGTTGAGATGAAACTCATAGAAAATGTACACAGAGATGTCTTCTTTAAGTTTCTAAAAAAAAAAAAATTGGTATTTTCAATAAGAAGTGTAGATAATATATTTATTTTCACTTCGCGCGCCGATCGTTACGCTGCGGAAAGCTCCGGCGCACTGTGGTCAGAATCTGCCATTTACTGTTCAAAAAAGTCTACAGCCTCCAAATTTTAACGAAAATGGTTGACTCTTGATTTAAAACACTCAGGAATAAATTCTTAACAACTTTAATGAAGCAGTTTTTTGAATTTATATTTTTATTATTATTATTTTAATGTTAATAACAAAATAATGACAAAGTGTTTAGTATAACTTCATTTTATTGGGACGCACGATTAAGTTCTAAAATTTATTATCTAGAAATTCCATTTTATAGAATTTCATAAGGTAGAATTTTTTTGTAGCCGAAATTTCAAATTTTCGAACTTGTTTTCAATCGAATTTAAATGAATTCGAATTTTTACCTAACAGAATGTTTAGGTCACCAAATTCATCTTTAACAGAATTTTTATTTAAAAGAATTCCAATTTAAACGAATTTTAATTTAGAAAAATTTTCGTTTTACAGAATTTTAAATTAATCGAATTTTTAAATGCCAGAATATTCATTTGACCGAATCTTCATTTGTGCGAAATTTTAATAGAACGAATTGACATTTGATAGAAAACTTAAATAGCAGAATGTTCATTTGTACGAAATCGCAAATGACCGACAAAGTATTCGACAGAAATATTTTGGCGCGAATTTTGAAATTGACCAATCAGAAAATATTAAGAAAATTCCCATTGGTCAATTTCAAAATTCGCGCCAAAATATTTCTGTCGGATGCTTTGTCGGCCATTTGCAATTTCGTACAAATGAACATTCTGCTATTTAAGTTTTCTATCAAATGTTAATTCGTTCTATTAAAATTTCGCACAAATGAATATTCTGGCATTTAAAAATTCGATTAATTTAAAATTCTGTAAAATGAAAATTTTTCTAAATTAAAATTCGTTTAAATTGGAATTCTTTTAAATAAAAATTCTGTTAAAGATGAATTTGGTGACCTAAACATTCTGTTAGGTAAAAATTCGAATTCATTTAAATTCGATTGAAAACAAGTTCGAAAATTTGAAATTTCGGCTACAAAAAAATTCTACCTTATGAAATTCTATAAAATGGAATTTCTAAATAATAAATTTTAGAACTTAATCATGCGTCCGATTTTATTAATTTTTTTGCACCAATATCTATCAGTAGTGATCTGTCATTGTAGTTATCCTAGGAAAAATGCCTATTTTTGACACTTCGAGCGCTGACGATCATTTCCGGTATCATTTTAAACCTATACCTGGAGCGAATAGACAATTTCAAAATTATGTCAAATGACAATTAGTAACAGAGATATTTAGGTTGTTATGTGCATATAAAAGATTTGCCAATTATGAATAAAATTAAGTCGAAAAGTAGAAATTATAGTAAATCATAGTACAGAACATGTACAGAATATTAAAAATTCAAATAAATTGAAATTTTCCAAAATAAAAGTTATGATAAACAGCATTTCGACAATTGAAAAGTTATGACAGATTGTTATTCGAGACGTTGATGGTATACTATTAAATAATAATTAGATAAATACAATTTATATTAAATAAATTTTGTATAATATAAATATTATGTCCAGTATAGTACTTATTTGATCTGAATTTTAGGTTATATGATTATTCGAAATATATAAACATGAAGTAGGATAAGGAGATGAAACGCCTGTAGTTTGTCGCGGGAAAACTTGACACCAATCAGGGGGGTCCCAGTAGTACAGGTCTTTTTTTCCCTGTTGACAACAGCACTTGCTGTGGTGATTTTTGTAACTATAATTTATCACGTGACCATATCACATGTACATAAGCCACAGCCACGCACACAACGAAAATTAATTCTACTTTTCCCCTGAAGGGGCGCATAGTCGGCAGGGAAAAAGCAAAGCTGTCTACTGTGACCCCCCTGTATGGCAGCCAGTAAAAATACGTCGTTTCATCTCCTTATCCTACTTCATGTATATAAATTATGTTAATCAGCCCGTAGGTACTGCATAGATAAATGTTTCGTGAATCATGACTAAATTGTAGTCATGATTAATCTCTAGGCCGAGATTTAAAATAACGCATGGGAAAATTCTTAAAACACAATTTTCTTATTATGAAACTTATTGTCTGTATATATTCTTATCTTATGGTTGAATCCATTTCAAATCATGCAGGCCGACTAACTTCAAGTTGTAGATTTAACTGCCTCCAAAATATGTTATTCTATATGAAAAATAAAAGGACACGTATTTTTTTATTTTCGATAAAAGTTATTTTTAACGAAGTTACGAGCACTTGAACTTTGAATGGTAAAATTCAAAATAACAGTGAAAAAAATTTGTTTCACTTGTAATTTTTTTCTTAATTAATATAATCAAGTTTTGTTTCTTGGATCTTTTAGGTGGTCTTTTCTTCTTCAAAATGCCGTTTGAAAATTTTAAAAAACTTAAAAATTAACAAAATTAATGATGATTTTTCAAAAATAAAAAAGGTCCATTTCCTCAAAAAACCCAGCTTTTTTTTCTTTAAAATTTTTACCATAAATTCTTATTAATATAAGCAAATATTCCTATAAGTTTCAAGGATGCTAAACCATACTGTCAGTCAGGAGAATTTTTTTTCTAAAATAATCTTTTGCTTGCAATTTGAGATTGTTAGTGTGCATTAATTATTTATTGATTTTATATAAAAGGACTTACTTCAGTTGAATTCATTGTACTTCATTTGTTCGTAAACTTGCATGCCAACAATCTCAAACTTTAAGAAACAAATTATTTTGGAAAAAAATTCTCCTGACTGACAGTATGGTTTAGCATCCTTGAAACTTATAGGAATATTTGCTTATATTAATAAGAATTAATGGTAAAAATTTTAAAGAAAAAAAGATGGGGTTTTTTAGAAAATGGACCTTATTTATTTTTGAAAAATCATCATTAATTTTGTTAATTTTTAAGTTTTTTAAAATTTTCAAACGGCATTTTGAAGAAGAAAAGACCACCTAAAAGATCCAAGAAACAAAACTTGATTATATTAATTAAGAAAAAAATTACAAGTGAAACAAATTTTTTTCACTGTTATTTTGAATTTTACCATTCAAAGTTCAAGTGCTCGTAACTTCGTTAAAAATAACTTTTATCGAAAATAAAAAAATACGTGTTCTGTTATTTTTCATATAGAATAATATATTTTGGAGGCAGTTAAATCTACAACTTGAAGTTAGTCGGCCTGCATGATTTGAAATGGATTCAATCTTATGTTAAACTATAATATTTGTAGCAACTTTAACAATTATTATATTTATGAGAAACTTTGGTTAATCTGACTTTTTGACATAACTTCCAAATACATTACAGAACCTTCTGCGCAGACTCGAATTTTCGATGTCACATTTGGTTTGCATTCGATATTAACATCCATATATTTCGCGGATTTCGCGCGTCTGCGCAGAAGGTTCTGTAATGTATTTGGAGGTTATGTTAAAAAGTATTTTTCTGTCAAAAAGTCAGATTAACCCAGGCTTGTGTCCGTAAATAGTCTGATTCACTATAAAAGTAAATTCTATAGTGAAGTAGACTATTTACGGACCCAAGCCTGGATTAACCAATGTTTCTCATAAATATAGTAATTGTTAAAGTTGCTCCAAATATTATAGTTTAACATAATATAAGAATATATACAGACAATAAGTTTCATAATAAGAAAATTGTGTTTTAGGAATTTTCCCATGCATTATTTTAAATCTCGGCCTAGAGGACAATCAGTGCCATCTGGTGGCTCCTAGTCACCTTTCACGACACTATTTCTAACGCAAAACATATCGAGTACCTACGGCCTGATGTTAATGTACGTTTGGTATAAAAAAATTTTAGTTTACGTGACTTTTCGGTAAAACATTAATTCTGATAAATGACAATTAGGGGGAAAAAATTTAGGATTAATATTTTTTCGACTTAATAAAATTAAGTCAAAAACAATTATATTATTTTGAAATTATTTTCAGTTATATAATTCGAGTAAATAAATATTATATTAAATTATAATTTTAATTATAAAATTTACATCAAATAGCAGTCCTGCAAAAAATAGTTGATACAATTTCTGTAATAAATAAGAGTCAGAATTATATCTTTGGAATATTTTTAAAGAGAAATATCGTTTGTGCATTAAAAAATATTCATTTTTAACGATTTTATAGCAAATTTAGGAAAAAGTAATTTTTTTATGTAAAAGGAAAATTTTATTGCTTAGAAGCACGTGTTAATATTGTTCGATTTGGCTCAAATTTAGGGTAAAACCGGGAGAACTGGAACACTGGGAGAGATTGTGCTCTATCTCGGTAAATTGTTCATCAAATAAAATTCCAATTACCTACGTAAGTGTCAAACAGTCCATAAATAAAATCTAAAATGTGAATTTCGTGATAAAAAATTTATAAACAAAATTATGTTTCATTGTCTGTAAAACCAAGCGCCGCACAGTGGGGCAAAATCTAGTGTAAGAGGCGTCAAAATTCTGTAACCACGCCAATTTTTGATAAAAACTAATGAAACTTGGTGACATGAAGGCTCAAGTATCACAAAATTTGAAACCCTTGCCGCATTTCCCAAATTCAAAATGGCGTCTGTGCTATAAGAGCCTAAATTTGGTTATTTTCGTATTTTTTGAAAGTAATGAACATTGAAACTGCAACATTTTACACAAATAAATTTTGGGAAGACTGCCAAAAGTATATTTTGGGACAAGAGCATTACTCGTTAAGAATCTGCATTGCAACTTTCAAAATTCAAAATGGCTGATCCAATATGGACGCTCAAAGGACAAAAATGTTTATAACTGTGTATTAAATGGAAATATTTTTATGTAAGTCTATACCCCAAGGTTATTTTGGTTGCTGATTACGAATCTAAAGTAAAATTTTTAAAATTCAAAATGGCCGGTTTAATATGGTGGTTAAAATTTTGAAAAATTAGGTTATAATTCTAAAAATCAGTATTTCGACATTTTTTTTGTCGCTGATTACGAATATAAGGTCAGATTTTCAAAATTTAAAATGGCCGATCCAATATGGCGGTCGAAAATTCTGGAAACTGGAGTAGACTTTGTGGATGCTGTTCACCTTTTAAATTTTATTTCCTTCTTTCTAATTTCTACTATTTCTTAATTGCATCTATCTTTCGATTATTTTACGTTAATATTGATTATTATTTTGTTCCTTTGCGTTCAATTCTGTTCTGAATTATTTCATTTTTAAAGTAAAGCTTTTCAATGTCTACTGCATACTCTTGATTTTTCCTGTTCTAAATTTAAAGTTAAAAATGAAAAATATAGAAAATTTTTCTAAATAAAAAACTAGAAAATATATTCTTCTGAATACAAATCCGAAAATTGTTTTACCTATAATCTCTTTATTTTACATTATTCACCCAACGAATGAAAATTATATATTCAAAGAATGTAACAAGAATAAGATCGACAACTGCATTAGTGCAGAAACTGATTCTTAGCAATAAATATCAAATACTCAATAAATCTAACCTACATATTCTAACAGTAATTTTTAATATTAAAATTCTGACCTTAGATTCCTAATTAGCGACTCGAAAAATGATGGAACACAGAGTTTCAAAATTATTCACCTATTTTTTCAGAATTTTGACAGCCATTTGGGATCAACAATTTTGAATTTTGAAAATCTGACTTCAGATTCGTTATCAGCGACTTAAAAAATGTCGGAATACTGAGTTTCAGAATTATAACCTAATTTCTCAAATTTTCGACCGCCATATTGGATCGGCCATTTTAAATTTTGAAAATCTGATCTCAGATTCGTAATCAGCGACTAAAGATAACTCGGAATACTGACTTTCAGAATTATAACCTAATTTTTCAAACTTTCAACCGCCATATTGGATCGGCCATTTTGAATTTTAAAAATGTAACCTTAGATTCGTAATCAGCGATCAAAATAACCTTAGGGTATAGACTTTTATAAAAATATTTCTATTTAATACATAGTTATAAACATTTTTGTCCTTTGAGCGTCCATATTGGATCAGCCATTTTGAATTTTGAAAGTTGCAATGCAGATTCTTAACCACTAATGTTCTAGTCCTAAAATAAACCTTTGGCAGTCTGCCCAAAATTTATTTGTGTAAAATGTTGCAGTTTCAATGTTCATTACTTTCAAAAAATACAAAAATAACCAAATTTAGGCTCTTATAGCACAGACGCCATTTTGAATTTGGGAAATGCGGCAAGGGTTCCAAATTCTGTGATACTTGAGGCTTCATGTCACCAAGTTTAATTCATTTTTATCAAAAATTGGCGTGATTACAGAATTTTGACGCCTCTTACTAGATTTTGCCCCACTGTGCGCCGCGAGAACCAAGGTTTTCCGGTTTATTGTTATGTGTAGGTATATGTAATTTTTTTCATTTGACAAAACTGAACTTCGATTAACTTGGCGTGAATTTAGGACTTCTTAAGGACGCTTATACCCTCAAGCGGTTCTCATTCTATCGGACCATGATAGTCAATTTTTTTTTAATTTCATTTCTTCTTATAATTTGGTTTCTAAATAGTATTTTGTAGTTAAAATCATTACACAAACAAATTTTATTAAAAAAAAAAAAATTCCGTTGAAAATTTTATGCTAATAAAACTTTTTCTTCCTTATTATTTCAAAAAAGTAAAGAATTACTACCCTTGAATAACATTTTCTTAACAACGGTACGGCAAATTAATTAAATAATGTTGTAAAAGTTGTATATATTACAGTTTAAAATATATTAGTTTTTTTTAAAAATTTGTAGAACCATGTTTTTTTAATTAATTAAAATATAGTCGTTTTGCGCGTTTTGTTACTGTTTCCATGTAAAAGTCCCTACTTTATAAATTTATATCTTAAAAACAGAACGGTAAAATTCAATAAAATTGTAACAGTACATGTAAAGTAATGCATTTAAGATGTCATTAAAATTTTATAAGAATCTGTAGAAATTGGTTTTTTTGGATAAACCTCCTTAAGCACCTGTTAAAGGGTACGTGAAAGTTTCAATTTATATTTAAATTAATAATCTCTTTTTAGGTCACTTCATCTTTCTCTGACAATCGGGAGAGATGAAAAACTCTGTTTCTGGTGAGACAGAACAAACATAACCAAAAGATTTATTTTTTTATAAAAACAGCATTAATTGTTAAAGAAACGATGCTAAATCGTTTAAAGGCTAGCACTAACAATTTCATAAAATGAGAAAATTCGAAGGTCTTTACACAAAGAATGTTCTAAAATAACATAAATAAAGTGTATTATATAAAGTGTATTTATATATTATTTGGCATTCACTACGCAATGTTTTGTAATAAGAGCATTTAAAAACAGGAGAACACCCTGTTCCATCTGACAAATTCTTGACAATTTCCTTAAATTTTGCAGTGGTTTTAAGAAAGTTGTTTTTTGGTAGCTTGACCAATTTTCCAGGCTTTTTAATTTATATTAAATGTATAAAAATTCGTAATGAAGTTTTCGCCTTACCCAAAAAAGATTTAGTCCACATTAATTCAAATAACTGAGGTTGTATTGTAATAATTAGTCAAACCAAAATACCTTAGTAAATATTGCGAATTTGTTTATGAAATTTTAATTAGATATCTTTAAATGTACAATGATTCATAATGTGTTAACCATTTTAGTTTAGGGATTTAAAAAAAGGTATATATTTTCATTCTGCTAAAATATAGATGATTCTTTAGCTCAGATATGGAAGGCATAGGGCCAAAAAATTGTTTAAACTTAAAAAATTGTCCCTTCTAAACTAGTTTAACTAAATAATAATAATAATTATTATTTGTAGACATGCAGAGGTGATGAAGAAAATTATAGAGACAGTTATGGAGGGAGGAAGAGAACTTGGAGTTCACATGTATTTAATAATATTTCTAAAATTTGTTCAATCTGTAATACCAACAATTGAATATGATTATACTCAAAACTTTATGTTACCTGCGTCTAGTTAAGAACATTTATGGATGTCTTTAGAATATTTACTTTCAAATTATAATAGCTTAATTCAGTTATAAATTTTGTTATTTTTAAAGAAAAATTTATTAAATGCAAAAAATTTATCAATTTTGTGAACAATTTTTTAAATTAAAACCTTTTATTCTCGCCTGCATTTTGAACGTATAACATAATTTTGTGTCATTTCTATTGAGGGTTATTTACAAAATAGTACCATACATTGCATTTAAAATAGTCAAGAAAATTACATATTTTCTTCAATGTAAAGTAAGACGAAATAATTATTTATTGAATATTATACTTTAAATATTAAAAAAGATAGTAAAATTCATTAAAACAATATTAATAATTTATTATAATGTGGAGCAATTTTTAACATATATTATAATTTATTTATAATCTTCTGTTTGAGAAAGCTTTAAAAATAATAATTTTTTTTTTTAAAGATTATACTTAGTTACATGAATTGAAAATTCTTGAATAGTTCCTTTGTTCTGTAGACATTTCATATTTAAATCTCGATTGCTTCTTATCATTACTTGATTTTCTGACAATATATTATTGTCTCCAGATAATCTATATTTGAAGTATACAAGAAAAAACAAATTAGAAAACCTATTTTCAATTACAAATTTTAAAAAATTATAATTTCGATTTTAGTAAAGAATATACTTACACAGGCTTATAAACATTTTTGAAAATGTTTTCATCGCTTGAATTAATCAAAATTTTATTTCTGTGTTCTCTGTAACTTTTCTCTTCTTGTTGTAAAGTATTAAATACACTTTTTTTCTTAACAGTTAGCTTACGATAGTCTTCAGTATTCGATACAAGATTTTTAGAGTCCTAAAAAATCATTGTTTTTTATAAAATTAATTGTAAAAATGTTATTTTTTAACTGAAAAATTGATCTGTAATATCCTGCTTTATGAACATGAAATTCAAAATATGTTTCTTTCGATTATTTTAATGAGTATATTAAATAATAGAAGTTTAAAAATCAATTAAAAGCAACTTCAAATAATATCAATTAAATTTCTTGCTTAAAAAAAATATTAATGAGTGATATTTACTTTCTACCTTTAAAACGCTAAGAAATAAGTTTTTACACTTACGTAGTCTTCATAAAAATTAAAAAATTTGCTTTCTAGTTTAAATTTCTTTTCTTTAATGCACTCTCTGAAAAAAATTGCAAATAATTTATATAAGTACAATGTTCAAATAAATATAAAATAAATGGTAAATAAGTATTTTGTATCATCTTAAAAATTCTTACCTTCTTTTATTCATTATCTGTTTCTTCATATCTTTTTCTGATTTTATTTGCTGCTTAAAATTTTCTGTGCATTTTGTTTCATCCGCAACTTTTTTTTTATTGCAATCTGCTTTGTACGAAATATTACACTCTTGTGTATTCAATTTCCAATTGCTTTTTACAGCTTGTGCATTTCGCATATTAAACTTCTTTGTTAGACTATCTTCAAAATCAATTGCCTTTCTGAGTTCTAAAACCTGAAAATAAAAAGAAAACAAAATTTTATGTAAAAAATTAATATCTATATCTCTTGTTTTTAAAATTAACTTTTATATTTAAAAAATTGATAAATATCTAAAAGCGTTTTATTTTAATAAGTAATTATAATTAATAGTTAGATTGGCATAATCATAATGACAATAATAACCTTCTGATAACTTGAGTCAAGCACCGATTCAATATTTACAATCTTTTGAGATGAAATTTGAGTCATAATTTATTTTTTCTTATATTAAAATGTATAAAAAATAATAAAAGTCAATTCAGACTCTAGAAAATGATATTGGCGCCCAATTATTGAAAACTATTTTACTGTCAGTTCCCGCAAGTCAGGGATGGCTTGGATTCAGCGATGGGAAATACAACAAGCAAGGAAGGTATATCACTGTAAAAAATTCCGTTTTATATTTTTAGGGTGGAATCATATGTATGCGTCAAACGCTGCATCGTAATAGACCTTTCCATTTAAGACCGGAAATGTGAATTGATGTAAATGGCAACATGGTTTCGAGCACTCTTTGTATCAATTCACATTTCCGGTCTTAAATGAAAAGGTCTATGAGATAGAAAGAGACAGAAACATATTTTCGTCTTTTTCTTTCTCATTACGACGTAACGTTTGACGCACCTATCTTTCACCTTTGAGGTACACCCAGGGATGTGGATGTATAATACATGATGTATTATACATGGTTTTATACACGTATAATACTATGTTTTATACATTGACAGTTTTCTACACCCTTTGTGTATTATAAATTTTGACTTACGACATGCAGGATTTTCAAATTTTGTGATAAATAAATTTTTAATAGCCATAAGTTATAAATAAATGTTAGAAAATATAACAATTTATTTGTTATTAAAGTTAATTAACCAGTGGCAACAAACATTTCAATGTTGAATTGTTGATAATAATTTGAAGGAGCAACATAACCAATAAATTAGAGAGTTTTTTGTATGCGAAATTAAAATTTAAAATATGAATTAATGCATCATTTATTTAATAATATGAATAAGAAAAGATTAGTCGCGCACAATATTGAAAATTTTAAATATATTTATTTGATTAACATTATTTTTAAATGTGTTAGAAATTGACATGTATAAAACTAGGTTTTCTGCAATTTTCTGCGTATTATACGTAGAAAACCTTGAAGAAAGCACTTTTTCCCATCCCTGGATACATACGCTCCACTTAAAGCCTAAGCAGATAAAAATACGGTTACGGGACCAGAGCGTGAGACAGAAAAGGGCAGAAACAGTCTCTGTCCTTTATTATCTCATGCCCTGCTCCCGTAACCGTATTCGTTGTGCTTTGGGCTTTAGTTTGCCTGTCTGCATTCACATGCAATCGACATGAGATAGAAGAAGACAGAAATAGAAATTTGGATGTTTTGTCTTCCTCTATCTCATGTCAGTTGCATGCGGATGCAGACAGACACCGAGGTGAGAGTGTGCCTTTACCCTCTATCTACATGGAAGCTAATTTTGCGTTAAGGGTGCAATTACATCTCTGCGTCGAACGCTGCGTTCTTGCGTTGTATGTTGAGAAAGAGAAAGACAGAAATATAGTCACATCTTTGTCACTCTCACCATTCAACGCAAAAACGCAACGTTCGACGCAGGCATGTAATTGCGCCCTGAGCGTCAAAACGCGAAATAAAAGCAATGAGAGGAAAAGGACGGCAACAATAATAAACATTGTCTGTCCTTGTCTCTCTCACAATTCTGCGTTTATACGTTCCGCGTTTTTACGCATAACCGCAGAATCAGATTCCATGAAGACAGCAGGTTATGGCCTGTTTACACCTTCGAAAAAAAAATTTTTTTGCATGAGAGTAAAGAAAACAGACTGTGTATCTGTCCTCTTTACTCTCATGCAAAAATTTTTTTTCCGAAGGTGTAAACAGGCCATTACACCGTGACACGATGGAAAGAAATCGCTTCACGTGACACGTAGTAAATTTACAACGTATTACGATGAAAATATTCGATCCTACATTCAAATATGTCATGTACGACGTAGTAAAATCACAGTAAATAAATCAGAATGCATTGTAATATTACTATGTACACCTAGGTGTATAAATGCCTTACTAATGGGACGGAAAAATACTTTGCATTTGAATTCTGCAAGTATTTTTTTTACAGTGCATAATAGATGTGTATAATACGTGATAAAAATGCAACGCGATTGTAAAACTACACTTCAATTGTAGAACTTCATCGTGTTGCGATGAAAATATTCATTCGGTTTGAATATGGCTTGTCAATGTTTCACGTATAACGTGGTGAAATCACAACGCGTTGTAAAATTACTACGTAACACGATGGAAATATTTCGCTTCACGTATCACGTAGTAATATTACAATGCATTCTGATTTCTCTGCATCGACTGTGATTTCACTACGTAGTATGTAAAATATTTGCATGTCGGTCGAATATTTTCATCATAATACGTTGTAAATTTATCACGTGTCACGTGAAGCGATTTATTTCCATCGTGTCACGGTGTAAAAATACAACGAAATTTTTTACAGTGTACGTATTATACATATGTAAAATACATCATGTATAATATGTACATACATGCACATCCCTCGTGGTATTACAGAATTACAGTTTATTATCTTGTCATCAGTGATCACTGATTCACTGATCAGTCATGATCCAAGTACAGTACGCTTCCATTTAATTGACCTCGTCGGGACCGGATGAAACATTTTAATTGACCCTTCCCACTCTTTAAGCAAATACAAAAAACACTCTTCTCGTGAGGGGAAATGTTACATTTCCCCTTACGTGCACATGAGTGGTAGGGATAATTTTGTTCATTTAAAATGTACGAAAAAGTTCAAATAAAATGGAAGTTCATTTAAAATGGAGGTCAATTAAATGGAAGCGTACTGTACTATGGTCTGGCCACGAACAAGTAAAAAAAATAGGGATACCAGATGACCATTGTTTCAAACCAGGACACCTTACTTCCCCCTCCCCCCCCTGCCATCATCCCTTTTTTCAGTATCGGAAAATTTAAATTTTTAAAAAAATTTTACGAAATTTTTTTCCTGTAATAGCAATTTATACATTTATTAGTGCATTTTATACAAATCATATATACATTTAACGTTTTCCAGATATTTAACTATGGATTATACTTTTGAGATGATTTTTTTTCGAAGTTTTAATTAAAAAAATTTTTTTGTATTGTCAATACTAGAAACCAGGACATCTAAGGTGAAAACCAGGACGGACCCACGAATAGTCGAAAACCAGGACATGTCCTGGAAAATCAGGACGTCTGGTATCCCTAAAAAAAAAGTCAACCACATGGCCTATTTATACCTTCGAAAAAAAAAATTTTGCGCATTGGAGGGAAGAGGACGGACTGTGTATGTGTCCTCTTTACTCTCATGCAAAAAAAATTTTTTTTGAAGGTGTAAACAGGCCATCAGGCGCTAGACCAGTTTTTTCTTGTCTCCATGTGTTGCCGTTAGATCGGGCCAACAGGTCTTGAGTCCCAACAGAAAAAAATATGGCTACTTTGGTCCAATGCACTGGATGCGCAGCTCAAACATATTTTGAACTCCGAATGGCCAGACCATAGTATTTGGATCATGCTGATCAGTGTACAGCCAGGGATGTTATTTCTAGTACAATTGAACTTTTCTAGTACAATTTGATATGTTCTAGTACACTAGTACCCCAATGACTTTTTTAGTACAATGTAAAAAGTACTTTTTTAAAAAGCAACACAATCTAGTACATTTCCTTATTTTGAGGTTTTTCTTTAGGATAAAGGTAGTATTTGGACCGGATTAAAGTCGATGTAAACTATTTGAGTAACTTTTTCTTAAATTTTGTTGAATTTTAATAACTAATAATATTTTTATAATTATTAATAGTATTTTTTAAATCTAATTCAGATTAAATAAATTATTTAAAAATTAATTTAAATTTAAAACATTTAAACTGACCGCCAAAATAAAGGCTTGTGATTGGTGAGTACAATTTTTGCTCCAATCTAGTACATATTTTGTCCACGTCTAGTACATATCCCCTCCACTTTTGTAACAACCATAAATTCTGCATGAGTTATGAGCAGTTGTGAGATATCCCTTTTTTCTGTTAAATAATAATTGTTAATTTATAGCTGACATGGGAAGTGCAGATGCAATACCGGTTGTTAAAAAAGGTGTAAATGAAAATGATTTGACTGAAGAATATGGTCAAAATTTAAAAATACTTCCATGTAACGATCAAGTCAAAGAATTGCAAACAATTTTACGTGATAAGTAAGTATATAAAATCTGTAACTGTGATTTATTAAAACATTTGAAGATTTAATACTACAGTTAAAATTTTATTTTTAGAAATACTTCAAGAAGTGATTTTAAATTCTACGCAGATAGATTGGTAAATATTGTTCTTTTTTAAACATTGTAAAAAGTTAATGTCGACTTTAACCTTGAATTTTAACTTGTAATAAAACCTTAATTTTTTTCTGATGGTACCATCAGGAAGAGATACTATTTTTGTTAATTAAAATTTAAATCTTAATAACAACAATGCTCCTCTTATGAAAGTTATAATTAAAATTAGATATAATTAAGGCTACGACATTACGTCCGTCTAGACGGTTGAATTCATATCGTCCGACTACTGGTGCAGGAAATAGCCGGATAAAATATTCTTGTCCTTGTAGCTGGACATTTATTCTCCAGAAGCAAATATGAATAGATGGCTGTCTAGACGGACACAAATTTTGCAATTTTAGATTGATTAAGGCTGATAAAATCAGTGAACAAAAATGCTCTCACCTGATTTCAATGTTGACATTTCTCGCTCTTAAAAAAACAAAATAAATAAGTAAAAGTAGATTTATTATAAATAATAGTGTGGCACAAGTGGTGGAACTTCAATTTTGTAACAAAAAAGAGCTAAATATTATTTTTAATCATTCTAAATTTCAAAAATACTTTAAAATTATAATCAACTTTTTTTTTATTGCAACAAAATTGAAGTTCCACCACTTGTGCCACTATTATTTTTGATAAATCAACATTTACTAATCTATGATGAGGACACAAGGTGTGTCGAAACATGTAGTTGTCGCCTCCAAATAAATAGAGGATTTATCTTATTATATCTCACTATTACTTCAAAAAAAGCCTCGTAAAATTCAATAGCTAGAAACGTCAACATTGAAATCAGGTGAGAGCATTTTGTTTTCATAGATTCGATCAGCCTTAATAATAATAATTTTAAATTCCCGATTGACAATTCTACAATAAATAGATGTAAAAACAGTAAGTACTGTCTTTAACCCTAGAAGGACTAACTTACTTTTCTCACCCTCTAAGGACTAACTGGGGTCCTTTGTTCCCCCAGATTTTAAACGTGTATATAAGATTTACATTTTACCAAAAACAGCTTTTATATAGTGAATTTTTCTCGTTTTTTATTAAGGAAGAAGATGGTGTAATTTATTTTTTAATACAATAAAAACAAATCTAAAAATATTGTAAAAACAAAAAAAAAAGAACCAAATTTTCTCAAAATTGGCATTTTTTACAAAAAATATTGTAGTTTTTCAATAAATTGACCAATTTAGAAAAATCCTGTGGATTTTAGAAGCTGAATAGACATATTTGAAGAAATTTTTATGGACCTCTGAATTATATGAAAATAGTTATTTATGACACAAGGACCCTAAATGGCACTTTATAGTACGAGTACGTATCGTAATACGAGCCTAAGTCCAATCGCAGCCGAGGCGAAGTAGAGGTGGAGACGAGGCTTCATCGAACGTAGCCGAGGCGAAGTGAAGATATGAAGCCGAGGCTCCACCGAAAAGTAGCCGAGGCTCTGATGTGGCTGTGGCGAGTTGTACGATACACGAGAACTTAAGTGCCGAAAGGGTCCAAGTGTCATATAACATTTTTTATCACACAAAAAACTGAGAATTCGAACCTAGGGAGAGCTGGTTATCGTAAAAAAGGGCCTCAGGGGGCATTTCTAGGTGGGAGTAGGTTGACAGACTTAGAAATGCCCTCGGAGGGCGGCGAAACCCGTGAACAGCCGTGACGTTTGGGCCAGTTTGGGCAGCTGTACCATAAAGTAAAGGTCAGCTGACCAGCATCAGCCAATCAGATTGCGAGTTCATTTACTTTACGGCCTAGGCCGTGAAATGAGCTCTTAAAGGTTTCCAAACAAGCCGTAAAATCTAACTTTTGATGTAAGTGTGATAAAAAAGTATATTTATTTAAATAGATGAACTTTTAATAATTAATAAACAATTACGCACGTGAAATTTACCAAAATCAACTATAAAAAAATTTTATTTTTACTCAAAATATTTTTGTTTTTTAAAAAAAAATTTTTTAACAAGTATAGTCATTACATTTTTGCTTTGTAGGTTTAATTAAACCGTTTTAATAAAAAAACAGAAATTTATTATCCTGACTTTTTTGAAACGTAAAGGACTAACTGGGTATTTAGGGACCCCAGACTTACTTTAACTGCATACTGAAGAGAGACTTGCGCACACAATTCGCACTAACCTACTAAAATCAATTTTCAGGTTACTAAATTGAATTATGGTTAGGATCCCCAACCGAAATTGACACTGTATGGGTCAGGAGCCTGCTTCAAACTTCGCGTGGGGTACAAAACGACCCCCGTTAGTCCTTCTAGGGTTAATTATTAACAATAAGTAACTAATCGATAGAATACAATTTTAAGTATTTATAAAATAATATCGCACAAAGACGGTAAACAAAAGTTTTCTGCAGGCGAGGTTTTTAATGAATAAAATCTTGATATTGAGATGTTTAATTTTGACACTTGGTGTAAATATTATTTTATGTCGAGAGTACAAAATGTAATTACTCAATTCTTTATCAGAAATCAGAAAAAATTTCTTACAGCCGAAAATCAACCTGAAATTTTTCAAAGTTCTCAAACTTGTTTGATTTTTGGAGGTTTAAAAGTCCTGAACATATTCTAGATTAGTGTTGTCAATTTAGTTGTTAACAGGGTGGCCACAGTGTCAGGGAAATGTCAGGGAAAAAAAATTTGTCAGGGAAGTCAGGGAAATGTCAGGAAAAAAAATTTTTTGTCAGGGAAAATTTCACGTAGACAAGAATTGAGAAGTTCTATATTCATTTAAAGTAGTTTAAAATAGTCTATGCAAAAGATTTGATTAATTATGACGTATGTTCTTGTTTTTCATTTATATTATAAAATAATTTTATAATTATTCTAATAATAATTATTCTTATTATAATTATTCTAATTATATTTAATAATTAATCTCTTTAATTCATTATAATTTAAATAAATTCCAAACGTCAATTAACTCACATTTCTCTTTGTTCCAACTTTTAAATTTCAATTAATTCAAAATTAAATGCATATTAATTAATGCAAAATAATTAAATCTATTAATTGTTTTCCATATTCTCAATAATTCTTTTTTTTTTTACTTTTTACAATATTTCTAAGAGATATTACATTTTTGAAACTGTTTAGTTTTTATCTTATAATTTCTTATTTTTACAAAATTTTAAGATTTTTTTTTTTCATTTTACTTTTGATATTTTTTTGTATTTGTGTTTGTATTTTAGAATTTTCTTAAATTTTCTTCATTTTATGCAAATTATTTAATATTATTTTACACAATTTTGTTATAATAACTATAATAAGATTAATTAATTGTTATAATAACTAAATTTTTTATTTCGTAATTTTCATAATTATTTCCATATTTCTAAAAATAAACACACTTATTTTTTTTTTAATTTATTCAATTTGTTTTTATATCTTGGTAATTTTTTCCGAGATTTTTCGCAAACTTACTTATTCTTGCATAAGATTTATAGATTTTCTTTAATTTTTCTTAATTTATCGTTGAACTTGTTGTAAGTGTAATATTTTAAAAAAAATTTTTGGTTTAATTTGCCCAAACTTTTTTTATTTTTAAAGGATTTTTAAATTTCATTTGTGAACTTTTTGTTTATCTTGATACATACATTTTTTAATTTTATTTTTATTAACTCTAATTTTTTAGTGTAGATTCTAACCAAATTTTATTATTTTTTGTACTTTTTACATTTTTTTACAGTTTATTAGATTAAGGAAAAGAACATTTCTCCATTTTTTTTCCTATTTATTTAATTTTCTTGATGTTTTATTATTTTTTTAATCCTTCCTTGCGTTTTAATTATTTCTTTAATTTTTGTTATCATTTTTCCTTCTTTTAAATTGTTTAGATTTTATTTTATAATTAAGAATTTTTTAAAACATTTATTTGATGCTTTTTTCTTCATTTTTTTAAATTTCTCAATTTTCTACTTTTTTGAAAGCTTTTATTCTTTTATTTTATATTATGTAAATTTCATCTTGTATTAAATATTCTCATGTTAACATCGTTCTTCTATTTCATAAAATTTCTTTTCTTTTTAAATTTTTTTAAAATTTTCCAAAATTGTATTCGTTTTTTTGTATTCAATTTGTAAAATAATTCTCTAATTATTTTAATTTTAAAATTTTGTTCTCTTTAGTAATATATTTTACCCTTTTTTTTAATTATTTTCTTATTTATTATGTTAATTTTAAAAAAATGTTTGTAAATAATTGAATTTTTTAAAAGAGTTTCTACTTTTTTATATATATTTTTATATGTTACTGTTTCATTGTTGGGTTTTTTTTTTAATTTTTTCTTCATTTATTTAATAAACACTTTATAAATAAACATTTAAAGATTTTACTGATTATATTTTTAAAAAATCAATTTTCGATTGATATAAAAAAAATCAGATTTAAATAAAAAACATCGGATTTTTTTAATTTTTGAAAAACGATCATGATTGTTATCAGCCCTGCTTTTAAGAATATAGCACAATTTTAATTTATTTTAGCTGTTTGTTTATTATTTATAATAAAAATTTTATGTCAGGGAAAAGTCAGGGAAATGTCAGGGAAATTTGTAAATTGAGTTTTGTGGCCACCCTGTGTTATAATGTATACTACTTATTGCGTTAACTTTTTATTGTAATATATTTTTTTAAGAGGAAAGTGTAAAAACTGTGAAACCTGAATTTCTTGGTTATTTTCTGCATTGTTTAATATCAATTATTTTACAAAAATTTGTTTTGTACATTAAGTAGAGAAGATTATAGTGCATTGTTTTAAAACATTTGTTTTCCTTTTGTGTAAAAAAACTTGAGGTGTCTACTAACCGGGAAACCCGGGAAATAGCAGGGAAGTGAAAAAAATAATCGAGAAACGGGGCTATTATGGTACAAGCTGGTTTTTTATTTCTAAAATATTTATGTTGAAACTTATAAGTTTGATTTTTATTTGTAAATATAGTGTGATATTTTGCAAACTAAATAAGAAAAAATCTGCTCAAATTGTAATATTGACAAATTCAATGTTAAAGATATTTACGGTACCTACTGTTAAGAATTTAGTTAAGACTATAGGGTCAAACCCATTATATTTCGCACGGTCATTTTTGGCTAATTTTTAAAATTAATGAAACTTAGCAAAAGTGATTTTGGAAGTATCTAGAACACGAAATGAATATTATTTTGTCAAACTTTTTATTATTTTTCGTAAAATATGGATTTGAAATGAAGAAAGTATGGAAAACTGTCACTTTTTAAGACATTTGAAAATATTTTTAAAAAACATTTAATTAGCGTTAAAATAGTAAATAAGTGATTGGTATTTATTCAAAATGAGTCAATTTATTGTTTTTAACTGATTAAAGTACATAAAGATGTAAAATAATGAACAAAATACGTTTTTAAAGTTTATCTGGCAAACGTTAAATTATTAGAATGAATTCAAACTTACCCGAAAGATAGTATTTGATGGGGGGACTATTTAAATGACCACTAATTAAACGTGTACCAAAAGTTTCGCGTTGGTCCCGGGACTAAATCAATGCGATTAAGTCCTTTGAAAATTTTAACCTTTTTTGTGGTTAAAAGATCTACTTGTTTATAACTTCAAGTTGGCTTATACATTTGAATGAATACACTGGCCTACATGGGTTTTGCGAATAAGATCGGACCTAGTGTTTCCGAAGGGATTTTTCGTGCTAAACATGAATCTGGGTTCAAAAACTTTCCATCACGTTACGTTTTCGTGGAAATAGGGGTTGAAACCCCTAAAAACAGCGTTTTTGGCAATTTTTGAAAAATCGTGGGTCAAAATCCTGACGTGATATAAACTTTGCTATTATCAGAAATTAAAGGCTGAAAGAAGCCCTTTCAATTAAGCTCTATGCCAATTTAATCGCATTCGCCCTTAGAGCGGGGGCGTGGGTTTTGTCTAAGGGGGGAGTCAAAAATGAAGGCACCCATAAGACATCTGTTTTTACAGTGATGGTCCGACATATTGGATCCGTTATTTTGAATTTTTAAAATGTAACTGTATATTCGAAATCAGCGACCCTCAAAATCCCCGAGTAACGAATTTCAAGCAAATTCGATCAAATTTTAAAAAAGTGGTCTGCTATATTGGATCCGCCATTTTGAATTTTTAAAATATAACTGCATATTCGTAATCAGTGACCCTCAAAACCCCCAAGTAACAAATTTTAAAGCGATTACAATCAAATTTTAAATAAATACATTCCTGTCTTTATTTTTGACTCCCCCCTTAGACAAAACCCACCCCCCCCCCCCCCCCCGCTCTAAGGGCGAATGCGATTAAATTGGCATAGGGCTTATTTGAAAGGGCTTGTTTCAGACTTTAATTTTTGATAATAGCAAAGTTTATATCACGTCAGGATTTCGCCACACGATTTTTCAAAAATTGCCAAAAACGCTGTTTTTAGGGGTTTTAACCCCTTTTTTCTCGAAAACGTGACGTGATGGAAAGTTTTTGAACCCAGATTCGTGTTCAGCACGAAAAATCCCTTCGGAAACACTAGGTCCGATCTTATTCGTATTAAAAAAATTGAAATTTGCAGTGCAGTGATATCGATTGTCTGCATTTTGATTTACTTTGATTTGCTTTTACATGAGATTATAACAACTGTCTTCAACTGTTTAAATATGAACTTCATTAATGAAAAATCAAATATTTAACATCTTGGACATCAAAAGTTATTTTTTAATATCTTTAATTTATTTTTTTTTATAAATATATTTAAAGAAAATCATTCAATTGTCTGAAAAATGTTGTTAGAAAATTTGTTTGTGAAGTTAAAAATTATAGTAATACAGTGTTGGTTAGAATTAGAATTAGAATTTCTTTATTATGTCCTAGGAAACCCATGAGGACAACGGATATAAAATACAATAATTAAGTAATATATTAAGTAATATACATTAAATATTATCAAATTGTAACATTTAACAATCACATATCATATAGAAGATCATCACATACTATAGAAAATTATAGAAAATAACAGTGATACACCTTGATCAAAATAGTTTAAATTTATATTATATCCCGTAACATAACACTATATAATATCTTATAACATACATGTATCATAGTTTATACACTATAGTTATATTTTGAGGAGAAAACAAAAATCAAAGAGAGCGAATCAGAGAGACTCTACTCATCAAGAGAAAACAAATAATCGTACAATCTGATTTTAAAAGTTCTCGAACAATTTAGAGAAGTTAAAGAGACTGGAAGAGAGTTCCATAGGGAAGATGCAATTACGATAAATGAATTTGTATATTGCTCAGTTTTGCACAAAGGGATTCGGAGCACACTAGTAGCCCTAAGTTCTCTAGAGGTTATATCCTCTCTAAAAGTGAATTTTTCATACAGATACCACGGCCTTTGCGATTTTAGGATGGTATGAGTCATGCAGCCAATAAACAAAAGCCATCTACTTCTGATATTTAGCCATCCAAGACTTCGCCGGTACGGTGTTATGTGTTCATATCCCTTTAGATCGTATATAAATCTTAATACATGAGTTGAGGAGTTTCTCAAGTTTATAGTTTGATTCCTCAGTTAGATCATTAAAAACAGCACAGCAATAATCCAAATGAGGAAAGACTAAAGAAGAAACAAGTTTTGTTTTTAAGTCAATCGAAAGAGCTATCCTGTTCACTTTGAATTGCGACAGGGTAGCGTAAACATTCTTACAGATCCTCCCGACATGTTTGTCTCAAGATAAAGTAGGTTTGAAAATAACACCCAAGTTTTTTATTGAGTCGATAAATGAGATGTAGACATCATCTCTGTTTCGGATTTGAATTTGATAGGTAGTTTAATTCCCGCGCAATCAATTCACATATGAATTTATATGCGCAGATTCGAAATCACATGACGTGAACTTGCAACGTTGTCACATTTCATAGAATTTGTTTGTTATGATTTAAAAAAGGTTAGGAAATCATTATTTCATAGTCAGACTTTATTTTATTTCTCCAAAATGAAACAGAAGATTAAATTAATTTTTTTCGCTAATGATTCCAAGAGTTTTGAACTTTACGACCGTAAGTTTTTGAAAAATAGTTTATCATTTTATCACAAGTTATAATTAAAATAGAGAACTTGACTAAGTCTTATCCATAAGAGCCCATGTAAACACCTGCAACTTTGTTATTTAATTTTTAAAAAACGAGACAGTGAAAAAATAAGAAAAAAATTGTTCTAGCTTCCAAATATTCTCAAAAACTTATTTTTATGAATTTTAGAATGATCTTATCATTTTTGTTTTGGTCACCAAGCTCCTTAAGAAAACAATGGTTAAAAGCTGAAAGTTCAGAACATAGCGGGGTTGTTTTGGTACAAAACTATTTTAATTATTTTATGCAAATTCGTTTTATTAAAACAGCAAAAAAATAGAACAATTTAACAAAAAAGTGTTTTAAAGGTAATTAATCAAGCTTTCTATTGATCCTAGCTTTGTATAAATTTTAGGTCGGGTTCAGACGCTATCGATCAAAAAGTACCATTTTATTGATTTTGCGGTTAGATCCAAAATCAGACCCGCTGGACCAATTTTGATGGTAGATTCGGATTTAACGCATCAAAATACGTAGGAAAATACTGGTCTCATACCCAGATCCGGAAACCTTTTTTTGTGGGGCTGTGTTATTAGAGTAACATAAAATAAAAATTTTGAAAAATTTCATTATTTAACTTTCTATTTTCATACATAATTTCTATAATAATGATTACTATTTGTCGATTTTTAAAAAATTTGTCTCTGGAATGTCTAGTAAAAGGTTTCCACATAGTTTAATGCACAAAATAAAGTGTTTACTTTATTTCATAAACAAAAATAAATTATAGTAAATTATAATAAAACTTACAGTAAACTTTCAGAAAGATGTAAACAACGTGACTAGAAATAATTTAAAACTTTACACGTGGCACAACATAACCTCAAAAAGTAAAATTTATTAAGGCCATTGGAAGTATAAACTTTGCAGTGGTTCTTAAACACTTTTCTCTCCTTTGCTTAAAATTTTCCATTTTATGAATTTTTTTTATACCAGACGCTATTTGAAAAAAAGCTTTTTATTACCAAAGTTTTTAGGATAAGGAATTTTTCAAACGTTTGTTTTACGCAAACAGACTCTCCCCCGAGCGTAAAATTAACTCCAGTGTTGAGATTAAGAGATTGCCCGTAGAAAATATGAGTGAGTTTACACCCAGCTTTACTTACGCCAATTCGAGGAGTGAGTCAAGCCAACTAGTGGCTTAGAGTAGGAGTGGGGCAGTATCCTTCCCTCCACTCTTATTGCATCTTTCCTACTCTAAGCCACTATTTGGCTTAACTCACTCCTCGAATTGGCTTAAGTAAAGCTGGGTGTAAACTTACTCTATGTGCGCAGTAACGCAAATCCACGTTTAACACGAAATATAACCAGCTTCAAGCAGAAAGAGACAGGTGGCGTTGCTTATTATACAAAGGGCCCTGTCAGCTTTATTTTCGAAACTGGGGTTAATTTTGACGATCGTAGGAGGATCTGTTCGAGTAAAACAAACGTTTGAAAAATTCCTTATTTCAAAAACTTTAAAAATAAAAAGACATTTTTTCAAAAAAGTAAAAAATCAAAGTTATTTTCAGATTCTTTAATTTCCACGAATCCCTTCTATTATATTGTTTTGTCGGAAAGTGTACAATTTTTTTGATAAAAATTGTCAAACTGCATTTTTCAGGTAAATAGAGACAAGTGTTTGAAAACTCACGTCAAGATTTTCTCACCGTTCTCGACTTTTTATCAAGTTTTGTACTTCCAACACCCTTAAGTTTGCAAGAGGATATTTTTTGCAAAGAAGGGGAAAGTGTTTGAGAACTACTGCAGAGTATTTTGTCTTAATATTTATGTATTTTAAGTTAATTTTGAAACTATTCCTCTTAATTCTGTTAAATAATAATTCTGCTAAGGGATCTTCCATAAACCACGTAGCCCTATCTTGGACGATTTTATATCCTCATAACAGAGTATTATAAAAATTTAGTAAAGTCACTGATAAATATAAACATAGACACCATCGGCAATAAATTGATACACACCCTTTTTTATAAGAATAACAATTATTAAAGTCTATATCTTAATCTATAAAATATAAAGAGTTAAACAATAGGCACGTGGCCATGAAATGTTCTCGAGGGTATTTAACCAGTAGCAACATTTTCATAATTAAACAAAAGAGTTAATATAAACCTTGGCACACACTGCACTCGACACTCAAACCACGTTATCAGAATTTAATAATTGTAAATTAATTCGACCGCTTATACAAGCCCAAACGCTCATACAAGCCCGTAATTCGAATCTGCCCTTTTTGCCTCGAGCCTGTACCCATCTAGCCCTATCCCCCCTTTTCTTAATTCTTTAGTCGCTTGCGCAGTTTCCTCAAATTTCCAAGTTGTACCCGACTTGGTGTAATTTTAAATTCTAACAAGAGGTAGAGATCGGAAATATCACAAGCAATAAAACATTTTAAAAAAGTAATAATAACTTACGCTCTTCGCGCAAATTAGAAGAAAAAATCAAATAAAGTAAAATAAGGCTACGTTCCTCAAGAAAGGACTCCACTTCCTCCCCGAAGTTTAAAATTTATTTAAATTAAAACTCAATGATATTAAAATTTAATACTATTTTTAACTCTCCTCCTCTCTCCTCTCCTCTTAAATCTATTGTTTCCCGGCATCTCTTCTTGTTGCTTTGTTTGTGTACGATCTGTACATGGTCCCAATTACATAAACTATATTAACCCTCTGCCTACGTTAACTTCCCCCTATTCTAGCTAGTGATGCATTTGAGCGACACGATCCGAGAAACGAGCGACATTTTTTGTTTTTCATAAAATTGACAGACGAGCGATCAATTTGTTTAGTCTCGGTAAAGCGAACATCTCGGATAGTCGAACGATCATTCCGAGCATCTCGTTTTTACCAAAAAATTAGGCGTGAAGTTGTAGTCAATTAAAAAATAATGACATTTAAATAAAAAATTCAAGATTTATATGAAACTTTTAAAACTTTCCGAAATGCGAAAATGAAAGAGGTTCAATTCAGACAGGCTATGTATGTTGAAGTCAAAGAATTATTGCCCATTGAAATATATGTTATTTATCAGATAATTTTAGACGCCACTTATTTTTCTGTTTTGGTGAAAACAAATTTTTAACGAAGTTATGCGGATTTGAATTTTTTAAGTTAAAAAGTGAGATTACAAGAAAATAACGTTAAAATTTTTTAAAGTTTTTATATCTTTTTTACTATTGTATATATTAAAATGATCCTTTCTGTGTCTAATTAGAGCTTTTATGTTCTTTTAAATTCCATAAGGAAATTTAAAATATTTTCAAAGTTAACAAAACGGCGGCATTTAAAAAAAAATCAAAATCAAATTTTCTGATAATCCCCAATGTTTTCTTTCTCTCGATTTTTTTTTTACTTTCTGGAGGTATAACGATTATTTTCTATAGGAATTTATTAAAGTCCCGCTTCTTGGAGAAGAATAAAAAAAATTTTTCTTTTTAACAAAAGAAAACTCAAAGTTTTTTTAAACCCTGTATTAGATACAACAAAAATCCAAATAGAAAAAATGTTCCTCTTAAGAAGTGGAGCAAAAAAGTTTCATAGATTTTATCTCTAACTTGCGAATCTTTCGAATTATTAATTGTAACACGAAATAAATACATAAATTTTGCATTTTTGCAAGTAGAATAAAGTTTCAATATATCACTGAAATGCAAGAAATGTTAAATGTGTAAAAACTGACAAATTCTATATAAAATTAATTTAATAAATAATGATTTCTTTAAAATTTGAAATTAGACAGTGTTTCTTTAGATTTTTTAATTTTAATTGCAATTAATTTGCATATTTATTAATCGTTGTTTTATTTTTCTACAAAACAAATTATAAAATAAGTTTTGGGTAACACTTATTTTATAATTTGTTATACATAACATAAATGTTTCTGAAAAATAAGATGTTTCAATGGGAAATGATTTTCTGACTTCAACATACATAGCCTGTCTGAATTGAAATGGAAACAACCATGACATCCTTTTTTTTATTAAACAAAATGATTTATTTATTATTATATAATGATTTAATTTCTTTCTCTGTAATGTCTATTTAAATTCAGTAAAAATTTAAGTGTGTGTAAATTACTTTTAAAAATTGTGCACATCATTTCTTTAATTTTAAAAATTATTCTTCTATTTAATGAAAAAAACATATATTTTTGATTTTTTACTTTAAAGTAACACGCAATTAATTTAAGTTCAAGAAATTAAAATTTTATGTAAATTATTAGTTATACTAAAAAAGTAAATTGTTTATTTTACAAACGTAAATAAGAGTGTGATAATTAGGTTATAATGGCTTCTTCGGACCATATTTCAAACTTTTAATTTAAATTAATAAATATAGGCTTGAATAAAATTTTTCTAAACAAAGTATTAATATGTGTATTATTGATTCATTTAGATTAATTCTCTCTGATTAAAAATAATAATAATAATAATAATAATAATAATAATAATAAGAAGAAGAAGAAGAAGAAAAAGAAAAAGAAGAAGAAAATTGGATTTGAAATTGATCCAAAAACTGTCAATTTTCATCATTTTTAGGATCACTGTTTTTGTAATTTTTTTTTTTTAATAACTTGGATACTCACTTAGATTGAAAATGAGTACATTTACTTTGTTGACCCAAAAGGAATCACTTAAAAATATTAATTTAATTATTATAAAATACAATTCCAAAACTTGAACTTCATTAAAACTGACATATTTCAACATACATATTTTTTTTTTAAAGCTTTTAAGAAGCTCAAACTTGGCACATATTTAAGTTTGTTCAAAATAGACATTATATTGAAATTTCAGGAGGGTAATTTGTTTAATTTCTAAAATATTGAAGTTTGAAATTTATTACAAAAGGGGTTATTTTTTTAAATTTAGATATATATTCAGAAGTTCGTTAGTTAAGCAATTATCGACTAAAAGCAATTTCATTTAAATTTAAAATCTTAATTAATATTACTTTCTAAGAAATTATAAAAAAATAAAAATATTACTTAAATAAATAATGTATTACTTTTATAATTACTTAGAAATTCATCATAATTAAGATTTTTAATTTACATGAAATCGTTTTTAATCGATTATTATTGCTAAACTAACCAACTTCAAAATAAATCTAAATTGTAAAAAAATAACCTCTTTTGTGATAAATTTCAAACTTCAATATTTCAGAAATTAAACAAATTAGCCTCCTGAAATTTCAATGTCCGGTCTATTTTGTACAAACCTTAATATGTGCCAAGTTTGAGCTTCTTAAAAGACTTCTGAAAAATAAGTAGTAGTGTTGAAATATGGCAGTTTTAAGGTATTAGTCGCGTAAATGCTCCCGCAAAACTCCCGCAAAATAAAAAGAACAAAAAATTAACTTTTATATCAACTCATTTGCTTCCTTGTGACCTCTTCTAATGTAATATATGTAATTTTAACGATTTTGAGTCAGGTACTATAAGTTATCGTGATGTATTGCTCACACGTTTTCGACATTTTTCAATAAAACCATGTGAAAATGAAAAATTATGAATTTTTAAATTATTGTATTTTTTATACGGCGTGGTCAATAAAATTAATTTTTTTTTAAAGGATTTATTTTATCTCAATGTGTAACTTAGTAGTTTTATTTGAAAAACTGACGACTTGTTTTTTTATAATTGAATATAAGAGACATTTTTTACATGCATTTTGTGCTATTGCATGTAAAAGGTATAAACTTTGAATTAATATTTTGAAGCTCAGAAGTGGTCAAAATTAATAGGATAGATCTCATTTCATAGATAAATACGTCATGAATACAGATACAAAGTTTTAAAAAAATCTGACGAAAATCATTTTACGCGACTAATACCTTAATGAATTTTAAATTTTGAGATTGTATTTTATAATAATTACATTAATATTTTTAAGTTATTATTTTTGGAAAAGCAAATAAAATGCACTGAAGTTCAACTCAAGTAAGTATACGAGTCATTTATTAAAAAGATTTACAAAAAATGTGCTCTTAAAAAATAAAAATATACCAGCAAGACCCCTTAGACAAAAGTCAGTGGAATCACCCATCGTGTTTTTATATTTTCATTTGACAGCTGATGACTTTGAAATTATCGTCTGATCGCTCGAAATCGTTCGAAAATTGAGACGAAACGATCCGGGAAAAGACAATTGAGAGTCCGAGATGATCGCCCTGAACATAATCAGTAAATCCGAACGATATCGAGCGAAAAATTTTTTTTCTCGTATCGTCGTGCATCACTAATTCTAGCTCTTCACAACGAGTTTCCAGTAGGCCCCACCAGGCGTCCAAATAGGCGATTTTAGACGACAACGGTCATTTGAGTAGTATTTGTTTAAAATTAAGATTGTAAGGGAAATTAAAAAGCATAAAAATAATTTACATTATATTTGTTTAGTTTGGAGCAAGAATGAAAATTCAGTTCTAATTCAAACCTAAATATTTTAGTTAAATGATAAACTAGTTCCTGAAAAATTCTTTATAGATTAGATGGAAAATAAAATTTATATTTTGACTCCTGTCTGTCCGATTTCAAACATACCATTTAACTGTAGATTAATGATTTAAATGAAACATTTAAAAATCCAAAGCTGGAAGACTCGAACTCGCAACTCCTCACTCTAAAGCCGCCCGCTGTATCCACCAGGCCACTGTCGCAGTTACAAATCTTTACTTATACGTAATATACGAGCAATGCAATGGCTTATAGAGCGCTACAAGACAGTGAAATTACTGAAATATAAAGATCTGAACCAAATTTCAGTTTCTACTTTACAGTTCCGGGATTTCTTCTGAATTTTCGTGAATTGTTAAGGAGAGATTACAGTGATTTTTTTTCAAAAAATCGAAATTGATTTTCTTTTATTTTTGGTTAGTATAATTATCTAAAAATACAGGAAAAATAATCTGAAGTACAAAAAAACCTTGAAAATTTTTTATTTTTTATTAACTAACTGTAGTATGTTTATTTTTAATTTTACAGTTTTTCTGGTGCACCACTTGAAAGAGCAGTTTTTAAACTATAAGAAATGTATATTGTTACATAAGAAGAGTTATATGTATATAACTATTAATATACATTTTTCTTATAGGGCTTTACTATTTAAAAATATTGCCGAACTTTAAGTCTAATTTTTGTACATTTGGTCCTTCAAACTTTAAACGCGTTTTTCTCGAAACTGCATATTTTCAACTTGTTTACACTTTTATTTTGACACCAACGAAATAACTTGAAATTTGAACAGCATGTTCCCTTGAATGTGTAGTTTTAGTGTAAACTAGGATTTTTAAGATCCATTAATGTTTAAAAAAGTTATTAACAATTTAGGATGCAAAATTATGGTTGAAAAATTCAAAAGACTGTTATTCGGTTATTTTTCAATAAATATTTTTTATCCTAGTTTACAGGATAGCCAAAATAGTACAGATTAAGTAACTACTTAATTTTTTTATTTCACATTAACCGTTGCAGAGAAAAAGTGTAAACAACTTTTAGAGAGGACCACTTTCGGCAGCCATTTTCTAAGACTCCATTAAAAAAAAAAAAAAATGTTTTGAATTACTTTAAGAGTTGTATTTTAGTGTAAAAAAATGTATGTAATAAATATTTTTTTTACTATAAACAAAAAATCTTTGAAAAAAAAACACTTGAATCGCCCTTTAATGAAACTTTATCAAGAATCGTAAAATTTCCCTTATGGAAAAGTGTGACATGAAAATAATGACACAGATGCGTGTCATTACTTCATAATGTCATTGCGTGTCATCATTTCGCGACCACAGGAAAAAAATGACACGAAAAAAATCACATGGCAAAGAATGCACCATTAAAAAACTTTTTATTATTATTAGTTTTATAATAATTTCGTATAAACATACATTGTGCACCATTTTGGGGAGGAAAAAATTTACTGCGCAGCCGTAGGTGCTGTAGAATAAGTAAAATTCGTCTGCGCATCCTGGCATTTTTATGTATGCTTTGCCGTGTCATTTTTTTCGTGTGGTCGCGAAATGATGACACGCAATAACACGAAAGTAATGACACGCATCCGTGTCATTATTTTCATGTCACACTTTTCCATAAGGGTTTCTCTATTGCCCCAAACTTATGAATAAATTCTGTACTTATATTCATGAATAATTTTTTTGCGTGTAATAGGGAAAGTGGAACTGAAAAATATGAATAAAGAAGATGAAAGCTTTGAAGAGTTGGCGATACATTATGGGAAATTTGACCCTGCTTTCTAGCCAAAACCTTAAAGTGTTTTTAAAAACGTACAAAAGTACGTATACATATGGGTTTTCTAGGGCGCTGATTACAAATTTAAAGTCAAATTTGAAAAATTCATATTTTTAGTGTGTCCGGGAATTCTGATGGTAAATTCAACAAAAAATTTGTTTATTAATTCTTAAAATCGAACTTTATTAAGAAAAATTAAAGTAAAATATTAAGTTTTCCGTAATTACACTTTTAGGTTATATTTCTGGACTGTTCCAATAAATATGTTCGAATTATATTGAAAACATCACTACCAACGATAATTTAAAAAATGAAATTAAAATAGTATATTAAGCAACAAGGGGTTAAAGGCAGCCATTTGTTTACGCTGATATTTGTGTACGAGTGACAGTCGAGGGCGAAGCCCGAGACGTCAACGAGTACACAAACATCAACGTAAACAAATTGGATGATTTTAAACCCATGTTACTTACGATATTTTTATTCCAAAGGCACAAACGTGGCGATTTTAGATAACCTGATGACAGGGACTAAAAGTCATTCATTTGTTTGATTATTTAAAAATAGACGTCATTTTTATATAATCGAACAAATGAGTGCCTTTCAGTCGCTGTCTTTAGGTATCTAAAAGCGCCATTATTGTGCCTGTGGGATTAAAACTTTATTTTATTTGCTTCGGTTTTGTTATTCATGGAATTTTTTTGAAGTCATGGAAAACCTGGAATACCTGGAAAAGTCAGGGAATTTTATAAAATGTTGTTTTAAAAAATTAATTACTATTATGATTTTAATCAGTGATATTTTATTTGAAATAAGTTGAAAACTACTGAATTGTCGGTGACTTTTACCTTCTTTAATTTCCATTCTTCATTTTCTCAAAATTAATTTTTTATCTAACAGGCACAAACATGGCTCTTTTAGATGCTAAAACGAAAAAGATTGAATCTAAACGCATTCAATTGTTTGGGCGTGTGAAAATTGAACAGCTGATCCATGCATTTTTTTCACCTTAGGGAAAAAATGGACACTATTTTCATACGGTCAAACAAATGAATGTTTTTAGACCCTAACCTACAAGCATTTAAAAGTCCCTCGTTTGTGCCTTTGGAATAAAAAGTATCGTAAGCAAAACGGGTTTAAAGTTAGTGTAATTTGTATACAATGATTTTTGTGAACGAGTGTCAGTCGAGGGCGAAGCCCGAGACGAAACGAGTTTAATATACTATTTAAAATTGGAGTTAAATATTCTGAAGTACACAGCGTAGATGAGAGTTTACTTAAAAAGAGTATTTGTCAACCAATTTACTAACTATTAATTAAATTTTTTATAACTAATAAATATGCACAATTATTATTTGGAATGTAGTTTTTTTAAGCATTACAACATTTTTCATTTTGAAAAAATTTGAAAAACAGGTTTCGGGCAGAAAAAAGGGTCAAATTTCCTATAGTGCGATGGAGAAAATAGCCGAAAAGAAAAAGGGGATAAAAATATTGAAGAATCTAATTACAACGAATTATATAATATAATATAATATAAGGATATAAGGGAGGATCAGCGACAATAGTAGTTAAAGAATATAATGAAGCATAAAGACAGAAGAATGTTAGCGAAATATTGATGTGGAAATGAAATCAGGGTGAAAGAGGAAATACAAATTATACTAGGTGTCAAAGGACAGGGATTTTTTTTATTATACACTTGTCTTTTGGCCTTACACACTTAAAAGTGTTCCCTGTAAAAATTACCTAGAATTTGAACTTTAAATTGAAATACTATAAGTATTTTGAGTCTACAGAACGACTTGAAATTAGGAGCACTCGCATTTGCCTGAACCACCCAATATTGGGAAGAGATATAATAAGAGAGAGAGAAGCAAACTGTTATGTGCATATAAACATTTTTTTTTAGTTCATAATTATATTCATTTTAAGTTTCAATTTAGAACTTATAATAATTTTATTTTATGTTACTTAATTAGTTAAGTAAAAGTATAAATAATATCATTTTAAAATAAAACTATAAGAAATGACAATGTTTAAGGCAAAGACAATGTTTAAGTAAATAAATATTATTAAAATAAAATTGCACAATCAAGTATTGTATGTTATTACAATTTATTCGTTTTTGTATTAAGCTTAGAAACTTGAATACTTATTAATAAAAGCCTTCTTACGGAGATGATAACAATTCCATTCAATAATTCGCTTATTTATAATATATCTGTTTCTACTTTCAGATTAGATTGGTAATCGAAGAAAGTTTAAATCAGTTACCTTTCTCAAAATGCGTAATTACCACACCAACAGGTGCAAAATACAAAGGTCTCAAGTACCAAAAAGGAAATTGCGGCGTTTCTATTGTAAGAAGCGGAGAAGCAATGGAACAGGTATTACAAATATGTAAATAATATATTAAGCAATAATAGTTAAATGCAACCATTGGTTGCACTGATGTTTGTAGTACGAGTGGCAATCAAGGGGATGCCGGCCTCAGACTTGAATGAATTTCAGATCATATTATGTTCAAATTGACAAACTAATTGTTTTAAAAATCTCTTGGACTCGCACTATGAGAATTTAATCTTTTGAGCCAGTTCATTGGTTAAGGCGGCTTTCATAACTCTATAAAGAGTAAGCTTTCAGAAATTATCCATCTCTTGTTGTTTGGGAGCGTTCACAAATGACGTCACGCATTTTTTTCAACTTTTTGACCCCTTCCCCCCTCCTGTCACGTGAGAGTAAACACGTACCCCTAAAAGGACGTCACGTTTCTTGCCCCCCCCCCCCTATTTTTATGATAATTTCATTTTCAACGTTAATAACAAAAAATTCAATAGTAATAATTTTCAATTGGTTTTATTATTCTAAATTTGCAGTCATTTGGGTTTATTACTGATATTTGCAGGGCTGATAAAAATCATTATTTTTTTTTTAAAAATCAGATTTATTTGATTTAAATCGGATTTTTTTATTTAAATCAAAAATTGATTTTTTAAAAAATTTTATCAATATATAAAATCTCCAAATGTTTATTTGCAAGTAGTTTATTAAAGAAATAAAGAAAATTTAAAAAAAAAAAACAGAAGAATGAAACAGTGACATACCTAATTATATGTAAAAAAGTAATATATAAAGTTATATATATAAAAAAATCAAACTATTTATGGACATTTTATTCCATTAAAATAATAAATAAGAAGATAATTAAAAAAAAGTAAAAATATATTACTAAAGAGAATAGAATTTTAAAATTAGAAATATTATAGAATTATTTTACAAATTGAACAAAAAAAGAATGAATACAATTTTGTAAAATTTAAAAAAAAATTTAAAAGAAAAGAAATTCTATGAAATACAAGAATGTGATGTTCAAATGAGAATATTTAATACAGGATTAAATTCACATAATATAAATTAAAAGAATAAAAGCATTAAAAAAAATAGAAAATTGGGAAATTTAAAAAATATACATAAAAGCACTAAATAAATGTTTTCAAAAATTCGTATTATAATATTATATTATATCGTATTATATAATAACTAAAAACATAGTGAAACATCAAAAAAATTAAATAAATAGGAAGAAAATAGAGAAATCTTCTTTTCCTTAATCTAACATACTAAAAAAAAAATGTAAAAAGTACAAAAAATAAAATTAAAAAATATATATATCAAGATAAATAAAAAAAGTCCACAAAGAAACTTAAAAATCCTTTAAAAATAAAAAAGTTTCAGCAAATTAAGCCAAACACATTTTTTTATTATTACACTTAAAATAAGTCCAACAATAAATTTAGAAAAATAAAGAAAATCTAAAAAACTTTATGGAAGAACAAGTAAGTTTGCAAAACATCTCGTAAAAAATAGAAAAGATGTGAAAAAACTTGAATAAACTTACAAAGAAAAATGAGAGTATTTATTTTTAAAACTATAAAAATAATTATGAAAATTAACGAAATAAAAAGTTTAGTGAATGTTATAATAACGAAACTGCCTATAATTTTATTAAATAATCTGCATAAAATGAGGAAAATTAAAGAAAACCCTAAAATAAAAAGACAAATAAAAAACAAAAATATCAAAAGTAAAAGTAGAAAGACTTAAAAGTTTATAAAAATAAGAAATTATGAGATAAAAAATAAACATTTTTGAAAATTTGAAATGTCTTAGAAATCTTGTAAGAATATTAAAAAAAAATTATTGTGAATATATAATACCAAAAACTTATAAACCGTAGGTATTTTGATTATCTGTATTAGCACAATTTTTTAAATTTTATAAAAACTAAAATATTAAAATTGAATTTTTTTAGATTTATTCACAAATTTGTGGGTTTTGTTTATGGTTTGTGATGTTTTACATGCAGTATTAGACATCCGGAGAATTGTAAAGTTTTTTTGATTTAAATCATGATTTTAATGCAAATTTTCCAATGATTTAAATCAATAACAGCCCTGGATATTTGGTTAATAAATAGATTATACACTGTGATTAAAAAATTTTCTTTTTTTTTGCACAACAAATACATTAAGGACTTTTTCAAATCATATACCTCGAACTTTAAGTATTAAGTACTTCATATTAAACATAAAAAAAAATTGTGACGTCACGTTTAGGACGACCCCCCCTTCCCCCAAGTCACGTTTTGTCAAGACACCCCCCTCCCCTCTATAGCGTGACGTCATATGTGAACGCTCCCTTTAAAGAAATTTAAGCAAATGATATTTATCACATAACCCTTCAAGTTAATTTATTTTAAGATAGAAAAATTGTAATAAGTTATTTTAAAAAATGTTTTTTGGATTTAAAACGTTTTGTTTTTAATTAAAGTCTATCATAACTAGAGGATTTAAAGATTTTAGTTATTTTTTTCTAGTAACAAAAGGATTAAAATTGTAAATCATCTTCGTTAAGTCCAGATGACGTTTTTCAATTGAAAATGTTTTGTTATTATAAATTTCGTTCTATTATTTAACAGTGATAAATCGATTTATTAGGTCTTCCTTATGTTAAATTTCTGCTTATCCCCACTTTTTTTTTAGAAAATGGATGGTCACACCTGAGGAAGTCATTCCTAACTAGTATCATAATGTACTGTTAATTTTAAATAATATTTTCTTATATTAATTTGAAGGTTCGAAGTGATACTTTAACTAACATTTTTTTGTTCCAGGGTCTTCGTGATTGTTGTCGTAGTATAAGGATTGGTAAAATATTAGTGGAAAGTGACTTAGACACGCACGAAGCTAGAGTAGTGTACGCAAAATTTCCAGACGATATTTCTGAAAGAAAAGTCTTGTTAATGTACCCTATCATGAGTTCGTATACAAAAATATTGGTTAACATTCTCATAATTATAAAATTGTGGGGCTGTTTGCAACAACTGCCTCTGTGCTCGAAATGTCGAACGCAAAGGCAGTTGTTGCATGCGGCCCCTCAATTATACTTCTCACATGAATACAAAGGATGCACAGTTGGCCAGGAGACCGAAATATTTGGCCAAAAATCAAATTCCTAGGATACATAAAATTTAAAATTTTAATTACGCTATCTATTGTTCATGGGGTAGCCGATTACGTATCTGAAATCAGATTTTAAAAATTCAAAATGGATGATCCAATATGGCGAATATAAAAATTTAAAAATTAATAGATTTCGATGAAATTTAAAATTTAGGGTTTTTTGGGGTCGCCGATTTCGAATTTGAAATCAGATTTCAAAAATTCGAAATGGCGGATTTTAAATTTTAAAAGTAAGAGAATTTTGACGAAATTTGGTACTTAGGGTATTTCATTATCGCTCATTTCGGCTTCGAGTTCTAAGTCAGGATTGGTAAATTTAGAACCAAGCAACTCTGAATTTTTAATTCCAAGTTGGTTAATTTCCTACTGTTCTGCTGATACTTTGCATTTCTCCTAGACCTTAGACTGCAAAGAGCGTTTCTGAAACGTTCCAATATTTTAGAACCTACATCCTATTTATTAATACTGACTTTTGCTAAAATGGTATCAACAAATATTAAGATATAATTATTTAAAATAATTTCAAGAATTTCTTCAAAGTAGTCATTTTTTAATCAAATAAGTCGAAATACTAGAATAAAAAGTACTGTTGCGTTGGCTCTTCATCATTAGCGGTCAAGGGGGGCACGGGTGCTTGCCCCCCCCCCCCTCAAACCTTATATTTATGTGAGAGAGGAAAAGATAACACTATAGTGTCATCTCTTTTTTTTTCATATAATACCCCCCTCCAAAAACTTTGTTTGGATAAGAAACGATGTCATATAATTAAAGAGTGCATTCAATTTTAAAATCACGATTTTTCAAAACCTAAATTAAAAACCGCAGTAAACCGCACCAAGAACTAATTACGCATGAACTATTGAAGACTCAAGAAATTGTCAATAAGTAACTAGTAAATTTTTTAGGAAGGCTCCATCGGTGTATTGACAAGTAGTAGTAAAACAACAATTTTTCACAATTATTATGAATATCAATTATTTTATCAGATTTATTTTTTATTCTTCACGCTATTTTTACACATTACATATGGGGCAAAATTTCTCAAGTGTACCAATCGAAAAAATGAAAATGGCTAATATTTGCACAAAATGTAGTATTCCATGTCAGTACTCAAATCACCAATTATTATGAAATTCTAATGAAAATTGTAGAAGGGGGAGGGGGCTGAAGATTCTGGTCAATTGTGAAAATGGTATTTTTTTAAAAATCATAACTATTATGCAACAGGGTGGACAAAAAATTGATCTATATGTTTTCGAAAGGTTTTTTTCTCTTCTTTTCAATGGTGCAAAAATTTTTTAAAAATTTTCAAAATTTAACCTATTTTTTTCTTTTAAAATAAAGCTTACTATGTGCATTTTTAATACACGCTATAGAGAAAATGTCTTTTTTTTTTGTTTTTGAATTATTAATTAAGAAATTAATAAAAATTAGTAAAAAATGAAATATTGAACAAACAAATAAACTTTTGATAATTTTGGGCATACTAACGTAAAGCTTATCAAATTCCGGATCTAACAAGCTTAACTTTAAGTATCTTTGATAAATGAATGCTAACAAAATAATTAATAATAACTAATTAAATAAAAAATGTGTATTTATTTAGTATCCATTCATCAACAAAACTTCAAATTATGCTTGTTGGATCCGGAATTTGATAAGCTTTACGTTAATAGCCTCAAAATTACAAAAAGTTCAATGGTTTGTAAAATATTTCATTTTTAACGAATTTTTATTAATTAATTAATTAATAATTCAAAAACAAAGAAAAAAGACATTTTCTCTATAGCGTGTATTGAAAGTGCACATAGGAAGCTTTATTTTAAATGAAAAAAAAAGAAAAAAAAATAGGTTAAATTTTGAAAATTTTTAAAAATTTTTTGCATCATTGAAAAGAGGAGAAAAAAATCTTTCGAAAACATATAAGTCAATTTTTTGTACACCCTGTTGCATAATAGTTATGATTTTTCAAAAAATACCCTCTTCACACTTGACCAGAATCTTCAGCCCCCTCCCCCTTCTACAATTTTCATTAGAATTTCATAATAATTGGTGGTTTGAGTACTGACATAGAATACTACATTTTGTGCAAATATTAGCCTTTATTAGCCATTTTCATTTTTTCGATTGGTACACTTGAGAAATTTTGCCCCATATTAGTATTGATGAGAAGATTCAATATAATCAATGATAGATATTAAATTTTAGTAAATAATTGTCATTTTAAAAAAAAATCAATACTGAAGCATCATTTGAGCGTTATTCTTAAATTAACCTAATACACTAGCTTAAATATTTCATTAAAAGTTGTAGTACTTCAACATGAACTACTTTGAACTATCTAAATAACGATACTATATTGCTTTTTGAAAAAGTCTATAGTGACTTTTGGATAAATTTTTCGGTTTCCTGGCCCTCTGTCTAGTTGTCAACTCTGCCCTAAATATATTTTTTATTTTCTTTTAAGGCGGCTTCTAAAAATGATGATAAATAACCTAGTCTCTGTAAAGGCTAGGCTCTATTTCTAGGCCGAGACTAGAGTGACCAGACATCCTCCTTTTTTACAGTATTCCTATGTCCTCCTAAATTATCAAATGTCCTTCATAGTCCTTTTCAAACCCTTAAAATTAATTTTTTCGTGTGTACCGATTTCAGCCCTGCACGAAATTACAAGTTACCTTAATGAGCAAAAGCTTCTTCTTTGTGGATAATCGTATTCATTCTCTAAAATTATTTTGGAAATCTGGTCACCTTAGTGTATTGCCAGATTGACTAAAATTTGTGAAATAATCTCAAGAAACTTCTAAGAATTACGAATTAACACCCAAAAAAATGTTACTCTAGTGAATTCCTATGTAGTCTTCTCCGCTGATTATGAATTCTACATCAGAATGACCAGATTGGCTAAGATTTGTTAGATGACCTCAAAAAAGAAATTTGAAAACACGAAAAAGGCGAAAAATCGTTTTTGTTTTAGTAGATCACATAAATTTTAGCCAATCTGGTTATTATGTCTTCGGATTCAGCAGAGAAAAATACTTAAAAATATACTAGCGCAGTGTCTCTGCAAAGTAAATATAAAATAATAAGATAATAATAAATAATAAGATGCCAATTATTTTTAATGCTCTAGGTACTGGCAACACTGTGATAAAAGCAATAGCTGTCTTAAAGGAACACAATGTCAAAGAAGAAAACATAATTCTTTCTAATTTATTTTGTACGCCATTTGCAGCAAAAAGTTTAGTTACTGCTTTTCCACAAGTAAGTAAAGTAATCAACTTCCACTGTACACCGAAAAAAATATCTTCTTCATTTGAGCGGAATCCACTCATTTTGATGCTTTTTTTCCTCTACAATATGGTATCAAAATGATTCCCCTCGTTTTGAGAGGATGTTATACTCTATCAAGACTTTCCTCTCATGCGGTAAAATTTTTTCACTTTCACACTTAAATTACTTTAAATCATTTAAAGAAAATTCAAATCTCTAACTACCTCCATTAATCCACTTAAAGAAAGGAATATTCGTCAATATTCGAACATTTTGTACGTTGTTATTTTAAAAACGCGAGTAAAATAAACATGTCACACTGCTAAGTTATATTTGTCTTTTACTTCAATCTCACATTCGTACACAAACAAATAATGAAGTAAAAATATTATTATGTGCACAGAACACAAAAATATTATCATCCAGACTTAAATCCCTTAAAACACAATGTAAATTGTCTTCCACGATCGAAAACTAAAGGTGGAAATAAACTTAAGTAAAAGCTGACGACGCGACGCGACGATACAATTGTTACTGATTGCACATGTGCAAATACGATATGGAGAGTATTCCTCTACTTTTTATCGGATGTTTCCTATTGAAAGTAGTAGATTACTCTCAACATAAGATTAAACCGTGAGAGTCGTCCTCTAATATTTTTCCTCTTCAAAACAGAGGAAAATACTATTGGTTGTAGTATACCCGACAGGAAGGCCAAAATTGAAAAAAATTGAAAAATAGTAGCGAGTCAATCGTACAGTGAGAATTATTCAATCTTTTAAAATTCCATTTCTTGCCTATTCTTTTGTAATCTCTGCTGTGATAGAGTTTCATGGAAAAATAAATCACTATCAAATCCCTTTTAATATTTCAATAACTATGCAATTGTTTTTAATTCCTTTTTAATATTTCGATAATTTCTGAATTATTTTCATTTCCCTTTTAGTGTTTTAGTATTCCAATTTTTTTAATTATTTTCAATTCCGTTTAAAATAAAGAAGTCACAACTTAAATATCTCGAAACTTTAGTCAATCTTACAGTCTGAAGTGGCTCTGTGGACGGAGTGTCCGTGTCGTGCGTTGAAAACGCGAGTTCGATTCTTCGCACGGACGGATTTTTTTCTGTTAAAAACTGTAAAGTGTAATTAAAAATAATCCAGTTTAGCTTATTTTCAGTAGCTTACAAGAAATACAAAAGAATAAGCAAGAAATGGAATTTATAAAAATTGAAAATTGTCAATTTTCTTCAATTTCGGGCTTCTTGCCGGGTAATAAGCTCATTTTGAGTAAAAAAACTCAAGAGGATTTTATGATAGGAATGTTCCGCTCAAATAAAGAGGATTTTTTTTCGGTGTAGAGTCGCCCGAGCAGATTGTTGAAAGGGAGTTTCTCATGAAAAAATAGATTATTTTTTTTTGCAAAAATTTACTCCTTAACATGTCAAAAATGCCTTTTTAAAAGGCATTTTTGTGTGTTGTTCGAACATGTCCGATCAAAACCTTAGTTACAAAGAACGTGCAAAAGGTTCCAGAAGTGCTCCAAATAGATGCAATGTGTTAGGCACACCTATCTGCAGTTTGTATACCCGGACACAAACTTTCTTTTATTTTTAACAAGATTAGTGAATTCACTCTTCCATAATTGTTAATTTAAAAGAAATCCGTAAGGAAAGGACAATCGCAGGATGGTGAAGTGAAAAAATAATAAATTTTTTCAAATTTTCGTCATAGCAACGTTTTGTTGATCAAATTTCCCAACCTCATCAGGCTTAAATATTATATTATATTATAAATCAGTAGTAACAATATTTAGAAAACAAGCAAACAATAGAAAAATGTTATGTTCGTAATTAATAACATTCTTTTATTAACAAATGTCTTAACTAGTGACTGTTGTTGTTTGTTTGTCTTTTACATATTTTTATTACTGATTTACAATAAATATTTTAGCCTGATGAGGTTGGCAAATTTTTTTTTTTTTTTTTTTAAAAAGTAGAAAAAGTGTGACGTAATTCATGGACGGCCCTTATGACACAAAATTATAAACTAAATTGCAAAATTAAAAATAAATCGTTTATCCCCAAGTCGAACAAACTTAATTGTCTTGAAACATTTGGAAGTCGAGTAGTTTTTAAGAGCACGTTGGAAAGTTTTTTCGTAGTGTTTCTAAAAACTGCTCTACAAAAGTTAGAAAAGCTGCGTTGTTATCAAATCACGCTATAAAGATACGTACTTTACGCTGTTCCTATAAGAATAAGTTATGCATTTTCCAAACTTGGGGTACCGTCAGGGCCGTGTCTAGGAAAATTTTCACCCGGGGCAAAACTTTCAATCGGCGCCCCCCCCCCCCCCCCTCCCTCCTCATCTATTTTCCCAATCTGAATAAAATTTTGTTTTTAAATTTTTACATTTAGGTACTCACCTTATTAAAAACAAATATTTTATTTTATTTAGATAAAACTGTACACTATACACTACGAAAAGTTGTGCAGTAAATTTTGCATTAAAATAATTTAGAGTCGGGATATCTTGACATTTTTGTGAGAGAAACATGTTTTAAATAGTTTCTAAAATTCTAGATTGAAAATATGCAGTCTATACAAATTAGAATTTCCTTTTTTTTTATTTGTAAAACTTAAGAATGAATTTAATTTAAAAACTTTTTTATAAACTGAAGCTTTAATAGCGTTTTCTTAGTCTATGGGGCAAAATTTATCAAGGGTTGGGGAGACCAAGGTGAGTTAAAACGATTTTTACATTATCGCGTATAACTCAGCCAAAAATAGTCTTATTTTTATGAGCTTTATAATTTAAGATAGCTGTTTTTATGTAGTATGTAAATCAAAAATAAAAAAGTTGAAAAGTTATAAGGGTCTATAAAAAAAATTGCAAAATCTAAAACAGTTTACCGCGTTTCAACTCACCTAGTACCGAGGTGAGTTGATATACAAGCCGAGGTCAGTTGGAACAGTTATGAATTTTAGGATTTTAAAAAAGAAAATTTAATTTAAATAATTCTATTAGTTAGTAAAGAAATTTTATTTATTACGATGAATTTTGTAATTGTTTAAACTATTTATTATTGCAAATTTATAATATTTCCAAGGCTAATAACAGTGTGAGTATCAGACTTCAAAAAACTTGTAAAGTTTTAAGCATTACTCTGTACTAAATCGTTAAATTATTTAAAAAATTGAATTCAAATAGTTATCAAAATAAATAAAAAGTTGTTTAAACAAATTATTATTGTTATTTACCAATTTTTTATTCAGTGCTCCTAGGGAGATGCAGTTTTTTTCCAATTTTGCAGATCATTTAACATTACACAATAACAGTTAAAGATAACAAATAAAATTATTATTTAAACAATCTTTTTAAACAAATTATTATTGTTATCTGCCAAATTTTTATTCAGTGCGCCTAGAAAGATGCAGTTTTTTTGTAATTTTGCAACTAATTAAACATTATACAATTTCATTATACAAATAAAATTCTTATTTAAACAAGTTTTAAACAAATTATTGTTATTTAAAAACTTTTTTTTACTCAGTACATTTAGAAAGATGCAGTTTTTCTCAAATTTTGCAATTTACCAAACTTTTTATAACTACGGAAGATTATATATAACAATAAAAATTTGTTTATAAGTTGTTTAAATAATAATATCAGTTGTATTCTTCATCCACCTTTGTATAACGTTCTGTTAATTTCAAAATTTAGAAAAAAAACTGCATTTTTCTAGGTTTAGTGTGTAGGAAGTTAGTAAATACAACAATAATTTGTTTAAACAAATGTAAATTCATCGTAATTTTTTTAAAAATATATTACTTGTTAATACAGATCAAAAACTTCGATGATTTTAATCTGTATTTTACAATGTACATGTACATGTCATAAAACATTTAAAATGCTTGGAGTTACCAAGGTAGACCACGTACATACATTTACAAATGTTATCTTAAATAAACAAGAAGAAGCGTGAAAAAAAACTTTTCTTTAATTTTTCAAAATTAAATAAAAATTTGTTCAGTGACTTAAAATTGTAATTAGAATAACACAAAACTTTAGAAGATATTACAATTCAAATATTCTCGTGTCTATCCGGGGTGTCGTCCATCCGGTAGCGAAAAGTTTAATATTTTTTTAACTTTCGACAATATAAAAGTGATTTTACACGAAAATTTGGAAAATTTTTAATGCTTTTAAAGCTATAATATATAACAATATACTTTAGCAAACAATTAAACAGTCACTATTCGAATAAAGCTCAATTTTCCGTATACCGAGGCGAGTTGAAACAGACTGTTTCAACTCGCCTCGGTGCGTAAAATTGTGCATCGGTTCAAAATTCAAATAATGGTCTTTTATCGTAAATCTCGAGACTGACACAAAAAAACAATATCATTCCATGGAACTTGACTATCCAACAGTTATTAAAATAAATATTAGAACAACAACAACCTACTTATAATTGTCGAATAATAAAGTATCAAAATATCGGTCAGAAACTTACTTTTGGCATTTTTTTTTGGACATACGTCAAATATACCTCAAAAATGTTTCTCAGCCGATCAACTAAATTTTGATCAAGTAGTGAATCAAAAAAGTACTAAATCCACGTTTTTCAAATTTTCCAAAAGGTCATTGCTTTCGAGAAATCGACGCCGATTTAACTCGCCTCTGTTTTAACTCACTTCGGTCCTCCCTACTAATCGAAAAAAAGAAAATGGCTAATATTTGCACAAAATGTAGTATTGTATGACAGCCATTAAACCACGCAATTATTATGAAATTCTAATAAAAATTGTAGAAGGGGGAGGGGGTTGAAGATTCTGGTCAAGTGTGAAGAGGGGATTTTTTGAAAAATCATAACTATTATGCAACAGGGTGGACAAAATTTGACCTGTATGTTTTCGAAAGGTTTTTTCTCCTCTTTTCAATAGTGTAAAAAGACTTATTAAATTTTCAAAATTTAACCTACTTTTTCCAAAAATAATTTTTTTTTAAATTTTTTTTTTAAACAAGACATTTTTTTCTTTTGAAATAAAGCTTAATATGTGCACTTTAAATACACGAAATAAAATAAATCTCCGTTTTCTTTGTTTTTGACCAGAATCTTCAACCCCCTCCCTTTTCTACAATTTTCATTAGAATTTCATAATAATTGCGTGGTTTAAGTACTGACATACAATGCTCCATTTTGGACAAATATTAAAATATTATATTTTTATGTTCCAAATTAAAAAAATTTTTTCTTTAAAATTGTGTACTTCCAAATTTAGCGTCCCTAAAATCATGGCGCCCGGGGCGGTCGCCCCCTTGGCCCCCCCCCCCTCGAAACGGCCCTGGGTACCGTACCGACTTGGGGTGAACAAAATTTTCGATTCCTTGAGAAATGTGTAATTACGATCAAATTTAATTTTGAAACTTTATTGTTTTAGATGAAGATATTGACATCAGAAATCCACTACATAGCACCTAATCATTTTGGACAAAAATATTTTGGTACAGATTAATTTATAAAAGCACAAATGTAATTGTTAACAATTAAAATATTTTAAAGAAAATAGACACTGAATTTGCAATTAAGGATGATGGCCTTCAAGAGACACTTAAAGTGAAGTGAAATAAGTGAGAAAAAACAATATTTTACAAAGCTAAGTGTAATTGTTGTACATGATAAGTTAATTATTTTTAATTTTCTACTTTCTAACACTTACTGCATCAATTTCAATTACACTTGAAGTGTAAAGAAAAAGAAACTTATTGTTAATAAAAAGAATTATAAAGATAACTTCACAATTTGTATATTTTTTTTTTTTAGAGTTATTATTGTAACTAATAATTATTAGAAAGTAAAAACATTTATTCTTATAATACCAGCCTACAAATAAAAAATTTTATTTGCACATGAAAAAATCAAACTTTTTTAAAAAGTAGAGCAAAAAACACTCGTGTTTGGCCGTTTTTTCAAATCAAGTCGTTTATGTTTTTATTGGTAAAACAACCTTTAAATCGAAGGTAGCTGAAAAATTATTGTATGATTTTACATCAAAAACCTAAGTTTTTTTTTGAGTTGATGATTACGAATTTTATTACTTATCTGAAATTAGCTTGTACAAATTCCAAATAAATAGCAGATGACTTTAAAAAATTGTCAGATTTTCTAAACCTTGGTGTTTAAGGGTTTTCGGTATGAATATAGTATAATAAATGCCCAGGAAAGGGTATTTTTTTGGCATATCTTTCCGAAAATCTTGATTTCTTATGTTTTCTTTGCAAAATCGTATCGGACTGTGTAATTATATTGTTAAATTACAAATATTTAAATGCTTTTTGTATTTTATTAATTTCATTTTAACTTCTTTTGTGTAGCACATGTAGAAAAAAGTGTCATTACTTTTAAAAAAGTTGATTTCCTATTGTTTACTATAACAGAAAAATTTTACAAACTTCTACTAAAAAAATGTTTAGGATGCAAATGCATTTTCTTTAATTGGCTTACTGTCTTAAATTTGAAAGTAAATGTGACACGATATGAACGAAGGGACCTAGAAAGGAAAAAATTTTAGGTTATGTTTGTGATTTTTGGAATGAAAATATTCGTAAAAAAATCGATTTGAACAGGTGTAAGTCATACGTATGACAATTTATTTCTGTCAATATTTCACATCATAATAGAGGTTTAAAAAAAAAAATCGGGCAAGTACGAGTTACACCCGTACCAAAATCTAGGGTTCCGTACATTTACGAAACAAAGATAAGCCTTATTAACAAACAGAGAGCTCTAATTTAGTAGACATATGTATTTTCACGTATTACATATTCACATATTACAGGAAAATTATAGCGAACATTATCTGGATTCACAGTCAAAACGTTGTCAAAATAAAAAATGCAAATTTTTGAAAAAAAAGTTTATTCCCCATAACTGTGACACTATTTGAGCTAGAGGGTTAAAATTTAGTACATTTGTATATTTTTATGTACAGATTATGAAAATACTTCTACCTTCAAGTACATGAAACTCTTGCTTCAGGGTACAGGCTTGTATTTCATATAAATAACATAAAAATCAAGAATTATTTTTTAAGGGGAGGCCCTGAAATTTTTATAGGGTTTCAGGGCTTATGACAGTCTTAATTATAGGTCCTGTGTCAGCCTTGATCAAGCCTTGTATAAGATTAAAAATTTTTTTTTGATTTTTTCATAATTTTTCAATTATTTTGGAAAAAAAATGATACCAATTTTCAATCGCGTTTTATATTGTTTTATAAACTCTGAGTAAACAAATAAAAATTTTATTGGTTTGAGGGGTACTGTAGGACAATTAGGGTGAGCTCTGGCATAGGGGTCTAAACCTCTTTTTGGGCATTTTTTGAATTTTTTTTTGTGACCGTATAATATTTAATTTTATTTCTGAATATAATTTTTTCATAATCTGCATGCAAAAATACACGAGTGTACTAAATTTTAGCCCTCTAGCTCAAATAATGGCAAAGTTAGAGAAAAAAAACTTTTTTTTCCAAAATTTGCAGTTTCTCCTTTACAACGCTATGGCCATCAATCCAGATCATGTTCTCTATATTTTTCGTGTAATCAACACGTGAAAATACATATGTGTACCAAATTTCAGACCTCTAGGTCAAATAGTTTAGAAGTTAAGGGGGGGGGGGGAATGGTCCATTTTAATGCATTTTTGCTAAAAAAAAGTTGTTATTTCCTTGACAACGCTATGAACATCTCCTTGAATCATGTTCTCTATATTTTTCGTGCAATCTACACGTGATAAACATAAGTGTACCAAATTTCAGCCCTCAAGGTCAAATAGTTTAGAAGTTAAGGGGAGGGCATTAGGGTAATTCCGGGTGAGTTGGAATACTGGGAGAGATGGTACGCTTGCTCGATCTTAGAAAATAATTTGTTAAACTTAATTTTAAGTTTGTATGTAAGTGTCTAACAGTATATAAACAAAATATAAAATGTTTATTTGTCACTAGCAAAATTACAAACAAATTTATAATCCATCGTTAATAAGATCAATGCGTCGCAGGAACCCAAAGTTTTTAGCTTAATATTACATGTGTGTGTTTTTTTTAATTTACGAATTGAATTCAGTTCGTGTGAGTTTAGACATCTTTTTATGATTGTGTATTGTAACGGTGCGTTACAAATATTTAGGGAATTAGGGACGATTGTCGTCGGCAATTTCCGAAAAGGGCCGAGCGACAATCGTCATTTTCAGAAACTTATACGAGATCGCGATCGACGGAGTTAGTATTCTGTAACCCGTGTGATTGAACAAGTGCACTCGTAAACTATCTTTCTGGTGGTGTCCGAAGTCCAGTTAATTATTCGAACGAGGTTCCCCGGTATTGTAATCCAGAAATCCTTGGAATATATTCAATTGTAAGTTGATTGGTTATCAAATATAATATTTAAATTTATTTGAATGTGTCCTCAATTTCCCTCAACTTCCCCTTCCTGAAAATATAACCCTTATCATCCGGGCAAAAGGGTTATAGTATGTGTAAGTTACAATTTTTATTGAAACTGGGAATATATATTTTTTTTTAGTTTTATTTTTCTCGAACAATCAGGAGAAACGGAACAATTTTTTCCTGGTGAGATGCACTGAAAAAAAAACTATTTAAGGTTTACTTGAGTTAAATGTAATTTTTACTTTTTTACTCAAGCAATGAAAAAAAATCAAAAATTGCTGTGAAACCAGGCAAATTTTACTTTGTTTATAAAGAAAAAAAAACCAATTGACACTTTTGAAGCAAAATTTGACGTTTATGTGCCAAACTGTTAAAATTAAATTTTCAATACATTCCAGAAGATTTAATAGTGGAAGAATAAGTAAAAGTGAGTAAAAACGTTAATTGTATATTAATTTATTGTTTATTTCTTTTAATTAACTCAAACATTGTTTTAAAGTACAATATGTCAAATTTGTTTTAAAAGTGACATTTTGTTTTCCTTAAAAAACAAAGTAAGTTTTACTTTTTTTTGCACTGCTTGAATTATAAAGTAAATTTTACTTGACAACTCAAGCAAATATTCCATTGTTTTTTTTGCAGTGTGGAACAGTTATATTAAAAAAAGCATCAAGCTTCTAACCAAATGTGTTTGTTTACGTTTATATTTTACGGGTTAAAATTGAATTAAGTCAAATTTTACGGATAAGTAATTAATTAAAAATTAACTTAATCAGTAATTTAAATTCTAAGTGTGTTTTCATAACTTTATTGACGGAATTAAATTGAATTCATACGCGTAAAATAAGTTGCGAAATGTCATCTAGTACAAACGACAAGGTTCACGCTATAGTACGTGTCAATTCGAGAACCAAGTCGGGAAAATTGGTTTGAATAATCAACCTTGTAAAATAAGGAAATTTTCAGGCATTTAAAAAAATAATATTATCTAAAATGAAAAGAATCAAGTTTATTTTTTAGTATTTGACTTTTATTTGTCAATTTTCCATCATATATAGTCATTTATAACAAGAAAAAACCATGTTCCATTTCATCCGGACAATTTCATCTCTCCCGGAATTGTCTTCTTTTTTTTAAATATTTTTTTAAACTTAGAAAAAATGAAAGAAAATTAAAACGGCTTCATGAGTCAATGGATGAATGTTAATATTAAAGTTGTTTACAAGATTTAGATTTTTTTATTTAATTCCTTAGAATTTACAGTGGTTTAAAAAAAGGTGTTCCAACTCTCCCGGACTTACCCTAATCTTCCTAAATGATACATGATAAAACTCTTATTCTTTTATTTGCCTGGATTCAATTACTCATTTAGCTTAATGCCTAGAGATTTAAGAATTTGCCTAAAGCGGCCCGGTAAGAACAGAGAAATAGAAAAGAATTCAGAATCTTAATCCCCTTCAATAGCCGAATTTTCTGTTTTGAAAAACTCCAATATATGGAGATTGAAAAATTAGTTTTTATTATTTTTAATTCACAGTGTTATATTAAATCTGTAAGAAATAAATTCATAATATTAAAATCAAAATATGCATTTGGTACTTTTATTGATTTTGAATCAACATTAAAAAATCAAAAAGTGTTTATTTAAAGATATTTCACAAAATTCAAAATAACTTATGCGTTCCTTCGCGGAACCTGTGAAGAATCGTTCCAAATTCCGTCAAGAGATCGTGTCAGGATCCTCTAAAGAATTATTGCAGGATCTTTGAGGATCCTTAAAGGACCTGTCCGGATCCTTAAAGGAACATTTAATGTTCCTTAAAGGTTCATGACACGACCTTTAAAAGTTCCTTTAAAGGAATTGTTAACTGTGATTCATGTGTAAATGACACCAATTTTTTATTTGTTTGTTTTTGCTTCTAATTGCGGGCTACAAAATTATAAAAAAGATATCGAATCGTTATAAAATATAATTTGCAATGAAATTTGAACGAACTTTCTAGAACGTTGAGAACATTGTTAATTTTACAATCATACAAATAATTTTGCAATAACAATAATTAAATTTTAACAATTAATCATTTTTATTATTTAAATTGAAACTGCAATACATCGACAAAAAGTAACGTGAGCGATAAATTGAAATAAGATTTAGAATCATGTTTAATAACATATATTCACCTGGCAATAACAACCAAATTTTGACGTACGTATTACTTTAATAACAAATCATGAGGGAGCGTTCATAAAATACGTAGACATATTTTTGTCACTTTTTGACCCCCCCCCACCCCCTAGTGTAGCACGTAGTTTTTTTCAAAATGCATTTTTACTGCATATTTAACTATATCCGCATTACAAGTAAGTCAATTAAAAGCAGTTAAATATTCTGAATAAAATATTTTATTTTTTGCATATAGAAATATTTAATAATCAACAAATATAAAAATTGTAAATTTTTTAGAAATTTTTAGTTTCTGCGCAATTTTAAAAGACAAAAACAAATTAATTTCAGTTTCTGTTAACTACGTAGTAAGAGTCAACCTCCCCCCACGTATACTACCGTAGACTTTCGATGACCCCCCCCCCCTCCCCCTTAACGTACTACGTAGTTTATGAACGCTCCCTAACGACTATACGAGATATGTATTATTTTTGTCACGTGACAAAAATAACGGAGTGTTTTTTGAGCGAATGAAAAAGTAAATGTCCTATTGCTTCCTAAATAAACTTGGTAATGCCAAGACTTTCTATGTGTCATGACTGTTTCAGAAGTTTATTTATTTACATATTAAAATGAAGGTTAAATATTTAAAACTAAATTCATAATAAAATTGAGCAAGTTTATTGGATTTAAATTTTAGTGTAAAGTGTATTTAATGATTTGTGATATGTGTAGTTCTTATAGAAAATAATCAAAACATTAAAAGGATTTGGATTTTGAAGCTAAATGTTTTAACCCTTTGCCTACGCTATCTTCTCTCTACTTTGATTCTGCACAAAGAGTTTCCTGTAGTCCTCACCAGATGTCCAAAGAGACGATTTTAGACGATATTGGTCATTTAAGTAAGCAGAGGGTTAAAAAGAAACGTTTATAAAAATTTAATTTACTAACAATAAGTAAAGTGTATTTTATATAATCAATATTTCTTTAGTACACTTCAATCTCACTATAACGAAAAGCTCAAGAGTCAAAACTTTTTATATTACGAAGATAAAAGGGGAAATAAAGTATCTACACTTTTTAAATCCTTCATTTCTTCATACTATTTGAAATAAGAAATGTTTTTAATTTTTTTTTTCGTATTTAATGGTGGTACTAATTTTACATAATTGTGCTATAAATTTGTATTTTTAACTAATAATTGATTGGAAAAAGTTACCCTTTTATTTTTTATGTAGTTTAAATTAAAAATAGGTACTGTTTATTGTAATATAAAATTTAATCACTTTACCAAGAACAAAAAAGAAACTAAAACAGGAATAAAAATGGTAAAAAGTTAGGCAGGGGGGAAATAGTTTTAGTAAAGTAATTTCCATCTACCCTAAAACTTGACACAGTAAAAAATAAAAAAATTATACTGTTAAATTGAATTGAATTCAACACTATTTATTTATGAAGCATCATCATATGTGAAAAATTGCACATTTTTGTTAAAAATAATGAATTTTGTAGCATTAAAAAAATCAATTTTTGAATATAAACAAAAGTATAGAGCATATATATATATAATTTTTATCTTCAAGCATAGGTCGCTCAGAAGAACTTTTAAAAGATGTAAATTAATAAAACTTAGTTTCTTCGACCCACCGTTTTTGATTTACAAATTAAATTTACGCCCATTGTGTAAATTATTCTGTATATCGTTAACTCAGTTATAAGCGCCGATCACATTTAACTCGGCAATTCCTTAATTTGGCTATATCCTGATATACCTATTTTTGGAATAAAAAAAGATGAAATAATAAAAGTGATGATAAATAAAGTGGATTTGTTTTGTAGCATAATCATTCCATACCGAATAGGATATTATTTATTTACTCCTCTCTCTCTTGGTCATCAGAATTGTCTTCATTTGTTTCCTCAACCTCTTCTATGTGTTTAACATCTTCGGAAATGTCTTTTACTTCGCTTTCGGAATCTCTACGTTCGGACTTTCCAGAGACGCTCTCTTCGTTTACTAATGACGTTCTTCTTTCCTCCATACTGTCAAAACAGGGACAAACAGACTTTTAATATGTTTTATTTCTCTCGAGCGCTTTTAGTCTGTAGTTTGGTTTGAACAGCCAAGCAGTAAGCAAATTTCTTCGAAATTCCGTATTCGAATATATTGGTAAATTTGAAGCTAATTCTTTCAGATAATATAGTATTTATATATCATTTCCCGAATAAATTTATCTAATATTTTGAAATAGATAAGGATGAAAAATGCGTGCAAAATTTTGTAAGACAAAATTAACTTTCCTTTGTATTTCTTCATGATTAGCTTTATAATCACCTTTCTGTTATTGCTGTTGCTTCATCTTTGTCTGTAGATGGCTGCAATAGCAATAAAAATAACAAATTGTAAATATATTTAATAATTATTCAATTAACGTTATTAATCAGTAGTATATTTATTATTATTGTTATAAAATGAGATGATGTAATTAATAAACAAAATTTTAAATAGCTGTCAAATTATACTTTTGTGTTCATTTTATAACAAGTCTGTCTTTTTGTGATAATTTCATGCTTCCAAATATTAGAGAATTTTTCCAATTCTCTTTGCAGAAAAATACCTAAAACCGTCAAAAAATCACAATTTTTGAAATCTTTCTCTAAAGTTTGATAACTCTGTAAGTCGTTAAAAGTTCACAATACTTAAGCCAATTCATGAAATGAATACAAAAATGTTACGCAATCAAAATAATCCAAGGAGCATAATTTGGCAGCAGTTTTAAATTTTGTGCAAACATTTTATTATTTTAATTGACAAAAATACACTTAAACAGTTATTAAAATTAAAGTTTTTCAATATATTTAAATAATAATATTTTGTTGTTATAAGGCATCAATTGGTGTTTTATTTGTACAATTTTTACAAAACAATATAAAAATAATATAAATTATTGATTTTTCACAAAACTAAAATGTTTTTTAAATGAATTCAATACCAATAAAAATAAATAATTAATATCATTACCTCTCGACTAGAAGTGTTACCATTCTGATGAACTTCTTTGTTTTGATTCTTGGAGTTCAATGTGACCTCAGCTGTACTAACGGATATTGATAATTTTAAAAACTCTTCCAATTCATCATTTTCATTTGCCAAATCAAACCCTTCATAATCCTTAAACAAAGTAATGACACATTAAACACTAAACAATCATATTATTTGGAATACAACATTTATTGTGTAATCAAATTGAGAAATTATAGCGTAGTCGCGATGATTAGTTTTTTCTTTTACATGCTAGTATTTAATTATTACTATAAAAGCAATTTCACTTTAATATTAACAGATGTTTTAATAATATCATGTTTCACAAGATTTTGCTATATTTCGGAAGTCTTAGCACGAGACTATCGGCTAATGCACTGATTTATAAGTGGGCTAATGTAGATAATTGTCAATACGGGGAAATTAAAAACATGATCGCCGCAAAATTTTACTATTATATTTAAATTTCCCTGACTTTTTCCTGACCAACAAATTTTTCAATTATTTTAAATTTTGCTTTATATAAAATAAACTTTATATTGTGTCATTTTTTTGTTTCACTTGCGACCACATTGGAGAAAGTTGTTAGTTGAATCTTTCTTAGTAACAACCCAAAAAATATAATTTAAATAAAAATGATAACCACATTAAACGTTAACAAACAGAAATTGTAGAAATAATCTTTGTACCATGTGAGCATGTTTCAGGCACAATTCCCCTTTGAAAATACTGTTTTGGTCGTCATCCACGTGATCTAAAGAAATTATTAAATTCTACTTTTGGAATATATACTTTGATTTGAATACATTGTTTTGGGTTTGAATTAATCTAATTCCTCATTGTTAAATAAACTTTATACCTAATATTTCTTAATAACAACTATTTTCTGAGTCTAAAAACCGTTTCAAAAAAAAGTTAGTCTAAATGGATTAATTTGTTATTTAAGATAAATTTTTCTAACAGGGTTACTGCGGTTTTAAGAATGAAAAATTTCACACTGAGAGAAATCTGATGCAATTATTGTAACAAACATAACCTCGATTAATCATATGGAAGTACTCGTGACAATTTATACTTGAATCCAAATAAAATTTGCAAGGAATCCAACTTTTCTTAGCACTCAGTTCTGCTTATAAAATTTGCTCGAACGCCAACTAGTTTTTAGGCGGAGTTTATACAACACAAGCTAACCTGCGTGTATACATAAAAGACGCACACATTTCTGTGTTTACGTTTGCGCGCCTTTATGTGTATACGCGGGTAAGCTTGTGTTGTATAAACTCCGCCTAAAAACTAGTTGGCGTTCGAGCAAATTTTATAAGCAGAACTGAGTGCTAAGAAAAGTTGGATTCCTTGCAAATTTTATTTGGATTCAAGCATAAATTGTCACGAGTACTTCCATATGCTTAATCGAGGTTATGTTTGATACAATAATTGCATCAGATTTCTCTCAGTGCACTAATAGAGCTACGTGATTTATAGATGACCCCTTCCCCTTAGCAATCATCCATAAAATATGTAAGACGTTTTTTGACAATTTTGAACCTCTACCCCTATGTAGCAAACCCAATTACAACCCCCTCCCCCTTCTCCTATGACTGTTACGTAACTTTGAAAAATATTTTATGACCTTCTGATTTACAGAATGTTTGCTTTTTTTTAACCAAATATCAAATAAATTCAAGGGATATAATTATAATACGAAAACTTCTTTGTATTTTTGTACAGAATTGACTTAAAAATCCATGAATTCGAGCAGATTTTGAAAATATCAAAAGAAGTACAATTGAAAAAGTATTTTAAACAATAGGTAAATATATTACGTAAGGTCTTTTAACCCCCACTAGCCCTATGTAATAAGAACCCCTCCCCTCCTGCCCCTAAACCTGTTAGTTAATTTATGGATGGCCCCTTATTTAAAAAAATGATTTTTTAATTTGAGGTTAGATTAACCCAAATCGTTTTTGACTTTTCTAAATAAACAACTCAACCAACTAACCCATTAATGCCTGAATCAAAACTGTAAGCGTTGTGTAAGAAAAATAATAAAAATGAGGATTTTCTACTAAAGAATTTTTTTTTATTTAATCGACAGTTGCTAATTTATATTGTCTTTTACGATCGAGAAACGTCAAATTGAAATAAGATAAGAGCATTTTTGTTCACAGCAGGTTCGATCGTACTCTTAAGTGCAAAAAAACACTATTAGAGTACATTAAAATTTCGTATGGAGCTTTCAAAATTCAATCGTATTGAAGCCAAGTTTTTTAATTATCAATATTTGACATACTTTGTATTAAAATATCCATATTTATACAGTTGTTAAAAAGTAATAAAATTAGCTACATTTATTACCTCAAAAAGGCATTAAAAAGCCATGAAATATATTTCTGCAAAATGGCATCTTGTCATTTGGAATAAAAATGCATTAAATTTACAAAAAACTATTCTTAATTTAAGGCATTAAAATTACTTGTCACAATCAAGGATTAAACAATATTGAAATGCATTAAATTTAGCATTAAACTTAAATACTCACTGTAACAACCCCTCCCCTTAAAACAGAAAGAAAAAATGCTAAAAACATTTAATACTATGTATTTTCAAAAATACTTTGGAGGTGACATCTGTGACGAGATTAGCCCTAGTCCGCTAGGACCTCTCCTTGATGAAACCCGAGCATTCCAATTTATGTAACAGAGCGCGTTTCCGGGTTGTGGATAGAGGATTCAGGATCTTGACCTGGTTGTTACGTGAGCACCGGCTAACAATAAATTTGTCAAAAAATCCAAAAATGCACTGAGAAAATAAGTTGACTAAATATAACCAACTTTTGATTAAATTTAGCAGATAGAGGTTGTTGATATAGCACCTGCAAAGCACTTTTTTAATTATTAGCAGATTAAATGCTACTGTTAACCTTGAAGTTTGGTTGTCATCGCCGGTATCTTGTTTGTCTTGTTCAGAGACCCTTAACCTAGAAATTGGCTAGAGGCTTATTTTCTCAGTGTTCGGACTGGTTTTAAAATGAAGATTCCTACAAGTACAGCAAGTACTCCGGAGTCTTTCGATTCTTCGATATTTCTCCACTCTTCAAACTTCAAAGTCGTTCGATGCGTAAGCGCACGCCTCTTGAACGATTTCAGAAACGTATGATTCATAAAATTTAAATTCACTTTCAAACGTCTACAGTTAATACAAGTTGTACAGCAATGCTTGGTGACGCTTGCACTTCAGAAAACAAACGACATAGAAAAATTCCACCGCCCACAAATCGAACGTCTTCGAAGTACTCACTGTATATAGTAATGGACGTGTAGTAAATGCACTGTTTAGTAGGTAACCCAAAGGGCGTCAATTAGAGTGTGTATTCACAAGTTTGAATTGTAAATTCCATAAACAGGAGGTGGATTCAGCCTTCAATTTGGGTATCTCTAACTGCATATAAATGATACCATGGGCGATCAGTGCCCGCGAAGCCTTGACTTTGTCCGGTCATTTGGGTTTGGACTCGTGGTGGCAGTGGTTAAAGCTCAGTGCTCGAGCGAACAATTGAAGGAAGATTGACCCCTGGCTGACTTAAGAGTCAGGGGAGTCACTTGAACTGCAAGGTCAAACTTGTACCACATATCGCGTTGGCCGAGCGTTTCTCAATCCCTAGCTCTGAAGGCGGAGCAGTACGGTAATGACCTGTAAAGATGGAAAATGCACGAAAAAACGGATCCGCATTTTTTAAAAAAATAATACCAGTTAATCCCCACAGCGAGTGCTGTCAATTTCAAGCAAAAAAAAATCACCATTACTATACTTGGGGTCAAGTTTTTCGGTGATGAACTATAGGCGTTTCATCTTCTCCGACTTTACGAATAACAGTTAACTTGTTGAAAACCTTTTAAATGCGAATCCAAATGTATCTTAAATTAAGATGTCTACTTTTTTCAGTATACTAGGCTCTAAAAAAAAGTTTGATAAATGATGTTTAGATCGCGAGGGGTAATTTCTTTATCGATTTCCTGATGTTAAATACGAATCTAAAAATCTAAGGTCTGTAATTCAATAAGTTTTCAATAAAATTTAAATAAAACGTCGTTAAAACTAAAGTCTGTCTTATAGTTCAAACATTTTTTTTTCTTTCTTTTCACTTTTACAAAACTCTGAATGTTCATTCTTTTTTATATTTCAAGCTTAGATTTTATCAGAATCCAGAAAAGAATCGATAAGTTATCTGCTATCTACATTCTATATCAATATATTTTTAGAAGAGACGAATTAAACAATTATTATTTTCTTTAGAGTTATTCGAAATATGAAAAAATTGTATTTTTCCAATATAAAGCGTATAATTATTCACAAAGTATTACAGGGTTGCCACAAATATTTTATTACAATTCTCCCTGACTTTTCCCTGATTTCCAGACAAATTTTTTTCTTTTTCCCTGACCTTTTTTGAGTTCTCAAAACTAATTTTTCATGTATTTTCTATAAAATTGTGAAAGATAAATATTTTTCAGATTGCAAACATTAATTATTTTTAGAAATGTTTAAGAAAATATGACTTTCAAAAATTTATTTAGGAAATTTTTATACTTAGTAAATTTTAAAAAAATATAATTTTTCATCGATTTTAGAGACTCTTTGCATTTTTCCAGTACTTTTGAGGAAAATCTCTGACTTTTCCCTGACTTCCCTGACCTATTTCAGTTTCCCTGATTTTTCCCTGATTTCCCTGACCTGTGGCAACCCTGCATTATTTAATTTAAATTTGTTATCTGATTATAATTTAATAAAAGTTTCTTTTGATATAATATCATTAATTAAATAATTTATATTTTGTGAAATTATTATTGCACCTAATTCTTTATTAGTGATAAAGTATTAGGTATTATCACTAATAAAGTATAACGATTTTTCGAAATGTCCGCGTTACATTATTTTCGATTGAGCCAAATGTTCTATTGCATTTTTTTTATCTGAATGATACTTGATAAAACAATAATAAAATTTGTTAAAAACATAATTTGATTTCATGAAATTTAGGTAAAATAATATTTGCATATCAATCATTCGTTTTTTTTTACATTGTGTATAAATTCTGAAGTAATTTAGTAACTATCATCTTTTTTTTAATTTTTCAATTTTCTTCATTGAATGTGATTTAAATTTGAAGTTGTTATTCGTTTAATGAAACAATCACGTGACTAGATTTAATTTTTGCATAGTATATTTCATGATATTTATATTGCATTTATTTCATCTGTTAATTACATAAAAATCACGTTATATAGATATGAAGAACATTTTTAGTTAGATTATATTTGGCGCTTCATAATAACCAGGACCTATTTGTTAAAAAATCGGTTTTGAGTTCGAGAAGAAAATACGGAATATCCCAAGGATTCAAAAACTAATTATATTTTTAAAATTAAAGGTGTTAGCTGGCGGTATTTTGTTAAGTACGATTTAGAAACTTATTATTTTGAGTCACAACTGAATAGATTGTCCGATATGATATTTGATATTGAATTGTGGATATCTAAAATAATGATAAATTTCTCAATTGTACTTTATAAACTGTCGCGAGCTATTGCCACTAATTGAGAAAATAAAATAAGTTTTGGAATTCTTGGGATATAATATATATATAAAAAAAAAACAAGTTTTTGTATAAGAGTTTGAAATTGGAGAAAAAATTTGTTATATATGAAATGTTGGAAAATTATCATTCTACTATTTACATTTCGCTCCCTCCTGCATTTTTAAGCATGAAGAGTAGATAAAATGCAGTTTCGAAAATTCAACAGCCCGTCCTGTAAGATTTACGTTTGGCGCGGTAGGTATTTTCTTTTCATGGATATTTATATATAATGGAAAAAATCAAAATTTAATAAAAAATTATAAATTATTGTAAATGATTGTTACCAAATTAGATTAGAAAAACTTACCCCACAATATTCATCTTCATTGAATATTTGAGGAGGTAAAGGATATTTACTATCTCTTGTTGTACCCATTGTTTGCATAAATTCCTTTTCATCTTCTTTACCTGGTTCTGTAATGTCTATTACTTCATACGCTACATTTTTGCTATCCAGGATCATTAATACTCGTTGCTGTCTTTTCTTCACCTAAAAAGTAAAAAGAATTTAGTGAAAACCAAGATATATCAGGTACTGTAATAGAGACGCATGAGTAATTGAATATTTTCCTAATTCCAATTATTTTTAATAGTTCAATCAATAGCAAAGTTTAGACCGCTTGACATACATGGAAAATCCATCATAAAAATGATATGCATCAAATTTTCTTATTTATTTTTCATGTTGTTTTCATTTTCGGCCATTGGTAAAGATATTGTCAAAATTTGTCTGCTTTCTAAGGGTTCTTCTTCCACTCAGTGATTTCTATAATAACTGGATAGCGTATGCCATGCGATTCTTGTGCTGCCGCCTGCAATATAGTCATACACTTTTTCGACCTGAGCACCGTTCGGATCCTTATTCGCCAATCTTCGGACTTCGTGGCAAATGATTACTTGCTGTTACTCGCACGCGTAACAAACACCTGCAAACACCCATGTGACTGATGCTGACAGTCAACTCTATCTGAAAGTTGCCGAACAAACATACGAACAGCAGTCGGAGCAAAAAAACAATGGTTTTTAGTGGATCACAGATCTTGCTTGCCTATGCGCTATCCAGTTATTATAGAGATCAGTGCTTCTACTTCATGGAGAAGAACTTTATGTTACTTTATTTAGAACGACTATTTAACCAGTAGACTACTAACTATTTGTCCTATATAAAGTGCCAATTATACGTAGAGCCTATGTTTAAGCTTTCCAGTGGTATAAAGGTTAATAAGCTGTTGAGTGTGTCCTCGGGTATTGCCCATTACCCGGGTAAAGTCCTATTTTCATTGCTAACTAAACCTTGGTCTCCATCTGAGAGATACTTAATGTGGTAGCACTACACGCAGCAAAGGTCATATTAATTGATAGTGCTCGGAGTGAGTGGTTATTCCAATCACAAAGTGAATAATTATATGTGTTATCCAACCCTATCTAACATTGGTCCACTCCGGGTTTTTTTATTTCCAAAGTAAATCCCTTTTCTCAAATATCTTCCCTTGACCTATCTCACGCCTAGCTTTAAGTAGATTTAGGTTTTGCAAAAATGGTGACAAAATCGGGTAGTGGCATTTTATTCCTCTTTATTTAGAACTTTGAAAATCATGAAAACCAAAATCCTAGCTGATCCTTTTTTCAAGTTATGTAAAATTTTTTTTTAATGCAATTTATGTATGAAAATGATACAAGATTAATTATTTTACATTAGTTTAATTGGAAAATTGAATGTTACAGCTACAATAAACTATGTTAAAAACATCAACAATTACATTTTAATAAATTATTTTTGTTTTAATTAATACTTAATTTAGTGTTTCGTACATTTACTAGGAGAGTGCCGAAAAACGAAAAAACGTCGGATTTTTTTTACCAATAAATTTTTCTTTTTCAGCTAAGGGAGATTAGAGGTATTAGGTAGTGGGCATTGTGGATTGAGGAGGTTCCTATTTAAGTTTCATCTTCCTTTCCAATTTTTTCATAGAGGTTTTGTCCAATAAGGTCGTTAAATGTTGTTATTTAATATTTGCATTTGGACGTTAAGATTGTTTCAACTCACCAGTTGTTTTTCTGTGAAAACAGTTGGTCCTGATTTGGATGAATGCATTGACCAATTAAAAACTGTTCTTAAAGGTACAGATGCTTCCGAAACTTTAAAAAAGCATGTTACTGTATCACACATTTAAGATTGCTTAAGGTTTTTTGAAAATTGTGACTTAGGTTTGTGGTCAGAATAAGTCGGTGAATCAATTCCCCTGAACTTTCTTAAGTTTTGGGAGCATTATAAGATTAATCTTATTGAAGATTGAACGTATATAACTTGATTAAAAAAAGCAGTAATTGATTTTTCTTGAAAGCACATTTAAGAATATTCTTAATAATTGCTATAAATGTACGAAACACTAAATTGTTAATAAAAACAAAAATAATTCATAAAAATGTAATTGTCGTTGTTTTCAAAATAGTTTATTGTAGCTGTAACATTCAATTTTCCAATTAAACTAATGTAAAATAATTAATCTTGTATCATTATATTATAAAAGTCTTTAATGTTTGAGAATTAATATTAAAAAGGAGCAAGAAAAAACGAAGTCATTCGGACAATGTCCGGACAAATTGTCCGAATGACTTCGTTTTTTCTTGCTCCTTTTTAATCTTGTATCCTTTTCATACATATTCATTTTGAAGCTCTTCATAAAGAGGAATGAAATGCCACTACCCGATTTTGTCACCATTTTCGCAAAACCTTAATCTACTTGAAGCTAGGCGTGATCTGTCACCTGGGAAGACACCCAATCAGGGTGTGAAAAACCTCTCCTTAAATATACCCTTTAAGTATAATTATCCAAGTTGGATCAGAATCTCTGTGGTGTCCTGTAACAAGACCAGAGATGCTAACGACCGTCATTGAACGCATTTGCGCATATCGGGGGAAAGTTGTATTATTGGTCGAAATGAGCGGGATGGTTTGAAATAGCTTTATTAAGAGTGCTTTAAACCGTCCCGCTCACTTTGCCCTATCCCCTTGTTGCTTTCCACAGGAACTCATATTTTTTCAATCTAGAAATTAACCAAGAAATTAACTAAATTATGCAAATAATCTTATGATTTCCTGTAAAACGATAACCAAGTTCTTGACTTAATCGATCACTTTCATGTTCTGTAATAGTCATCTAAATAAGGTTCATTCCCAAACTACGCCACACTTTCGGAGGAAGGAGAAACAAGCTGTTTCTAATAAACTGCAGAAACAAAATTCAATTTAAATGTTGCAGAACATGTAAGAAAGAGAAAAGTTAAAAAAGAAGGTTCAAAATGGGTTTTAATTATGTGACCTAGTTTATGAATCTGACACCAAAAGGTCTAAAAATTCAATTCATAAATTTCCCTGATTTTTCTCTGATAGAAAATTTGTATTGAAAGTAATGAACTCACAGCTAAAATAAGAAAGATGTAACTTCATGTTTAAAAAATCTCTTAAAAAATGCAAGATCCTTTCCTGGAAAGTTGTTACATCCGGGAAACAAAAATCTTTCATTAAATTAGAGGGAATGTGCGTTATTTAAACCTAAATTATAAAATAATAAAATATTTAGGTTAGCAAGTGATTCAATCTATGTGAAATCACTTTACATTCATTTCTCACGCACATCTTCTCTTAAAAAAAGATTGCCTGCAAAACATTCTAGATAATATTCTATTATCGAGTCTCATAGGTAAAGGCCGTATCCAGGGGGGGGGGGTGTTAGGGGTGTTTGAACCCCCTCCCGAAATATTTTTGACAGCTGTTTAACTCTTCGTAATTAAATTAGTGCTTCATAACTTGTGTGTGTGCGATTTTTGCCATATTGATGATTCACGATCTCTCCCAATACCATATCGTCGCTTTTTAACATGGTTGTTCAGATAATCTCTTCTTATTGTTATCGACAATTGCAAGAGGCCTGACTTCGATAAAATCATCAACCGGCGAAGTCCATGATTCCATGATCTCCTATAATAAACATTCCTATTATCCAACCTTGGGGCAAATTGTCGTAGAATTCATTTGATTTAAAACTTCTATAAATTACAAAATTTTAATCATTTTCGTGTGGTTAACTTTAATTAATTTTAGTTTTAAGAAATAATATTACTTTTGTGGAATTAATCGGAATCTACGATGGTCAAGTTGTTTTTTCATAAAATAAAATTATTTCTTTAACCGTTTTGAAAAGTGCATTAATTTTGTCTTGATTAAAATTGAATTTGTTGAAAACTTTGTTGTCAGTATATTTCATTTAGTTGATCATCGTTTGTTTGATTTGAATGAATTTATTTGGGATTTAGATAGACAAAACAGGTTGAGATAATCAGTAGATTTTGTTTATAATAAAATTATTCCATTTATTCAATTGTTATTGGATATTAATTTTCGTTTGCATAATTCTAAACTTTTTGACAATTTAACTCAAACATCGGAATGCACATTTTTTTTTATTAAAATGATCGTCAGTAATGGTCCATTTATATCAGACGCGTGTTCAGGAGATGGGGGCTCAAGAGGGTCTTACCCCCCCCCCCCCCCCCCTAGAAGAGTTAAATTCATATGAGAGTGAGAGAGATAGCGCTATAGTGTTCTCTCTTTACACTTTGGTTGGATCAGCCGTCACATCCGCCGCATAGTCTAAACTGTGGACGGTCCTTTAATTTACTGTTTGCCAACGAATACAAGACTGCAGCAAGTTTAACAAATTTTCAATTTAATTTGTCTTGTCTATGATAGTTCCGACAGTCGGCTAAGCCACAAATCATTTAAGAAGAAAAAGAACCTCCTATGAGACATCTATGTTTCCACTTGCACATTCAAAAGTTTATACTTTTATTAAAATTTTGTCAAACATTTATTCTATAGCCCTAAGACGAATAAAACGGGAATACGAACAGAAGCATGTGATAGAAATAGTTGTTTTCTTATCAAAAGCACAATCAATGTTTTTTGTCCTACCTGCATGGAAAGTATGTCATTCAGGGTATGAGCTGCAAATACCATATAATAGTAAAATAAACTAATCTATTTATGAATTTATTTATGAAAGTGGAATGCATTCTGACCATTTGGATTGCAAGCGGGCGCAAAAGTAATTTATGCGCCCTAGGGCTCAATTTAGCTTCTTTACGCCAGCTGCCTTTTCATCAAGCGTCAATAGCTTACTTTTCACCCGCTTCGAGTGCACGAAACGACATACTTTCCGTGCAGGGGGGACAAAAAATTAGGTTTTAAAATTCTTAAATCCAATCATTGAGATTTGCGAATAAGAGATAAATAAAATAGTTCAATATAATTTCCTTTTCAATTTTCAATCCGAAGTTTTCTATTATTTAAGAATACGCATTCAGAAGAGTACAATACTGATTAATTTATATAAAATTAAAATATACAATATTATTATAGGGGAGAGGACCCCAAGATGGACACCCTTTCGATGTATTGCTGTAGAATCCAAACCAAATAAAATATATTTAAATGTTTTGTACCGGATGAAAGTACAATTTATAAGGTAACTTATGACCACAGAGATAACATTTTATTTTGAACATAAACATTTTTTTAAGCATTTTTCTAATTGTTAAAATTTTCGGTATAAAAAAAAGTGGCCCCAAGATGGACACCTTCTTAAAAGTCTCTGAAAATTGTAGTAAATAAAAAATTAACATCGTGTAACAATTCGTAAACTATTTTTTAATCATTTTAAGGAATTTATCAAGAAATAACATTTCTAAAAACTTCAATTTAATAGCTTAACAGTAAAAAGTAGTAGAATATCGAAAAATATCGATATATCAAATTCTCTAACGATAACATCACATTTTATGGTAGAAAATAAAAAATTTTAATTAATTGGCTCAAAAAATTATTGAAAAAAGTGTAAAATTAAAAATATGCAAATAAATACATTGAGATTTGAGGCCTGTCCATCTTAGGGTACATGACACCATTTTTTAATCCCCAGTAAAAATATATATACGAACACTGAATTAGTAAAATCATTTTAGGATCTTATACGATAAATAAAGAATATTGCAACGTTAAGTACTTATTCTAAATCATAAATTTAAATAACTTTACTAACTTGAGAAAAAACTGTTACAAAACTTTTTTAGGCACAAAATTACGTAGTATGTGTAGAAGAAAAACCAACTTGTTTTTTTTCTTCAAATGTGGATCAAAAACTTCGTCTATACAAAGAACAAAAATGACAGAAAGCATAAGGCGCTGTCACCTTAAACAAAAATTTTATACGAAATGTCCATCTTGGGGCCCTGTCCATTTTGGGGCCCACTCCCCTACATAAAAAATTAAGTCGGTTTTTTGTTCCTGTCTCAAAGCGCAATACGGATTATTTTTTATTCAGGTGCTCTATTTTGCTAGGATCAACTTTAAAAATGTACATAATATTTAAATAACACGTTAAACTACAAGAATATGTAAAAACCAAAAAATCGATTTTTTGAAAGTTCTGACTAAGTTAAGTCATTAAAATAACTTGAATTATTTTTTAAATAAAACAATGTTGCGTGTCAACAGTTTTCTTGCTTTTCTGCAAAGTAAGATCAAAATTGAGATAAATATTTGTGATTGCTTAATATTATTTTACATAATTTCAGACAAGAGTGTGTTTTTGTATTTTTAAATTACTTAAATAAATTGGTTCTACATTTTTAAGCTGTATAATATTATACATTTTAGTTTTTACATAAAAATAAAATAATTTCTGATGAACACTGATCCTGCTAGTGCCATATTTTTATTTCTAATAAATCGAAAATTGACAATTTTTTTTTTCATTTAGAATTAAGAAATACAAAAACAAAATTGATCTGTGAATTAAATTACTTATGACTTAATTCGTTCGACTTGGCCAGAAACCTAATTAATATTTAATTTCAAATTAATGATGTTTATTAAAAATCTATCATCAAAATATGATACTGATTTTTAGATCTGAAGCCAGAATATAAAAAATAAACACGCAATTGAATCGGGATTTTAGCCAAAATTGCTTTGCTCAATATGAAAATATATTACGAAATAAAAAAGAAATACAGAATATAATTTTTACTCAATTTAACTTTTATTTTCAGTATAATGAATAATAAAAACTATATAAAGAAATCTATTTATTATATTCATAATATTGTTTGAATTTTTTATAATTTGAAAAGTTGAACAGCAATAAAATTGCATTAATTTTTTTTTTGAAATTAGAAATTTACTTCTAGCTGAATTACATATTTGTAAATCAATTTATATTTATTTTTTGGAAAGTTAATATTCTGATCGACAATATTTTCTAAATAATTCACGATATAAGAAGTAAATTTCCTTTTAATTAATTAATTTCACTAATGTCAATTTCAATATGTGGAACTGAATATGAAAGAGAAAGTTGGATAAAAAAAAAACAAGTTTTCTATTTTTTGGAACATTCTGAACTTAAAATTTCCGAGATTTTTACCAAGTTCTTGAAATTAATTTTCTAATTACTCATGACTTAATAAAATTATTGATTTTTTTCTAATTTAGTACTTTTACACAAGGGTATATAAATTTGTAAGATACGTAAGGAAAAAAAGCATTAAAAGGACAATACTTGCATTTCGTGAGTTTCTGATAAATGCATATACAATTGTTATCGAAATAAAATCACAAATAAAGAGTACTGATTTGTTGTAATTTGATACACTTGGTTAATCAAGAGTTTCCGTATGTCAACAAAAAATAACATTTCCGTTCCCGGGTTCGAAACCATACTGACCTTGACTGAAGTCCTTTTATCTACTATACTATAAGGTTAAGCTTTTTGTAACAAAAATTATTTACTTACTTCTTTATTGCCGCTAATTCCTGATATATAAATTTTGACGACCATTTTTACAAGAGAATGGGTTTGTTGTCAAATACGGTCAGTAGCACAGTGTTAGTCATCCACTCTCGCTCAGCAACGGTCGTTGACTACGATTACCTAAACACTATTTAGCTAAATAGTTAGCACAATATTTTCAGTAAATTTTAACTTATTCTGAATTGTTAATATAATATTAAACTAGTTACAATTAATCCACACAAATAACCAATCACAGTGACCAAAATGAAAATATCTGCTAACAGTTAGCTAGCGGCTGCAACTGCTTGGCAATTAATAAGGTAATTCAGTCTTGACGTCATATTCCAATATGGCAGCAAGCTGGATTACTGTGCGCTTCTGCGTTAAATTCACTCCTTTCTTTTTTATTTTCTGGATACCCCACCCTAACTACGTATCTACATCAGGGTTGTGCTAGTAAAATACCTTAATTACGCGGTACTTTACGGTAAAATACCTAGCACAACGAATACTGTTACGGGAGCAGGGCATGAGATAATGAAGGACAGAGACAGTTTCTGTCCTTTTCTGTCTCATGCTCTGGTTCCGTAACCGTATTTCTATCTGCTTATGGCCTATTTAGACCTTCGACAAAAAAATTTTCGCATTGGAGGGAAGAGGACGGACTGTGTATCTGTCCTCTTTACTCTCATGCAAAAAAATTGTTTTGAGGGTGTAAATAGGCCATTAGGCCTTATTACCTCAATAATATTTAACATAATGTATTTTTTGGGAGTGGGAGGTAAAATACGGTATTTTACATATGTAAAATACCTGTAAATTACGTAAAAAACCTCAAGTGATGCGTCACTGCACAACCCCGATCTACATGGAAGAAAGCTTAGACATATAAGAATAGACTGCGCAAGAGGTCTGTAAATAAGCTTGTGCTATAAAAAGAAACAGACAATAGAAACAATAGCCGAAGTACCGTAGTCTGTCTCTATCTCGCTCAAGGCATACTTTGAAGTGACAGAATAAAAAGACGGAACATAAGCTCTACCTATCTCTTTTTATAGCACAAGCTTGCTCCTCTCATGGGAATCGTGGATCTCGAGCCGTCTATTCTTATATTTCTATGGAAGAGAGTTTCAATAGCTTAAAGCCCAATGCACAATGAATACGGTTATGGGAGCAGGGCATTAGATTATAAAGGATAGGGACTGCTTCTCTCCTTTTCTGTCTCATGCTCAGGTCCCGTATCCGTATTCTATCTGCTTAAGGTGAAGTCACATAAGAAGGCCTAGGGTATCAAGGGATTAGAATAGACCAATCAGAAAATACTTTCCAATGTGACCAATTATCTGATTGCTCTATTCTAATCCACTGATACACTAGCTCTTCGTATATGACTTCACCCTTAGGCCCTAAAGCACAATAAATCGTAATCGCTGATCCTTAAGGCGCTTTTATACCTCGTCCCGTAACTTTACTTTTGTCTCATTCTACTACACAGCAGTGGTATAAGTTTGTCTCGTTCTCGCACTAGTTATGTGTCCAGACCGTCCAAGACACATAATTAGTGCGAGAACGAGACAAACTTATGTCACTGCTGTGCAGTAGAATGAGACAAAAGTAAGGGGTTTTAAAAAGGTATGAAAGCGGCATTATATATGTATGTCCTACTTCCTCTCATTCTTCTTTATGCATTATGAAAAGCCTAACGTACAACGAATCGTTATGACTAATCCTTAAGGCGCTTATATTATTATATTATTGCCTGACCTTTTGTATCACGTTGCAAAAATTCAGAATGGAAGAGGTATATAAGCGCCTTAAGGGCAAAGTCCCATGATTGCGTTTTAACGTCAGTTTTCTAATTAAACCATGAGTGCGAAAGTGACAACAGTATATCTGCATCTCTTGTGCACTCACGGTCTAGTTACAGTCGAACTTCCCAAGAGTTATTTTTGGTGGGGATTAACTTATGGGAGACAAAGGCAAATGAGAGGAAATTTTATGTAGATTGTCGCCATCTTGTCCTGTCTGCGCATGACAAAACATGAGGAAAGGGACCACAAGAGAAGAAAATTAACTCTTGGGAAGTTCACTCTTCGGAACTTCGACTGTACAAAACGGACGTTAAAACACAATCATGGAACTTCACCCTTAAATGTTAAGTTCTACGTCTTACGATTCTATTTGCGTAGACCCATAGACCTTTTCATTTAAGAACGGAACTGTGAATGATGCCATGGTACTTAAATTGTTTCCAGCACTTTTGAAGCAAAATGAATAGTAATTTTCTTAATAAAGTGCTCGAAACAATTGGCGAAATTTAAAAATGTCTGTTAAGAAAGCATTTTAAAATCAGCGCGCTCTTTTCAGCCAATGAAAGAACTTTCAATACACTTCCGTCTCCGGTTACGCTAAGCCAATCAAAAGTTGAAACTCACGTGTCCTAACTCTCGTTATTGGAACTCTAGAATACGGTTACGGGAGCAGGGCATGAGATAATAAAGGACAGAGACTGCTTCTGTCCTTTTCTGTCTCATGCTCTTGTCCCGTAACCGTATTTCGATCTGCTTAAGCCCTTAGGTTGAAATCTCATGGACGCGCAAAGCGTCGCGTTTTTACGCGTTGCCCTGGGAGAGAATGAGAGAAAAGTGTACATGTGTCTGTAATGGCGTGAAAATTGGGAATTATATTTTAATTCATGCCATTACTATATATTTTAATTCTAGACGGCTGTGACGTCGCGTCAATGCGACCAAGCTGTGCCGCTCCCTACCTACCGCTTGTACCGCTCCCCACCCGTGTGCTTACCGGCACAGGTGATGGGGCTGCGATTATATTAGTCGGCCCGCGCTGCCGATTAATTAGTCTTCTGGCTATCGGGACTCGAGGTGCTCTTCGGTCCCATGCTAGGAAGCTCAGGTAAACGGAGATATGCGTGTGGGTGCCCCCGCCGCATTCCCCCACTACCTTGAGTGACTAGTAAAGTCAGATAGACTGCTGAGAGCGTGTGGGGGTTGAGTAGAGGTGCTCCTCTCTCAAAACTCATACGTAAAATCCGGAACCCTTGAGGTGAAGGATTTCCTAGGCGTTCACCAAACTGATAGAGGTGCTCCTCTTCGGATTGGCGAACGGAAATGGAGACTTGCAACGTCTATGGGTGCTCCCGTGACGTTGTAATTCGTGTTCTTCTAGGTTCTCAGTTTCTTGGCTAGAGAGAGAAAAATATAGGTGCCCCTGTTTGCTTTCTCTCTACCCAAAGAATAGACTCAACTCTTCCCTTGGAGGGATTTGTTGAAAATAGGCGGTAGTGGGTGGTGGTGGTTTAAATTGTAATATATAATTATTTAGAAATATTGCATTTTAAAATTTGTGAAATTTAATTTAGTCGAAAGTATAGAATGTACTAACCAGAAAACTGAGAATAGGGAAATTTAATATATCGGGAAAATTTTGTAATTATTTTTAGTTAAGACTAGGCGAAATAATTTTGTTACAGATCCAAGCTTAAAAAATCGATAACAAAGAAGATGGCTAGAAGCGTCCGTCAACTTGGTACAAAATGTTTAAATTTACCAGGAAAAATTTATTGTCGAATAATATTGTCGGATTTTTATTATAATTTGTTGATTTATTGAAAATTCATTTATATTTTTATATTTTTCTATTTGTATAATTTACCTTTTATTTTTGTTAAATATATTTTCTATTTGAAATTCTTAAAATAAGAATATTTAGTTTTCTCTGACTAATCCCATCCTTATTCTTAAGAAAATTAAGTAAACGTTAAATGTCAGCCAGCAGGCTAAGATTCATTTGCAATTTGCTTCCTTTCTTTTAATTTTTAGCTAGAAATTAAGTCAATAGTCTTCGTTGGGTTGAAAATTTCATTTAATTTTGAGGTTAAGGACGCTGGACAATCTGACGAGCGTAATCCGGAGCAACTTTTTAAATTAAGAAAAAGTCCTATCATTACATGTCTTTTTCTTTCTCATTACAACGCGAAACAATAGACAAACAATATACCGGAAGTTCAGCATTTATGTGTCCCGGTGTACAAAGGACTAGGGTATCAGTGGATTAGAATAGACCAATCAGAAAATACTTTCCAATGTGACCAATTCTCTGATTAGTCTATTCTAATTCACTGATACCCTAGTCCTTCGTAAAATGAAAAAGCCTAAAGCACAACGAATCGTAATCGCTAATCCTTAGGGCGCAATTACATGTCTGCGTCGATCGCTGCGTTCTTGCGTTGTATGTTGAGAGAGAGAAAGACAGACATATAGTCACATCTTTGTCACTCTCACCATTAAACGCAAAAACGCAACGTTCGACGCAGGCATGTAATTGCGCCCTTAGGGCGCAATTACATGTCTGCGTCGAACGCTGCGTTTTTGCGTTGAATAGTAAGAGAGAGAAAGACAGAAATATAGTCACATCTTTCTCCCTCTCACCATTCAACGCAAAAACGCAACGTTCGACGCAGACATGTAATTGCGCCCTTAGGGTACCGTCTCATGCTAGGGATTAATGGATTAGGGGTTAGAATAGACCAATCAGAAAATGTATTCCAATGTGACCAATTATCTGATTGGTCTATTCTAATCCCTAATCCATTAATTCCTAACATGAGACGGCACCCTTAATCGTAATAATGAGAGATGCATAGGGGCTTCCGTAGTTCCGGACCCTGGATTTATAATTTATACAGGGAGGGGAAAATGTAGAAAACTCGAGTACTCGATGTTTTCTACATTTTGTAAAATACGTATTATACGTAGAAAACCCCTCACTCCCTTTTATTTTCGAAATGTTCATGTATAATACGCACCCATCCCTGAATTTATATACAATCCTATACATGTGGTATGTATATATACATATGCATTGAATAATTCACATTGATTTAAATTTATACTGATACCTTTGCAAATTTGAATATAACAATGAATTTTTTTGAATTTACTTAAATAAACATAAAATAAGCGCTGACATAATTTTTAAACAGTGATATATTGGAATGACAAGGATCATGATTTCGGTAAAAACAATGATATCGCGAAAATCATAGTAAATATCTGATTGACGTAATATGTATAGTCAAGAAACTGTTATTTACTTTTTTAGTATTTAGTCATCAAATTTTATTTAGCTCAGGAGCTTATAAGTTTTTTGTTTTATATTTTTTATTGACAACATTTCAAGATATTCTAATGATAAAAAATAGAAAGTGAAAAATCTGTCTGCAGTTTTGTGAGCGGGAAATTTGGAAAGTAATCATCTGTCATTGAAAAACTGGGACAAAAGAGAAAGTTTTTTAAATATCCAGAATTCTTCATGGTGTTAATGTTCTTTCAAGCAGTCGAAAGAAAAAAGTAGTTTTTCTATCAAAGTATTTCAAGTGTCTTTAAAAATGTTTGCAAATGCGTCGTTTGTTATTGTTTTAAGAAAGACTCGCACGGTTTCATCTTTGTTTAATAAATATCAGTTATGTACCAATCATCTAAACCAACTGCCAAAAGAGAAAAAACTTCAATTTGAATTATTAAAAGCTTTTAGTACAAAGGCAGCAACTAGTCAAAAACCAGATTGGAACAGAGCTGTTTCCGAAGCAGAAAAAATTGTTGGTTATCCTACATCTTTTATGAGTTTACGTTGGCTTCTTAGCGATGAAATTGCCAATGTTGCTCTTCATTTAAGAAAATTAGTTGGTTCTAATCATCCACTTCTCAAGACTGCCAAGTAAGTTATACATCTATAAATTCATTTTCTTTTTTGATATAATTCAATGCTTAGTAAATGGATTTTTAGAAACTACTATTTCCGGGTAAGAGTACAGAAAATAGAATAAGATAGCAATATTACAGTTTCCATGTTATCACAAAACTATCATTTTTTGAAGAATCACGAAGACAAAAGATTCGATGACAAACCCGGTTTCTCAAAATAAGTAAATAAGTAAAAAATATTTACAGATCCACGTAAAAACGCAACAATAAACCAGAAAATTGTCCAAATTTAGGTCAAAATTCATACTAAAAACTTACAAAAAAATTCTATCAAAAGTAAAGTGAAAAAACGTGTAACAATTTTATGAAGTTTTTTTTTTGAAAATACGTAAAAATAAGAATAATTTAATTTGTTGGAAAAAGAAGATACTTTGTATAAACACAATTTTAAAATGTTATAAATTAATACTTTGCTGAAAGTTTTTATGACAACTTACTTTGCAAAAAATGTAAGGAAATTTTTCTTGTAAATTGTAAGAATTAAAATTTTTTTTTTCAAGTCAAATTTTTAAAAATAAATTTGCAACTTCTATTCATGAACAAACCATTCCAATGATAAAAAATTATACTTATTTTTATGCTTTTTTTAAATTGAAAATTTATTAAATTATGCATCCATCTATGAGAATCAAATTTAAAAAATTGTTTAAAATTTTCTCTCATTTGATAATAAATAGAGAAAAAAAAATTTCTCGTAAATTCAAGTCTAATTTTTATAAATTATAAATTCTTGAAAAGTTGCAAAATTAAATATAAGTTTTAACTCTGAAGCTCAATCAGATAAAAAGATTTAAAATAAACAATATTAATTTGTTTAAACAAATTAAAAAATACATGCAACAATTGTAAGTAACTAATTTTTATGTAATTAAAGGAAATTTTGGTGAAAAATATTATAAAAAGTCGTAATGAATATTTTTTAACAATCTTACACGTTTTTTTCGTTTATGAAGTCTTTTGATAATAAATAGAGAAAAAAAAATTTCTCGTAAATTCAAGTCTAATTTTTATAAATTTTTAAATATCGACGAATATTATTTTAATTAATAAAGAAATTTCTCATAAACAATGTCTGGAAGTATAAATTAACACAAATGTTTATTTTATTATGAATAAATAATAAACTCGTCGTTCCCACTTTGCGTACAAATACAATTTTTTATGGGTAAATCACAATTTTTTTGTATTAAATAAGTTTTGCCCACCCTACAAAGAGCATTACAAAAAGTTATTTTCGTAATTTCTAGTAAACATGAACAATACCTGAAAAAGAAATGGGAAGAAAATGTTGTTCATTGTTTAATTGCTTTAAATAAAAATAAAAAAATTCAATTTTTTGATTTATTAATTTCAAATTGATACAATATTTTTTAGGAAATTATCACATTTTAATTTTTTGAATGACATTTAAAAGCTTATTTTATCACCTTTCAAACATTTTTTTGAAAATTATTCTCGATAATTTTTTATCAAGACGTGATCATTTGTTTAAAAAACTGCCCTTCTTCAATTGTTGCTAACTTATGATTAATTGACTTTTGGAAAAAATTGTTCAGAGAAAAAATGTTTTTTCTTATGTGTAGAATTAAGAAAAAAAGAAATCAAAAATTAGAAAACAAGAATTTTTTTTGCTACATTTTGAGTAATACAAGTTACACTAAAAACATAAAGTACCTATAAGATAACGGTCAAAATGTAGCATAAAAATTTTTTTTTCATAATTCTACACATAAGAAAAAACATTTTTTCTCTGAACAATTTTTTACAAAACTCAATTGTTCTTGAGTTATTAACAATTGAAAAAATTCAGTTTTTTTAAACAAATGATCACATCTTCTTTAAAAATAACCGTTGAACAGTTTTCAAAAAAACGTTTTAAAGGTGATAAAATAAACTTTCAAATGAGTCAAAATTTCTGAAGTGGGCCACTTTTTTAGGGTTCCCCCCTCTTAACGGACAAACTATTTGTGATAGAGTGTTGAAATTTGGTACACATATGTATTTTCACGCGTAAATTATAGGAAAAATATAGCGTCAAGGAAAAAATTCTCTTTTTTAAAAAACGTGTGTCCCCCACCCCCTCCTCTATCTTCCAAACTATTTGACGGAGATGTTTGAAAGTTGGTATACCTGGGTATTTTTTCGTGTAGATTACGGAAAAAATATAGCGAACGTTGCTGGACTCAGTTTTTAAAAGTTATTAATGAAAAATTCAAGAAATTAAAACATGTTGCTTTCTTCAAAAATTGTATCAATTTGAAATTTACCTAAAGAATAGAAATTTTTATTTTTATATATAGCAATTAAACAATGAACAACAATTGTTTTACATTTCTTTTTTAAGTATTGTTTAAGTCAAAGATATAGGCTTAAAATTAATATTTGTTAAAGGTTTTATCTTTATCAGAAATTAAGATACAACATTTTTTGTAATGCCCTTGTATACTATAGGGTATGCAGAACTTATTGTGTGTTACTGTACATGATTTCTCAAATCTTGATGATCAAGATTTTATTTTATTATTTTTTTTTTTTTTAATTTTGAGGTAAATTGAAATTAATTCAGTTATATTTTTGTATTATAAAAGTCCTCCCAGAATTTTTTACTTCAAAGTTATTTGCCAACTACGTCAAGTAAGCCCTTCACATTTATTTTTTCATAGTTTTCAATTTTAAAAAATTATAAAAGTTGTTGAAAAGGTCAGATGCACTGCTATTGGCTGAAAAACAAGGACGGACTAACGCCAAAGTCTTATTATAAGGGTTTCGGCCCTGGGACACGAAACTCTAATTATATTGAACAAAATTTCTGTGGCAGAAATCTAATAATAATATCTAATATCTAATAATATTTTGGCAAAATAGCGACGTTTCGTTGACAACGGTTTGTCTACCACAGATCGGACATTGCAACTAAATTAAATTTAAGAAATAAGATTTTGAAAAAGGGTTACGGAGTCACAATTGTATTTCTCTAAATAAAGGAAAGAAAGCCTTGTTCAGACAGAAGCCTTCTTCCTTCTTATTCATAATAAATCTACTGTTTGATTTGATACAGATCATTTTAGAAATTGATCGTTTTTTAAGATTTGATTAAAAAATCTAATATTTATAAATTGTCCCAGTCAAAGTTATATCTAGTTAAACTTCAAGGTACTGGGATTTTTCTAATTATACAGGAAAAAGTTTTGAATTAAACTGAATGACTTTAGCTTACTCTAAACTTAAGTATACTTATTTCAACTAAAAAATTGTATTTTATATACCTAATGGTATTAGGGTGATTGTCAAATTGCGGGAAAACTTGAAGTCCCAGTTAAATAAAATAGTTATAAATTATCTTTTTACTTTTACCTTCTTTGCTAAAACTTTTGTTTTTTTATGTTTATAATGGGGCTAATTTAGTTTTAATTTTATAATATACCTATTTTTTTATTTTAATTCGAAAACACTTCAAACGTCATTACCGTACATGTCCCAGCATACACTTTTAGTACTTTAAAATTTATTATCTTCTCATTTTTTAAAGAATATGGCTAAAACAATTATTGGATCATATTAGAGATATATTAAGGTATTAAATAAATTATTTGCAATTGTTGCAAAGGAAGCAATTTTAATAAAAAAAAATTGTTTAAATGTGTCCCACAATTTCTTCATGTTATGAACGTCATTACCGTACGCTACTTTTTCTTTAAAATATAAATAGTCAAAAGAAAATAACAATTACCCACACATCAAGCATACAAAATGACTCAAAAATACCGTAAAGTTATTATTAAAAAGCTTATTACTTTTTTGTAATTTAATAATAAAGTTGGAAATTCAATTTTGACAACATAAAAAGTCATTACCGTACGTACTTAAAAAACCATTTCTAATTATTTTTAGTACAGAACCAGTATCAGTAAAAGTTAACCGTTATATTAACTTTCATTTATAGTAACTTCAATATTGTAAAGTTAATTGTTCTTGCATAAATATTAGAAAAGTTTTGTCTCAGTGGTTTTGTTGAAATCATTACCGTACGTTAGTACGGAATAACAGTTTTGCGCATGCGAGTGGCTATTCGTCTGGAACGTCGGGAATTTAAAAGTTAACATAACTTCTAAAAATGTTTATTTTGATAGCTGTATAATCTTTATTCGTTTAAAAATTATTATATTTAATAAAGATAATAGTAATAGAAACTTCAGAGATGACTTAATTGTAACAACTTTTTACATTTTCTAATTTTCTGGTAACTTGTTTAATATTATTTAAAATTTTTCCCGCTTTTCCAATCTTCATTTAAGCTCAAATCTTACTCCTTATTTCAATAATAAATATTGCATTTATTTCTTGCTTTTAAAACTGCCCCTTCCAAAATTATTTATTTTAGGAGTGATAGAATAGATTTTTATTAATATTTATCGCATTATTTATCATAATCAAATTTCCACTTTTCAGCTAAGAATTTTCCTTTATTTTGACAATCACCCATTAATGTTGAAGTTAATAAATAATATAGATATGTTGAATTGAATCCCAATTTCCTCACAAAAAAATGTTTTTTTTTATCCCACAAATAAAGAAATAGGGTCCTAACTTTCAGAAATCTCCCCATTATCTTCGTTTTAGCACAAATTCAAAATTTTAATTTTCAAACTGAAAAATGTCAAAGACAGCTAACTTGAATCTTTTTGCATTCCACAGGAAAAATGTTTTTTTTCCCCATCACATACAAAAAATATGGTCCCAACTTTTGAATTTAAATATTTTGATTAAAAGGAAACTTTTTTTTTGTGGAGTGCAAAAAGATTCGAATTGGCTGACTTTGTACTTTTTCAATTTTAAAATCAAAATTTTGAATTTCTTCTGAGGCAAAGATAGAGAGGGAATCTAAAAGTTGAGACCCTATATTATTTTTATTTATTGGGTCAAAAGAAGCATTTTTCCTGTGGAGTGCAGGAACATTCAACTTTGCTGTCTCAGAGCTTTTTCACGTTAAAAATGAAAAATTCAAATATTTGGTGATATGAGGTGGTCTTGGAGGAGAAAGGGCGGTTTCCAAAATTTTAAACTCTCTTTTTTTATTTGTTGGGTCAAAGGAAACATTTTTTCTGAGGAGTACAAAATGATTAGAGTTTGCATCTTTGACTTTTTTAGTAGGAGAGGTCGTGGGGGATTCGAAACTTGTCACCAACCTCTTAATTTTATTTAGTGGGTAAAAAGAAATACTTTTTCTATAGAGTGCGGATAGTTTTGAGTTTGCTGAATGTGAATTTTTACAAATTTTATGTAAATTTTTTTGGGGATTGTTTCATCCCCTAAAAAAACGAAATTAAAATTATTTTCTGCTTGAAACACACTTTCTTTCCTTCATTATGTAAGAAGTGATAGACTTTAATTAGATATTAATTTAAACCATTCTTTTTAAGTATGTGTGTATTTTTTTCTTTTTGTAACAAAATAATTAGGTAATATTTTCAAAATTTGAATTTTTACGGACCATCGTAAGACCATGTCAAAGTATTAAGATGTTTTAATTGAAGCCGAAATGCAAAATTTCAATAACCAAGCAGGTAAAAAACTTCATTGGAAAGCATTTGGGTCACCCATAAATTACGAGACATATTAGGGGGGAAGGGAGTTTAGAGAAATGTGTTATTCTGTTTTAATTATATTTGTTTTTCAATTTTGACCTATGCAAATTAACTTGCATAAAGTTTTTGTTGGAGTTGTTTTGAGGAATTTTGTTACTTGAGAAAAAAAATGTTTTCGCTAAAGAAATGGATTTTATTTGTGAAACAATTTAAGAGGATCGTTCAGTGATCTAGTTCAATTATTCATACATAACATAGTAGAGTATTTGAAAAAAAATTGTCATGAATCAAAACAAAAATTCCATAAAGTTTCTATTGTTCAGTGAATTAACAATTCATTCGACAAGCATCAAATAGATATTATTTGATTTAAATAAATTAATATTTCCTTAGTCAAATTAGATGACTTTAATAATTTTTTTTTTTTTTTTTTTTGAAACATAATTCCTACGTAACCATGAAGTAGAATACAAGATTTAATACTTCCAATTTAAAATTATTTTGGCGGATCAGGTATATGAGTTGTCAAGAATTTTTTCTGTTGAGTAGAATATATTTAGGAAATTTTGAATAGTAATGAGTTTATAATTTCATATGTTAGAAGCTGATAAATACAATTTATTTGCTGTATCACTATCCCATTTAAACCGGTTTTCAATTTTTTTCAGTAGAGTATAAAATATTTTGTCAAAGTGACATCAAAATAATTTGATTAGATTTATTCTGCTGGATCATAACACAGTGAGTAGAAATCTTAATTTTAAAATCCAGACTAAAATGTACAAGAATTTTTTTCAGTTTTAATCGCCCCAAAATTTTTTTACAAAAAGTAAAAAAGACAAATTTATCGTCTATAATAAATAATTGTTTTTCAGTAAATAGTAAACGTTCAAAAATTGATAAAGTTTTCGGAATAAACAGGTAACTAATTTGTTGAAAAACTTAAAGTCACTACAATTTCACAATTAGTAAACTAATTCTTATTCTGAAAGACGAAAACTCAAAATCAACATTCTTTGTGATATGAGAGCTCTGAATGGTTTATGAAATAAATTTCATAAACGTTTTGCTTCTACGTCAGCCAAAAAAAATATTGCATCCTCATGAAGGAAGCCATAAGTTAATTTTTACACTGAGAAATGTTGTGCAGTAAATTTTACATTCAAATAATTTAAAGCTGGTAAATCTTACACACAAAAAGGAACATTTTTTCTCTGAATAATTTTTTCCAAAAGTCAATCGTTCTTAAATTATCAACAATTGTAGAAAATCGTTTTGAAACATGAAAATTTCCAAACCTCTTGAAAAAAATGGTTTCATTTTAGAATTTCTTTTTAGAATTGACATAAGGTAACGGTACCTATACTCGATCAGAACCTATAGTTGGTCAGTGATGGTTTAATTGGATAAAATTAATTAATAGTTTTATTACATTTGTATAAATAAAACTTATAATATTCAAAATAGCATTTGGCATCAACATTATTAAACTATTAATTGATTTTATCCAATTAAATATCGCTGATCGACTATAGGTTCCGATCGAGTATAGTATAAGTACCGTTACCTTAATATTTTTTTAGAAGCGTATAAATAAATATTATTATATAATTTTTTCTAATTATAGTGAATTCCTAATGATAAGTATATCTGATATTAAACAAAATACTTTGTTTAATTAATATATAAAATGACAAATTTTTTTTTTTTTGAATGGGTTCAGGTCATTTTTGCAATGTTACATTTTGTATGAGGGCGAAAGGGGATGAAATAGTTGTTGAGAATAGTGTGCCAGAAGTTGGCTTTTTTTCCATTATTTTATGGAAGCTTAGGTGTCATTTCCTTAAGCCAATAAAGTATAAATATATAATATTATTTTTTTCTTTTAACAAAAGGAAAAATTGTCGAATTTGTAAATGTGTTTTACACCGTAAAAACAGGTGTCTTACAAGTGTCTTATTTTAAGACATAAGACGTTCAGAAAGCGTCTTACAGGTATTTTTAAGACACTTTCTCAATGGTTTAAAATTAAGACACCCTAAAATGTCTTAAAAGTGAGGACAAAATAAGACACTTGTTTTTAGAGTGTAGGTTATTTATATAAAATTTCTTAATCGACAACTTTATTATCATTATTTATATTTTTCAATTACAGAAGCTTAATTTATAATGGTCGTAACATGCAAGCATGGGGCTTAATTGTACTTTTAATATCAAAAGCAGCTGGCCACTTAAATGTAGATGACATGGAAGAAGATAAAGCAGCAGGTGTTTTACATAGGTAAAGTTTATTTCATGTTCCTGGTTACTATTATTATATTTTAAAGAGTATTCAAAAAAGAAAATATAATTAAAAACAACTAATGATAATTAAAAACAAAATTTAATTCAATTTATTTTCTTGAGCAATTAAAAAATTTAAAATCTTAAATGATATTGCCAAATGATAACAGCCAAAGTTTCCAAAAATTAAAAATTCTCAAACGAATGGCACTTATTCGTATTCAATTTTCCAAAATCCTTATTTTTTCACAAGTTATTAATTATTTATTTACAACACTAAAAATTCAACTCTTTGTTTAAACGAATTACATTTTATAAAAAATTATTTCTTGATCACTTGTTGTAAGTGCTACTATTTCTTATGAAATCATGATTCTCATGATCCTTCTAAAATTTATTAAAATTACTATTATTACTTACAAAAAAAATGTTTATTTTCTAATACTCTGCAAAAGAGTTTGGTCATTTATATCTTTCAAAACATATACATATGGGCTGAAAAAATACTGAAACTCGTCAAAAATAAGAAATATCTGTTCAGAAATTTTGACCCTATTTCCTTCAAAGGTCAGAAAGTTCATTTTAATTCTTAACCTCTTCAATTTTCTTTATAATTCTTAATGGAATTCAATTTTTTTCTTAACAAGTGTTGATCATGTTTACAACAATTTTGTGTTTGATGATGAGGACATAGAAAAAAAAATATGTCGAGTATATTCAGAGTTTGTTCGTTTACAGTTTTCTTTACTATAAGATAAAAATATGTCAAGACAATGCAATTATTTTTAATAAATTTAACTACGAACACAATAAATTTCTGCAGAAAGTAGAAAATTAAAATTTTTTAAATAAATTAATTGTCCTTAAATGACATTGTTCGAGGCGTTAATATTGGTTCAATGGAATTTCATAACAATCATAATTATTATTAAATTACAGTCAGCGCGCATTAGCTGAAGTAACAGAGATGATACGCACCAGTCATTTAGTCCACAAAGGTCTAGTAAATATTCAACCTGGAGTTTATCCTGAAACTGCTGAAATGAATGATATGACGTTTGGGAACAAAATTGCTTTGTTGAGTGGAGATTATTTATTAGGTAATAGTTGTGCAGAGCTTGCAGCATTAAGAAATCAGGACGTAAGTGCAAACTACTTATAATCTATTTATTCGATTTAATCTTGCTTTATGTTAAGTTTCTTTTTACTTTAACATACTTTTCAATTTAATCTGGAAAAGTCGGAATGTTTTGGAGGAGTGTTCACCTTTTTGTACGCGACTTTTTGATGTTTTACACGAAAATATTGCTATCTCTTTCTCTCTCTTATAAACTGGCATTCTAGGGGGGGGGGAGGGGGGCGCAGCGGCCCCCTCTGCCCAACGTGGGTACGTCCATGCCTGACACTGTGTGTTATTTTTTGTTATTTTCTCCCTTTTTAAGTTTTTACATTTCTAAACTCCACATATCCCCCTTGTCTCATGTTCTACCATCATCCCACTCCCTAAAATGTCCCACATTTCCCTTTCTCCCACTCCAAATTCCCCATAACTTAATACCGCCCCCCTTGCGTCCTTAGAATATCTTTCAATAGAAATACATACTTGCATTTGCCTGGCCCTGTCTGATCAGAGTAGAGAAGAACTGTGTATAACGTCTATCTAACACAGCCGATTAATAATTGACAGTCGAGTCGGGATGTATACCTTTGAATTCTATGATACACAACTAGTCATCAATGTCTAATATCCCGCTTGATATGTCTCAATCGCAAAGAAAAACACCAGGCTAGTGGATCGCAGAAGCGATCATCAATCCCAGTACTAACCGTACTTGGAATTGCTTAACCTTCGTGACCGCTGAGCCAGGTGCTTCACCACCTGAGCCATATTAGCGGTCTCCCTGATATTATGAAACAAATTTAAAACATTATTTGACTTTAATTTAATTTAATTGTTTTATTTTAGCGAAGAAGTAGTTTCTTGACGCGAATTATGTGAATTAATAAATTAATATGCAAGTTCTTAATAGCAAATAAATCTGAAATCAGTCACCGATTATAAAAGTTTTTAGACTTAAGAATCAGCAAATTAAATGTTTTCATAATCTGGTGTAAATGCCATATTAATGATGTATTACTTGAAAGAAAAATTTATATTATTTTATTTTAGTTGGTAGAACTAATGTCAAGTTCTCTACGTGACTTAGCTGAAGCGGAGTTTATTGGTCGCAGAGACAGTCAAAACAATCCCTTACCTTCCGTACCATCTGAAAAAGATTCAAATTACGCTGTTAATGAATGGACGTTGAGGAATGTTTTAAGTGCTGGCGCCCTTTTAGGAAAATCGTGCCAAGGTACCTTAAAACTAGCAGGACATGACGAGGAAATGCAGCAGCAGGGATATAAATTTGGCAAGCATTTGGCTCTTGCTTGGCAAGTAAGTAATTAGTTTAAATATTAATTTGGAGAGAATTAGTAAATAAATTTAGATAGAGTTATTTATACTTTTTTTATGTAATAAAAACATGTGACGCTCAAAGGTGTAAGGGACCTTAGCTACAAAACATTGGATTTTGAATTTTTATTATGAATCGATAGAATTTGAGTTGCTCTTTCACATACAAAAATCAAAACTTGTTTATGTCTATTACTTTTTGTATTTTTTTGTATTAATAGCGATTAAACATAGGCATAACATAACAATAATAAAGGCAGGCTTATTTTCAAACGCTCGTCCTGAAAAATTCAAAATATTCGATTTTGAATCTTTATTATGAATCGATAGAATTTGAATTGCTCTCTCATACACAGAAATAAAATTTTTTTTATGTCTATTAGTTTTTGTGTAATTGGCGATGAAACATAGGCACAACCTAACAATAACATAGGCAGGTTCAACTATATTTACAATATAGGCATTCGCTTTCTCGATTTTGAGTTTCGAATTTCTACATTATATTATAGTTTGCACAATCTTTTCACATTGTTTTAAATATTAAACTATATTAAAATTTGTTATTTTATTTATTCTAGTAATTTAGTTAAAAAGACAATACTACGATTGTTCTAGGCTTGTCTGGATTTGGGTCCGTTCATCAGTAAAGATCCAAGTCTTCCTTTTAGTTTGTGCTCTGCTCCAGTAATGTTCCACATTGAACACGATCCATCAATTTTGGTTGAAATTAATAAAGGTCTTGATTCTGTACAGAATGTTGACTATGCTAAGGTAAGTTAATTCATTAGAAACATTATATAATATTCTACCTTAAAGATTGAAGGTAGCGTGCAAGGAATTTATTTAAGGCTTAATTTAAAAAATAAACATATTTTTTAATCTTAATAAGCTCAAGACACTCCAAATGAATGTGAAACAATCGGTTCATTTAAGTGGAATAATAATGATTGTTTATTATTAATTCTCAAGTTGCCTAATTTCTTTTAACTATATGAGCTAGAGATTTGAAATTGACCACTAGAAAACTTTTTTGAAAAAATAATTAAACGATCAAACGAACTTACCTGTTGTGAAGTTCGATCGAAATTATATATAGAGTTTCGTTTGAGAGATATAACTATGTAGTACCGCTAATCTGCGCACGATGTCGCCACGATCTTCAGCTAAAAAATAAGGAATGGTTCGGTTCCATACCTCTGTGTTCCTTGCCTCTCTAGCCGCCATATAGTTTAAAGTTCATAATCACGTAGTCATAAATTTGGGTGGGTAAACATTATTTGCAGTAACTTCAAAAAATAATTCTTGGGAGGGAATCTTATCTCTCAAACGAAACTCTATATATAATTTCGATCGAACTTCACAACAGGTAAGTTCGTTTGATCGTTTAATTATATTCCGAGTTTCGTTTTCGAGATATAACTATGTAGATGTTAAGAGACACATGTTGGTTGATAATTATATGTCTATTTATTTTGTCAAACTTTACCACAAACGAATAAATTACAAACTATTAAATATTACATACTTTTAATGAAAATAAAAAATCATACGATAAGAGACTAAATTTTTAGTAATACAAAATAAGAACTTTTAAATATTAAACAAGCTTTTTATGACAATAATACCGCTTCTGCAAAATTGTTTTCGTTTTTAACAATTGGTCGATTATAGAATTTTGCAAATGTTAACGATTCTTTTGACCAGCCTGCTGTACTTTTGATAATACCCAAATCAACACCTTTTTTCAATGCCGTCGACGTCGACGCGTGTCTGGTGCTATAGGCTGTAAATTTACTGCTAATACCGCTACTCGCTAAAAACTTCCTAATCCATCTTGAAATGGTTTGTGCGTTCGCTGGTTTATAAGGCTTCCTAGTAGTTATCAGAAGGTTGTTAAAATCACCTCTTAGATCCTTCGTTCTCTTTAGGTATTCCTGCAGTGTACTTACTACACATAATTTGGGCTTATCTGAAAACCTCGGTAGAATCAAAAGGGGTTGAAATACCCCCGGACGCGACGTTTTTATTAAACTGTCAATTTTGATCGAGTATCCTCTTTTATTTTCAATTATATTTTCTATTTTGATTGCGGCCAAGGTCTGCATCCTTTGTGCCGTAGCCAAAACTAGAAGTATGGTTAAACGAGATGTAAGTTGCGGCAAAGATAACGTATTCAATGAAAACAACTCAGCAATTGCCTGAAGAACTGGAGAAACATCCCAAGTTTCTTCGTATCTGGCTTTTGTTGGTCTCATTTTAAAAACTCTACGAAAGAAGCGCGAGACCATTTTTCCTTGTGAAATATTCTCACCAATCAACAAACCTAGAACAGCTCGGCAGTTATTCAGGCTACCATATGATGCTCCTTCCTGAAATCGCTCTGTTAGCCATTCTAATGCTTGGTTTTCGCTTGCTTCATAAGCGTTAATCCCATTTTTATCACAGAATAATAACCATTGCTTGATACCGACTGAATATTGTTTGATGGTAGATTCTGCCAGCGATGCCATCAAAATATCTATTGTTTTTGTCGGAATGTTTTTCCTTCGAAAGGTTTCCCTGATACTTTCGTTGCCATCAGCACTAGGGACCTGGACAACGGATGTTAAAAGGACCTGCATGGAGACAAAAGCAAATCATCTGAAGGTTGAAACAACATAAGAGGTTCCATAAACAGAGGTACCAACAGTGGATACCACGGTTGTGAAAACCATTTTGGAAATACTAAGATTCCTTGCGCCTGGTCCGCTATAATTTTTCTTACGACTTTAAGCAACATCGAGAAAGGGGGGAACGCATAAAAATCAAATTCTTTCCAATTTAAAGTAAAATCATCTACTGTCATTGCTTCTGGGTCTCGATGCCATGAGCAGTAGTTTATACATTTAGCATTACATTTCGAAGCGAAATGGTCTAAATTTGGTTTTCCGAAAGCTTGAATTACTTGAGAATAAGCTGCCTCTGACAGTTCCCATTCGGTATCGAAATTTTTAATACGCGAGCCACTATCAGCTTCAACGTTATCTTTCGACCCGATATAAGATGCAAAAAGCCATAATTTGCGCTCTTCGCACCATGACCAAATTTTGTGTGTTATTTCGTTAAGTTTTTTGTATTTAACTCCGCCCATTCGATTAATGTACGAGACAGCTGTCGTATTATCTATTCTTAGTAGAATCTCACAATTTAGTAAATTTGTCGCAAAACATTTAAGGCTCAAAAAGGCCGCTAACAGTTCTAGATAATTAATATGTTCTTTTCTTTCAGTATTCGTCCAAAAACCCGACGTAAGTTCATTTTTGCAAAATGCTCCCCAACCTGATCCCGATGCATCCGAAAAAATTTCCAATATGTAATTTCCGGACCTAATTAGATTCAAGGCTTTAGGAATGGTATTTAACCACCAATCAAAATCCACATTCAACTCGTTACTCAATTTAAACTTTGCATCATAATCTCCCTGATTTTTCAACAGCCCTGTGACGTTCAAAAGACTTTGTATGCAGCCAACCGTATTCTACTCCTGGGCACGCGGCCGTTAAGGTTCCAACTAATCGGGAAAATTCTCTAATGCGACAATTAGAATTATTCCTAACTTCTCCAATTTTTTCGCGTAGTCTTTCTTTTTTCTTCTCTGGGAGTTTAATTGTCATTTTTGACGCATCTAAAATAAAACCTAAAAATTGACATTGTTTATTCGGAATGAGATTACTTTTCTCATAATTAATAACAAATCCTAGCTCTTCGAGAATCTCTTTAGTCTTTTGAATGTTTACTCGACAAGTCTCATAGTCTACGTCTACACACAGCCAGTCGTCTAAATAGACTACGAACTTGAAACCTAGAACCCTTAAATAGCTTGTAACCGGTTTAAGTAGCTTTGTAAAAACCAGGGATGCGAACGTAAATAGTCTACTTCACTATAGTCGACACTTTTATAGTGAAACAGACTATTTACGTTCGCGTCCCTGGTAAAAACCCATGGTGCTGTACATAGGCCGAAAGGAAGACAGGTAAATTCAACCGAACCGAACCGAAATTAGGTGATAAGTGTCCCGGAGATCAATGCTAGCCATATATGAGTCTTTTGCGAGTAATTTTACTGCCGTTCGAATATCCTCCATTTTAAAGTGATCAGTCGACATAAATTTATTCAGTTTCTTTAAGTTTAAAACAAACCTTTTTAATCCGTTAGATCTATCTACTAAAAAATAGCTTGATAAAAACTGACCCATACATGGAGCACATTTTTTAATTGCACCTAAATCTTCTAATCTACTAATCGCTTCAAAATATTTTACCTCTTCTACACTACTGACAACTGGTTCATGAGGTTTATAATCCTGAATTGGAACCTCGTCAAAGGATATCTCATAACCATTTATAAAATTCAAAACTAATCTGTCGTTTGTAATCTTGGCCCAGGCGCTTTTGAATTTTTTTATTCTTCCTGCGAAACGACTTACCGAAACTATTTCTGTGCTGTGTGCTGACGGTTGTTCTGGCGATCCTGCTGATTGAACTGTTGGTTAAATTGACGGTTGTACTGACGATGGTTCGCATTCTGAGGCCTCTCTTTCTGGTATCTGCCGTAAGATTGTTGTTGTTGTTGCTGGCTTTTTGATTTGTATCCCGCCTGATAAGGAACACGATTCCGCCCAGGCGACGCTTTCCAGTTTCCCGAAGTCGAAGGTTTTGCAGACAAATTTTTTGAGGGCTGCTGGGGTTTTAATGTTAATCCCACTTTTTCCATGGACTTTGCCGACTTTAATCGCAATGAAAGATCCTTACCGAACAAGAAAGTAACGGTTTTTTCTTTCTCTAAGAGCTCTTTGGCCTTTCGATCTAAACTAGGAAACATAAACGCTTTCCTAGTTTTTGATACTCGACAATATGACTCTGATAATAATTTACCTGCATCAAGCAAGCATTTAAGTGCTTCTGGTCTTTGTGTTTCATCACTTTTGTTATTTACAAACAATGATATACCAGAACCCAACGCGGAAATGGCTGATCCCAAGATATTTTGGTCAGCGATAAAAAATTTGTCCCTTTTTTTAACTGAGTCGTTGACAGAAGCTTCGACTTCCGGATTCAGCTCAGGCGCCTCGAAATTATAATTGCCCTTACGCGCATAATTTTTAAGACACTCCAGCTTTTCTTCTTTTTTCAAGCCTTCATGTGTCCAGACTTGCCAGCGATCACCAATCTCTGGGTGTAAAAATAAATCATTATTTTCTGAAGGATTTGCTTTTTCTCCAAGAAGTTCTAATGTTTCCTCGTCCAGAGGAACAGTTTCCGTCTGTTTTTCATCTTTATTTTCCTCATTTTTGTCTGAATTTATAATCGAACTTCCCTCAGACGAATACCGAGACATCCGTGTTGAAGAAATTGAACCTGTAAACAGAGGGCGAAAGAAAAAACAACCTGTAGTCGAGATACACGAGTTGGTTAAGTCACCGACTGAGTCGCGCGCATTAGTCCACACTGTCGTGGGCCGGTCGCCATATTATACTTACGAGATCTTTCTCGTCGATCGACATTATCTTTGTAATGACGCCTGTCGAATTGCTTGTAGGCAGAACTTCCTTCTGAACTAGACCGACTATCTGACGACGAGTATCTACGATGACGGACTTCTCTTTTTAACTTTTTTAGTTTCTTTTCTAGCTTTGCTAGATCTCTTGAACGTTCTCGAGAGGACGATCTGGATTTATACTTCCTTTTTCGAGAGTGTTTACCCATTTTCTAAATCAAATATTTAACTTTTTACTGTGACTATCGGCACTGACGATGTGGCGTATCTTGCACGAAAAAACGTTATGGCGGCTAGAGAGGCAAGGAACACAGAGGTATGGAACCGAACCATTCCTTATTTTTCAGCTGAAGATCGTGGCGACATCGTGCGCAGATTAGCGGCACTACATAGTTATATCTCGAAAACGAAACTCGGAATATAATTGTTATTATACACTAAATAATATTATATGATACATGCATATAACTCAGCAATAAAATGTCAACTGTTTTCAATCATGTTGTCCATATTTTTAAAGCCAAACTGCATATTTGCACCAAATTTTAGCATCCTAAGTTAAAACCTTTTGTTGCCAAAGGAGGGGGGCAGGGTAATTTTTTTCGAATTTTTAAAAAAAAATCGCAAAGTAACTAGTAATGTTTTTATTTTTAATGAATGCCTTGAATTATTATTTGGATAAAAAATTAAAAGTTAAATTAAAAATTAAAATTAATTATTTTCTGTATGTTCTTCATTCTCAGTTTTACAAACATTTTAATCAAGGAATATTTTGTTTTGTTTGATTGAAAATTGTGCCCAATTTTTTTCGTGGTTGAATGCTAAAATGAATGAAAGATATATGATCTGAACTGTATTTGATAATAACGGAAACTGTAGTGAAAATGTTAAATAATGCTTTAATAGAACCTACAAAAATAAATTGATTTCTTTATTTTCTGAAGGTTTATGACATGGTGATTAGCGGTCCTGGAATTGAATTGTCAAAACAATTACAGAAAGAACATTCACAGAGGGCAATGGAAGTCTTAAATGTATTTCAAGAAAGTGACGCCAGAACAGCTTTATCAAATATTATTGCCGCAATGAGAGACTTTTGATGAAAGGTTATTTCCTTAGCACAGTCAAGGTACCTGAAAACTGAACAGTGACGATATATCACCGAATTCAGCAACTAGATATGTACAAATGGGTTTGGTTAGGTAGGGTTTGACAATTTTCTGATCTACCAATGGATAAGTGTCAATAAGAAAATCTTTGTTCGCCGGCCATATTTTTCCCAGAATTATACTATTTATGACATAAATAAAATATGTGAATTTTATTTTTAACTAAATTCAGTTACATCATCAAAATTACAGTTAAAGTTGGAGGCAGAAAAATAGTTCTTCTAATTTTTCTAAAAAATTATTAAGAATACCGTCAAGTGGGGCTATTTTGTGCACGCGAGGTTTTTAGTGAATAAAATATTTATATTTAGTTGTTTAAGTTTGCTATTTGGTATAAATATTTTCTGATATCTAGACTACCGAGAGTACTAAATGAAATTGCTTATTCTTTATCAGAAATCAGAAAAAAATCGTAAAGTCGTGAAAATCAAGCTGAAAATTTTCAAAGTTCTCAAAATTCTGTTAAGATTTTCGGAAGTTTAAAAGTGTTTCTAAAGGTGTCAATAATACTTGTTGACAATTTAGTTCTGATGATTTATACGTGATGCGCTAACTTTTTATTGCATATTTTAAGAAAAAAGTGTAAAAAACTGAAAAACCAGAATTTGGTGGGTTATTTTGTGCATTCTTGAAAATCAATTTTTTTTTAATAATTTGTTTTGCAGTTAATAAGAATTACTTTAGAATTTCCTTTTAAAACATTTTTGTCTTATTTTTGTTATAAAAGACAAGACATAAGCATTAAATTTCAGTTTTACACATGGTGCTTTAAAAACCTAAAAAAAAAGTAACATTAATAATTACATGATTTTTAAGTTCATTTTGAAAATTTTTCTCTTAAAATAACTGAAGAAGTGTAAATTTTTTTAAAGAAATAACTTTTGTTGTAAATCTACATTTTTGGGAAATTTTAGTGTTTTTCTTTCAAATTAGTTGAACAATTCCTAGAAAAAAAAAAAATTTCTGGCTTTGTTTTTCTTTATTGTACTCTAGAATATCTAGAAATAATACTTCATACAGCAAAAACGTTCAGAAAAATTTTTTACACAACTTTATAAATAAGCAAACTTTGATGCACAAAATAGCCCCACCATGGGGTCTATTTTGTGCAGAACTTTGAGTTTCTTTAACTCAGACAAATTTTTTTTTCTTGTCGGCTAACTCATAGGACACTTTTAGAAGGATGTCCACAACATAACTGAATAGACACATTCTTTATTTTTTCAAATTCTGAATTTTAATAAAGCATAGAGTGGATAAAGAGCGGTTTTGTGCACAAAATAGCCCCGCTTGACGGTAGTCAAAAAAATATACCAATAAAAAATATTCAAATTTTCAAAATCTACAACTTTTGAATGGGATTTTCTTTCTTTCTTTCTTTTTGTTTTTTTTTTTGTTTTTTGAAAAACGGATATTATTTAAACTACTCAGAAATTTAAGATTTAAAGACACTAACACAAAATCACAATTTTTTTCGTTTTAAAATCTAAACACAAATATATATATATAAATTTTTTTTCGAAAAGAAAACAATATTGTGAGAGCACAAAAAACGTATTTATTGACACTCATCCTTTAATATCAATTTCTGAAGTATAATCTACCCTAAATCAGCTTGTACCATCTGTATTGTAATTAATTGTTGGCATATGTAAAAATCCACTTAAGATTATACATATTGGCTTAAGAAAATGAATTACACAGGTCTACAAAATCAGACTTTTTTTTTATTAGATATCGGAGTGGTTTCCGATGTATTTTTGTGCGCTGAACACGATGCCGGGTTCCAAAATTGCGCATCACGTCATGATTTTGAGAAAAGTGGGGGTAAAGACCCCCGAAAACGTGTTTTTGGGATTTTTCAACATTTTTTTCCTCTTTAACCTGACGTGCTAGAAACTTCAATAAGGTCTTAAATTAAAGCTTGAAATGTGCACTTTAAGATCCATATTTAAAAGACCAAAAAAAATAGAGGCTTTAAATGAAAGTGGGGGTAAATATCTCAAAAAACGTCTGTTTGGGATATTCCAATATTTTTTTCCCTTAATCTTAGGTGTTAGAGTCCTAAAGTGCACCTTTTAAGCTTTCATTTAAGACCTTATTAAAGTCTTTAGCACGTCAGGTTAAAGAGAAAAAAAAATATTGAAAAACCCCAAAAACGAGTTTTTTGAGGTCTTAACCCCCACTTTTCTCTAAAGCCTTTATTTTTTTTGGTCTTTCAAATATGGATCTTAAAGTGCACATTTCAAGCTTTAATTTAAGACCTTATTGAAGTTTCTAGCACGTCAGGTTAAAGAGGAAAAAATGTTGAAAAACCCCAAAAACACGTTTTTGGGGGTCTTTACCCCCACTTTTCTCAAAATCATGACGTGATGCGCAATTTTGGAACCCGGCATCGTGTTTAGCGCACAAAAATACATCGGAAACCACTCCAATATCTAATAAAAAAAAACCTTGTAGACCTGTGTTATTGAAGGAAATATTTTGAAGCATAATTATAGAAAATTTTTTGGCCAACCTGCGCGGAAAGTATGTCATTTCGAGCATTGAATGCGGGCGCAAAGTAAGTGATTTCCGCCTTCGTTCAGGTGACATTAGGAAAACCTCGGCAACCCTCCCATCCTTTCGGTGGGAGATGTTTTTTTCTCTAGAGATCGTTACCATATTACATCACACACTGAAAAAATTGAGTTGATTAAAAAAATCAATTACTTTACTATAATAGTCAATGTTTATTCGCATCAAATAATAATTATTAATTTAATAAAGTAAATTGTATTTGAATAAATAATTTCCGCATCTAAATAAATTATTATTTAATTGACGCAAATTATTTGATAATAGTCAAGTAATTGGTTATTTGAATCAAATAACATTTTTTTCAGTGCACGAACTTGAACAACTTTTAAACCCCTCCCCTCACTCATCATGTTCTGTTACATATATAAATTGTAATTTTTTTTTACAAAGCACCACACATAGATTAAAAACCTGCTCTCTTCCTTAAATTACCTGTGATGTAACATGTAAGTGATCCTTTTACCATTACCATGACTTAGGAAAGGAATAAACTGCCCTATGATCAGATGTAAAACCCGTCCCTTGTTAAGTTTTTAATAACATTTATTTTTATTTTAACTAAAAAATTGTATTTATGTAAAAATAACATAGTGTTAGTGGTAACTATGGGATGTATTTTCTAAAATGTTAAATGATTTGATATGATTTTTGTTAATTTATTTGTAAACAAGTTACACTTTCTCAGTGAGAAAATTGTTAAGATTAATTAATAACTTTTTGTATTTAAAATGTTTTACAATAACAATTATGTGTAGAAATGTAAAATAAAAAATATATTTTGCAAAGTTTACGTAGCAGGTGTTATGGTTAATTATTAATAACTAAAATAAATAAATAAATAAATAAATATTTCAAATGTTTTACGACCAAAAGAACAACGAAGTCGATATTTGAAGAAAATTAAATTAACCTACTTGACGTTTCGATATTGACTCAGCCTCCTTTTTTCTGTTTGAAAATTATTATTTAACCCTAAATCCGGGAGTCGTCATCATCACCTCGTCATCATTTACAATCTTGTAAATAAAAACAAATAATTCACAATAAATAATATATTATTGTTAAAATAATAATATAATATTGTTAAAATAAAATAAGTTTTAAATTTTGGGTATCACAATATATGGGCGAATCCACAGAACCGGTCGATTTCATGTTACTCACAGATTTTTCTATTTTAGAAGTATCATATTAATCTTTTTCAAATTTCTACCAATTTATAGTATCCTTGATAACCAATTAAACTAAGAAAATTGAATAAATGCAAACCTTTTCGTCTTATATAAAAAATAAAATAGAGTTAAGTTACTTAAAAAACCAAATTTGTCGTGTTATTCTAGGTATCAATTTTAATTCTTATGGGTATAACTTGTTCGGCATAGATTGAAACAATTCCAAATGATGGTGAATTATACTTTACTTAGTGCAGAATCTATTAAAGGCAGAAAAAAATATGTGCCCTTAATTAAAAAGAAATGGTAGTCGCTGAAAGTAGCTTTACTCATTATTTTAAAATAATGAAATACCTATACATTTTTATAAATATTTTTTACGGCGATTATTCGATTTAAATTTTTCAAATTGGTACTTGTTGTTTTTTAGCAGATGAACAAATCTAGGTATAATAGAACAGTGTGCGGTTAGAATTAAAGAAAATATTACAATAATTAACACTCTATGTTTGATCGTGAACGATTCAAAACTTTGCCTTTTTTCAGGAGCACAACTAGAAATTAAAATATAATGAATTGAAATCATGTGTGATTATTTAAAGACATTATTATAATTTTTATATACAAACGCCAAATTCTATTTTCAATTTATAATGTCTAAAAGTTAAAAATAAAACTAAAATTAAAAGAAATTTAACTGAATGAAGGTATTTATAAATATGAAAAATGAAATAACCATTCATTTGTTTTATTTTTAAACTTGGATCAAAATCAATGTCAATAATGTCTGTTTATTAGTTAAGATAATTTAATTTGCAGAATAAAAAAATAAATGCTAAAATGAAATTATAATTTATTAATTATTATGTTAATTGTAAATATTAATTGTATATAAATAATTGTATTTTATCATATTTTATTATTCAAAATGTTTTGGAAATATTACAAATATATATGCAAAAAAACAAAAGAAAGAAATACACATTTTTCATTAAGATTTTCTGAACAAAGATTACATAGGTATTTTCGTTTTTGGCTTTTAACTCGAACGGCATTAAAATAAAATGGATCACGCAAGAAGGTAATTGTTCTTAAATACTTTTCAAATAAAATAAACCATAAATGAAAGGTGTGCTCGTAATTTAAAAATTTTTATTTTTATAAGTGAAAATCGACCGGTTCTGTGGATTTTCCCATATAGAAACACCTTCTTGAATATAGTACATATAAGAAGGGAAATTGTGGGACTCATGAATCTTCCCTTATAAAAATTAAGTACTGGAATGAGTATTGGTTTAAGGATTGTCACCGACAATTGAAGGAAATGAGCTAGAAGTCTCAAATTTTTACACATTGTTCCTCAAATCAATCCAGGAGGCCTTGATTTTTTTCAAAATTTTTCACCACGTAGTTTTTGTTTAAAAAATGAAAATAAAGTGCAATTTAACACAGGTTCTTATGGAAACTCACCTAAATCTTAAAAAAAATGTGATGGAAATAAGCTTAAATTCTGAAATTTAGATATTAGGAAGAAAATGTCGTCAAATTTTAATTAAAAAAGTTTAAAAAAAACTGACCATGGATTTATTGAATAAATAACTACACTAAAAAATGTTAATTGTTTTTGTTAAGGGGAGGTTTTAGTCCAAATCGACAAAAAAAATTATTATTTTTTTATTGCTTTATTTTCATTCTTAGGGTCTTGAAAATGTGTATGCAAAAGGATATTCCTTTATCTAATTTATTTTACGAGTTATAGCATATTAGACAAAAAAGTGCGTCGGCCGAAAAACAAGTAAAAACGCGCGCTCGCACCGCCTATTAAGTGGTGTGTTTTAAAACACACCGAAAATTAGTGCTTAAGTTCAGCAGAAAATGCTCTTCGAGGATGAGGAAGGAACCTTATATGGTCCTGGAATAGCTGATGAGAAGTAAAATTAAAAAAACAAACATTACATACGATTTTTCCTTCTTCAAACATTAAACGCGTTTCTCTCTAAACACCTTTTTTTTTGCGCGCGGGTCACGATGTACCTTCAACGGCTGAACTGATTTCGATGTTTGACGGCTCAAATTAAAGCTTATTCAATTTAGGGGACCACTAGGTTGCGTTTTTTTTTTAAATTTTTGTTATTGTTTATTTTACGATAAAGCAAAAAAAAAAGGGGGAAAACAGGTTTTTCTTTTTCAAATGCCCCCAATTTTTTTAAAGGGTCTTTTTAAAAATCGGAGATTCATATGGCCCCCCAAATTTTATCTAGTTTATGAATATTTTTGGTTTCTTCAGTTCAGATCATTTGGAAGGGCTGTAGAGTGCCCCGCGCACTTGGACTCCCGCCACGCACGGCTTTCTTCAGGGAGGGCTGCAGCCGCCATTTTTAATTAGTTTTCCTTGAAAAAAAATTTGTAAAATTTTTCAAATATACACCAATAAATACCATAAGAAGTTATTTCAAAACATAATTGCGTTAACTCAAAAAAAAAATCCTAAAATTACGTTTATTTTCGGGACTTTGGACTAGAACCTCCCCTTAATAAAACAAGTTGTACATCTCTTTACCTTTATAATATTAAAGTCACTTTTATATTTCAAAACTTCTAGACTCTTTGATTTCAAGAAATACACAAAATTTGAGGTTAGGATTACATAAACACTACGTCTGCGCACTACAACAAATCTCAAGTGGATATTGCCAACATTATTTCTACTAATTTTTGCAGGAAGCTTATTTAGCAAAATTTGTAACATTTAAATAAAAAAAAATGCATTATGTATTTTTCCAACTTTTTCAAATAAATCAATCGATAAATATTATATATTAATATTTTTCAGCAAGATATTTATTTCCCAATTGGGAAATAAATATTTTACTTTCTTTAAGTTGAAACCCTGCGTGATAATGGAGCTAATACACGGGGATTGGGAAACAATCCCCTTACCGCGCATCTCGCCATTGACAATCCTTAAGTATCGAAAACTCCAATACTTTTTTCGCCAAACATTCTTAAAAATTTTACTGGTTGTTAATACATAGAATACAGTTTCCAATACTTAAACCAATACTTATTCCAGTACTTAATCCAATACTTACTCCTAGTACTTACTCCCAGTACTTAATCCAATACTTAATCCAATACTTATTTTTTATAAGGTTTCTACAAATCTCATTTGACATAGAGCACAATTTATTTAAAATTGCATCGAACCAACAGTTGTCATAATTTTAATTTACTTGAATTAATATTTAGTCTAATTTTCATTTTATTATTTATCCATTAGCTCTAATTTTCCTTCTGCAAAAATGTTATTTTTTAGAAATTGTTTTAGCATGAGTAAAGATCTTCATTTTTTATTTATCTAATTTATTGGTTGAAATAATTTCCGTTTTACTAAGATTTAACCCTCTGCCTATTCAACCCTATTCAAAATTTTGACGTCGTATACGACGTCGTACACTGCAACTTTGAGTCTTGCAACTTTGGGCATGTATTTTTTAATAAGATCAACTATTAGACCAAAATTGTCATTTTGAATTATTTATTAAAAAAATTAAAGTATGTAATATTTAAGAATGAAAATGAGCAATATTAAATATAATTCTTTTTCTGCATTCTTTTTTATTATTACATTTTAAAAGAATAATGTTTTAAATTACATAATTTGTACTCATCACATTCTAAAACTTCATTTTTTCGTATTAACCAAAACAATTTATAAGTAATATATCATATAATACTTGTTATGGACAATAAGAGAAATTGGAAAAAAAGTTATTAACCCATTAACCCAGATGTATTCTTTTTATTACACCACTTATTTACAATTTACTTACACAATCTCTTATCTCAAGTGATATAAAATAATAAATTTTAGACAAATTATAATATGTTTACTATGATCAATAAAATAAAATTATAATAAATTATAAAATAATTAATCTTTATTTTATACAAATTTTAACTATATAGTTATATGTATAATAAATTGTAAAATGGTGACCCAAATAAGTAGGATGGGCGTTAATGGGTTAAGAATGTAAATAAATAATATCAAACTTTTTCGACAATTGGACTAAATACTCCTATTTGATTCTTCTTGCTAGAGCTGTCGGTATAGAGAAAAACTTTAGTTCCTTGCTCTTAAAAGTTGTCAATTTATTAGAAGTAATGGACTAGCACAAGTAGGGCGACTATAATTTTTTTTTATATAATAAGGGTTACAATAAAAAGAGCTAAATATTATTTATAAATGATGTTTCGAAATTTAGAAAATAATTTTTAGCTCTTTTTTATATCAAAAAAATTATTCTCTATTTTCGGGGTGGATAATTTTTAGGGATGCTTCATTCCCTATTATTTCCAATAAACCAACATTATTTAATTTATCTTGTCTTTTAAGAGTGATGAGGAACGTCAATATTGAAATAAGGTGAGAGCATTTTTGTTCATACGCTCGATCAGCTTTAAGGAAAAGTTGGCCATGTTGCTAAAAGCTTTTAGGAGCTTGGACAAAATTTTACTTTCTTATGATTTTCTCCAGACCTACATAGCTTATCTAATGATTTTGATTGCTTGCATTAAAATTTTCTGTACACATCTATGGAGCAAGCATATTGCACTTATTAGTGAAAATCACAGCTGAAACATACAAACAATTACAATAAATTGTTTCTTTCTCAATAGCTGCAGTATATTTTGCATTTTTACTCTTAAAGGGCAAATAGTATGAAGACTAATTTGCTTATACACTCGGCTCGAATGAACTGCCTGGCATAGTAGTTCGTAAAGGAAACAATAGGCGAATAATAGATCTCCTATGAGGTCTGCTTTCTTCCCAGTACGAAAGTTCATCCTAGCGGCGTTCGTTGGAGTGTAGTTTATAAAAGACTATGTGCTCTCATCTCATAAAAGTGATAAAACCTATCGAAATATCTTAACAATCCTAGACACTGATTTGTTTTTGTCTCATTGTTGTTTGTTGCCATGAAGTTGTCACAAAGTATTTATAGATTAATTAAATAATGAATAGACTTTAATATGTAATTTCATTTCTCGATTTAGTATTTAATTTAATGCAATGTGAGTGCATTATGTTTTTGGCTGATCCAATTTATCATGTTCAAATAATTCTCTAATTATTTCCTTTTTTCGTAAATGGGCTGACAGACCTCTATGTACAACTTCGGTTACCTGTGATCGTGTTACGTCGGTATTTCTACGTGATGTATGACCAACAATTTCAAAATTTTCATTGTCATCAATAGCCTTCATTGCTGCAAGTAATTTTTCTTTATCATAATTAATATTTACATTCGAAGCTAAAGATTCTTTCAGATCATTGTTAGTTTGTGAATTTTTATTACATATCTGATTCGTATCATCTTTACTTTTGGATATACTTTGTAAAGTATTAGATGTTTCATTATTCATTTCGTTGTTTATTTCTGCAAAAGTATCCGGTTCTGATTCCTCGCTGATAGAATGTTTTATACATAGTTTTTGTTTCTGAGAAGTTAACTCTACATTTTCCAACGAATCGAAAGATTTCGATGTAGTAATCTGTTGTGTATCATTATTTTTAACATTTACAATAATATTATTCAAAAATAAGTTCTTTTCCGTAAAAGTATCTTGGCAACAACTGTTTACTTGATTCGAAAGTAGATTTTGGTTTGCTTCATGGTGAGTTGTTACTAAATTTTCTTGACTATTTTCAGAACTTTCAAATGTTAAATACCCTTCATGATTTAAAGACTTGTTTAATTCCATATTTAGAAGTAATAGTTTGCTACGATCATTACCACCTTCTGAACTCGATATCGTTTGAAAATTATTTTCAGTTTTATTTGCTACTTGTTCCAATGATGGCGATAACGATGTCACTGAATCTGATGTACCTGGCATTTCAGTTACATACAGATGTTGACTTATCAGTTTATCAACGTCTTCTATTGTAAATGAATCTTTTTCACGTTCTAAATTAAGTGAATCTTTTACAAGGTCAAAATCTTCATCATCATTATTAGTTAATCTGCAATTAAAAATAATTAAATACTTCAATAATTTAAAAAAACATTTACATATAAAACTCATTAAAACTCTAATACAAAGTTAATAAAGAAATAAATAAATTTAATTTGATTTCCCTGGCGAATTTGGTTGAGCAAAGCCTGCGCGAATTTGCTCGCAGGTTTTGCTCAAGTTTGATCTGAGGCAAAAATATCGAAACAAATGAGTGAAATAAGATAAAAAAATACAAAATAATGCGAAATTAGTCTTTATTTAGTTGATTTGTGTTATAGACTTAAGTGCAAATAAACAATAATTAATAAGTGATTAAACAATTAATTCCACTTAATTCTAGTACTTATCAACTAAATAAAAACTAATTTAGGATTATTTCGTATTTCTTCATCCTATTTCACTCATGTGTTGCAATATTTTACCTCTGATCAAACTTGAGCGAAACTTGATCAAATTCGTTCAGACTTCGTTCAACTAAATTTTGCAGGGTAGTTGAAACAGTATAGAAGCTGTAAAAGTTTTAAAGTAAAGTTAAAGTACAGTCGCGGTCATCGATGCCTTCACATTTTTCCACTAGACTTTCCATGGCGATGCATACAAAATTCTAATGGAAAATGGTAAGGCATCAATAACCCTAACTGTACGCTTCAGCAGCTAAAAGCTCTATAAATTAGCAAGCTGTACTTTTTAAGTGATGGTCCGCTAACAGATAAAGAAATTATTATTGGAGTCTTTCATCTTTCCTAGTAAAAAAGAATTCATTGCACATTCGAAAAGGCTGATTTCACTATTTTCCTATGCAATCAAATTAAAAGTATCGGATTAAAGGGGATGCAAAGAGGGATAAGGCCTCAATTTTCAAAAGGCCTCCAAGTTATTAAAATAAAAACATCGATCAAATGCAAGCTACGCTTGTAAACCTAGGGTACTGATTGAGTTATTTTGTTATTTCTTCCTTGTCGTGAATTTTTTCATTTTTATCAATACAAATTATTAACGAAATTTTCCCGAAGATAAAAAACAAATTAAAGCAAGAGAGCTCCGACCCTACGACGAAGATCTTGAACGATATTAAACTTATTAGAGAAAAATTATTTTTAAAGCAGGATAGGTTTTGACTTTCCCATTCTACGCAGAGGACCGAGAAAAGGCAAGAAAAAATAATTAAAAAGAAATCCGAAGGATGCGAAAAAGTTTCTATCCAAAAATCAATTTTGAAAATATATTACAAATAATAAAAGGAAAAAACTAAAAAGCGTAAAAAATCATCTACTAAGAGGTTTCAAAAAATGGACAAAAAATCCAGAAAACTACTTCTGAACTGAATAATTAAAAAAGAGAATCGAAGAGCTCGTATAATTTCTGATCCTGCTTAGAACATTAAGAAAGGTCTGTATATTACTTAGAGAAATCAAATTAAAATATTTGATGGTCCAGCAGACCGGGGTAAATCCGGTTTTTTTTTCAGACAGGTAATGATTGATAAATTATGAGTTCTATAAACAATAAATATTGGTTTAATAAATAATAAATATCTGGTTTCATGAATTGCAACTATGGATTTAAATAATGTTATATTTATTAAGAGAAAGTAAAAAGTGGAATGTTACAGTTTTGGATCTGACAAGTTATAAATTTTATTATTAATTGGTAAAATGTAGTACGTGAAATGTGACCGGCTTTACCCCGACGTCACGTGACCGACTTTACTCTGAATTTATTCCTCACATTTCAGAATAAATTTAATTAAATCTTTATCTTTTTGCTGGTACCTCTAAAAAAATTTAACCGCCTCTGATTCCATGTTGAATTCATGAAACTAAACGATAGTTCATTAACATAAGTTGAATGTTAAGTACTATTCACAGTACCGATATCTTCTTCTTAAGGTAAGTTCATAGCGTCAAATCGCTAGTGACCGAATTTACCCCGGTCTTCCCTACCTGGCAAATTTCCTTGGCAATTTGTTTCCCGGCAAACATATCTTGTATTTTTCCTGCTTGTTTTTACAATTTCCCTCTAGGCGGTCATCCTCTCTTATGCTTTATCGGTTTCATTTGGTTCAAAGAGGGCATGACGACTCTATTACCCTCCTATGGGTAATAGAGTAATAGTACAGGTTAAAGTTTGTTCACGTGTATCTTAATTGCTTATCCCCTTTGTAATTTCGTAGATCTCATTATTTAAGATCCTTGAGATTTGATCAGACCCTTTCACTTGAATTGACAAACCGGCAATAAAAAATGTACTTTTATCCGAAAGATAATGAGATCTGACTTGCACCCAATCTCCTTTTTTGTAATAAGGTTCTAGAGTAGAAATAGTCGTCAAATTATTCGAGTAGTGAGCTTGATTTTCACGAACTTCCTTTAGGCGACCTTCACTTTTAGAATTTGGACCAATATATCTCGTCATCACCTACTGTCTCTGACGAAAATTCGTTTCACCGAAAAGTTGTAGCTTTGTCCTTAAGCCAACTCTAATACTTGATTGTCATGCTCCGTAGGGTTCGCCAAGGGTTATTACACTAGTGTTCTCCAGGCTCCACAACCCCATTTATTATACGAGACGTGCTATTGTTTAAAATGGTTAACTGACGTCAATTGTCACTTGGTATAGAGCGAGGATTTTCAAATTCTTAAAATGCTTCCGTTTCCAAAACTTTTATCAATTTGTCTGTTGTGGAATATCTTAAGGTAAAAGCTTCCACCCAACTCCAAAATAAGTCTGTTACTACAAAATGGAGTTTGCGTCCTCTATCTGATCGGTCTGTATTTGACAGCATTGTCGGTCGTCGAATACGCTATGGTATATTCCTTCTTTGGGTTCTTCCAGAATCCACAAAAGCATTGGAAATAGGTGTTTTTTTTATTTCAAATAGCATTACTTTAAAATGATAAACATTTCTGTATGATAGAACAAAGGTTCTTAACCTTCTGGAGCCATGGTGAAACGGAACCTGTTAATATTTTGATCTAAGTTCCGTTGTAGAGAAAATACTAGCTTTTCTTAGTTCTTTTAGGGAATTTTGTATTCAAGGAAATCGTCCTTAGTAATGGAATTTAGACGTCGAAAATCAACCCAGAATCTCTATAACCTCTATCTATTTTTTTACCAAAACTACATGGAAACAATTAACAGGGCTCAATCCTTTGACAGAATTTTTATCTCTTGATTCAGAATATTCTTTCTATGATCCTCGGAACACGGGTAAGGTCGAATTCGGAACGGTCGGGTGGTTGCAATCCGTATTTTGTGTTGTGCTGACTGCGTATGCGTTAGTTTTCTCAGAAGATCAAGTGATTTTCGGAACCGTACTGCCAGACCTTGAAAATCGTCCTGATATTCAGAAAGGAATCTATTTCCAACCTTTATACTTTGGGTAGGACGATGGCTTTCTTTACAGAGTGAGCCGTTGTTAGGTAAAGGAAATAACATTCCTTTGTTTTAGCATAAAGTCAATCACTTACCTTTTGATCATAAATCCCAGGCATCCCAAGTATCAATATTTCCCTACGCTCTTTCTTAACAAGTTAGGGAAGGTTTATTTGTTGATGCCAAGGAGCAAAGCGATTCCAATCGAATCGAATCACATACGATCTATTCTTCAAACGAATTTGCATTGAAATAAAATGTTTGAGTTGAATTCTAACTATGTTTGACTCGAAATCTTTAAATAATTGGAGTTCGAACCTTTGCAATTCGATTAGGATTCGAACTATTCGCACATCTCTATTTGCAGTCGTAGCGGTATCTATCAAACCAGTGTCGGTTTGTTTATTAAATTTACACCCGATCCGTGCCTTAGCCCAAATAGCACCTGAATTACCTGAAAATTTTCCATTGTGAGATCGGAAGTTTCCAAAGGAAGTCTCCAGGAAACTTCCTGGACATAACGAAAGTCCCCCTCCTAGAAAGTTCCCCTTGGAAACATCTGGGAAACTCGCCTCGGAAATTTGCCTTAGAAAATTCCAATGGAACTTCCAGTTGTTTTTTTAACTTAAATAATATATAATTTTATGCATTTCAACGTAAGTATCCAGAAAGTTTTCAAGGGAAACTAGAAAATTCTAGAAGGGGGACATCTCGATGTATACAGGAAGTATCCTGAAAATTTCCACTGGTAACTTCCGACCTTACAATGCAAACTTTCCGGAAATTTGAGTGTTACCTGGGAGGTCAATATTTTGCTTTTTCTGTTATATTATTTACCAAAGCACAAGGACAATTGAGTTAAATTTTCCAGATTATTGTGCCGCGGGAGCAACGGTCATCTACACCACCACCCTACTCTAGTTTTCCTAGGCACAGTGAGTACTACATTCATTTTCCGAAATGCGCGCGTAAGCAGTCAGTGCTGTGTAACGTAGATTCGAGTAGGTATCAAGTATACACGTTTGAAACTAAATTTAAATTCATACGTCCCTGAAATCGTCGAAAAGGAGTGGCTTACGCGTTACATTACTTTCAAGTTTGAAGAGTGAGAAAATATCGAAGGATCGAACGACTCCAGAGTACTCACTGTATCTTGAAGTTTTAGCTGTCTCTGTAAGTGTTTTCTTACAGACCTCTAAGTCTCAATATAGTTGGTAACCCGGGCAGCATTAACAGTAATGTTCATCCCCTCCTGAAAAATGTTACCCAGACTGCACCCTTACAGGAGCGCTATACATGTAATGAAATGCACACTTCTTGAAAAAAAAAAACGTTTATATTGTTTTAATTTATGAGAAAAGTTTACTGCAAACTTTCTGGAAATTATATTTGGAAACTTTAAATCTGAGGACATTTAAAGTTAATAGGTAGTTAATAGCGTTTTGTTCCGAACTTAACTCCGTTAACTTCTTGTTACCTTCCTAATACAAGAAATAGAATTATCTGGATATATGAGATCGTACATAGGTTACCATATAGGTATTCTTATAGGGGACCTACATAGATTCCAAGAGGAAAATAAATTAATTCCTATAGATCACCTATATTCGTGGACTTGAAGACCGGTTAGCCTGTCGAATTGTGGACTAAATCAATTTCAATCACGCAATGACCAGGTTGAACTCATTTTTCTTGAGGTGCAGACAACGATAAAGTAAATTTTCCCAAAAAAGAAATAATTCAACAGATTCTTTTTCACCTTGTCTTTCTAAATAGAGCTAAGCCTGTAATCTACCTTTTGCGGTAGGTAAATCATATTGACGAGAGTCAAAAGCATCAGGAACTGCTCTCACGTAAATTTTAACCTATTGTAATGGGTTAACTCCATTAACTCGCAGAAGTTCTTATTACGTTTGCGGCCATAGTTGTGCGATTTCCCTCGGTAGTAATTATTACCGTAAAATATTTATTGAAATTCCGTAAGAAGACTATCGGGTTCTCATGATATTCTTCCTAGTATTCCTAGAGAAGGTTAATCTTGAGGATCGCTTGGAGAAATTCCCGGAATCTGCTCCAATGCACAGAGAAGGGTACGCTTGGGGATTATTGATTCATGGCGAGATAACCAGGTTGAGATTCCTGCCCGGTTTGAGATACTTGCACTGATTAAGACGGTTGTACAGGTTAATTATTATTCTTATTAGATCTGTGGAAGGTTGATACACTAATCCCAGGTTGTCTAGCAATCTGGGAAATCCGGGAAATTGACGGGAATTTAATATTTCGTGAAAAAATCCGGGAATTTGTAAATATATCCGGGAAATCCGGGAATTTTTGGAAATGTCGGGAAAATATAAAATAGTGTACTTTAAAGATTTTAAAAGATTAGAAAAAAATAATTTTTAATAAATAATTTTTAATATTTGAAACCGATTTTTTATGTAACAATATGAAATGTAATAAAAACATTAAAAAAGTTTCTGAAGTAATTTATAATATATTGTTCCAAAATTGTAATCTACAATTTTTTATTTTTGAAAATCCGGGAAAATTGTGCTCTAAGATCCGGGAAATCCGGGAATTTGCAGGAAATTTAAAATTTTTAGTTTGCTAGACACCCTGTAATCCTATTACTGTGGTGTTCTTATTCTTGGGACCACTAGCTACCTGTGAGGAAAGCCGTTAATTCGGATTATGGGATCCGAATTAATGAAACTGACCATTCTTGTCTGTTGTGGAGAGTCTGGGAAAAGTCGAGCTTTTTTTTCTGTATGTGGCCCAATGTATGGTTAGTTTATGTTGGAGTGGAATAGTCTCGTGCTAGGGTTAGCATAGCGGTCGATTGACCGGTTGTACCATACACCAATTTATGATACTTTTGCGGTTCCGATAGATGAGTTTCACTAGGGTTACTAAATCTAAAGCGGATCTAACATGGACGACACGAACGGTACTTAATTAAACCTACCCCCACAGCACCGAAAATTTCCTGAAAATTTATTAAAGATTTATTTGCAAACTTCGAAATATTTAGGTGCAAAGCTTAGTGAAAATTGTGTAAAGATTTAAATGTCCCGATTACATAAATGTTTAGCGTAAAAGTTGACTGAAGATTTAAATTAAATTTTCGTGAAATTTTCGTCGCGAAAGTTTCCTGGACATTTAAATTACATTTTCGTGAAATTTTCGTCGCGAAAGTTTCCTGAACATTTAAATTACATTTTCGTGAAATGTTCGTAGTGACAGTTGACTGAAGATTTAAATTAAATTTTCGTGAAATGTTTGTCGCAAAAGTTGATTCAATATTTAAATTAAATTTTCGTGAAATTTTCTTAGTGAAAGTTGACTAAACATTTAAACTGAATTTTTGTGAAATGTTTGTCGCAAAAGTGGATTGAACATTTAAGTGAATATTTGCTAAATGTTGAGCGGAAAGTTGACCGAATAAAAAAAATTATATTAAATAGAAGGGATACAAGTAAATTAAACAGTAATTAAATTAATATAAACACATTTATTGAATAAAATTTTGAAGATTCTGTAACGTTTTTCAAATCTTTAATCGAATTTCCTGTGTGTTGCATTTCTTTTGTTTTGTTACTGAAAATTAAAACTAAAATTAATGTTATATAATAATATTCAATAAATGTGTTTATATTAATTTAATTACTGTTTAATTTACTTGTTCCCCTTCTATTTAATATAATTATTTTATTCGGTCAACTTTCCGCTCAACATTTAGCAAATATTCACTTAAATGTTCAATCCACTTTTGCGACAAACATTTCACAAAAATTCAGTTTAAATGTTGAATCAACTTTTGGGACAAACATTTCACGAAAATTTAATTTAAATGTTGAATCAACATTTGCGACAAACATTTCACGAAAATTTAATTTAAATCTTCAATCAACTTTTACGACGAACATTTCACGAAAATGTAATTTAAATGTTCAGGAAACTTTCGCGACGAAAATTGCACGAAAATTTAATTTAAATCTTCAGTCAACTTTTACGCTAAACATTTATTTAATCGGGACATTTAAATCTTTACACAATTTTTACTAAGCTTTGCACCTAAATATTCCGAAGTTTGCAAATAAATCTTTAATAAATTTTCAGGAAATTTTCAGTGCTGTGGGGGTAACAAGCGCGCTACGAACTACCGGGGGGGGGGGGAGGGGTAAGATATTCTAAAATAACCCCTCGGTACTTCGTCGTTGTTAGATTTCAATTCTGAAAATGTGTGATCTACTTGCAACCAAGTTGCAGTTCAATCCTTTCGCCATCCCCTATTGTTACGCATTGCATTAATTTCTAGTTCAACAAATAATAAATTTTACTGCTTTGTTTTCTGTTAATTATGGATTATTTCGAATTCATTTTTTCTTCGGTCATTTTTTAATTGTAAATTTAGATATTATTTTAAATGGTTAATAATTTCACTACATACCTTCTATATTGTCCTTTAGATTGACTCGCTGTGAACTTTACAGTTTCCTTTTGTAAAAATAGTTTCTGTTTATCTGTACCCACATCTTCATTCCCAAGAATATGATTTTTTAGTCTATCTAGCTGCGCAAAAGAACTTTTCTCTTTATCGATTTTTGAAATTAGTTCAAAATTACTGGATTCGTTTGAAAATAAACTACTATTATCTTTACTATCATCCTTCTCTAGTAACATATCAATATTACTGTCAAGTGGAATTCTTTTATCTGGCACATTTTTTTGAAGTCGAAAATTTCTCAGATGTTGCAAATTTTCCATTGTTTCAGATTTTGGCATCCTTGATGATTCGGCATGTGGTAAATTCCAAGCAATAACCTCAAATTTATCATCTTTCGTATCATTTAATAGATCGGTCTGAGAATGAAATTCAGAGAATTAAGTATTTATTTATTGTATTAATATGCTTAATAGAAAATAGTGATTTTTAAATGAATGCTAATAAAGGTTGTGTCCCATAATAGCGTAAAAACTTTAATTTTTAAGTCAGAATTTTTTAATGAATAACTGTTCCTAGCATCTTCCTTCGTCATTGCATTCAAACCGTGTCATCGTTTTTGTGCATATTTCATTTAAACCGACACAATGTTCATCACAACATTCGCTAAACTGGTTAAAGTTCCTGAACTCTGCAGTTAATGGTTTGCAATATTGCAACTCTTAGCTCAGGGAAGCTTAGTCAAAGTATCAAAATATCCACATACTAGGAAATAATACTAACCTATATTACCACCATATTTCAATTTGATGTTCTTGAAATATTATCCAAAATAGACTCCTGCAATATGCAGGGAATGTTTTAAGAAAAGGTACAATTTTCTTTTAGCCCAGAATTATATTCTGCCATATTTCATACTCATTGGATTTTAGAAAATTGAAAACTACTGCGTTGTCTTGCGGCCGATAGATACCTAGATCGACTAGTGCACAATAACTTAAGTTAAATATTTAGGAATATATTGAATTAAAATGTTCAGGCAACACGGGTTACCAACAGTTCCTCATATGTGGACATTTTGCTACTTTCACTAAGGATCCCTGAACTTTGAATTACAACATTATGAAACTTTTACTGCTAAGTTCAGATAAGTTTCAGAAATTATCGAGTGCTGTGCGCAGGTAAAGACTTGCATTTTTGGAAATCGGTAAAATCAACAAGAAAGAGATTTTTTGTTGGCAGTTCCTGACAGAGTAATATATTTCCATGCTCTTTACAAAAGAGTCTACAACTTTGTGAACATTTTTATTATTTAGTCAATTTTATAAAGATAAATAGAAACAATTTCCGCCTTAGCCGGTTGTTAATCCTTGTACGTATTCATAAGATCCTCTACCTTTGTAGTCATTAGTCTACTGCGCAGCCGTTACTTCCATAGAAAACTAGTGTGTAATTGTCAGGAACGTTTGGTGAACTCGTGGACGCGGTTATTGCACGAGTTGATAGGTTTTGGCGAATTCATAACAGCTGTCTGGAATTCTGTCAACTTAAAACAGTGGAGTCGGATTTTAAATAAATAAACTGAAGTGTAAAAAGTGAAAGTTTGAAAGAAATAAAGTGTAAAATACCTTTAATTTAAACGAAAAGACAGTTTTTGTAAAAACGAAAAAATTGAGATCTGACAAGCGTCAGCTGATTTAACGTTCCTAACTTACCTACATAATATTCATTTATCTATCCATCGCTTTTGTTCTCTTGCGGACACTTTTCTGCTTGAAATATCAGAATACAACTTTAAAGAAATGTTCAGAAGAGTAAAAAGTGTAAGTTTAGTTGTGGGAAAGTATTAACATGACTGTGTTTGCAAGAAAAATCGAATATGAATTGAGATTTGACATTTGAGAAGTAACAAACTTTAGTTCATTTACCAATGACGCAGGTTTAGTGACGCTTGTCAGATCTCAGTTTTTTCGTTTTTACAGAAACTGTCTTTTCGTTTAAATTAGAGGTATTTAACATTGTATTTCTTTCAAACTTTCACTTTTTACACTTCACACTGAAAAAATTAAAAGACAGTTGCTGCACTTTTGAAGGGCAGTTGTTGAACCTTTTAAAAAAAGTTAACTTCACACCAAGGAAATCACATGCAAAATGATCATTGTGAAGTTAGTTGATTTATTAAATATTGTCTACGGTGCAGCAACTGTCCTTTAATTTTTTCAGTGCAGTTTACTTATTTTAAATCCGATTCCGCTGTTTTAAGCTCTGCCAGAATTCCAGACAGCTGTTATGAAAACCTATCAACTCGTGCAAACCGCGTCCTCGAGTTCACCAAACCTTTTTGACAATTCAAAATGGCTCTCTCGAATTCATCTTTATTTCCTGGGTATCTATTTTGTATACATGTTCATGCAGATAAAATTATTGGTCTCTATAAGCGCTCATACCCCTCATACACCCCTGCCTTCTTGGTTTTTCTAAGTTGGTGTGGAGTAGTCTCGATCTAGGGTTGGCGCCCGATGGACCGGTTGTTTGTCCGGTGTGACCAACGACACTAGTCCGATCGGCATCTTACAGGCAGTACACTGGGAGTGATAAGTCCTGTCGCGGCGGTTCCAACCGTGGCAGGTACGAGTCTGATGTGAGCGTAGCTCTGCCGAGGTGGATCTGCGGTAGGGTGTCAGGAGCCAGCCCCTTCGGGATTGATCGGCAAGTGCGTAATGGATGTAAGGGGTCGGAACCTTCATTGCTACTGGCGAGTCCGTTCCGTCCGTGTATTCCGGGAACGGCTAAACGTGTTGATTGGGCCTCAGGGATCTGGGGTAGGATCGCAGTGTCCGAGGGTCTCAATCAAGGCGGCCCGCCACTTTACGCACTAGGCGCTGGTGAACTTACAAGCATGGACATAACAATTGGACAATTTTTCGATCAGTTAACGATGGAAGTAGAGCTTGGTCCTATTTGATCAGAACCGCCCGCATCTACAGGCACGGAAAGTACTGAAACTGCAGACGACCCTACGGCTGTAGTAGAATCAGGAAAGACGCCTAATATATACGTGGAAACGGCCTCCCCCCTTAGGGTCCTTGGACCGAGAAGTAGAAGAGAGCAAGTTTTTACAAACTTGCCAAGAGCTCTTGGAAAGAACACGATGGAGGCCATGGAGGAAACTCTTCAGACGTTTAAGAGGGACGACATGGATCTATTCGAGGCAAATGTTGCATTACAACTTGCCTTGGTTCCAAAAATACTGTCCGTCATGCGTACCGCTTGTTCTAGGCAGAAGAACGTCATCCAAGACGGTCTCTGTGTACTGGAGGCGGCCTTTGAGATCATCCGCACAAATGTGCGGTTTTTAGAACCAAAAGGGCCGAGCACCCAAAATACGGAACAAGGAGCCAAGATGGGTCGTCCGGAGACGGTCCAGAAAGGTGCTCCTCCTACAAAGAGGAACGAGAAAAGGCGCGCTGCCGAAACGCCTCCGGGAAAAAACCCCCAAAAAAGAAAAGAGCTCTGAGTCTCCAGAGCAGATTGAGCCGCAGATGGCACCTCAGGACCAGCAGTCTAAAAAGACGTTGGCAGAGGTAGTCGCAAGCGCCAAAATTGTAGCCGGTCCATCAAGCATCGCCGCCCCTGCAGTCAAGAATACGGTAACTTCGAGCTTGCCCGAAATAGGAGGAGAGAAGCTCGAGGGCGTCAAAAGGCCGCAAAGGCGGCGAAGGAGGCGGAAAAGGCGAAGAAAAAAGAGAAAGCGCCAACAAGGAAGCCTCGAAGCACCGAGGCAGTCAGGATTTCGGCAACAAACCCGAATTCGTACAGCGAAATCCTGAAGGGCCTTCAAAAGTCTCTGAAGCCCAAAGACTCGGGCACGGAAGTTCTTAGGACGAGGAGAACTTTAAACAATGAAGTCCTCCTTGTCGTGAAAAAAGGTGGTGACACCTCCAAGTTCGCGGGAGCTTTAACAGCCGCCTTAAAAGACAAGCTACTGTTACAGCTCTCGTGAACAAAAGAGTTCTCGAGATCAGAGACCTCAATGAAAGTGCTTCTAAAGAAGACGTCATCGAGGCTCTGAATGAAAAGCTCGTGTCATCTAGTCCGGAGAGAACGGTCAGCGTCGTTCCCCGCTTTCGAGGAACGAAGGTAGCGCTGGTACGCCTGCCAAAAACAGAGTATTTTACTCTGATTAAGACAGGAAAGATCCGGATTGGATGGATAAACGCAGCCATCCGAGAACACTTAGAGGTACCCAGGTGCCAAAGGTGCTTCGGATTTGGGCATGCGACGCGTCTATGCAAGGGCCCCGACAGAATAAAAAACTGTCGGAGATGCGGCAAGGCGGGTCACATGGCGAAAAGTTGTGAGGTCACTGACCCTAGCTGCATTATATGCAGTGATTTGGGAAAGCAGAACCTCAAACATTGGGCCGGCAGTATTGCTTGCCCAATATACAAGAATGAACTGCAGAAACATAAAAAGGCAAAGGCCTGAAGTTTCTGCAGATTAATCTGCATACAAGTAAGAAGGCCCAGGACCTGATGTTGGTGACAGCCAGTAAGGAGAATATCGACGTTCTGTTCTGTAGTGAGCAGAACAAGAGGAACGATCTCGCTAACTGGTACCAGGATACATCAGGAAGGGCAGCCATTCAGGTCTTTAACCTAGATTTAAGGGTAGACTAGTTTCTGAAGACAAGCAGTGGGTTCGTGTGGGTGGAAATTTCAGGTATGCGCATGTATAGCTGCTACTTCTCGCCCAACGACCCACTGCCAATCTTCGAAGCCGAGATAGATGAACTCGAGTCGAGCCTGCAAGAATCGATATGTTGGATATGTTCTCGTCACCAGCGACTTCAATGCGAAGTCGCCAGATTGGGGCGAGACAAGGCTCGACAATAGAGGAATCTTAATCGCAGAAATGGTCTCCAGGAACAATCTGATGGTTGTCAACCAGGGCCAAAAGTGGACGTTTAGGAGAGACCATAATATCGGATCAATTATTGATCTTACGATAACAACGTCTCTCCTGAACAAGCGCATAAAGAATTGGCATGTCTCTGAGGATCATACCGAAAGTGACCACCAGTATATTAAGTTTTCAGTCTCAGGAGGAGACACACCTGGAGCAAACAAGCAGGTTGCTTCCTGTAAGAAAGGCCCCAGGTGGAACACTAAGAAACTAGACGTTAAAAAGTTCGGTCGGTCCCTTGAAGAATCCCGCCTCATTGAGGAGTTTGGATGGGTGAAGAGACCGAACAATCTGGATGGGGAGATGCGGACGGTAAAAAACATGATTATTACCGCATGCGACGCATCAATGCCGCGTCGTAGAAGCAATACTCCCGGAAGACGCAACGTACACTGGTGGTCAGAGGATTTGGCCTCTTTGCGAAAAGCATGCGTCAGAGCAAGAAGGACATATACCCGTTCTAAGGAAGATCCTCTGCTAAAAGACGCATATAAAGAGGCCAAAAGGATCCTCAGAAAAGAGATGTGAAATGCACAGCGAAAATGTTGGAAGCAACTTATCGAGGATGTCGAGAAGGACCCATGGGGTCTGGGCTATAAAATCGCCACCAAGAAATTGGTGACGAGGCAAAAGACCCCCGGCCTGGACAATCCCGATTGGGTGCGAGAAATAATAAAGGGCTTGTTTCCACCAGCAGAACCATGGCTTAGGATGGACTGGAGTGACTGCCAAGTCGGTGAGGAGAAACTCTTCACTCTTCCGAGCTTCACGAAGCCGGCAAAAGATTGAAACCAGGCAAGGCGCCTGGAATCGATGGGATAAGCAACGAGATCCTTAAACAAGTGATCGTTGCTTCACCCCAGATTCTTCTAGATTGCTTCAACAACTGCCTAAAAAGAGGAGAGTTTTTCCGTGACTGGAAGAGACAGAGGCTGGTCCTGCTAAGGAAAGGTAACAAACCTCTAGATAGGGTCTCATCTTACCGGCCAATGTGCCTGTTAGATACGATGGGCAAACTTCTAGAGGATATGGTTCTGCAGAGGATGCAGCTCCACTTGACCGGAGACTTGAGTCTATCCGAGCACCAATTTGATTTCCGTAAAGGCTTGTCCACTGTAGATGCCATTCAGGAGGCAGTGGACCTAGCCAGGGAAGGAAAAGATAAATTGGGTCCGGAGAAGAAAAAGAGCTTCTGCGCGTTGGTAGCTATAGACATACGCAACGCGTTTAATACCGTGAGATGGGAAGATCTCATCAAGTCGATGAGAAACAAAGGAATACCGCCCTACCTGTTGCGGATAATGGATAATTATCTTAGCGACAGGTGGGTAATATATGAGGGAGACACCTGCACTCTGAAAGAAGAGATGCAAAGAGGTGCCCCTCAAGGCTCAAGGATAGGACCATTCGTATGGAACGTCTCCTATGACGACTTCTTGCGAATGGGTCTACCTAAAGGCGCGGTAATCATCGGCTTCGCGGACGACGCGTTGATCGTGTGCTCTGCCGAGACTGCAGAAGCTCTTGGAAACTTGGTGAACGAATGTCTGCGACTAGCAAAGAGCTGGCTGGATGCCAGAGGTCTTCAAATGGCTCTGGACAAAACAGAAGCGCTCATGGTCACAGACAGACGTAAGTACCAACTTCATCGAATCGAAGTAGACGGATTCAAGGTCAAGTGGAGCACACATATAAAGTACATAGAAGTGGAACTTGACAAGTTTCTGAATCTTAAGCACCATATCGCTGTGGCGTCTGACAAGGCTGCAAAATGTGCGCTAAGTTTAGCCCGTATAATGCCGAACGTCGGTGGGCCTTCCGAAAGTAAAAGAAGATTGGTGGCGAGTGTTTTCCACTCAAAGCTGCTCTACGCAGCACCAGTGAGGGCTCCCTCCCTGCGAACAGACAGAAGCAAGACCATCTTGAACAAGATACTATCTGCGCAAAGGATTATTATTACCAAGCGTATAATCTCTGCCTACAAGACAGTATCTGCGAGTGCTGCTCAAGTCCTTGCCAGCGTCCCGCCAGCAGACCTTTTGGGGCAAGAAAGAGAGGAAATTTTCCTCTTTTTCAAAGATAGAATGTCCACCCGTTATACGGATGACAATAGACCCAGCAAGGACCAAATCCGCCGAGATGCGAGAAGTAGACTCGTCGAAAGATGGCAAGCAAGATGAAGCGGGGAAGAGAAAGGTCGATGGACACATCGGCTTATACCGACACTCGCCAAATGGATAGATAGAAGGCATGGAGTAGTCTCGTACTACCTAACTCAAGCGCTCACAGGTCACGGGTGTTTTAACTCGTACCTGGAGCGCTTTAAGAAGATTGACAGCTCAGAGTGTGTGTACTGCAAGTTCCCAGTGGACGACCCAGAACACACACTTTTCAGTTGTAAGCGCTGGGACGCGGAAAGACAGGTCATGTTCGCCGGTGTAAACTGCAAAGTTAGACCGGAGAACATGATCCTGCTTATGACTCGTTCTGCTGAGGATTAGCGGACCATCGAGACCTTCATACACTATGTTATGAGGGTCAAAGATCTCGATGGTTGTCAAAGAAAGTAGGTCCCGTTCGATGAAGAAGAAAATCGCGTAAGCGATGGAGTCGGGATATAAGATCACCCCTGACGGCGATACGCCACTGAATGCGGGCTTTACCTGTGGTTGATCTTAAGGTCCCAAATAAGGGTGTGTTTTTAGCGGGTCGGCAGAACATCGCCACCCCCGCATAACCCTGTGGTACAGGCTACAGGGTACCTGAATGCAGGTTTTCACATCCTACGCAAAAAAAAAAAATGAAAACTCATGTTCATATAGGAATTTATATGTGATCTCATATGAGATCACATGTAAAATCGTATATGAAATTGAGACACTATTTGAGTTTTTGAGTTGAAGTGTTGTTTTTTGCTCTTTAGAATTATTTAAAATTTGACCATTATATCTGGTTTATTAAGTTGCTGGTGGTATACATTTCGTTACGGCTGATTTTTTTTTATCTGTGAAGTGTATACTCTGTGCATTTATAGGAAGACTTAAGACTATAATCTCTTTAAATAAATTTTCTTAGAAACTTGCTATGCCGTTGTGTTTAGAGTGTCAGATTGCTGTAGCGAGAGCCCCTCGTGAATCATTGGCATGCTTAAAGTGCAATGGTTTAGTTCATTATGCTTGTGCCAATATAAACATATATTGAAAAAAGATTTTCAACGTTTAAAAAAGGGGATTGTTGCTTTTTATTGTGTCAAGTGTAAAAAGGATAGCGCCATCTCTGGAGTTGGTAATCTACCTACTTCACAAGCTCAATCTGTGTCGATACCTATGGCATCCGAAGTTGAACCCTCGGATAAATACTTGGATGCAATTAAGCTGCAGTCGAAAAGGGACAACAGTCCTTGTTGACTGAAATTCGTAATGAAGTGTCTCAACTGATAAATAATTTCAAAACTGAACAACTTGAACTAAATAAAAACATGTCTGAGGCTATTGCATCGATGAAGAATGGCATTAGTGAGAATTCGAAAAAGATTAGTTGCCTTAAAGTCGAATCAGCTTGTTCTTCAAAACCTGTGCAGGCGGTTAAAACTGAGACAGAGCAATTAAATAACAAAGTCACTCAACTTGAACATAGTCTTTATGTTCAAGAGCAATGTGTTACTCTCTTTACTTGAAATACATGGTTTGCCAATTAATCAAGAAGAAGGTGTGCGTCAATGTTTTAATAATATTGCTAAATAACTTGACGTATCTATTAACAATGATAATATTATAAATATCTACAGAATCCGACGACAGGAAAATGCAAACGCTTCTCAATTTCCACCTGCAGTTGTAGTAAATTTGTCTGCTCAAATTCTGAGAGATAAAATTATCAATCAACGAAAATCACGTAGCAGCTTTTCTACTGTTAGCATTGACTGGCCTGAAGAAGAAAAATCATACATTTATTTACGAGAGTGTCTTACACCCTTGAATCGTCGTATTTACAATGCTGCTCTGGCTCTCAAGAAGAATAACAAGATAAAATATTTTTGGATTTCCGGTGGAAAAATTTTTGGACGAAAGGCTGATGGCGAACGCAGGTTCCAACTAACAACGATTGAGTAAGTCAACTCCATAAAATACCAACTACTGAATACTTGGTTTAACTTTTTAATTTTACCTTACTTTCATAATTGTTTCTTTAGACAATATGATAATAATTATTTTTTTCTACCAGATGTACGTTCCTTACACTTAGTTTTTCAAGTTTTCTTGTATGATTTATTATTATGTAAATTATGTTTTACTTGTTTCACACATTATTACTACTGTTACAAGATATACGTTTTTTGATCCTACAATTTCAAAAATTCAGAGCCTATATCTTTAGATTTTCCATAAGAGAATTAAATTTTCTGTATCTGCTTTTTTCATTTCATTTTCTTTTTTATTTTTATCATTTTTTGTTTTCTTTTCCTACCTTGGATTATTTCATTATTTGTAGCTTACTCATTTTTTACCTATTATTTTTTCTTTTAATTTTTTCCGTATTTAAATTAACTAGCTGTGATTGCAATGCTATCATTTAATCTTAATGGAGACTCTGAATATTTGTCACGTTAATGCACAATCATTAGGTGCTCATTTCATTGAATTCAAGAATTTCTTTGATACTGATCACTATGATATTATTGCCGCGTCAGAAACATGGTTATCAAGGCCGTAGCCAGGGGGGGTGCTAGGGGTGTTTGAACCACCCCCCGAAATTTTTTTCACAGCTGCTCAAGTTTTCAAAAAAAAAAAAAAAAGGTCATGACTTTGACTGTTTTTTGACAAAACCCCCCCCGAAATTTTTTTCTGGCTACGGCCTTGTTGGTTATCGCCTAATATTAGTTCTAACTTGGTACAGCTCGATAATTATATACTTTTTCGTAAGGATAGAGAAATGCGCAGAGGTAGTGGAGTCTGTCTATGTGTGCGTAAATCTATTAAGTGTTCTTTGGTGTCCACAAGTTCTGAAGAGCCATATCCATGTTTTGAATTTTTATTTATTAAGGTGCAGTCACAATATGATGGTGCATTACTAGGAGTTGTCTATAAACCGCCAAACGCTTCATTTGGAAATGGTTTAGAAAACCAAATATTCTCTCTTTTACAATATTTTAACAACATAATAATAATGGGTGGTTTTAATTGCAACTCAAACATTCCTTCTCCTAATATCAACTATTTAAATTCCATGGTTTATAGTTTAGGTATGTCGATAGTCCTTCATAATTCAACTCACCATTCGAATAATTCTAGTACAAGAATTGATGTTATGTTTGTTGATGATCTGAATAAGGTGATTTCGTTTAATCAACATTCGGTGTCATTCTTGTCGAATCATGATCTAATAGGTGTTAAATATGAATTCCTGGAAAGTCGATCTCAGACTATTAATAACTCTAATTATTTTCGTAATTTAAATAATATATCTGAGAGCGAATTCGTTTCACATTTGTTGACTTATGATTGGGCAGGTCTGTACTCAGAATCTGATATTAATATAAAAGTGTACAGGCTCACTTCTTATTTAACTTCTGCTTTCGACTTATTTGAACTTCTCCAGTTATCAAATATTAAAAAAGATTCTCTCCTTGGATGACAGACGAGATTAGAGAGCTCATTAAAGATGTTGCAAGGAGAGAATTAACATAAGCTTAAAAACACTTTTTCAGACAGCGTATAAATTTGACACTTAGCCAATTTTTTCAGAAACAGAAAATGTATTTAAAAATATGAACATGTACCCATAGTTTAAATTTTATGCCGATTCTACAACTAATTTGACATTTTAGATATATGTATTATTTGGGCTTCAGTTTTTGAACAAAATATTGAAAATTATAAACAAAAAAAAGTATACAATTTTCAATATTTTGTTCAGAAACTGAAGCCCAAATAATACATATTTATAAAATGTGAAATTAGTTTTAGAATCTGCATAAAATTTAAATTATGGGTACATGGTCATATTTTTAATTACATTTTCTTTTTTTGAAAAAATTGGCTAAGTGTCGAAATTGTACGCTGCCTGGAAAAGTGTTTTTAAGGTTATGTTAATTCTCTCATGCAACACCCTTAAGGAAAGAAATAAGCTTCGGAGAACTGCTAAAAGAACAAAAAATGATATTGACCATTGTAGATTTAGAAGAATTCGTAATTTGGCCTAGACAAAATTTGGCATGTATTAAGAAAACTTAATCTTATACCATCTAAGAAGGGTTTGACTGACAATAATTTTGATGCCCATGATTATTTGATAGTTTTTTCTTGTACTTCTACTTCGGTCTTACCTTCCACTACTGCTCCTTTGCAAAGTTGTCTGGATGTATTTGATGAGAACAATTTTTTTTCTCAGATATTTCTCCGGATTGCTTGCTAAGCAGCATTGATAGTATAAAAACTAATGCAATGGGCCCAGATTATATATCTATTAAGATGATTAAATTATTCCTTCCGGCTATGTTTTCTGTTCTATTACTTATATATAACTGATCTCTCCAGCAAGGAAGAGAGAAAAGTTACAATCTGGCTTTCGCGAAAAACACAGTACATGTACAGCATTATTAAAGTTTACAACTGATATTAAACTAGCACTGAATGCTTGTATTTGTTTTATTTACGATTTGTCTAAATTTGAACATATTACGCAGTATAGAACTAAGTCTGGATTATTAAATGTTGCAACCAGAAGGCAATTCTTTATGGGAAATCTGCTTTACTCGATTTTTAATAATAAAGTCCCTGTTTATCTTTATAATTATTTTGAATTAACAAATTCTAATGATTTAATTAATACCAGACTTCGAGAAAGAAGATGTAAATTAAAACTACCAGCACATCGAACTTGTAAGATACAAGGTTTTTTCATTGTCAGGGGTACAAGACTATGGAACAAAATATCTACGATCAGAGATGTATCAAAGCAACTATACTTTAAAAAAATATTTTTTTAAATTTTCTATTTAAGCAAAATAATGGAATATTTGACATTACATACTGGTAATATTTGTTTTATGCTATATTTTGTTAAATTCAATTTGAATTTTTATTCTTTTATTTTTGTTATCTCTTTTTTCTAGATATTATATTGTATATATATTAAAAATATCTATATATTTTATCATACATTAGAATCAATTTGAAACTATTATTGTGTAAATATAGAAACACGCCGAGGAATGTAACTCCTGATAGCGATTTGAGATCATACTCAGGTATATATGTTGAAAGTATAAATAACTAACACATGTTATCACCATTAAGTATGTAGAGTTTGTAAAGGCTCAGTTAGTTTGACTAAAGCAACACTTTGTCCTGGATGTGATACGCCCTACCACCAGAGTTGTGCATCGAGAGTCGCTAAACTCGAATCAGGATTTTTTGCAAAATGTTGTAAACCACGTGTTCCATCTCCATCAAATACTGCTTCTGCATCAGACTCCTTAACGGTTCACCCTATTACCTCATTAGATTTAGAAAGAATCTTTAAGGACGTTGGAACGCGAAAGCTGAGAGTGGCGTAGAAACACTTTTTCCTCCTTTGCTCGAAAATTTCCCTTTTATTAATTTTTTTTAAAAACACTGGACACTTTTTCAAAAAAAGGGCTATGGTAGACAAAAGTATTTGAGATAAGGAATTTTTTAAACATTTGTTTTATGCAATATCCTATATCTTTATGAAATTAAAGCGAGATTCCAAACTTCCAACGTCGATGAATGGAATTCGTATTCATGCTGATTTAACAAAAATGCAGCTACAAGAACACAAGGACTTGAAGAAGGAACTAGAGTCACGTCGGCTGAAAGGAGAAACGAATCTGAAAATAATACATCGAATGGGTATCCCCACTATCGTTTTAACTCGGATTCCGCGTGTAATTTTCGAAGAGATTGTCGATGTGACTACTCATACACCAACGACACAATCATAAGTGACGAATCTTCAGCAATACTCTGACAAGCTCTCTCCTCTCACACCGCCCCTTCTACTTATAAGGTTGTATCTTTCTGTGACTGATTTGACATCTCTGTTTACTATATATCAGAATGTTAGAGGCTTGAGAACGAAATTGCCGTCTTTGTGTCAAGTGCTCCCTTCGGTTTCTTATGACGTTATTGTTTTTACTGAAACGTGGTTGTCAGAAGCTTTTGACACTTCAATTTCCTTGTATTCTGCTGCGTGTTTGATTATTGAAAATATTTACAGATCATGTAATTGATAATTTTTGTCTTTTTTTCATGTACTACTTATGTACAAAAGGGCGTTTTTGTTCGTGCCCGTTTATGTAAATAAATAAATAAATAAGTTAATTTCTGTTTAGTATTATTATTATTATTATTTGTCGCGGACGCTTTTTAAAATATCTATAAAGTCTAAATATTAAATTTTATCTCCACGAATCTGTAAGTCGAAGTGACCGCTCGTCGTGACTCCTTGCCGAAAAGGCCCGTCGGAAAAGTACGAAGTTTTCCGACGAGCGCAAAGAGAAAGGGAAAGGTTGATGGACGGGTAGCGTCACTTCAACAGTTCGTCAGTTTGATTGACAGGAAAAAGATCGACGGCTTTTACTTTCTCTTTTAAATTTTCTTTTGTGAAGCGAAGCGTGGCGTTCCCCATAATTTTCTCAATTTTTCTTTATTCTTGTTTTTAAATCAGTCAAAATTTAGTGATGTCATTTTACAATATATTTATATCAAGCGTGTAAATTCAGAAGTGTTAATAAACTTATTAATTACAATATGGTGACTCATTTACATACCTTTTCGTACTATTAATTTCTTTTTACCGGCATTCATAATTCAGTGTTTTTTAATTTTTCTTTTCTTTAAATCAATAGTTCAGTAACTTTAAATACAAATCTTAAATAAATAATCACTTACAAGCTTAATTTTTGTTTCGAAAATAACAAATGGTCCTTTGAGCCGGATCTTTACCCCGGCGAATTTACAGTGGCTTGTACATGAGTGAAGTGATTGACTTAGTGACAATTAAAATTTGTGTACCGTGAATAAAAACAAAATTTGTGCTGTGAATCAGTGCAAAATTTGCTGAAAACATGACGAACGAAAAGGACGCTTCAGGAGGTGCGGGCAGAGGGGATCGAGAATCGACGCCAGACCCAACACTAGAAAGAGAAGGAGATCAGCCGACCATAGCCGGGGGAGGGGATGAGGCCGATCTACTTGACGCTACCCTAACCCCGGGAGGAGAGGAAAAAGAAACTCGGAAGAGCGGCCGGAAAAATAAAGGTTTACTACCTACTCGCTTAGAATCTGAATTGCGGTCCAAGAAACGAAAGACCCTCGACAAACCGCGAATTTCGAAGAGTGAGATTTTGATAAATCAACGCCCAGCCGAAAGCACCTCAACTCCCTTAGTAAGAACAAAAAATGATATCACAAACCTCTTAAAACTTGGAAGCACCAAAAGCCGTCGATCATCGACTAGTACGCGTGAACGAAAGCGTAAGGAAATTGAACTCCGTCAAGCTGAGGAACTCCTGCTGCTTGAACAAGAGATGGCTCAAAAGCAGCTAGAACGTGAGAAAGAGTTTATAAAATTGAAAGCACAGAAAGCATTAACTGAGTTGGAGGAAGGAATCAGCCAGGAATATAACAGCAGTGAAGAGGATATAGAGTTAGAAATAACGACTCAACGATCTGTGGCGTCAAAGGTTCGTTCGTAAATTTCTAGGCAAAGTGTGCAAGAAGATCCAGGGGAAGCAGTGAATATTGGTAAGCATATTGATCTACCACCTTCCCGTATTCCATGCAAAGCTGCATTTTTAGGAACACGAGGCACGTGTAGGGGAACTTTTGCAAATGAGCGAATTAAATTGCAAGATTCTCCTAACCCACTTACGAATCCGGTACCGGCAACATGAATCGATCGTTTTATTGCGAGACAAACCATAGGCAAGGACTTTCCTCATTTTAATGGTGTAGTGACCGAGTGGCCAATGTTTATAAGTACATTTAAACAAAGCACTCATGATTGTGGTTATTCACCAGTTGAAAACGCGGCGTGATTACGCCAATGTCTAAAAGGCGAAGCTTTAGAATCAGTGCGGTCTTTACTCATGACATCGCGAGTTGATAAAATAATAGATGTTTTGGAACGACGTTTTGGCCGCCCAGAATACGTGATTCAGGCAATGATACGAAACGTGACGGAATTGCAAAAGATTCGTGACGATAAGCCAGAGACAATTAATAAAGTTCGCGACCTCCGTGACAAACCATGTTGCAACGATAGAAGCACTCGAAAAACCTGATTATCTCGTTAATCGGATCCTTACCGATCAATTAGTACAAAAACTTTCGATCGGGATGAAGCACAGGTGGGGAGAGCGAGTTAAAATGAATAATACGACCCCGACATTAACAGCCTTGGAAGAATTTCTTGAAAGCAAAGCAACAACGGTAACAATATATTTTAATCCGAATACTTATCTTGGAAGCACTTACTGCGAAAATGTAAAAGAAAATCGTGTGGAATAAGTGATTGCAGGAAAGCTCACCACCCGTTACTACACTACGAACGTCGCGAGATATCTGCTGCCGAGGTTGCGATAAATGGTAACAAAAGTGAATTGACAAATACCGCGTCAGTGCAAGTAGAAGAAGTGGGGGTAGTTAATAAAGTGAGAAAACGAGTTTTGATGAAAGTGGTACCTATAACGTTGGAAGGGCCGAGTGGTAAAATCGAAACCTACGCGTTTTTGGACTCAGGTTCGTCCGTGACAATGATAAAGGCTGATTTGGACCAAAAGCTCGGTTTGCGCGGATATAGTGATCCACTGCGATCTAAGTGGATGAATCAAATGATATACAAGGACAAGTCATCGCGAAGAGTATCGGTGGATATGATTGGCGACGCGAAGAAGTATCATTTGAAGAATATCCGAACTCTGGACGACCTTGATTTACCAAGACAACCTGATGATCTAGATGTTTTAGAGTGGGAACATTTAAAAGATCTGGATATCCCAAACACTGCAGGTGTGACACCAGAGATGCTAATTGGAGAAGATTACGCAATAATAAAAATTGCACTCTAGGTCGTCGTTGGAAAGCCTAACTCGCCAATTGCAACCCGTACGCCGTTAGGATGGGCCGTCCATGGACCGATCCATTCATCTAAATTAAATACAGAATGTACCCTGTTGATTCACCACAATGAAGAGGAAGAAGAAATGGAACAAATTTTGAAGAAATTTTGGAGTGTGGAAAGTTTCGGAGTGAATATGGGTGCAAAACTCTTGCGCTCAAAAGAAGATATGCGTGCAGAAGAAATTTTGAATCGCACTGCTCGAAAGCAAGAAGGCAGATGGGAAACAGGATTACTGTGGAAAAGCGATTCCGTCAATCTTCCAGAAAGCAAAAGAATGGCAAAGAAGAGATTCCAATCCCTTGAAAATAAAATGAAGAAAAACTCTATGTTTCAGCGAGAATACGAGAGAAAAATAAACGAGTACTTAGATAAAGGATATGCCCGAGTGTTATCAGCAGAAGAGGAAATAATGTCAGATTCCAGGACTTGGTACCTACCTCATTTTGCAGTTACGAATCCTAACAAGCACGGAAAAATTCGTCTCGTCTTCAATGCTGCTGCCAAGAGTAATGATTGATTGAAGTAATGATTTTTGGGACAGTCTCATCACCATTCATCGCTCAAGAAATTAAAAATCGCAACACGGAAGATTATAAAGAAGAGTTTCCAGAAGCTTGCAGAGCTATAGTTGAGCGACACTATATGGACGATTATTTGGATAGTGTAGACAATACGTAAGATGCTATAAAAAGAGCGCAGGAAGTAGCTTTTATCCATCAAAAAGGAGGCTTTGAAATTAGAAATTGGATGTCGAACTCTGTAGAAGTTCTAAATTCACTGCCGCCTGAATCAGTAGCAGCTCGTGACGATCAACTAGCCTTCGGAGAGGAGTTTGCCCGAATTTTAGGAGTAACTTGTTCCCCGAAAAATGATGGAGAGAAGCATCCGACAAAACGTAAAGTTTTAAAATTGATTATGTCAGTTTGGATTGGACTGGGACATGCTGCTCCCGGATGATCTAACGATCAAGTGGAAAGTGTGGCTAACTGATCTTAGAGAATTCAGTCATCTGAGAATTCCTCGTTGCTATGTGCTTGGAATTGGTGAGTTGCGCGACGTGCAGCTTCATGTGTTCTGTGATGCCAGCGTACAAGCATTCGCAGCAGTCGGCTACTTCCGACTGGAGGGGGTGACAGGAACCAAAGCAACCTTAGTAATGGCTAAGAGCAGAGTGGCACCCTTGAAACACATGAGCATCCCGAGATTGGAACTCCAAGCAGCAGTGATGGGTAGAAGACTGGCGGAATCAATAGTCGCGCATCATAGCATGAAGATCAACCGCAAGATATTCTGGACAGATTCTCAAAATGTTATTAAATGGATTAGATCGGATTCGAGAAAATATCCCCCGTTTGTAGCTCACCGAATTGCAGAAATCCTGAAAATTTCATCAATGCTGGAGTGGAAGTGGCTTCCAACCAAACAGAACGTGGCGGACGAAGCTACGAGAGATACGGTCCCCATAAAAATATCATCTGAGAATAGATGGTTTACTGGGCCAGAATTCTTACTCCAGAAAGAACATGATTGGCCGAAAGAACCGGAAAATTTGGCATTTTCTGAAGAAGCGCGAAAGGATGTAAAACGAGAATTCATGCTACTAGTCAACGAACCGAAAGAAAATTTATTAAATAATTTCAGATCAAGTTCTTGGACGCGGACGATTCGTGCAATGGCGTGGATATTGCGCTTCATTAATAAATGCAAAAAGTACGAGTTTAGTGAGAGACATGAATTGATAGGCGCTGAAGTTGAGAAGGGAGAATTTTTGATACTTAAATTGATACAAGCAGAGGACTTCCCGCAAGAATTAAAATTGCTTGAAAACTTTAAAGAAATTCCAGCAACGTCGAAGATTCAGGAATTATCACCGAAGTTGGGTGAAGACAAATTGATCCGAATGCGCGGTCGCCTTCGAAACCACCAGATCAGCCAAGCAACACGTGAGCCAATCATACTGAACGGCTCGAACCGTATGGTAAAGATGTTAATTCACCATCATCATGAGAAAGCCGGACATCTTGGAAGAGAATGAGTTACGAATGATCTCCGGCCGAAGTACTGGATCACGAAGCTTCGATCAACAGTGAGAAGAGTTTTCAACGATTGCCAGACTTGCAAAATAAATAAAGCGAAACATCAACCTCCAGAGATGGCGCTGTTACCGGATTTCAGAGCGGATAGCTTTATAAGGCCGTTCACTAATACCGGAATAGATTATTTCGGTCCAATGGAAGTAAAAATTGGGCGACGACATGAGAAGAGATATGGAGTTCTGTTCAATGTATGAACATCCGAGCTGTCCATTTAGAGATAGCGAACTCATTGTCAACTGATTCGATGCTCATGGCTTTGAGACGAATGATGTCCAGACGAGGAAAGCCGAGCAACATCTATACCGACAACGGGAAGAATTTTGTGGAAACAAACCGTGAATTGGGAGAAGCTCTTGCTGAATTCGAAGAAAATGCTTTCCAACGCCATCTCGCAACAGAGAAGATAAAATAGCATTTCATCCCTCCAGGCAGTCCTCACATGGGAGGTTGCTGGGAACGACTTGTGGGTTCAGTGAAACGAGCACTGCAAGCAACTCTAAAGGAGCAAAAGCCGAAGGAAGAAGTACTTTTGACTTTGTTTGCGGAGGCCGAATATTCGGTCAATAGCAGACCTCTGACTTTTGTTTCAGATGATCCTAATAATCCAGAGAGTCTGACACTAAACCATTTCTTGCTGATGTGGGGAGGTTCAAATGAGCATCATGGGGCTCCAGGTAAATTCAAACCAGACGGGTCCTACCTTAGAAAGCAGTGGCGAGAATCACAAGTCAGAGCAGATCAATTTTGGAAACGTTAGGTTCGCGAGTACTTGCCACCATACAGCCACCTTGCGACGATTTGTCTTAACGAAGACCTACATGAGAACTTATATGAGATCTCATGTGGAATCTCATGTGGGTCTTAGTTAAGACAATTGTCGCAAGGTGGCTGTATGTTTCACCTCTCTTACTGTCAACATGAAGAGGAAAATATATATAAGAAGAACTAGAACATACAGACCCAAATCATGGAAAAACAAACTCTTTGCAGAGGAATAATACTTGTCAGATAAGTAAATGACGAAAACATTTATATCTGCTGTTCATAAAGGGCTTTTGAGATTTGACATGGGATTCGATATGAGATTTGATATAAGATTTGACATAAGAATTCACATACGAAATCGAATAGGAATCCACATGAGTTCTATATAGAAAGTAGAATCTTATGTATGATCTCATGTGTGATCTTATATGAGATCTCATGTGTGATCTTAAATGAGATCTCATGTGAAATCTTATTTGAGATCTCTTGTCAAAAACACATAACTATTTCCCAAATGAATTCACAAAGCCAATCGTGTCTCAATTTCATAAATACGATTTTACATGCGATCTCATATGAGATCATATATGAGTTTTTTCAATAGGGCTTATGAAGACGTACACGGATTAACAACCGGGTACCCGAATTACCCCTACATACTATTACGACATTTTACGTCTATATTACATGAACTGTTTTATATATTAGATATGGCTTTAAGTAATTAAGGAATGCAAAAAAATTCAATTGGCATTAAGCATATTCTTACTTGTATTTTATCTTCATTATCCATTTTAACAATTTTCAATTTGCTATTAGATCTTGAAGAATTAATGTCATAACTGTAATCCAGAAAAACATTTATATAATTATGTAATAATATATTTTAATAGTCTTTCTTAGTATCGCAAACGGTAGTTTATGTTTTTAAAAAACGACAGATTAAACTTATAAATAATCATATTGTACAAGAAAATTTTCTTTCATCACACCAGAAAAATAACTAACACGCTGATTAATTATTTTTTAATCTTGAAATACCCTAATAAAAAAAATTACAATGTATTTTTGGGCAACCCAAGAGAGTATTGTAGCTCACATCGTCACACATTTTAAAAATTTAAATAAGCTAGCAGACCAGCTCAGAGCTAGTAGTCTAGAAATTTTAGCTCGGTTGGGCGGAAAGTTCGGTCTGGACCAGTTCCGACCCTGATCAGACTTTGTGACGAAGTAATTCGTCACGGACGATATTATATTGTAGTGCTTAGGATGTAATTTTAAGTAAATATAATAGTTCGTTATAGAAATGTCTGGGCAGCTCAGGTGTTTTTGTTTTGTTATTATTTACACGGCCCTGAATTAGCGCCGATTTCCGCTTCGTCGCAATCCCCGAAGATTACCCATTTTAAAGTTTAGATGGGATGCTCTGAAAATTGAAATTTTGAGATAAGAGTTCGCACGATTTTCGTGATTTTATCTCGTTCGAAGCAGAACCTTCTTTTTCTTGTTTCAACTACAATGGGAGTGGCAGAGACATAGGTACACCGTCTGTGCGTCGAAGGAAGAAGCCACTACGAAGGAGCGGAGCCTCCACCCCTCATTAGACTTAGGTCGTGCCGAGCTACCGTTTTGGAGAACTATTTGTCGTCGAGAATCGAAATCTGTAACACGTGCGCCGGACCACGCGATCATATTAGATTTTTCTGTGGTGATTTTTCAAATGAAAGAGCGACTAAAAAGCTACCTTTTGGCATAAAAAAATAGAAATTGATTTTTTTCGCGATAGGTTTTTTGCGTTGGAAGTTGCGTCAGTGCATGGCGACCAATGTAAATTCTTACGATTCATGCTTTATAACTCAAAAAGTAACTGATGGAAACAATTTTTGATTCTTTTAAATGAAAGAGCGACAAAAAAGCTACCTTTTGGCATAAAAAAATGAAAATTGATATTTTTTGCGATAGGTCCCTTTTCTCGCGCGGCGTCATATATATCTATTTCCTCTCTAAAGATCGGGCAAGCTTGCTTCCAGAAGAGGACAGACAGCGTCTAAAGGCCCAGATTCGTAGAATTGCGAGGAGCAGATTAGTCGAGGAGTGGCAGGTGAGATGGAATGGGGAATCTACCGGAAGGTGGACTTACCGCCTTATTCCCCATCTCGCTAAATGGATACAAAGAAGGCACGGAGAAGTTAGCTACTACTTAACACAGGCGCTAACAGGTCATGGTTGTTTCAACGAGTATTTGAAACGTTTTAAATTAAGAAGAGAGAGATCGTGCTCTAATTGCGACGCCCCCGTGGACACCGCGGAACACACCCTCTTTGTTTGTAGATATTGGGAGGAGAAAAGGCAATACATGTTTCGGGTGGTGGGTACTGAAGTCACCCCCGACAACATGATTGACCTTATGTTAAGGAATGTGGACTCGTGGCAGCACATTGAATCCTTCATTACCCAGGTAATAAAAACCAAAGATATCAATGGTCGCAGGGGAAGAAACCAGGGTGAAGCTGGAGACAAACGAAAGTAAGAAGGTATGGAAGAAATCCGTATAGAATCCTCCACCTGTCATCAGTTTGAAGCCCGCCGTTGATCGATGGGGGTTCTTACCCCCAACGGTTTGTCGGCCGATCGAGATCTGATGTTAGGCTGAGGGATCTATGGGTATGGGTGGAGTTAGCACTCGGTGATGTTGGTTGCTTAGTTCAATCGTTCCGCTAAGTGTTAAGTACTCCTATAAAGCGAGGAAGGTTTAGTGGGTATTACCCATAGATAAACTTGACGGGGAATATTTATATTCCCTGGTAAACTATACTCTGGGCTCGAGCCCCACACACGGAGAGCACCCTCCTTAAATGATGCGTGCATCATTCATTGTAAGGTGTTCTTTATGGTGCGTAAATGCATTTTCCAAACCTCGTAATAATAAAAAAAAAAAAATTATTTCATTACAATTATTGTAAAAAATTTATAATATTTTGTATACATTAATTACTAAATTATTTGCTCAGTTAAAACCATCGTTTGCGATACAAAGAATTTCAACACCCAGTACCATCCTTATTGTAAGGCGAAGGATCCCAGTCTCTGTAGGAACCCTAAATAATGGAATACACTTTAAAAAGTATAAATAATATTAAAAAAAAAGTATTTAAAATGTTTTAAGTGATACAGCATATATACATATGATATGCTTTTTAAAAGTAAGTAGTATATTAAAATTTTTCACTTTGTAAGAGGCCCCCAAGTTGTCTGGACCTAGGCCTTACAATATTTAAAGTCGGAACTCTAAACAAATAATAGTAATAATAATATAATAATAATAACGGCTACTGACAATAAAATACGTTAATAAACTTTCTTTGACTTACATAATAGAAAAAAATAATTAAGATAATATTTACAAATAACTTTATAACTTATGAACACTCAGACAGACGAAAATGTTCCACTGACTTTGAGGATCTCGTTTTTTATAAAATTAATCACATATTTCGAATATTGCAAGTAAATATTTAATAAATTTTCAGGAAATTTTTGGTGCTGTGGGGGTTAGTATATACGATTTCTTAAGTAAAATTTATTGCTCTTTTAGACTCTGCTGTTACAATTTGTTGATAACAAACATTAAAAAGTTCCAAACAATTTTTGAAAAAAACACAAGTTTTCGAGAAAGAAATTTCTTTTTAGGAATTCCTTTACCAGAAAAATGCAAGGTGATACTCTCAAAAGCTAAAAAATTTGCGTCTATGGTCCCCTTAGCTACAAAACACTGATACTAACAATTTTTAATTTTAAGAAGACGGAAACTAACATGCAGTGGCGTAGCTATCCAGGAAAAAAAATCTATTCACTTTTTTCTAAATCGGTCATAAGCTCAAGCGAATCTGCTTTTTTAAAAGGAAATTTCCGATTAACTCCGATTCAAATCATTTTAGTTTTTCAAGAGTTTTTTATTTTTTAGAAATATGTTCAACAAAAATTTAATATATTTGTTCAATTTTAAAAAGTATTATCAAATCTAACAGCCCTGAACATAATTTATTAAAGTAGCTCAATTAATTAAAAATTTCAAATTTTGTGTAAAATATGACAATCTAACCGCAAAGTTTTAAAACCGATTCAATAAGTTTTGTACTAATAAGAAATCACTTATTAAAAATAACTCCGGTTCAAAACTATACAGAATGTCAATCATTAATCTGCTTTCTTAAAAACTCTGATTCACTAGAGGTTTTATTCAATAAGTTTTTTTCCAGGGCAGGGAGGGGGGCGGTCCACCCCGGTGACACCCGACCTAGTAACGCCCTTGCTAACATGGCGTCCAAAGTTTGAAAAATACATGTAGAGAAAAATCTAGCATTTATAGTAAGGAACCGTCACATGAATTTATAGCAGGAGTTTGTCCTTGCATTTACAGCAAGGAAGTCACAGAATATAAGCATTGTTTCTATGGTGTTTTAGCGTGATAGTGGTCCTTGAAAAATATGCAAGGAACACATGCACTTATTCCATCATGTCTTTGCTGTAAATGCAAAGACACCACGAATTTCCTTCATGTGAATGTCCACCACTCAGGCGTATAGAGACCATGAATTTTCAGGGATAAGAAGTTACAACAGAGCTGTTTGGCCACGCCCACCTCCCACTAAACGTCAGACACGAGAAGTGTCTACATACAAATTTCTTTACAAATATAACTAAACACAAATTTGTTTACAAATTTTAGTAATATTCGTTCCTTTGATTATATAAAAAAAAATAATACTCATTTAAAGTGTTACGGTCTATAGGATTAAAACAATTTTTGTAGTTGCATCACTACTATGAGTGATCGTTTATTATAATAAAATGACCGTACAGTTTAAAATAAAGAATAAGACTGACTCATTAAAATTGCTTCGCGACCCATACAAAGTAGAGAGCAATAAGGTAGGGGTATACATATGTATATTTTGCTGACCTTAACATCCCTCTCACTAGACAGGGTTTAGTCCCTAAAGCCTAAGTTTTACATTTTTATCTAGATATGGTTTAATTATTATTTTTGGCTCTTCTTGAGGTTGCCTTTCGAATGCTACGACTACAGGGTCATTCTTTATTTTATTCTTAACGCAAAATAAGCAAATTCTTTTTGGAATACATTTTCGTAATGATTTAAATAATCCACATTTATACATTACAAACATTGCGATGATACCTAACCCAGCATATCCTGCTGTGTGCAATATTTCAAAACTTTTTTCTTTCCAATTTTTTATTCTTGTATGTGATTTTATTTGTTCTAATAATTCTAATGTATTATCTATATCTAATTTGGCGTTCGTCAAAGTTTGGTGATCTAATTTTTGTGGTAACGGAATTAATTTATGTTTAAGATTTTCTATTTCATTTTTGTCAAATGGTAATGTGTTCTGTGTTTTCTAAAAAGACTTTACATCTTGACCCTTGTATTAAGCTAGCACGATTAATTGTAATTGTTTCTAGTCCATCGTCACAGTTTGTGGTAATACTATTTGTTCGTCCAATCTTTTTTTGATTTTTCTTGTTGAATCCTAATTTTTTCCTTGGCTTTAGTTAACCATTTTTCGTGTCTATCTTTCCATTGCTGGATGAGTTCTGGATACTTTAGAACCGGTGATTTTTCAAGAGAGGAGGGGAGGTTTATTTCTCTTCCAAATGTAAGTTTAAAAGGTGTGAATCCTGTTGTTTCATTTGTGGTTGAATTGTGCGCAAGACTAATGATTTTTAAATTTTCATCCCATTCATTATGATTATCTTCCATTGCTGTCTTTAAGAGATTTTTTAAAGTTGAGTGCATTCTTTCTATTCGTCCGTTACTTTGTGGGTGGTATACGGTTGTCCTTATTAGTTTGATTCGAAAGAGATTTTCAAAGTTTTCAACTAATTCAGAGACAAAATTTCTCCCTTGGTCGGTAAGAACACTTTTCGGTGAACCAAATATATAAATGTATTGGTCTAATAAACTCTCTAAAATGTTTTCACTTGTCGCTGATTTAAGGGGGATAAGCATGATATATCTTGTTAACTGATCTTGTATGCTTAATATAAATTCATTACCTTGCTTTGTTTTAGGTAAAGGACCGAAAATATCCATAGCTATTTTATCATTTGGATTTAACGGTGTGTCAGGAATGATGCCTTCTGCTTGTCTTTTTATTCGCGTGCTTTTCTGTAATTGACAAACCGCGCATTTTTTGACAAATTCCGTTATCTCCTCGTCCATACCTTTCCATTCTCCTAATCTTTTGGCTTTTTGAATTGTTTTATTTTCTCCATAATGTTGACCTGTAACAGATCCATGAGCTTCTTTTAATATTGATTTTCTTTCTTCTTTTGTAAGTTCTCTCAATTGACTAAAACATACATGAAAAGAAAGGTCTTCATATTTTTTACTAAAAAACTCTAATATTTCTTTTATAAATTCTTTCTCGATTGGTGAAATCAAAGGGTCTCCTACCCAATGGGAAATTTACATGCGGCGTAGTACGGGCCCAGTACGGGCAGTAAGGGCCCGGTACTGGCAGTCAGTACGGTGCCCGTACTGGGATATATCTGGCATATACTGCTCTTCTGCACTGACAAGCAAGTACATTAGTTCGAACACAGAGAGTATCGTCATTCAATCGTCATTATATCAAGCGCAAGTAGTATTTTAATGCATAAATACATGCGCAGTAGTGTCCCAATGATGAAATACATGCGTACTAGTGTTCAAGCGCTCAAATACATGCGCACTAGTGTTCTAGCACACGAATACATGCGCAGTAGTGTTCTAATGCTGAAGTACATGCGCACTAGTGTTCTAATGCTTAAATAATTGCGCACTAGTGTACTAGACCACAAGTACATGCGCAGTAGTATCCTAATGCTTAACAACATGCGCAGTAGTGTTATAATACTCAAATACATGCGTAGTAGTGTTCTAATACTCAAATACATGCGTACTAGTGTTCTAGTGAACAAATGCATGCGCAGTAGTATCCTAATGATTAAAAACATGCGCAGTAGTGTTATAATACTCAAATACATGCGCACTAGTGTTCTAGTGCACAAATACATGCGTAGTAGTGTCCTAATGCTCAAAAGCATGTGCACTAGTGTTCAAGCGCACAATTACATGCGCAGTAGTGTTCTTATGCACAAATACATGCGCACTAGTGTTCTAGGTCACAAATACATGCGCTGTAGTGTTCTAGTGCACAAATACATGCACAGTAGCGTTCTAGTGTACAAATACATGCACAGTAGTGTCCTAATGCTAAACAACATGCGCAATAGTGTTCTAGAGTACAAATACATCCACAGTATTGTTCTTAGCGTTAAATATGTGCTATTCAGTATTCCAAGGTAGTAATTCAAATTCAGTGGACAAATTTTGGATGTACTTCCGAATAGAGCGTACCTCCGATTCTGATGAAACTTGGTATACTTACGTATTTCGATGCGCTGATTACGAAAATCTTATTGAAAATTGGCGCAAATTTGAATTTCATGGTAAAAAAGATGTATAAAGAATTATGAAAATTTTGGTTTTTTCATTTATCTCTTTAAATATTGCAAATATAAAAAACAAATTTATACAAAAGATGTAGATCTTATTAAAATACACATTTTATGTTTGATGCATTTTTTACTGAAACAAATTAGTTTACGAAATAATTGCAAAAAACATAAATCACCATAAATGTGACCAAATTCCCACACTATATCAATATTACGTTATTACATTACGTAACATTACGTTTATTACGTAACGTTACGTTAATTACGTAACATTACGTACACTTATGTAATAACGTAAAATTACGTAATTTACTTAATGTCCATGCAGTAATTACGAAAATCATATTTAACCCGGCGAGCGTAAGGTAGGGTAAAATTTACCCTGTGAAATACTTATTCCTCAATAATTTGAATTTAGCATGATGAATTTCTCTGTAATTTTTAATAGCTGCACGTGTTACGGTAACAAAGCAATAACGATTAAAAAAATTTTTTTTTTTTTTACATTTCTTATTGTTTATTTATAACAATTGTGAACACATATATGCTGACTATAAAACACACCAAGAGTATTTTCCTTTGTATATTGTAAAAGAAAGTTTAAATTATTAGGTTTAAACATTGTAATTGTTTACGAAAGGTTAATAATGTATTTTACTATTGTTACTATTAATTTCTCAATTGTTTAAACAAATTTATAGAAATTCACTTTTCTCTATATTAGTTTTGGCATTGTTACAATCTCGCAATAATAAATTGTTTAAACAAATGAAAGATTTTTTAACATTAATGAATGACATTGATAGGCAATATAAAACAAATATAATAAAAAATTTCTAAGATTTCAAGCTTTTTTTTAATATACAAATAGAAAATCTTTACAGGGTAAAAAACACCCTACCTTACGCTCTGTTTTACGAAGTTTCACCTTACGCTCGCCGGGTTAAAAAATTGTAAACTTGATCATTTTTATGATGAATACTTTAAAAACCAACACAACTATAGGTTTTCCCACCGCTGTCTACATTCCACTTTCAGTATGGCACCCCCCCCCCCACCCCTAGACTGTCCAAGACATGGGGGGTTAGGGAGTAGCATAATATATATAATAACAAGCCAACTTAAAAGATTACATAAAAATAGGTAAATTACGTTATAAATAACGTATTTATGGTGATTTCTAGTTTTTTGCATTTTTCTTGAAAACTATCCACATTTCGAAAAAATTTGGTCACTTCTATGGTGAATTCCAGTTTTTTGCGTTTTTCTCGTAAATTAATCAGTTTTAGAAAAAATGTTATGTACATAAAATATGTATTTTAACGAGACCTACAATTTTTGTACGAAACATTTTTCGATATTTCTAATATTTAAAAAATTATATGTAAAAAACTCATATTTTCAAGGTTTCTTATGGTTTTCACCATGATAATCAAATTTGCGCCAATTTTCACTATTATTTTCGGAATCAGCGCATCGAAATACGTAAGTATACTCAGTTTTATCAAAATCGGAGGTACGCTCTATTCGGAAGTATATCCCAAATTTTATATTATTATTAGTTTAATCTAGATTTTTTTCTAGACAGAGACACATATATATTCGAAAAGTTATTTGTTAAGTAGTAAAATAATGTGCATTTTCTTCAATAGAATAATAGTGCGTCTGAAATTACTGCTTCTTATATCACTGCACATATTTATGTTGATTAAGACACTACTGCGCATGCATTTTATGCTTAGAATACTACTGTAAATATTTGTGTTGATTAGAAATCTACTGTACATTCTTTGTTATCTCGAACACTACTGCGCATGTATTTAGTGTTTAAAATCCTGTTGCGTTTATTATAGATGATTTCAAGATTAATGCGCATGTATTTGATGCTCACATCACTACAGCGCATATATTTGTGCTTTAGAACACTACTGCGCATGTATTTGTGAGCTAGAACACTAGTGCGCATGAATTTAATGCTCAGATCACTACTACGCATATATGTGTGAGCTGAACAATAGTGCGCATGTTTTTGTGCACTAGAACACTAGTGCGCATGTTTTTAAGCATTAGGACACTACTGCGCTTCTATTTGTGAACTAGAACACTAGTGCGCATACATTTAATCATTAAGACACTACTGCGCATGTATTTGTGCACTAGAACACTAGTGCGCATTTATTTAAGCATTAGAACACTAGTGCGCATGTACTTTAGCATTAGAACACTACTGCGCATGTATTCGTGTGCTAGAACACTAGTGCGCATGTATTTGAGCATAAGAACACTACTGCGGATCGATTTGTGCGCTAGAACACTAGTGCGCATGTGTTTGAGCATTAGGGGTGTAATATACTTATTTTCTCAAAGAAATCTTGAAATATATTTTAATCCTCATAAAATGACCTTAATTATCAACAAATCTATCATATTTTATTAACAGTGCGGGCCCAGTATTGGCCCTGTACGGGTGACCAGTGCGGGCATGCCAGTACGGACCCCGTACTACGACATTTGTCAATACTGGCGCAGTACAGAAATTTCCCATTGGGTAGTTGTACACGAACTATTACCATTTTTTTATCTGTAAAATATTTTACAAGTTCTTCAAAATATTTTAACCATTTTTCTTTGTTGAATGCAGGTAAATCTTTCTTTAGTATAGTTTTCCATAACTTTCCTTGTGCATTAGGTTTAATCCTAAAGTTGCCAATTTCTTTATTTCTTTTCCAATCTTCAAAATTGTGAGTCAGTACGTTTTCTTCATCACATTCTTCATTTATAATTTCATTTCTATTAGTGCCGCTTGTGCATGGTGTGTCGTATGGCTCTCTTTGTGTTTGACATTCTCGCATTTCGGGTATCACATTCTCTCCTTCTTCTGTTGAACTCAGTTCATTGTTTTCTAAATCTTCATCCTGTATTGGAAATAACCTTGAAAGACAATCAGCTGCTTTATTTTCTTTACCTTTAACATATTGTATATCATATTTAAATTCTTCTAAACGTAATCTCCATCTTAATAATTTTGAACTAGGATCTTTTACGTTTTTTAACCAAGTTAATCCTTTATGGTCTGTTTGAATAGAAAACGTTCTGCCTAATAAATATTGTCTCAATCTTTTAGTTGCCCAAACAATTGCCAATAATTCTTTTTCTGCGGTACTATAATTCTGTTCTGGTTTGTTTAATACTCTTGAAATATAACAACAAGGATGTCCATCTTGAGAGAGTACAGCTCCTATTCCTACATTGCTTGCGTCGGTTGTCAAAACAAATTTTTTATTAAAATCTGGATACTTTAGTACTGGTGATTTGACTCCTTCGCTTGTGATAATATGTCCTAAATATTCTAATTCTGGGCGAAGATACTCGCATTTATCTGGTTGTAATTTAAGTCCTAAAACTTTTATTCTTTCCATAATTTTTATTAAATTTTTATTATGTTCCTCCAAAGTATGTCCAAAAACAATGATGTCATCTAAATACACAAAGCAGACAGTACCTATTAATCCTTGAAAAGCGCGATCCATCATTCTTTGAAACGTAGCGGGTGCATTTTTCAACCCAAATGGCATACGAATAAACTGAAAATGTCCTCTACTTGTACTGAATCCTGTATATTTTCGACTAGTAGCTTCCATAGGGATTTGGTGAAATCCAGAAGAAAGATCGAAGGCTGAAAAGAATTTAGCTTTCCCAATTTGCGATAAGATGTCGTCTATCACAGGCAAAGGATAAGCATCCTGATCTGTGTCTTCGTTTAATTTCCGAAAATCTATAACCAGTCGCCATTTTTGTTTTCCGCTAGCATCTTTTTTCTTTGGTACCATCCAGATTGGCGAATTAAATTGAGAGTCAGAAGGTTCGATAATTTTTTTCAGCAATAGTTCATTTATTTGTTTGTCTATCTCTTCTCGATGACATTCAGGAGGTCTGTATGATTTCACATTTATTATTTTTCCGCTATTCAGTATTATTTGATGACTTGTTAAATTAGTACAAGGAATTTCATTACCATCCAATGTAAAGTTAATGTGATAATTTCCAATTATTCTCCAAATATCTTGTTTTGTGTTTTTATCGAGGTGTTCTAGTCGTGTTTTTGCTCTTAATTCTTTTAACCTTTTAGGTAAATTGTATTCTTTTATTTTATCAGACTTTTGTTCTTGTTCTTTTTGAGTTCCATTTTTGTTTTGTCTTCAACAATTTTTTTAATGGAAAATCCTTCAATTTTATTTGGTATTATTAAAGGTTGGTTAGAATAATTGTAAACGGGTGCTTTTACAATTCCATTTTTAATCGTGTAAATTCCGCTGGGTATATTCGGATGATTTTCTAGTAAAATGTCTCCATCTTCTTTATCCGTTACTATATTGCAAATCTGCATTTTGTTTTATTCTACATAATATCCGTCATCGTACAAGGGTGTTTTCCACTTTTCTATAATTAGAAAATTTGTCGTAATAGCATATCGTTCATATTTTTGTAAAAATGGTAGTCCGATTATTCCATCCTCTGGTAAAGGGAACCCTTCGTCGACAATATGAAATAATTGTTGTTTGCCAAAATAATTTAAATATACTGCATAATCTGATTGATATTTATCTCTTCCCATACAGAAATTCTTTTTTATTTTTAAAGTCGTGCAATTATTTCGAGGTATTTTATTTTTTTTTATTATGTTAATAGATGCTCCGGAATCTAATAGTAATCTATATTTTCCTCCGTTATTAGCTCTTCCGTAAACAGATTGTAGTCGTCCACACACTGCTGATACTCGGCATTCTTTTCGTAATCCTCGTGGTGTTGAATTTCTTCCTCGGTCATTGCCTGAGAGTTTAAAAATTCCTCTTCTTCGCGTGTCATTCTGATAGCTTCTGGTGGTCTCTTCGGCATTCCGCCGACACGAAAATTTGCTGATGTAGTGCAGTCTTTTGTTATATGTCCCGGCTTTCCACACTTGTAACATGATACCGGTCTTATCGTTGACTCTTGTGCTACAGGTGCATTTGATTTATTTGGCACAATTCGATTATTTATAAAAGGTTTAGTTGTTAATTTCAGAGTATTAGGTCGGATTGGAAATCTTGGCAAAATTTTTGTTATTGGTTGTGTTTTTGATATGTCACCTTCTTTAAACCATAATTCTAATTCCATCGCTAGCATCTGAGCTTCGTTTAAATTTTGCGGTCTTTGCGCTTTTACTTGCAATCCTATTTCACGTCGAATGTTCATCATATATCTTTTTAAAATTTCGCTTTCTTCGTTTTCTATCGCGATTTGCCTTTTAACTCGATTTGGGTATTCTGATTGTATAGCGTATTTTAATTCGTGACAAATTTTTCTGTATTTATTATTAAAAGTTTGTAAATCTTCTGTGGGGCTTTGTTTGCAATTTTGTAGTTTAGAACGAAGCATTGAAACAGATCCGGTTTGCGATAAATTTGCACGTAATGCATCAAAGAGTTTCGAGTAACTGTAACAATACGATATCTAGATATCGTATTGCTCTTTCCGCATTTCCATTTATCTTTTCTGAAACAATAAAGTTTAATAATAATTCCGGTTGGTAACAGTGTTTTCTTGCACATTTAACGCTTGTAATGAAATCTTCCACTCCGCAATCATCTTGTCCTGTTAATGTTTTAACAGTTCTTATTATATCTTTTGCTGCAATTTTTTCCACGTTCTGATTTTGCAATGTCGTTTCTCTAATATTTGGCCTTTCGTTATTAGATCCGGTTGTTCGTCTATCGTCTTCTAATTCTTCTTTGTCCGCATAATTTGCGCTGTCTGATCCTTCTATCTCATTATCTGTTTCTTCTGTGGGATTGAGGCCCATTTTCCTTCCTAATATTGTTATTTCCTCTTTTCTATTATCATTTTCTCGTATCAGTCTAGTCATACCTATCTCTAACCTCGAAATTTGGTCAGCAATTGATTTTAAAAATTCTTCTGTAGTTTTCTCCGTTGGTAAAGGTTCTCCATTTTCATTCATTGTCGTTGATAAATTATTAATTTCAGAATTAACGTCTGTCGAGTCAGTGTTAGAGTCAGTGGTACTATAGTGTGTGTGTTGTGAATCCCTATAAGCTTGAAAAGCCAGTTCAATATTTTTCTTTTTGTCGGGTGTAAAATAAAATTCGCGTTACAATTTTTTGTGTAGTTTTTGTTTATTTCTCTTCACTTGACCAAGCGGCTACTCGCTTACAACAAGGTTATTCAGGGAAGATTTTGGTTTTTTTTTATTAAGGAAGACCAGAGCTTGCGATCACGCGAAGTATAGTCACCGTCCTAAACTGTTCAAGGTTAGCTTTTACCCTATGCAATGGTGGCCGTTCAAAGAACGTACAACCCAAAAAAAGTCTTACTTTTATGAACAGTTTTACAAATTATCTAACTGTATTGTATATATATATATATGAATATATATAAACAATATACTTGTTTTTATATGCTCACGTTTTTTTTTTCTTCTTCTTCTGGTACTGAACCTGGCGGTGTGCGAAGGGTGGCCGTAGACACTACTGCTTGGCACTCGAAGGGATTGGTTGGCGTACCGATTTTTCCAGTTGGGTAATACTTTCCCAGAAGTCTTCTTCTTCTGAGTCTTACTGTCTAGATCGACAAGCTCAAGGACTTACTATCTCGATCGACAAGCCTTATTTTGTTTTTCGAAGGTATTCGTAAATTACCTCCGGAGTCTTTTCTCTTATTTGGTTGCGATAGATTCCGTAGAATCTTTTAGTTCGTAATCAACGATAGTACAGTTTGACAAAATCGTCGTTTGTATCTATCCTGGCAGGATCGCCAAAATGTTACGGTCTATAGGATTAAAACAATTTTTGTAGTTGCATCACTACTATGAGTGATCGTTTATTATAATAAAATGACCGTACAGTTTAAAATAAAGAATAAGACTGACTCATTAAAATTGCTTCGCGACCCATACAAAGTAGAGAGCAATAAGGTAGGGGTATACATATGTACATTTTGCTGACCTTAACAAAAGCTTCCCTTATGAAAAAATGTGACATGAAAATAATGACACAGATGCGTGTCATTACTTCATAATGTCATTGCGTGTCATCATTTCGCGACCACACGAAAAAAATGACACGAAAAAAATCACATGACAAAGAATGTACCATTAAAAAACTTATTATTATTATTAGTTTTATAATAATTTCGTATAAACATACATTGTGCACCATTTAGGGAAGGAAAAAATTTACTGCGCAGCCGTAGGTGCTGTAGAATAAGTAGAATTCGTCTGCGCCTCCTGGCATTTTTACGTATGCTTTGCCGTGTTATTTTCTCCCGTGTCATTTTTTTCGTGTGGTCGCGAAATGATGACACGCAATGACACGAAAGTAATGACACGCATCCGTGTCATCATTTTCATGTCACACTTTTCCATAAGGGTTGTCTGTAATAAAATTAGGGTAAGTCCGGGGGAGATGGCCATACGGGAGAGATGGCCAATTCAAATATTTTACTGAATTTGTTATTAAATATCAGTTATTATTGGTTATTTTGCTTCATTTGTGTGCGTGAAAGCAAACAACAACAAAAACTTGAAAATGAAAAATGAAAAAGTACTTGAAATCCTGGTGTATTTTTTTGACTAGTGCTCTAAAACATCAATGGGTTGAATTTACTGATTGTTAAAGTGTTCTTTTTTTTAGAAGAATGCTTATTTTCGTATTTTTTGGAACTATACATGAGGCAAGCTTTGTAATAACGTCAGAATTATACATGAAAAATTTTTATTTATTTAAATATTAGGGGAAATCTGGGGGGATGTCATAAGGGATAGATGGCCAATTCAAATATTTTTACAGAAATTGACTCAAAAGGTCACTTATTCTAAACTAAATTTCTTCGTTTTGCATTTAAACATAAAGAAAAGCAAAATTTTGGCGAAAAATAATAAAAAATTAAATATAATACTTCCTTTTTGTTTTGTCTATTACTCCAGTACTGAAAAATTTCAACTTGTTTAAATATCTATTTATTGTGGTAATATTCTTTAAGATAAGAGTTATTTTTGTGTTTTGTTTATTCTTTCATGTAATAAACTCAAAATGATATATTAATTATATTTATTTACTTAAATAATAGGTGTGGCCAACTCTCCTTTACACCTATGGCCATCTCACACTACGATTGGCCATCTCTCCCTGAATGTCACTTTTTACAAAACATTAATTTTATGATTGTTAACATTAAAATATTTTATATTATTTATGGTTGTTTTAAAGTTAAATAGTCAATGTTTAATGGCATAAATCCCATTTGGCTTAGAACTTAGTTGGCATAAATTGCAAATGACATAAAACTCAGTTGACGCCCTACTGAAAAATCCTATATAGGATCCTACATAGGATCCTATATAGAATCCATATGGATTCCTATGAGAATCCACGTAGGATCCAATATAGGATCCTATATAGGTATTGTCCTATACGAATCCACGTGGATTCTCATAGGAATCTATGTGGATTCCTATAGGTCGCCTATAGGACAAGTCCTATATAGGATCCTATGTGAACTCTTCTATAGGAATACATGTAGGATCTCATATAGGATCCTGCATAGGCGTCCCAAAAAATTTTTGTACACCCTCCTACATATGATCCTACGTAGGTTCCCATATAGGATCCTATATGGGAACCCATATAAGATCCTACATGGGTACCCCCAAAAATTTTTTTTGTACCCCTTCCTCATGCGCAGTCGTCTTTTACGTATTCTACAATACTTACGCCTGCGCAGTAAATATTTTTCGTCCTTATAATGGTGCTTAATGTATATTTGAATAAAGTTGTTAAAAAAAACAATAAATTCTGTGTACATAATTTTTTTTGGGCGCCCATAAAAGATCCTATATAGGATCCTATATGGGAACCTACGTAGGATCCTATGTAGGGGGGTTTACAAAAATTTTTTTAGGACGCCTATGTAGGATCCTATATGAGATCCTACATGTATTCCTATAGGAGAATCCACATAGGTTCCTATATAGGACGTGTCCTATAGGCGACCTATAGGAATCCACATAGATTCCTATGAGAATCCACGTGGATTCGTATAGGACAATACCTATATAGGATCCTATATTGGATCCTACGTGGATTTTCATAGGAATCCATATGGATTCTATATAGGATCCTATGTAGGATCCTATATAGGATTTTTCAGTAGGGCGTAAAACTTAATTGACATAAATCTCAAATGAATAAATTCAGATTTATGTCAATTGAAATTTATGTTAACTAAATTTTCAACCAAATGGGATTTATGTCAAATGTGATTTACGTCAATTGAGATTCATGTCAATTAAGTTTTACGTCATCTAAGTTTTATGGCATTTGAAATTTATGTCAACTGAGTTTTATGCCAAACAGCTCTGATATATAACTTCTCATTCCTGAAAATTCATGGTTTCTATCCGCCTGGGTCGTGGACATTCACATGAAGGAAATTCGAGGTGTCTTTGCGTTTACAGCAAGGTCAGTATGGAATAAGTGCACGTGTTTCTTGCGTATTTTTCAAGAACCACTATCACGCTAAAACACCATAGAAACATGCTTATATTCTGTGACTTCCTTGCTGTAAATGCAAGGACAAACTCCTGCTATAAATTCAGTGACAGTTCCTTACTATTAAAGCTAGATTATACTTTTCATAACAAAGTCATAAAAGGCGCGATTCGGTTCTCTGTATAGATAACCAGAAAGTTGCAGAATTAAGAACGATTCACTATGTCACGTAAGAGTGTACACAAATACAATCCAAATTAAATGTCTTACACTTTTTTACTTGTCAACACGCCTCGCTAGTAATACGGTCAGGTTAGATTTTGAAGCTGTACTACTCACGCTAAAGACATCGATTCTGTTCTGTTGGTCAAACAGTGCGTGCAAGAAAAGTAGAAAAGTGGGAAACATGCAATTTGGACTGTATTTGTTTGCGCTCTGACGTCACATAGTGAATCGTTCTTAAATCTGAAACTTTCTGGTTATCTACAGAGAACCGATTCACGCCATTTTTAAGACTGCGTTATGAAAAAAATATGATGCCTGAAATTTTTAGAGTAACTGAAACCGCCTTAAACTCGTTACTCGTGGGTTTCGGTAGCTGATTCACTGAATTCACTTCAAATTCGTTACTTAATCCTACAAAAATATTTGTTCGTTAGCGGTCAATGGTATCGATGTTGCCCGACTCTTGCCTCGTAAAAGCGGACAATTTAAAGACTTTTACTATTTTATTTAATTTTGTTACTACTCATTGAAAGAGAGAATTTATTCACTCTATAGATAGAGTGACGAGTTCACTCTAATTAGAGTGAATTTTTCAGCTAATTTAAAATGGCGGCTCATTCCACTTAGATCGAATTTCCCACTCCTATTTTAGATTGGGTTAATTAAAGTTTTTGGAAATTTGAATAACATTATAACTTTAAAGGAATAATACCTTATTTTTGAAAAAAAAAAAATAAATAAAAATAAATATTGAACCTTTTAATTAGTAACTTTCTGTCAGTACTGTGACATTTTCGTATTTATTTAGTCTTAAAGATATTTGTTATTTATATTATTTTATAAAATTTTTTTATATCATATTTACAAACCCTGCTAAAAGTAAAAAGATAAAAAGGGAAAGAAATATGAGAATAGAAAGAGATTACACTTTTTCTATCCCTTCCATATATCTACTTTGCATTCCCAAAACACAATATCTTTCTATCTCTAAACTTCTACCTCTTTATATCTTTTCTTTGAATTTGTATCCGTTTCTATTCCCTTTCTATCATCTTCTAAAATAAATAAATCTCTTTCTATCTCTTCGTCCGTCAACTATTTTTATTTCTTTCTATCCCTTTTCTGTCCTCTTTTTTTCCTTTTCTATAAAAAGTGAATCTCTTTCTATCCCCTTTCTATCCTCTTCTTTAAAAATTTAATCTCCATCTATCTTTTCGCTTAACTACTATTTTAAATACCCAATTGCTTTAGTTATTTTATATGGTAGTATATATATCTATATATACTGAAATTAATCTGATATTTAACGCGTATAATACTGAAAAATCGTCAGCTATGATGGAGCGATCCCCTTACCTCGTGCGCATTAACCTAAGCTCACTACCAACTGAGCTAACGAACGATACACTACAGATTACTCCTTTACTTGACTGCCTTTTAACACTCTTACTCCCATCTCTTTTAATCTTCCTTTTCTATCTTTTTCTATCCCACATAGTATTTATATTTTTGGAGATCCATACTGAAAATAAAGAGATAGAAATCTTATCACTTTTTACCTTTTCTTATCTCTGTTGTAGAGAGAGATACAGAAAACGTATAATTTTTAATCCCGACTCTATACCTTCTTAACCCTTTCTACTGACATCAAACCTCTTTCAATCTCTACCATAATCATGATTATCAGTTTTCATCATTAATCACCTTTTCCCTATAACTTTCAATCTTTAATCTTTACCATCCTTTCCCTTTCTATTGCCTCCAATCTCTTTCAATCTCTACCTTAATCATAATGACCAGTTATTACCATTAATCACCCTTTTCTTATAACTTTTAATCTCTAATCTATACCTTTCTATCCCGCCCTATCCCTACTTCAATGGACATAGCAAGTTGTCGCTTTTAATTATCTTTTTCTATAACTTTGAATTAATGTCCAATACTTTCACATCATTTCCAAACCCCACCTGAGTGAACACTATGTGCTTTCCCTTTTAATCACTTTTCATCTATAATTTTCAATAACCTGTGTCATATACACATATTTTTTGCTATTCTTCTCTTAACCAGCGTTATCGGTTTATGGCTTTTAATCAGTTTCCTTCAATAACTTTCTATCTTTCACCTATCACTTTCTATCCCTTTCTATCTCCTTCTATCCTTTTCTATCCCTTTCTATCCCTTTTTATATTTTCTTATCTCACCTGTATTAACATGATCATTTTTCGTTTTTAATCACTTTCCTTTCATTACTTTCAGTAATTTAGTGAGTGATCATGTTCTTTCAGTTGGGGATGGGAAAGTATAAGTAGGGATAGAAAGGGATAGGAAGGGATAGAAAGGGATAAGAAGAGATAGAAAGGGATAGGAAGGGATAGAAGGTGATAGGTGAAAGATTAAAAGTTATAGAAGAAAGGTGATTAAAAGCGATAACTGATGATGCTGGTTAGAGTGGAATAGCAAAAAATATGTGGATATGTTATAGGTTATTGAAAAGTATTGATGAAAAGTGATTAAAAGCTCATGTTCATTCAGGTGGGGTTTGGAAATAATATGAAGGTATTAGAAATTAATTGAAAGTTATAGAAAAAGGTGATTAAAAGCGATAAATCGCTATGTCCATTAAGGTAGGGATAGGACTGGATAGAAAAGTATAGATTAGAGATTGAAAGTTATAGGAAAAAGTTGATTAATGGCGATAAGCTGGTCATTACGATTAAGGTAGAGATTAAAAGAGATTTGAGGCAATAGAAAGGTATAGGATGGTAAGGATTAGAGATTGAAAGTTATAGGGAAAAGCCGATTGATGGCGATAAGCTGGTCATCGTGATTAAGGTAGAGATTGAAAGAGATTGGGGTCGATAGAAAGATATAAGGAGATATAGAGTCGAGTTTGAAAATGATAGCTTTTCTGCATCTTTTTCTATAACAGGGATAAGAAAAGATAAAAAGTGATAAGATTTCTATCTCTTTACTTCTAGTAGGGAATACAACATACAACTTAATACTAACGCTAAACTAATATAATTAAAATATTTAACGCTGAGGGGTCTTGAACGTGTGACCTCCAGGCCTAAAGCCCAACGCTCTAACTACTATGCTATACGCTCGTTGGTATAAAACTTACAGACTGCTGTTATCAGGTATGCGTGCTTACGTTCACTCAAAATAGAGTGAAAGTTTCACTGTAAATCTGGGAGTTAATATTCGCTCCAATCACTGGAGTGAATTTCTGCACTCTTTTCATTAGAGTGAGCGATCTCACTCTTTTAGAGTGAACTTTCACTGTATCTGCAGTGAATGTACAGCTCACGCCTAAATTAGAGTGAAATTTTCACTCTATTAAATTTAGAGAGAACTATTTTGAAGAAATACAATTTTTTTAAGACCTAATGCTATAACCTCTGGCGATTTAGCGAGAATCGGTTGGGAACCGGATTTGATTCCGTTTTGATTTACTTTGATTCCGGGTAGGATTTTGCTATCAAATAATGAAATTTAATGAAATAAACCATTGTTACTGTAAATATTAATATTTCAATTGTTTTTTAGAATTGAGCTTTATTAAAGCTCAATTTAACTCAATTCTTCTAAAGCTCTATTACAGCTCAATTTTAACTCAATTCTTCTTAAAAAACAATTAAATATTAATATTTTTCATTATCAATCAGATAATGCATTGACTGAAAATTTGTTCATTAAATATTTTGTTTATTTGTTTATAAACAATTTTAATTGTTTATTCATTCATATTTCCATTGGACCTACGTGTTAAAATGTTTAAGCGTGTCTGGCGATAGCTGTACCTGTATCTTCTAGTTTGGAAAGGAACTGACTGGTATGGTTTAAATAGTAAAAAAAACCCTTTTTAAACATTATGACAAATTGTACATATGACAAATTCCAATTCGCTAATATCTAATATCTGACACAGTTATCAACATTTTAAGAAGCAAATATAATAATAGCAAAAAATTTTTTTTTTATTTAGTTTAAGACGTCAACAAACACATGGAAATATGTTATATAATGCATATAACAATCGTGGTCGTGGCAATAGGAAAAATTAGGGCGGCAACAATCGTGGTTACAATTAAAACTATGATTACTATCAGCAAGCCCCCAATTTCCCTCAACATTGCCAACCAGGCTGTCAGTGCAATGCGGCAAATACAAAATACTGCTTCTCAGCAGTAGTTAAAAAGCCCACAGGCATGGTATAAAAAGGGCGCGCACCGCCCTTACCGCCAAACAAACGGATCACGATTTCCACGCAAATTAAAATCGGTAACTTTTAAGGGGAGGGACCGGTGAAATTTTAGCTTATGGAAATTCACGATGTTCAGGGTTACCAATTTTTTTTCTTGTGTAATTTTAGACCTAAAATTATGGGATAATGTCAAAAATATAAAAATAAATTTTTTGCGGAGTTTAAGATACACACTGAGAAAATAAGCCTCTAGCCAAGCAGCTTTATTTCTAGGTTAGGGTTCCTCGGGACAAAACAAACAAAACACCGGCGATGACAATCAAACTTCTAGGATACCGGAGCATATGCTCTGCTAAAATCAATTAAGTGCTTTGCAGGTGCTATATCAACAACCTCTCTCTGCTAAATTTAATCAAAAATTGGTTCTATTTAGTCAACTTATTTTCTCAGTGCATATTCTGGAAAAAATGCAAATTTTGAAAATTAAACCTCTTCCACAATTTTCATTTTTTTCCATCGCCAATTTTTTTGTGACCTTTTTAAATGTTTTTCTACAATTTCTCGTATGGATTTTAAAATATTTTAATTTTTCAAAAAAATAAAAAATCGTAAAATACTAAAATGGTCAAAAATACTAGAAAAAATTTTTTTTACACCTTTTGATTGTATATCTATATTCTAGATCCAAAATAAAGTAAGAAAAAAAATTGGCACCCCTGAGCATAGGCTTAAATTTTTTGGTCTCTCATCTTAAATATTGAACTCCGTCTACAATTTTCATTATTTTTTATCGCCAATTTTTTTTCACGCGATTTTAATGAATCTTTACAATCAAGCGTATGGATTTTGCAAAATTTCTATTTTTTGAAAAAATAAAAATTCGAAAATGGTCAAAAAAATATTGTTTTTTAATTTTTATGTAATACCATAATTCCACATCTAAAATTATGTAAGAAAAAAAATTGACACCTCTGAGCATCAAAAATTTTGATGGGCTAAAGTTTCACCGGTCCCTTCCCTTAAGTAGCAATATAACCGTAGCAATCGCAATTGCTACGGTGAATTGTGGTTTGCGGTCCTAGACGGACTTACCACGTCTAATATATTGGGCATGGAATTTATAACCCTTTGGGAAGTCGTAATAGACGCTGTCAAGGATTATTGGTTCATAAAGGAATCTAGCGTTCAGCTCCCATTGAATTGCGCAATCATTACGCGCTACTCAACAAACTCAATGCAGTTAATAGAGCTAACGCCAGACCAACGGAAAATTCTAGATGAACTCATCGGTAACAAATTACTGAATACTAGCACGGGAACCGGAGTCACCGATCTGGGGCCGTATTCTCGAAAGCACGCGAGAATTCTCGCATGCGTAAAATGTCGAATGGTTAATGTCGCATGCGACTTTAAAACTGTATTCTTGACGACCGTTCGAGATAGGTTGTTCGGAAATTTCCGTGTGCGACATTTAGACAGTGTTGTCGTCGTTTCGAAATACTATTATACCAATAAGAATTAAGGTAGAAGAGAAAAGTGATCTTACGAAAAAAAACAATTACGTTCTTTAATGCTTGCAGATTGCGGGCATTGAATTTATATAAAAATACCTTACTCAAGTAAACAATAATTTTTAAACGTTCATAAGATCTGTGATTACTCTTCATTAAATCAATAAATATACAAAAATTATGTATACTTATATTTTTATAAAGAATAAAAATAATTACTCAAGGAATATATATAATTCTTAAATGACAAAAGCATGTACCACACATGTATTTCTTTTAGCTGTCACCGCTGCCACTCTAACCTAACCTAATATTATAACTTATATATTATTCACGAATTTCATAAGAAATTATTGGTTGATTAAAGAAATGCTGAGTTCCAAAAAATGTTTTTGACCAATTTATTCTAATTTCAATCATTTAATCAATCGGAATTTATCTTATCTATACATGATTCTTTTACAAGACAACGTATAAATATTTAAAATGTTCAAATTATCGCTTGATTTAAAGCTTTTTTCACTGATACTTATTGAAATAGCTTTATAAAATAATTTAAAAAATGTTTACATAAAGCTTTTGATTTACAATACTTATGCTTTTGATTTTTAATTTCGGCATTCAGTTTATTTTTAATTATTTACTTTAGTTCATGCCCGCTAACACTACTTTGCATTATATACGTTTATTACATGTATGACTAGACACACAACCTTATTTCTCACTAGCATTCCGTATTCGACTTTGCATCTCGAGTGGCCACTACCCACTCGAGACGAACCATTCGAAAATTATCGCATACGACATGAAATCTCGCATGCGACACACGTTGGAGAATAGCTTTTTCAATCTCGCATGGCATGTCGCATACGATATCTAGGGTCATCGATTCGAGAATACGGCCCCTGACAACTCATGTCATCGAGTTGACCGACCCAAATCCGTTCAAGTTAAAACCGTACCGCCGAAGCGCGGAAGCAAATAAAATTATTAACGAGCAGGTCGACAAATATTTAGAGAAAGGCTTTATTATTAAAAGCAATGGTCGTTACGCAAGTCCCGTAGTCTTGACGTATAGGAAAGATGTCAGACCGAGAGTCAGTATTCTAGATGCCTTATCTGAGTCCAATGTCATAAGCACGATCGATCTAACCGACGCGTTTCACCACATACCGATCGACCCGAAGTCACGTGAGTGCATCCCCGGTCGTGGTCAATTCGAATGGCTCCAACTGCCTTTCGGCCTTACGAATGCCCCGGCCACCTTTCAAGCTTTAACCGACCGATTAAAGGAAAAGTTTATAGAACAAATACGGAAAAATAATCTCCCTGAACGATACATCGACTAAGTTCACGCGTATCTAGATGATTGGATAATCATCTCCAGGACGTTTGAAGATCACATCTTGCTGTTGGACATTGTGTTCACGATCTTGCAAGAGGCTGGCCTATCGATCAACAGAGATAAATTGCACTTTGCAAAAACCTCTGTTGAATATTTAGCATTTCTTCTAGACAAAGATGGCCTTAAACCAAATCCTAAACGCGTAGAACCGATACTCGAACGTCCTAGTCCACGCAATCGTAAAGAGTTGAGCCAATTCAACGGCTCCGTCAGTTGGTACCACAGACACTTGCGCAACATTGCACGCGTGCAAGGTCCGCTAAATAAACTAGCGAGTCCTAAGGTACTGTGGAAATGGGCCGATGAACACGAGACTGCGTGCAAGGAGGTGAAAAAGTTGTTGCCTAGTTGTTACCCTAGTTGCGCTCCGAACTGACCTGACGTTTCTTCTTTATACGAACGCAAGCGACACCGGTATCGGCGCAATCCTAACGCAACAGGACGGAGATCGCGAGCACCTTATCACATGCCTAAGCAGACCATTAAGAGTTAAATTACAGAGTTAAATTACAGAGTTAAATTACACGTGCACCGAGAAGGAATGCTTGGGTGTGATCTTTGCAATTAAGAAACTTCGTTGCTACCTAGAAGCCACCGAATTCACGGTTGTCACTTACCATTCAAGTTCAATTTGGCTAAAAGAGGTTAAAGACCCTAGAGGTAGGCTTGCGAGATGGGCCTTAGAGCTATCTGCCAACAAAGCCACTATCGTGCATCGTAAAGGCACTTCTAACGAAGCATCTGATACTTTGTCACGCCTCTACGAGAACGCTCCTCAGGACGCGCCTCTCGAGATTCTTAACCTCGTTCGTAACCAATCGTGGTACAAAACCATGGTACAAAAAGTTTCCGAAACCCGACTGCTCACGAGCGTTATAGGTTAGGTCGTAATAATGAATTATATTATTACAAGCCCAATCAAATAAAAGAGAGCATCGGCGATAACAACGCCTGGAAGAAAGTCCTACGAGAAGACGAAATACTTCCTATGATAACAAAATATCATAACTCCCCACGGCTCGCGCACCAAGGCACAGTGGGATGAATCTGGAATTTACTGTTCAAAAATGTCCAGAGCCTCCAATTCTTGACCAAATTCAAAGTTTTTTTTTTAAATTAACGTTAAATAAATTTCTAAAAACATTGTCGGAGCTGATTTTTAAAAAAAAATTTTGTTAACGTTTTTATTAATGTTTAAGGACGTTGGAACCCGAAAGCTGAGAGTGGCGTAGAAAAACTTTTTCCTCCTTTGCTCAAAAACTTCCCTTTTATGAATTTTTTTTAAAAACACTAGACACTTTTTCAAAAAAAGGGCTATGGTAGACAAAAGTATTTCAGATAAGGAATTTTTTGAACATTTGTTTTATGCAAACAAATATGCCTACGAGCGTCAAAATTAACTCCCGTTTTGACATTGCAAGATTTTCCGTAAAAGATGGCCGCCGCTCGTCAGCTGGGCACGGGCTACGTGACATATGGGCCTCAAGTGAGATGGCGGCGGCCATCTTTTACGAATAATCTTGCAATGTCAAAACGGGAGTTAATTTTGATGCTTGTAGGCACATTTGTTTGCATAAAACAAATGTTTAAAAAATTCCTTATCTGAAATACTTTTGTCTACCATAGCTCTTTTTTTGAAAAAGTGTCTAGTGTTTTTAAAAAAATTCATAAAAGGGAAATTTTTGAGCAAAGGAGGAAAAAGTGTTTCTACGCCACTCTCAGCTTTCGGCTTCCAACGTCCTTAAACATTAAAAAAAACGTTAACAAAATTTTTTTTTCAAAAATCGGCTTCGACAATGTTTTTAGAAATTTATTAAGCTATAATTTAAAAAGAAAACTTTGAATTTGGTCAAGAATTGGAGGTTCTGGACATTTTTGAGCAGTAAATTCCAGATTCATCCCACTGTGCAAGGTATTAACAAAACTTACCTTGCAATCCTTGACTTATATTATTGGCCCGGAATGCGCGAGGATGTTAGGCGGTACGTTAACGATTGCGAGACGTGTCTGAGGTGCAAACCAGATAACTCTCTCCCGCAAGGATTAATGTATCCGCGTAAAATGAGAGAACCCTGGGAAACGGTATCCCTTGACATTATAGGCCCTCTTCCACTATCAAAAACGGGTAAACGGTACGTTTTAGTCTGTGAGGACACGTACACCCGGTATCAGTGGCGGTTTAAGCTAGTCGGAGGCCCGGGGCGGCAAATCTAATTGGGGCCTCCCTCCCCTCATTATTTTAGTTTAACATGGACAAATTTACTAGTCGTTCTTGATGCATTGTTGATCGAAGATAATTTTTTGTAAGTTTTAGTTTCGAAAAACTTCTTTCGCAGGATGTGACTGAAACACAAATAGTCAAGAAATATTGGATTATAAGTGATATACAGGGCAGTGACTCTCTAAAGTCCCATTTAATTATAAATTGAAGGTTTTCTTGAGCTGTCCATCTAGCAGCATCTTCTATATTCGTATCCGTTGCACTCAGATGCCTTCGATATCTTTTAATTTCTTTTAACACTTGATCCTGATCAAATTCATTGTAAACTTTTACCAGATTGTTTACTGCCGCAGTTAGAGCGTCCTCGGAAGCTTCGAGCATGAACTTTACTTTAATAATTTGGAAAATTTTGTTGATTTCCTCCATGGCCGTGTACCGATAAGACATTTCTTGTATAAATCTGTCTATGCATTCAAACATTGATTGACGAACTTGTTGAAATGATAATCCGGCGTCATCTGCTAGTTCACCTGGCATTTTTTTCTTCACCCTTCTTCTTCCTCGTTTGTTAATATTAATGTCCATATCATTGCACTTGTTAACTCCAAAAGCAATAGCATTGTCTACAATGGTGGTTCGTTCCGTCACTAAAAATTCATTCAAAGCTTTTAATTTGATGAGTCCATTTTCTAAATTCATTTTTGGAGATTGCAGATATTTTTGAACTATATCTACTTCCTCCAATATTGTATGCTAAAATTTAATGTAAGTCAAAAATGTAAAATCACATATCGCTGGGAGAAGTAAGCTTGCACCTGATCTAGTATCAAGATTTGCTACAGATGGATCTTGCATATATTCCAAAGTGTCCACAATCGTTTCCACGTTTTCTTGTACTACTTTAACTGCATCGTAATGCGCACTCCAGCGAGTATTGGACAAACGTTTCAAACTTTTTCCCCCTTTTTTTCTAAAAGTAATTCTCACCTTCGAGTGGAGGACGAGAAGAATGAATATAATTTTTCTACAGTTCCAAAGCAGGTGACGCTAGTAAGAACGCATGCGAAAGCATGAACTCCACAAAGATTTAAGGAATGATTAGCACATGGACTGTACAGAGCTTTTGCATTGACTTCTCGGATTTTACGCTGTAATCCTCCATGAACACCTGACATTGACGCTGCATTATCGTAACCTTGAGCCCTGCATAACGAAATATCCAAACCATCTTCTTTTAGCTTCTGTAGAACATCTATTGACATATCCTCCGCCGTCTTTCCTGACATTAAAAAAAAACCTAAAAATGATTCCCGAACTTCCACAATGTCATTTTCTACATAGACATACCTAATTATCTTACTCATTTGATCAGTTCTGCTTTCATCGGGAGTGCTGTCAAAAATTATTCCGTAAAATTTAGCCTTTTTTATATATCGTTGATAATCTTTCTTTTAACATGTTCACCCAAACAAAATATAAATTTATTTTTGATTCCTTTTGACAAGTAAGATGGTATCCTTTTTGACACACCAGCGGATTCTTCAAGTTTTAAACAATGCTCTTTTAATACTGGATCATACTTCGCTATCAGTTACACCAATTCCTAGAAATTTCCTCTATTTTCTGATGAAAAGTCTTCACGATGACCACAAAAGGCAAGGTTTTGCTGGCCTAAAAATAGTGTGAAATCTAAAGGACGATGTAAAATGTTTCTCCATTTCTTCGTTTCATCAGTAATAGTTTTCTGGTTGTCTTTATCAATGGTTTTACCAAGTTTCAACCCCATGGAAAGTGTTTTCCACTTTTCTAAATTTGATAGATGTTCAGGCGTGGTGTGAAATCTTTAGATTCAGTTTCCACCACTGACAGAAGCCAGAAATAAACTTATTTGTGTTTGTATCACATTCAGATTCAAATAATCGGCAGCAAAGACAGTAAAGTTTTTTGTTGATGGTGAGTATAGCATCCACTTTCTTAAATACTTAGTCTCATTCAAATTTGAGTAAAACCATGATAAAGTTAAACGATGTGTGCCCTTAGTGCATTCACCTGGTCTTTCTATAGATTCAAAAGGTCCCTCCTTGTTTTGATATATTTCACTACCTTTTTCGATGATCCCAATTCTGATATGCTCGGGAACAGGTATTGACCAATGTGCAGCATCATTGGATGAAGAAGAAGTTTCATAACTCCGACACAGCACCAGAAATTCCCTGAATTTCCCCTGAATATTGGTCCACATTTCCCGAATATTCGAACCTAATATTCAGGGAAGTTTCGTGGAAGCATCAAAATGTCCGCCATGGGGAATATTGGACGTGAAGTTTCTCTGAAAATATATTTCTAATTTTCAGGGAATTTCCGCATCTAATATTCCTTCAATATTCACAGTATTCGTAAATTCACTGTACATGATGCGCACTGGTCGAACTTGGTTTCTGTGACACTTACGGCTGCGCAGTAGTTGTTAATGTTCTAGAATCCTACGGGTGTCAAATATAACATATAATTTTCATTAATTACACCGTCCGACAAAAATTAACTTTTTTTTTCACACACAAAAAAATCAAACATTTTCGGAAACTAGGACCAAAAAAAAATACCTGTGTCTGGCCGTTTTGCTAGATCAAGTCGTTTGTGGTTTTTAGGGGTGAAAACAACCCTTAAATGAAAAGTGACAAAATATTTTTGTAAAAAATATTAATTTTTTATAAAACTTGATAACTAGGGGTTTTCAGGCTCGCTGATTACAAATCCGATGTAAGTTTTTCAAAATTCAAAATTTCGGATCCAATATGGCGGACAACTTTTTTAAAAATAGATTTAATTTGCCTGAAACTCTTTACTCGGGGGTTTCTGGGGTCGCTGATTACGAATCTGTTGTCAGATTTTTAAAATTCAAAATGGTGGATCCAATATGGCGGACAACTTTTTTAAAAATAGATTTAATTTTCCTGAAACTCGTTACTCAGAGGTTTTTGGGGTCGCTGATGACTAATCTGATGTCAGATTTTCAAAATTTAAAATGGTGGATCCAATATGGCGAAAATAAAAAAAAGAATTACGTTTAGGACAATCCATTTTTATTCAAGAACACTCACAATTCTGCTATACAAACAAAAAACAAATGACATTTTTTATATTTTGATATTCAGTTGCATAGCTAAAGAAAATAGTATATATATCAAATTAATGTCAATCGTTGATATTTTTACTTTAAAAAAAAGTGTTAAACAATCACTTTATATTAATTATTTTTCTAACTTAAGCTTCCCATTATCGAATATACTTACCTACTACAAAGTTTGCTTCGTTATTAAAAAAATGTCCAATATGCAAAGACACAATTGTGGAAATGTTTAAATTTTTTTGTAATCTTCATCTCTATGAGGTCCGCCATTTTAAATTTTGAAAATTTTACATCAGATTAGTCATCAGCGACCCCAAAAACCTCCGAGTAACGAGTTTCAGGAAAATTAAATCTATTTTTAAAAAAGTTGTTCGTCAGATTGGATCCACCATTTTGAATTTTAAAAATTTGACATCAGATTCGTAATCAGCGACCTCAGAAACCCCCGAGCAACGAGTTTCAGGCAAATTGAATCTATTTTTAAAAAAGTTGTCTGCCATATTGGATCCGACATTTTGAATTTTGAAAAACTTACATCGGATTTGTAATCAGCGAGCCCGAAAACCCCTAAATATCAAGTTTTATAAAAAATTAATATTTTTTACAAAAATATCATGATACTTTTCATTTAAGGGTTGTTTTCACCCCTAAAAGCCACAAACGACTTGATCTAGCAAAACGGCCAGATACGGGTATTTTTTTTTTGGTCCTAGTTTCCGAAAATGTTTGGTTTTTTTGTGTGTGAAAAATCGTGTCGGACTGTGTTACCAGATCAAAAAAAATTTTGGAAATTTTTTTCAACTTTCCCTGAATATTTGAGGAATATAAGATGCAGAAATTCCCTGAAAATTAGAAATACATTTTCAGGGAAATTTCGCGTCGAATATTCCCCATGGCGGACATTTTGATGCTTCCACGAATCTTCCCTGAATATTAGGTTCGAATATTCGGGAAATGTGGACCAATATTCAGGGGAAATTCAGGAAATTTCTGGTGCTGTGTGGACTATCATTACCATCTGTCTTATCGGTGATTATTGCATTCAAATTTTCATGAAATTCATTTGCAATGGGTTTCTCTTCATCTATGTTTGTAATTATGGCATCAATTAACTGCACATCGGAGTCAGATTCAACAGTTTTATTTTTTGTACATGCGCTATCTTCTGCTTTTCCATAAGCAGAAAGGTATTTCGATAATAATCCACCGAGTAATTTATTCTCTTCAGCCTTTGTTTTTTTCATTTTTCTCTTCTGAGATCCGGATGGATAACTTCTTTTCACTAAGCAGTAACAAAACACAAAAAAAACTATAATTCTTTTAACATTTTTCTGACAAAGTTATAATTTATTAACTTGTTACAAAAAATGAATAAAATTGAAAGAAACATTAAATTATTTAATTTGAAATTGCGAATAAAATGAAGAAAGTTTATATCCAAAAAACAAAACTTTCTTTTAATATAAAATTTCACATTTGTAATTTCAGTTACCTATTAACAGAATGAAACATACTACAAAACGTTAAAAAATATTTAGTATTACTTACTTTTTTAATTGAAAAACAGCGCCAGAAATATCCTTTGTAGATTATATTATAACTTCCAGTATATTCGTAACACGTATAGCTAAGACCAGATCAATAATTCTACTGCTGCTAATTACTTTATTAGAGTTTAGTATTTACTTTTCAGAAATCACAGGTAAAATGGGATTTTGGGAAAATCATTAACGAAGGACAACCTTGGTTCTTTCAGGTCTTATTCCTAAATTACCTAATATTTTCAATTGACATTTATAACTTTACTTAAGATTTAATAAATTAAACAAGTCATACAAAATATCTTTGAGGAATTAGAAAAAATTTCCACGAACCAATTTAATATTATTAAATTAAAAAAAAAATTTCTGACAGAAGTTTCGGGGCCCCTTCGTCGTCGCATCCGACCTTCCATTTAAGGGCAACCAACATGGTTTTACTGTTGAAAGAAAAGTTTAGGCTCCTCCTCTCAACCCAACATGAAACAGCAGCGCAACTTTCTGGAGCGTCCAAACAAATCGAAATCCTTGAATCGGCCGCTCTAGGGTCTTCCGTATCGACGAGAGCTACCGAGACTTCTGAAGACCTTTTTCGCGCGTTTCTGAAATTAACCCAGGAAAAAAGATGACCTCCAGGGTCGGCTAAAACAGGCTCGCAACGAGCTGCGCGAAGCCCAGCGGCAAGTTGCCAAACAGGGACGCACTCTCTATGACTTCCAGTACGATTGGGATTGCCTACTGGAGAGCCACCACAAGCTGGAGCATCAGGCCGCGCTGAGTAAAAAGTATAAAGATTTGTTTACCGAAAAGACCAACGAGGTATACCGCGCCATGACTGAACTCAGGGAACCGAGTTTGAGGAATAGAGTCCCCGCAGGATGTATAAACTGCGGGATTTCAGGGCATAGTCACCGCTCCTGCTCAAAATCGTACAGCGGTGGGTTCTGCCAACGCTGCACAATGGTGGGGTTCTCGACCAAGGACTGTCCTTGGCCCCATTTCGCAAAAGATTCAGGCCGAGTACCTGATGACAAGAAGTGCACGTACTGCTGGAATCCTCTAACCATGCCAGGCATGGTTAGAGATTGCCCCAATTGCATAGATTGCCGAAAACGTCTAATCTTGGCTCAGAAGACTAGACGCCTGGAACAGGCACGAGAAATTGAGAAACATTTGGGCCTAAAAAGGCCAGGCGAGGTTCGAAGGAGCACTCATCAGTCAGCTTTTAACGCGACAGGAGATTATACTGTTACTATCGCCAAAGCAGAGGTTGCCGATGTCGCTCCCCAAGCAAGCGGTAGTGGATCTAGTGCTCCTGACGAGAGGGGACTAATGAACATCCAGCTTCCTAGTCATGAATCACGTAGTTCATGAGTAACTCCGTGCTCAGCTGTCAATTTTATAGACTTTTAAGTTTTGTTTTGCGCGTTTTCGCGTCCTTTCTATGTTTAAGCTTACTTACAAGCAGTTTTATGCTAAATCAGCAATTTTGTAAACTTTGAGTTATGTTTTGCGCTCTGTTGCGCCCTTGTCACGTTTAATTAGTCAACGTCACTTTTTTACCCACAGTGTAACTTAATCTGCTCAAATTCTTCCATATTTTTTTAAGACTTATTTCGCACCGTTGTGCCATATTATTACCAGTATTATATAGAATACCCGCCTTGTAACGCGGTACATTTGCTATTATTGTACAATTTAACTGTTTAGTTTGTATTAGCGCCATTGCGCTCGCTATCGCTTTAACAAAGCGAAAAGCATTTGTTATTCAGGCCCATTGTGCCTAATAGTATTAATGTTCATTTTGTTTAGTTAAGGCGCTGAAATACTTATTCAGAGAGAGCGATTGCAACCATCCATTACTTTAGAAACTTAAGTTTATTCAGCTACTAAAGCCTTAATTTTACATTTTGATTTCTTTCTCTATTATATGCTCAAATTTTACTATTAATTTCCAATACAGTGAATTGAATCCCAACAGGCCAAATGTGTGGATCTCAGCTGGAGAAAGACTCTGGGCGAACCAGGAGCAAATCCGGAGGGTAACGGCGCTTTACAAGGGGGAATTGTAACGATCCCTATCGTTTTAAGGGTTACAATTGCCGTCTCCCTCCTATTTCGCTCTTTCGATGAGCACATTATTATTTAAATTCAAATCGAATTTACCGCGCCTGATTATTACCGCTAGGTGGCGCGCGCGTCTGACTTAGCAGACGACGGAGCACCTGCTGCCGGCCGCATCAATATGCGAGCGAGAGTGCTATCGACAGACGTTGTACTGTGTAACCTAATCGTAGTTATTGTTTTGTGATTTGGACTATTATCTAGGAATAAAAAGATTATTGTTGTAATTCAGTGTTATTCACTGCATTTGTGCCATTCCTCTTTTGATCATTGTCGACAAAGAGTGAGGATAATCTCCGACCTGCGCTTCCAGAGCCTACGAGCCTCATTATAATTGATTTTCTTCCGTCAATCTTCTTTTGGTAAGTCGCTCTTTTTGTCTTGGCTCCACTTTCTTCGCTATTTGGCCTTTTTGACTGATGGTTGCAGTCGCTTCGTTTTTCCACGTGCTGATAGTCAAGCTCTACGATTTGTGCTCCCCTACGCGAGTCGAACCCATGTTTTATTATATCGGATTTCAATCCTTCGAATCTTGCCAATTAAATTAAAATCTCGCGGCCATGGTGGTCACAATTTGTAATAGTATCAGTACAGAAAACACTGTACTGTGTTTCGGACTGTCCGAAAACAGTCCGAATTTTGTTTAAAATTAATCCAGTAGAAACAGAAATTTGTCCGGTCGAAGGAACGTTAATGAAGTCCGAAATTTAACCGGTTTTGTCTGAAAATAGTCCGACTTTTATCCGAAAATTGTCCGAAAAAGTCCGGAATACAGTCCGGTATTTTTCATCCGAAATAATTCCGGTTTTTTCCGAAAATAGTCCGGAATACTGTCCAGTATTTGTCATCCGAAATTAATCCGGTTTTGGCCGAAATTAATTCGTAAAAACGGAAATTTGTCCAGTCGAAGGAACGTTAATGAAATCCGAAATTTATCCGGTTTTGTCCAAAAACAGTCCTAATTTTATTCGAAAATTGTGCAAAAAATTTGGAATCCTGTCTGGTATTTGTTATCCGAATTTAATCTAGTTTTGTCCGGATTTTGACCGATATTAATCCGTTAACAACGGAAATTTGTTTATAACAATTTTTATTATTTTATTCTTGACTTATATAATTATATTGACTTTCGATTCGCTACACCTTTTTTCTAGGCAAGATATTTGAGTATAAATAAGTCTACTAAAAATTTTTTTCTAAGCATTCAAATAAAATCCCATGACGCGAAACATTAGTCATGGTTTTTCAATACTTCTTCTTTTAAGGACGATCGATGGACAAACCCGACAGTGTTTGTCAAAGACTTTCCTCTCCTTTGTGAAAATTTGCACTTTGACAATTTATTTAAAACAAACCAAACACTTTTCCAGGAAATCGCTCTGTTTGACAAAATCATAAGTAATAAGGAATTTAAAAATTATAACTTTTTCTCGATTGAATGTTTCCAAGAGCAATGAAACGAAAACGGGAATAAAACTGACAGACTTGCTACAGAAAATGGCCGCTATACGTCACACGTATATCTGAAGAGATACATGAGACGTATAGCGGCCATTTTCTGTAGCAAGTCTGTCAGTTCTATTCCCGTTTTTGTTTCATTGCTCTTGGAAACATTCAATCGAGATAAAGTTATAATTTTTAAATTCCTTATTACTTATGATTTTGTCAAACAGAGCGATTTCCTGGAAAAAGTGTTTGATTTGTTTTAAATAAATTCTCAAAGTGCAAATTTTCACCAAAGGAGAAGAAAGTCTTTGACAAACACTGTCAGATTGGTACATCGATCGTCCTTAATAGAAATAAATATTTTGTAATGTATTCTTCACATTTGACGTAACAAAATTTTAAACATTATACACGCACAGAAAAATTTACTGTAGCAGCAAACTAGTTTGCTGAGGCAGTATACTCGTTTACTGTGACAGTAAACTCGTTTGCTGCTACAGTAAATTATTCGCTGTCACGTCGAACTGTGTTTGCTATCCCTATATTAGCAAACATGGTTCGACGTGGCAGCAAAAAGATTGCTGCCACAGCAAATTTCTTCTTTCAGTGTAATTTAAATAAAGTTTACTAACGTATTTAACTATTTTGCTTTATAGCTTTCTAAGTTTAAAATCAAAATCATGAAGTATAATTGTATATTCACCTGTTCCCATCGAAACTGGATTGTGATCGACCTCTTATATTTTGCACTTTAGTTATTGCACTTGAGTTTTTACTACGTAGTAATCTTCTATCTTTATTACCAAGAAGTTCTTCAACTGTTTTTATTTTATCTAATGTTTCTTGCAATCTTTTTTGCGTTTCTTTATGCTTCATAACTTCTAAATGTACTTGATGCTTAAGGTATTTAGTCTCTACAGCTAATTTTCTATTTAATGTCTGTTTTTTATGTAACAGAAATATTAATTAATCCTATAACCAACATTGCATGATTTATGAAATTTATTTTAAAGCTAATGTAAAACTCACTTTTATTGTTTCATCTTGTTGGTTTATCCTGAAATTTAAATCTGACACTTTCATTTGTAAGTTTTCTCTTTCTTCTAAATTTCGATCTTTACTTAATTGTAATAAATGTTTATTTTGAGCCTGAAAATAAGAACAGTTTTTATTTTTACTATTTTTATGTTTATTGAGCTTGAGGATAAAATAGATTGTTAAGCAAAACGACTAATAAGGTGTTATTTGATGCCTGCACACAGGATCTAAACGAATTAATTTGTTTGACTGTCTATAAATACAGTCCAACCATTTTTAACATGTCCATTTTTGCTTTTGGAAGAAAAACGTGGATATTCATCAATTTTATTCGTAATGACAAAAATTAACGTCATTGTCATACAGTCAATTAAATAAATTCGTTTACAGAGTATCTACATCTTTCTCCTTGTAAAATTCCATGATTTTCTATGATTTTCAAGTGATAAATGATTAAATTCCCGTGATACATTAAAAATCCTGCAGTATGGAATATTTCTGTTGAGCTACTTGAAACTGTATTTAGTACCTTAAAGTACTGTAAAATTACTATTTGTAAGAAAAAGTCTAGGATTTTCTTTGAAATTCCATGAGATTTCCATGATCTAAAATCAAATTTAATGACAAATTCAAAAATTTCCAGATTTTTTATTAGTAATATTATAGTAATATAATAGGGTTTAGACTCTATATGCAGGCATGTAAAAACGCCATGTTTGTGTTTGTGGGATAGAAAATTCTTAGATGATTTCAACTTTGTGGTTTCTTCATAAAAAAGGGCAAAAATAAATAATATCGATGAAAAACTTTTATTAAATGAAACAAATTACACAATTAATTTATTATTGCATTTCTCTTCTAAATGTTTGTTTACTGTTTTCTATACGCCTTTTTAAGGTTGGCTACTACCTCTAAAAAAAGTTCTATATCCATAAAAATAACTTTTTTAGGGACTCCCTACAAACAATAAAATGTTATTTTTAAAAAGGAATTTTACGGTTGCAACCAAATTCATCGAATTCGAAGTAAAGAACTACTGCGGTTTAAAAATGGCAAATTACACTGAAAAAAATGTTTAGTCATAGCAACAAAAATGTGGTTGAGCCAACCAAATTATGTGGTTGTTATTTAATCAACCAAACTGTTTTGTTGAGGCAACTAAATTATTTGGTTCAGTGTTGTTGGTTGGCATAACAAAAACCTTTGGTTGTCACAACTATATTTTTTTATTCGGGATAACAAAAACTTTTGGTTGTAACAAAAAAAATTTTTATTTGGGAGCTAACTAACCCAGGTGCGAATTTTCGGTCGGCCAACACATATAATTACATAATTCACATGTTTTAAATTTAATTACACAAATATAATCAGATGAGAATGTAGAAATTGAATATTAATGAAACCTGAAACAGAAAAATTTCATTAGTCATGAAGATTCGAACTTGGGTTTTCCAGCTGCCAGTCCAGTAGGCTAACCACCAGCCCATGAGAGATATAAATGAACAATAAGGAATAAACCTTATAGCTAGACAGTTCAGTAACACACACCGTTGGCCACACACGTTTGTAAGCTTACTTACAAACTAATCATCAGTTTTTTTTAATAACTGTTGGGTTGTCACAACCAAATTATGTTTGGTTGTCACAATTAAATTATGTTTGGTTCAACCAAATAAGAGCAACAAAATAATATTGTTGCCACAAACAACTTGATCTGTTACGCCAACCATATCGTTTTGTTATACCAATCAAAAAATTGTTGTTACAACCAACAATGGTCAACTAAAAAATATTATTGCTAAAACTAAACCTTTTTTATCAGTGTATGTAAGATCCATAGTAGAAAATTAGAATAGTAATAATAACACAAATCAATGCTACCAATTGACAAAATTTACTTTTTGAAAAATCATTGAACTATCCTGCCCTGATTGTATTTCTTTCCTTTCAGGAAAGGTTTGCATTAAATAGATGAAATTTTTTTCTCTGCAGAGAAAAAAATTTTCTCATGAGAAAAAGAATTGCTATGATAGCAAACTGAATTGTTAATATAGCGCCTGCAACTTTTTTTGTTATTATAACAAAAAAATTTGTAAGACAGCAAATGGATTGCTAAAACAGCAAAACAAATTAGTTGAAATGCTAATTTAACAAATTAGACAATCATAACTTAGCTAATGATTTGCTGTCTTAGCAATTTTTTTTTTGATTTAATAACAAAAAAAGTTGCAGGCGCTATATTAACAATTTGGTTTGCAATCCTAGCAATTCTCTTTGCTTCCTCAAAGAGGAAGCCTGTGGTCGTTAAGATTTTTGATTTTCCAAAAATAGTCTTAATCTAACATTTTCATTTTCATCTAAAAAGCGTAAATTTTCATTTTTAAGCAAATTTTCAGATGTATGTGTGTGTGCAAAGCGTTTATTGTCACCAGGATATCTCGGCGAGAACGCTTCAACGGATTTCAATAAAATTTGGATGACTTATTAAGCTCATGAATATCTAAATTTGAACTAAGGGATTTTTGAAAATACTCAATCAAATTTTTTTAAGCACTTTTTCACTGAAAAAAATTTTGGATTTAAAATTATTTTTTTTAATAACTTCTCCAATTAGATTTTATATTATTAATTTATTGCTCCTTTTATGAGAAAGCAAAACATTTTGTTTACTTGAAACTGTGTACTGAAACTTCCTTCCAGACTCCATCCGAAACCCAGACTCCTACTTCTCATACAGTTAAACAGCAGAAATGTGCCGGACGTTCGAAAAAAGAAAACAATGTTAAAAAACCACTGTCAAGCGCTTGGAAACATATTTTATTGAAGAGAATGACCCTAACAGGTGATCTTCACGCCTCTCACAACCCGCAGATACCAATACAGCTGAGACAAAAAAATCAATAATACTAAATGCAAAGAGTACTAAATGAAATTACCTAATTCTTTATCGGAATTCAGAAAAAAATCATAACTAAAAAAAGTAGCATTAATATATTTATATGTTCTCAATTAAAATTTTAAACTTCTTTTCCTAAAATAGTTTTTAATTATTGTATTAAAAATTGTATTGTATGGGTATTAAAAATTTTATAAAATGTTTGTAACTCTATATTTTTATTTAATTTCAGTGATTTACTTTCAAATTTGTTAAACAATTCCTACAAAAAATATTTCTAGCTCTGTCTTTCCTAATAATATTCTAGAATATCTAGAAAAAAAGTTTCATATACCTTTATACGAAATATAAAGATTTTTTCAACAATTTAATTATAGCTAATACTTGCATGTATAAAAATTGTATTGCACTTTTTATATAGGAAATAAAGCAATGAATTCATTTAGTGAGAGCGAAAGTGGTAATGATTTGAGCCTGGGATCTTCTAGATATTTGTCGCATTTGTGTTCTCAATATTTAAATGGTTTGCAAAACAATTTTTTTGTTTGTTATTTAAGCTTAATTTTCTAGTTGAAGATACATTTTTAATAAAATATAATTTTGAGATTTTTATGGCGTTAATAAATTAATATTTGCCAACAGAGAATACTTTGAATGATCATACGTTTTCGTCAGGAGAAGAAGAAAGACTTCCAGATTCACCACAATTGGATACTATTTTTTTCCTAAAATCGTATACAGTGGCAATATCTAATGACAATCAAAATATATTTAATATGTACTACAAGAGTGTTTCTTCTTACGATTAGACATTCGAAGACTACATAATTATGTTTTTCAAGTACTGTCACAAACAACAGAAGGTGATTTTCTAATAAAAGCATATGATTTTGAACAAATTTGTGAAAACAGGAAGAAGTTACTTGAGAAAAAAAAACTTACTTTTCTGTGCACAAAATTGCACGAATACTGATATATCTCTACCGGAATCTGTGGTATTAGTAAGGTATTAGTTAATACCCCACTAATACCACAGATTCCTGTAGGGATATCACGAAATTCGTCGTACAGATTCATATACGTGAGTATAAATGTAAATATTGTTCAATAAATTACAAATTAAATTTATATGTATCTTTTATTTTAATGTTTAATTTGTGTGTTAATAAATTTTTGTTTTTTTAATCGTAGAATAACCTCAGACATCTTAGATTTTTTGGCAGATAGTGCATCAAAACTTTTCCCATACTTTTTAAAAGAAACCTTTTTTCTCGATGTACTAAAACTCAAAATGCTCATGGAGTTCCTACCAATTTTTTATTTAAAATTACGTGAAAGAGCCATTGCCATAGACATTATAAAGATATCAGGATATCGAAAAAGAAAATTTGTGGAAGAAGGTATAATAACATTAAATCCTTATAAAGGAAGAATTTTTCAATGTTTTAATTTCAAATTATTACTCTACCGTTCTTAATTTTTTGCATACCTGTTTTAATTTTTTCATATTGATCATTTGTTTCTGTTTCTAATTTTAAAGAAATATTTTTTCTTTATAAAAGGTTTCAAACTAGTTTCATTCTTAATAAAATAAGTACAGGATGAAGCTGTTTCATAATTTCTTAAAATGTATAATATAAAAATAGTCTAAATAAAAAAAAATTTTAAGTTTTGCATAAGTCATGAAATAATAAATATTTTTCTTAAGTTCTTGGTCTCATTAAAATGAAATTATTTAACTTGAAATGCTTATAAAATTTCATCGTATAATTATGGGCTGTAGTGTATATTACATTGCATAATCATTCCTTTTTTATCATAGAAATAAGTATTGAAATTTACAAAACCTTAATTGATCGATTTCAGATACGACATTTAGTGAGGAGTTTCAATCATTACAAGAGCCAGTAACAATCATTGATGAAGAATATAAACAGAAGTAGATATCAACTACTGTTGAAGAAAAATTTCTGTTTATCTCTAACTCTGATTCTAAAACAATCTTTCAGACAGTTGTGAAACTTCAATTTTCTTGCAATAGAAAGGAATTAAATCTTATTATTTTTATACGCAAGTATGATCAGCCTTAAAATTAATATTTTATAATCCAAAAATAATATTTTTTAAAATAAAAGTATTACTTTTCAGAAGCTGACAATACTATTGCGTTAGTGTTACTCCCTTTTTTGTTTAGAAAAATAACAAAATTAACAAAAAAGTCAACTGCAGGTAAAGCCTGGAATCCGGAAAAGTCTGAAGTCTCAACTTCCTTTGTTCATCATTGTTGGAATGTTATTTAAAACTTCGCGCGTCTTTGTATAGTTCTCTCTTTTTCAATACTGGACTAATGCGTAGCGATGGCGCCACACTATCGCCTTGTTCGTGGTGTTTCCGCTCTTGTTCGTTTTATATATTCACTTACTGTTGTTAGCGTCTTTGCCACAGTTTAGATGCTTTATGCACGTTTTCTTTTTAAAATTACAATTCTTTTAACTGGAAATATATTTTCATATAATAAACTTATTTGTGTTCAATAATCTTGAGTTTTAATAGGTTATGGGCTCAGTAGAACGCAGAGTTTATTGTATCTTGAAAAGTTCTTTGTTGGTGAATTTGTGCTTTTCTCAAGCTGAGTTGTTTTATTTTTTGAGAAATCTATTAATGAGAGAAGGTGTATTTTAAAAGACAGTCTGATTTAATTTTTTTCTGTTGAAAAATGGATTCGTCGGATGTTAAAAACATTTCGAAGCTTAATGGACAAAACTTTCAGTTGTGGAAGTTTCAAGTTAAAACTATTTTTGTGGCAAACGATCTTTTGAGAATTGTGGAAGGTCTTGAAGTGAAACCGGAATTAGAAAACGATGCTCAAAGAGAGTGGATACGAAAAGATGCTAAGGCGATGTTCATTTTATCGTCTACAGTCGACTTTTCGCAATTGGAATATTTGATAACCTGTACATCTTCGAATGAAATGTCGGCAAAGCTATCTGCTATTCATGAACAAAAGAGTTCAACGAATAAACTCGCACTTACAACAACATTTCATGAATATCGAATGGCATCATGCGATACAATTGTGCAACACATTGCTAAAGTCGAAAATCTTGCCAGTCAACTTAAAGACATTGAAAAACCGATATCTAATACGATGATTATGGCGAAAATAATTGGAAGTCTTCCTGAAAAATTTAATCCTTTTGTGTCGGCGTGGGAGAGTGTAGCTGAAGAGAATCAAACGCTTGCTAATCTAAGAGAGAGGCTGATTAGAGAGGAAACCCGAATGACATCTCACGGCGATATCAACAGTGCTTTGGCTACGATGGCGATTGGTGGACAGAAACAAAAAGGCGATTTTCAACGAGGTAATAATGATAGAAATAAGAAATTGATTTGTCATTTTTGTCAGAAAAGCGCAAAATATTGTTATGCAAAAAAAAGGGTAAATGAAAATAAAAAACGAGATAATGTTGAAGGTAATAGTAACAGTAAAGATTATGTAAATGTAAATGCATTTGTTTTAACAAAAGAACCTAGTATACTTTTAACTAATAGCGAACAGCATGCTTTCTGTGAATTAGATGATAAAGACGTTTGGTTGCTTGATAGCGCTACGTCTCAACACGTTTGCTGTCGTCGGGATTGGTTTTCGTCTTTTAAACCTTGTGTAAACGAATCTGTTTGTTTAGATGATGACACAAAACTTAAAGTTGAAGGTCATGGAACTATTTCCGATTAAAAAGCTCATAAATGGTGAATGGGTGGACGGTGTAATAAATAATGTTTTGTTTGTTCCTAGTTTGACGAAAAATTTATTATCTGCTGGAGTATGTACCGAGAAAGGCTATTATATTGTTTTGTATGGAGAAAAAGCTTTTATTTATTCAAAAGATAATTATTTGATGGCTGAAGGCATAAAATTGCCAAATAATTTAATACTTTTATTTTTCAGAACTGGCGAACACAATGCTACCCGGTTGACCATTCGTGTTGACCATTCGCAAGTTCATGCACAAAGCAAGTCATTGCACCTGTGCATGATTTTATCCAGAATCATGTACAAGTTCAGTAGATGATCTTGTACACGGATTTACAACCGGGTAACGTTGTATTTCATACGTCTTTTAAGCTCTGGCACGAGCGTTTGGGTCATTTAAACGGGGATTCGATCAAAAAAATGAGAGATAACAATGTAGTTGACGGTTTAGATTTTAAAGATAATATACAATTTTTTTGTCAAGGCTGTCCTTTGGGGAAACAATTTAAGTTGTCTTTTAAACGCATTGATGGGAAGAGCAATGTTTCGGTGGGCGAAATTGTTCACACTGATTTGTGTGGTCCGATGCAGGAGGATTCATTCGGTGGAGCTCGCTATTTTTTGCTATTAAAAGATCAAAAATCAAGCTTTCGTCACGTGTATTTTCGAAAACATAAAAGTTACACGTATATGTATTTAAAAGAGTACATTGATATGGTTAAAACACAATTAGGATCGGAAATCAAAATAATACGATCAGATAATGGGAAGGGGTATATAAATGACAAAGTTTCAAAAATGTTAAAGAATCGCGGAATTAGACTTTTAACCTCAGCTCCTTTTACACCTGAACAAAATGTCCGGGCTGAACGCGAGATGCGGACTATCGTCGAATCCGCAAGGACTATGTTGCTCTCACGAAATTTACCGAAACGACTTTGGGCAGAAGCAGTTAACACTGCTGTGTATACCCTTAACCGAACCCTTTCTTCTCAAACAGATGGAATAACACTGTACGAACACTGGACAAAGAATAAACCTAATTTGTCACATGTGCGTACTTTCGGTTGTGAAGCCTATGCACTAATTCCTAGTGTTTTGAGAAAGAAATGGGATGCAAAATCCAAAAAAAAATTAACGTTTGTTGGTTATGAAAAGGAATCAAAAAATTATAGATTAATGGACTTAGAATCAGGAAAGGTCACTGTTTCGCGAAATGTTTTGTTTGACGAAAAACTCGAAAAAAAAAATAACGGACGAGTCCGGAATTTGGATTTCTTTCGATGAGAACACATCATCTCTTGGAAATCAAAAAGTTGAGTTTCCCAGAGAAAAATAATACTTGGTCAGTTGAAAAATTACCAAAAGGGCGCGAGACGGTCGGATTTAAGAGGGTATTTAAAATTAAAAAACTTCATGACGATAAATTTAAATATAAAGCTCGACTTTGTGCTCAGGGTTTTTCGCAAAAAGAAGGAATAGATTATGGAGAAATTTTTTCGCCTGTGGTGAGGTATGAATCGGTTCGCTTACTTTTATCACTATCAGCTCGTTATAATTTGGAATCTATCCAATTTGACGTAAGTACCGCTTATCTAAATAGTGAGCTAAAAGATACCGTTTACATGAGAATACCGGACGGTCTAAGCATTGCGGGTGAGAGAAAAGCTCTTCGATTAAACAAAGCCATTTATGGACTTAAACAATCCAGTCGATGCTGGAATGAAAAATTTGATAGTTTTATAAAAGAAGTCGGATTTACACAGTGTGATTCTGACAAGTGTATTTACTTTGCATTTATTGAAGGGGAAAGGGTCTACTTAGCTTTGTACGTGGATGACGGAATTTTTCTAACTCGCACTCGTAAAACTTTAGATACAATTATCAATATATTGAAAGATAAATTCAATATAATCACTCATGAAGTAAACACATTTGTTGGAATGGAGATCACAAAAATGAAAGATTCGGTCTTTATAAGTCAAGCACACTATGTAGATAAAATTTTACATAAATTTCACATGAGCGACTCAAACGAAGTGAATACCCCTTCTGACTTAAATGCAATACTTCAAAAATCTTCTAATGCGGAATCATTCAGTGTACCGTACCGTGAAGCGGTTGGATCATTGCTCTTTTTATCAATGATTTCACGACCAGATATTACATACGCTGTTGGCATTGTGAGTCGCTATCTTGATTGTTATGATGAAACACATTTGCGTGCTGTTAAACGTATTTTTAGATACATTAAAGGTACGCGTGATTATGGTCTATTATTCTCGGCTAATGAAAATAACAAAGAACTCGTAGGTTATTGCGATGCGGATTATGCTGGAGACCGAGATACGCGTCGCTCAACAGGCGGCTACGTTTTTATGTTGAATGGTGGATGTATATCTTGGTCTTCTAAAAGACAAGCAACCGTAAGTCTTAGCACTACTGAAGCCGAATTTATATCTGCGAGTGAAGCAACTAAGGGCGCAGTCCCATGATGTGGAATAGTAGAATAGTGGAATAGATTTCAGCCAATCAAAATTTAGTCTCTAGCAGAAAACATTACTTTACCGCTAGAGAATAAATTTTGATTGGCTGAAATCTATTCCACTATTCTACTTTTCCACATCATGGGACTGTGCCCTAAGGAAGCTATATGGCTACGTAAATTGTTAAAAGAAATCGGCGATCCGTGACAAAGTGTAACTACGTTAAACGTCGATAATCAAAGCGCAATAAAATTGTCTAAAAATCCCGAATTCCATCAAAGATCGAAACATATCGACGTTCGATACTATTTCTTGTGTGAAAAACTCAGAAATGGTGAAATTATTACAAAATATGTCAAATCTGAGGATCAATACGCCGATGTTTTAACAAAAGCTCTTAGCTGCAGAAGATTTGAAATCTTAAGAGAACTTTTGAATGTAACAAAAACGTCGAAGTAGTGGGAGTGTTTAAATGTTATTTGAAACTTCGCGCGTCTTTGTATAGTTCTCTCTTTTTCAATACTGGACTAATGCGTAGCGATGGCGCCACACTATCGCCTTGTTCGTGGTGTTTCCGCTCTTGTTCGTTTTATATATTCACTTACTGTTGTTGGCATCTTTGCCACAGTTTAGATGCTTTATGCACGTTTTCTTTTTATAATTACAATTCTTTTAACTGGAAATATATTTTCATATAATAAACTTATTTGTGTTCAATAATCTTGAGTTTTAATAATCATGTGCAGGTGAAATTTTATACATAAGTGGTCGTGTACAAATTACGAACATGTTAACCCCCCTTCCTCTTGTTACATAAGGTTTAAAAATAATTAAGTCAAAATTTAAAGTTACTTATTTTAAAGATACTTTTGTAGACGGTCCTTAATACAGTAAAATAAATTAAAAAAAAGGTTCAGATAAGTTAACAGATAAGTTATGATTTCTAGACACATGTAAAGACTGTTGCAAAAAAAGCGTTCTTATATTTTTTATACATATATTCAATTTATATTTTTATGAAATTAAAAATTAAATATTTTCAAATAAATCAATAGTATAAATTGTAAATAAATTTTGATAAAACTGTATCTAAGTGTTTCGTTCCTTAAAAGTTCGAGTATTATTATTGGTATTATTTTAAGATAAGTTTAAATAAGGGAAAATTAATTAGTTAAACATCTGCGTCTGGGTTTGACTTTTCATGAGCCGAGCCTGACTAACGTTTTTCCGGTAATAAGTAATTTCCCTAGTAAATTTTGGGTTGATTTCTTGGTCGTTGATTTTCTGAGTTTGGCAGTTACCTCTCTCCTTTTCCATCTGCGCCAGTCGTCAGTTTACGCGTTACAGGTTCAAATTCACGGTCAGCGTGATAACCAATCCTAGACGAAGGACTGATAAAAAAACGGAGGATGGATAGGAAGTTGAAGGAGAGGAAGAAGTTTTCGGCGGGCAAGGGACCGGCGGGACCTCAGGAGCAGCGACACATGCTAATGACTCTAAATTGGGCGATTGTCGAATAGAGTCGTGTGTTTGTAACTTGTAATCGAGCGGTTACACGTATCGGACGTATTTTCAATTGTCGCGAGTTAATTTGGATTACATTTGTTAAGTGAGATTGTAGTGCAAATTCTTGTAAAACTCCAGTGACACAGCACACGGGAAGGCCCATGCGCCAATCTGCGTTTATTAAACGGCGCGGGAGATTCAAAATTGCTCTGAACACTTTCCTACGTCATAGGTGTTCTTACACAATTTTACTCGAATTTCTTGACCATTCTCAGGACAATCCTGGCTAGAGAAAAGTAAAAGTTGGTTCCTTCGATTTCCATTGGAGGACCAATGCCAAATCTCCAGAATGTTTTCCAGGTACTATTCTTGGAGGACAAAGACGATGGTATCTAGAGGAGTCAGAGGGGTTTTTCCCCGATATGTTTTTTTAAAATTCAACAATAAGACAAAAGTGTAACTTAACCTCAAAGTTAAGTTTATTTATTTTTACTTAAACATAAATTATCCAATTGAAAATTAATTGTCCAGTGCAATTGTGAGGTTCGTTAGAGTTTGTTAAAATATTAAAAAAGTAAAATGTGATAGGAACGACTGGATTTACCATAATATGATCAAGTCAGGTTTGTGTAGTAAATGTGACTCGCATGAGTCAGGTACAGAACGAGTACAAGTCTTGTTCGTACCCAGTTATTTTCGTGTCTGACGAATTAATTTTCTCTTACTAGGGGTATTATTCCCTTTACTATGGTGCATGGCACCAGATCGACTCCTATCCGGTGAAAAGAAAATGATTAAAACGCATTGAAATGTTTCAATGCCCTTTGATTCCGTTTTTGTATGAATGCCTTCAAATGCCTAAAAACAAATCAGCAGCCATTGCAAGGGAAAATTGAACATGTGATTGTTATGTTTTACTGTGATTATTGTCTTTATCAGTACTTTACTTTTTAAGTTTAAATATATTAATAAGTTAACTTTAGCTCAATAGTAGGCCAAAATAGAATAAATATGAGCACTAAATATAATACACTTTATGTCATTTTCGTATTTTGTCTTGCATGCAACAAAAAATGAGAAAATGACTTATGTTTGCGTTCACTCCATCACTTTTTTCAGGTAAACTATTAGTATTTGACACGAAATTACTTTGTTTTTCACTTCAATAACGTGATATAGTTAAAATAGATCGAACGACACAAAATAGAAAGATGCCACGACGACGAGCTGCAAAGAATGAACAAGTTAACGATAGCTCCATGGCGTCTTTTTAATCTCCTGACATAGACATTGAACGGTATTAAACTGCACTAAACTTCTTGAGGCAATGACTACGTTCAAAATTGTTTTCTTGAAGGCATTGAATGGCATTTAATTTGATACATTATCAGAAAACATTTAATGGCATTTCGATCTAATTCGTGGTGTTTAGCTTGAAGGTAAAGAAACGCATTCAATTTTTTTCATAAAGTTTGTGAGCATTCAAAATGCTTAAAATGAAACAAATATCAATCAAGAAACCGCGTTTAATGGCATTGAAGACAAAAACGAAATTAGTAGGCATCCCTATTGAATAAACTCATATGAGATCTCATATTATGAGATCATATGTGGCTTCCTATATAGAAACTCATATGAAAAATCATGTTTATATAGGAATTCATATGTGATCTCATATGAGATCTCATGTAAAATCTTATATGAAATTGAGACACGATTTGATATGTCAATTCACATGGGAAATAGTTATGTGTTTTTGACAAGAGATCTCTAATAAGATCTCACAAGAGATCTCATATAAGATCACACATGAGATCTAAAATGAGATTTCATATGAGATGACACATGAAATCTTATATGAGATCACACATGAGATCTCATATGAGGTCACACATCAGATTTCATATAAGATCACACATGAGATCAGACATAAGATCAAACATGAGATCAAACATGAGATTATACAAATGAACATGCGTTTCTATACAGAAACTAATGTGGATTCCTATTCGATTTCGTATGTGAATTCTTATGTCAAATCTTATATCAAATCTCATATCGAATCCCATATCATATCTCAAAAGCCCTTAATGAACAACAGATATAAATGTTTTCGTCATATACTTATCTGACAAGTATTATTCCTCTGCAAAGAATTTGTTTTTCCATGATTTGGGTCACTATGTCCTAGTTCTTCTTATATATATTTTCGTCTTCATGGTAAAAGTGTGAGAGATTAAACATACAGCCACCTTGTGAAAGTTGTCTTAACTAAGACCTAAATGAGATCTTATGTAGAATCTCATGTGGGTCTTAGTTAAGACAATCGTCGCAAGGTGGCTGTATGTTTAACCTCTGTTACTGTCAATATGAAGAGGAAAATATAGATAAGAAGAACTAGAACATACAGACCCAAATCATGGAAAAACTAACTCTTTGCAGAGGAATAATACTTGTCAGATAAGTATATGACGAAAACATTTATATTTGCTGTTCATTAAGGGCTTTTGAGATTTGATATGGGATTCGATATGAGATTTGATATAAGAATTCACATACGAAATCGAATAGGAATCCACATGAGTTTCTGTATAGAAAGTAGAATCTCATGTACGATCTCATGTGTGATTTCATATGAGATCACATATGAATTCCTATATGAACTTGAGTTTTCATAAGAGATTCTATATAGGAAACCACATATGATCTCATATGAGTTTTTTCAATAGGGATCTGTCAGCATTCAAATGACTGTTTTTTTAAATGCCAATTTATACGTTTTAATCAACCTCTTTTTACCGAGTAGTGAAGCTCAATAACCACAGGTTTTTCACGCAAAGCTATGCGGACAACTTCATGGTAATTTGGAGAGGTTTCTGCTTGGAAGTACTTTTGAAATTAATGAAGACATCCTATAGGGGTCGTAAGAAGTGGTGCGATTAAACCGGGCTGACTGCAACCTCTCAGAAGACGAACTTAGTAATCTTCACTATGAAATGTAAGGTTTCAAAATTAAAAGGACATGTATATTATGAAAAATAAATTGCAATTACTAGTTCGATTAAATATCTAGAAGGCATCGTAAGTTGAACTGGAATGAGCATCTCAAGTATCAGTGTATTAAATTTTGTACTGCCTTTTGGGAGTTTCGTTCGAGATTTGAGAGCTAACGGACGTGTTCTATTTGCCTTGCATTAAACTGTTCTATTTTGTCAAATCTTTTCGCCTTAAATTGCTATCAAAACTCGTAAAAGTGAAGTGGTCTATATATAATCAATCGTTAGTAGTTTTTCCGGTTAAAAAACATGTACATGTACACGTACACGAGCGCGTACATTAACACGTACATGAAAACGTACATCCCTACTAAAAAATCCGGACTAATTCCGTACGAATTCCGGACGAATTCCAGACAAAACAGTCCGGTCTTATCTGGAATTAATCCGAAATGTGTCCGGAAATGATCCGAATTAGTCCGAAATTTGTCTGACACAAAAAATTTGATCTGAAATTAATCCGGAATAGTCCGAATCTTGTCCGGTAATTGACTTCGAAATTATTTATAATCAAAGTGAAGTCCGTTTTTCGTCCGGTCACGTCCGGAAACTGTCCGACACAAAATTTAAAATCCGCTTTAAGTCTGATTTTAACTGGAATTAGTCCGGCATTCGATTCAGAAATTATTTTTAGTTAGAGAGAAGTCCGTTTTTAGTACGGACACGTCCGGAAACTGTCTGGCACAAAAATCACAATCCGTTTTAAGTCTGGATTTATCTGGAATTAGTCCGGCAGTCCATTTAGAAATTAATGTTAGTAAAAGTTAGGACCGTTTTAAGACTGGTCAAGTCCGGCAACTGTCCGGCACAAAATTCACAATCTGCTTTAAGTCTGGTTTTATCTGGAATTAGTCCAGAGTCAATTCCGAAATTATATATAGCCTAAGTGAAATCAGATTCTAGTCCGTTTACATCCGGAAGTTGTCGGGCATAAATTTTAAATCCGTTTTAAGTCTGGTTTTACCTGGAATTAGTCCGGGAGTCAATTCCGAAATTATTTATAGCCTAAGTAAAATCATATTCTAGTCTGTTCACATCTGGCAGTTGTCCAGCATAAATTTTAAATCCGTTTCAAGACTGGTTTAGTCTGGAATTTGTCTGGCAGTCATGCATAAAATTATTTATAGTCTGAGTGAAATCCGTTTGTCGTCAGTTCACATCCGAAAGTTAACCCGACCAAATTAAAAATTTGTTTTAAGTCTAGTTTTATCTGGAATTACTCCGGAAATAAATTCCGAAATTATTTATAGTCTAAGTGAAATCCAATTCTAGTCTATTCACATCTGGCAGTTATCCAACATAAAATTTAAATCCGTTTTAAGTCTGGTTTTATCTGGAATTAGTCCAGCAGTCAATTCCAAAATTATATGTATAGTCTTAGTGAAATCCGATTCTAGTCCGTTCACATCTGCCAGATGTCCGGCATAAAATTTAAATCCGTTTTTAGTCTGATTTTATCTGGAATAGGTCCGGCAGTCAATTCCGAAATTATGTATAGTCTAAGAAATATCCGATTCTAGTCCGTTCACATCCGGCAGTTGTCTGGCATCAATTTTAAATCTGTTTAAAGTCTGGTTGTATCTGGAATTAGTCCAGCAGTCAATTCCGAAATTATTTATAGTCTAAGTAAAATCTGATTCTAGTCCGTTTACATCCGGCACTTGTCCCGCATAAATTTTAAATTCGCTTTAAGTCTGGTTTTATTTGGAATTAGTCCGGCAGTCAATTCCAAAATTATTTATGGTCTAAGTGAAATCCGATTCTAGTCCGGTCACATCCGGCAGTTGTCCGGCATACATTTTAAATGCGTTTAAAGTCTGGTTTTATCTGGAATTAGTCCGGCAGTCAATTTCGAAATTATTTATGGTCTAAGTGAAATCCGATTCTAGTCCGGTCACATCCGGCAGTTGTCCGGCATAAATTTTAAATCCGTTTTAAGTCTGGTTTTAACTGGAATTAGTCCGGCAGTCGATTCAGAAATTATTTTTAGTTAGAGAGAACTCCGTTTTTAGTACGGACGCGTCCGGAAACTGTCTGGCATAAAAATCACAATCCGTTTTAAATCTGGATTTATCTGGAATTAGTCCGGCAGTCCATTTAGAAATTAATGTTAGTGAAAGTTAAGTCCGTTTTTAAGGTACTCTCTCACCTCGTCTGCTGCCTGCCTGCGCAGGCAGCCGCCATGAGATAAAGGGAGAGAAAAAATTCAAATTTTTATTCTCTGTACTCTTCACTCTCACACGTTGCCATGGTAACTCCGGCAGGCAGGCAGGCAGCCAAGAGGTGTGAGCGTACCATAAGTCTGGTCAAGTCCGGCAACTGTCTGGCGCAAAATTCACAATCTGCTTTAAGTCTGGTTTTATCTGGAATTAGTCCGGCAGTCAATTCCGAAATTATTTATGGTCTAAGTGAAATCCGATTCTAGTCCGTCCATATCCGGCAGTTGTCCGGAATAAATTTTAAATCTGTTTTAAGTCTGGTTATATCTGTTATTAGTTCGGCTGTCAATTCCGAAATTATTTATAGTCATCCTATTTTCCCTTCCCCGTTCGCTCACCTCCGGATTCCGGTGATTTTGGAGATTCATTGATTTGGAAATTTTCTTAGAACATGCGGAACATTCAATTATATTTTATATGCGACTTTTCTGTTTTTTAATCCCGTCTGAAAGCAGTAAAACATCTGCAAAAGCATTCATTTTCTGTTAGTAGCGAATTGAGCTAATTAAAGGAAATTAGGAATCTGAAATGTTTTTATAATTCGCTAATGTTTATTGGATGGTGACATCTAAAAAGATTTGCAATGGATCTTAGAAAAATAGAAAATTTTTTTGCTTTAATTATAGGAAGTCGGAAAATAGTTGCATTAAAAATAATTCAATTTCTGAATGATTTTCTTTTACTTTCGCTTCAAAAGATTCTGAATTTTCGTCAGTTAAATTGGCTCGCTGCATTTTCTAAGAACATCTCCATCTTTTTAGGGACGCATTAATTTATACCGATTGACGTTTGATCGACTGGACATTTGGACGAAGGGCATTTGGACGAATTAACATTTGGACGAAATGACATTTGGACGAATCGACATTTTGACGAAAGGACATTTGGACGAATCGACATTTGGACGAAAGGACATTTGGACGAATCGACATTTTGACGAAAGGACATTTGGACGAATGGACATTTTGACGAAAGGACATTTGGACGAATCGACATTTTGACGAATGGACATTTGGACGAATCGACATTTTGACGAAAGGACATTTGGACGAATCGACATTTTGACGAAAGGACATTTGGACGAATCGACATTTTGACGTATGGACATTTGGACGAATCGACATTTTGACGAAAGGACATTTGGACGAATCGACATTTTGACGGATGGACATTTGGACGAATCGACATTTTGACGGATGGACATTTGGACGAATCGACATTTTGACGAAAGGACATTTGGACGAATCGACATTTTGACGAATGGAGATTTGGACGAATCGACATTTGGACGAATGGACATTTGGACGAATCGACATTTTGACGAAAGGACATTTGGACGAATCGACATTTTGACGAATGGACATTTGGACGAATCGACATTTTGACGAAAGAACATTTGGACGAATCGACATTTTAACGAAAAGACATTTGGACGAGTCGACATTTTGACGAAACGACATTTGGACGAATCGACACTTGGACGAATCTTTTTTGGCATATAAGTTTACTCTCTATGTTGTACTTGTTCATGGTTTCCAATTATCAAATATTCCAAGTGTTGTTTCTCGGTGAGATGGAGCTAGGGGTATTAAAATTTAGGTAATCTGTAGGTAAATTACCTAAAAATTATCAAAAAATATAAAAATTTCATTTTATACACAATTGTAATTCTCCTAGCTCCATCTCTCGGATAAACACTGAACCCTATCAACACTTGGAATATTTGATAACTGGAAACCATGAACAAGTACAACATAGAGAGTAAACTTATATGCCAAAAAAGATTCGTCCAAGTGTCGTTTCATCAAAATGTCCATTCGTCCAAATGTCCATTCGTCAAAATGTCCATTCGTCCAAATGTCGATTCGTCCAAATGTCCTTTCGTTAAAATGTCGACTCGTCCAAATGTCCTTTCGTCAAAATGTCGATTCGTCCAAATGTCCTTTCGTCAAAATGTCGATTCGTCCAAATGTCCATTCGTCAAAATGTCGATTCGTCCAAATGACCTTTCGTTAAAATGTCGATTCGTCAAAATGTCATTTCGTCCAAATGTCGTTTCGTCAAAATGTCGATTCGTCCAAATGTCCTTTCGTCAAAATGTCGATTCGTCCAAATGTCCTTTCGTCAAAATGTCGGTTCGTCCAAATGTCCATTCGTCAAAATGTCGATTCGTCCAAATGACCTTTCGTTAAAATGTCGATTCGTCCAAATGTCGATTCGTCAAAATGTCGATTCGTCCAAATGTCCTTTCGTCAAAATGTCGATTCGTCCAAATGTCCTTTCGTCAAAATGTCGATTCGTCCAAATGTCCATTCGTCAAAATGTCGATTCGTCAAAATGTCGATTCGTCCAAATGTCCTATCGTCAAAATGTCCATTCGTCCAAATGTCCTTTCGTGCAAAAGTCGATTCGTCCAAATGTCATTTCGTCCAAATGTCGATTCGTCCAAATGTCATTTCGTCCAAATGTCAATTCGTCCAAATGTCATTTCGTCCAAATGTCAATTCGTCCAAATGCCCTTCGTCCAAATGTCCAGTCGATCAAATGTCAATCGGTATAAATTTATGCGTTCCTCTTTTTAACTATTTTTTATTTCGCCCTTTTTACCGGAATACGGAAAAAGTCTGGCATATCTTTTACAATCCAGAAAGAATCAAGTGAATGGCAAGGAGTCTGGTGAAGTTTGGGTATAATCCAGTACTCGTTTTTAAATCCAGAAAGAGTCCTGTTTAGTGCAAAAATATTCCTGCATTCTTTTTGCGATCCGGAGAAGCCAGACAAATACTGTTTTTATCCGTCACATGTTTTTAAATCTAGATTATAGTACGATTTATTAAGAAAATAGGAAACACATTTTTTAAAACAATTTTTTCTTGAGGTCGTTTAGCCATGTCGTGATGTGTCGTTGTAATGAAAATGATAATAAATAAAACTAACATTTGGACAAAAAAAACAGATTACAAAAAACGGATTTCAGTTTGACCATTAATAATTTCGGAATTGACTGCCGTACAATTTTCGGATGTGAACGGACGAAAAACGGATTTTAGTTAGACTATAAGTAAATTCGGAATTAAGTACCGGATAAATTCCAGACTAAACCAGACTTAAAGCGGATTGTGAAATTTGTACCTGACAGTTTCTGGACGTGACCGGACTAAAAACGGACTTCACTTTAACTAAAAATAATATCTTAATGAATTGTCGGACTAATTCCAGATAAAACCCGACTTAAAATGGATTGTAAAGTTTGTGCCGGATAGTTGCCGAACTTGACCGGTCTAAAAACGGATTTCACACTTAAGCTATAAATAGATTCCGAATCCATTTTTTATTTGCAGTAAAACCCTCACATATCGGATTCCAAGGGTCTGAGAATTTTTTTCGATATAAGCAGGAATTCTATTTATTCGGGTAAAAATTCATTGTATTTAAATTCAAGGGACCGGCAAAAATATCTGATATAAGAGGGAATCCGATATATAGGGTCCGATATACGTGGGTCCTACTGTATTTTCTATATCTCCCTTGTTACCGTGTAATAAAGTGAACTCTATCCGGATTTAAAAACGAGTGCCCGATTATGTCCGTACTTTGCCGTACTCTTTTAGAATTATAAAAAGAATGCTGGATTATTTTCATACTAAGCCAGACGCTATCCGAATGTGAAAGCGATTGCCATATTATTTTCATACTAAACTAGATTCTTTCCGGATTTGAAACGTGTGCCGGATTATATCCGTACTGTACCGGACTCTTTCCGGATTGTAAAACGAATGTCGGATTATTTTCGTACATACTCCGAGTTCTATTTGGAATTAAGAATTAGTGACGGATTATATCCGTACTTTACCGGACTCTTTCCGGATTTAATCCACAGATTACATGTATGTTTGATTTAACAAGTTGAACCTCAGAGCTCGTATAGCTCAGTCGGTTTAGGTTCTGCGTTGCGTGCGTAACATCCCGTGTTCGATTCCCCTCATGCGTGCGATTTTTCTTCTTTAATATAACTGTTGTATATAATCGTTGTAATAAATGTATGAATATTTGTGTAATATTAAGTTCCAAACATTGTTTAAAAATGACTTAAACAATTAAAAAAATTTTTTTTTTGCTTTTCCGACTAATTGCGGATGAAGTCGGACTAAATCCGGATTACAAAAAATGTTTAACCAGATTAGTTCCGGACTCTACCGGACTACATCCGGATTTAACCAACGATTAGGACCGTATTTGTTCCGGACTGTACCGGACTACATTCGGATTTAAACAACGCTCCGGACCAGATTTGTTCCGGACTGTACCGGACTACTTTCGGATTTAAACAACACTTCGGACCAGATTTGTTCCAGACTGTACCGGACTATATCCGGATTGTATACGGCCGGATTTATTTCGGATAAGACCGGACTAAATTCCGTGCCAAAAACCTACGTTAAATCGGACACTTTCGGACTAATTCCAGATCTGGAATTAATCCGGACTTGTCCGGAATTTTGTCTGGAATTCGTCCGGAATTCATCCGGATTTCGTCCGGATTTTTTAGTAGGGATGTTTATGTACGCGGCATTGAAACATGTTTATGTACACAAGCACTTAGATGTTCATCCACGTTAATAAGTTAAAAAAACAATACACATGTTGATGTGCATGAATGTATGCATGAACGTGTACACGTTCATGCACACAATTTTTAAAATTATTAAAAAATGTTAAACAAAAATAACTATGGCAATAGTATTTTTCCACCCTTGTTCCTGAAAAACAACTGCGCAGACATATCTCCCATAGAAAACTACTGCGCAACGTTTGAAGTTTTGCAAAATTGAAATCATGTTCGTTTTCATGTTCATGGGCACGAACAAGTTGGTGTTCATGCACATGAACATGTATGGAGTTTTTGACTTAATGGAACTCATAAACATGTATGTAATTATTGACTTAATGGAGCTCATGAACATGTACATGAACGTATACATGTTCGTGTACATTAACATGTTTCATGTACGCTTTCATATACGCATTCATATACGTAACCACTCTGTCTATATCCACCCCAAAAAGATGTTCTAACTGACAATCTTTCGGCCATGTAACATCTCAATGCAGGGGAACACACCCATCGTGTGAATTCTATGGAGGCAAACATAGGACTGACTCATGTAAAAACCTTCTCCGCAGGGAATTTAGTATAAATTGTTCAGGCCAGCATGTTGCCTCCTCCAGAGACTGTCCTGTTTACTGCTATGGATTGGAAATCATGAAAGAGAGATATAACTGCAATATCTCTAAAGATGAAGCTGTTAGTAAACTACAGGATAGAGATATCTTCATGCTTGATGCTAGGAACTTTCGTCCGTCCTCAGGTCTTTCCCAACAAGGTGAAATAGGGTCATCTACCAATACTTAGCTCCACAGGAGTCGGTTTAAGTAAGTTTTGTTATTGTTTTGGTTTGAGTTTTAAGAATCTTATAAGTACTTTTTTAAGAAACAAATTGTCTTTTAAATAAATAGATATATATGAGAGAGATGTAAGTCCTTCGATTTTGTATAAGTTGAACCAAAAGTTGCTTATGACATTATATAAAATTCCGTTAATTCTACCTTCCTGGATCATATGTAATTTCTGGTAAAACTTAAATATATATATATGTTACGATTAATGTGCGAAGTCCTGTGAATGTGTACATTGACCGGCGAAAGTCCATATTCGCTGGGTTTTTTGGGAAAAGTAAGTAATTTGTCATTTACTGAAGAACTTACGTACATTCACCCAGTAAATTGGGGATTGTACACTTGTTCATTAATTTTAATTATTATAAAATATAATAATATAAGGAATTATTATTAATAAAATAATTATTAACATAAATAATTAAATAATATAAATTTTAATAAGAAAATAGAAGTACAAATAGAACGAGAAATAGAAATAGAAATACAATTGTAAATAAAAAAAGAAATTAAATGTCAATTATTTATCAATCAAACTTCAAATCAATACAATTCGAATCAATAAAAATTTGGAAAAGTTGAATGTTTACATTGCCAACGTCAGTTATTATTCTAGTTTGCTTTCGGCAGTAACACTGTGCGGATTCTAGTACTATTTGTTTATTAATTAAATTAAATTTAAGTTAGTAAAAATGGGTGAAAATGTAGAAATAAATAAAAATTGACGAACTTGCAGCCAATCTGAGACAGGAAAAAAATAAAAATTGTGTTCATCTTTCCGACAAAGAATATGCTAAAATACTCGAGGAAGTGTGCGTGGCTAAGGTGAAATCAAAAAGTAAAACGTGTACCGAATTTCGTCGTCTGCAGCGGTATGATGACATCAGTATCGGAAAAGAGAGGAAACTGATTTCACCTCTTGACAAAAATAATAAAAGCTTTTAATATTTTGTTTTAAACGGAGAAATAATGTATGAAAATTCAAATATCTCAAAAAAGAAAAAAGGCACAGGATGGCCTGCAAATGCAAGCTAATAAAATGCTCAAATTGTCTAACAAAGAATTTCCTCCGGCTGCAATAGGAGATTCGGTAAAAGTACCTATCCCCGATGTACACAGAGCTAGAACTGACGCTAGAAATTTAATGGCTACAATTTTGTCAGATAACAACGTCATCTATTCATTGGGAACCAAGGATGGACGTCTAAAACAGAACTACAGTAGAAATCAATTTACTATTAGTAGACAAAAATTTATGTCAGCCACTGAAGTCCCGAACATTGTAAAATCTTTGCGTGAAATAGTTGCTTTGCAATCTTTGACTGGCGGTCAAGGATTCAGAAGATGCCTTTGCAAAGGAAAATGTGACACGAAAAGGTGTAGTTATAAGCAAGAAAATCTTTTGTGCAATTCTAAATGTCATGGCAGTGGCTCTTGCAAAAATAAGTAAATATATTTTTTGTCCGTAGCAAATACATATATACCATATTTTCTGAGTATACTGATTTTTCAATTTTACAAAAACGGTGTGGTGAATGTGTACATTCACCGGTTAAAGTGCGTAGAAACACTAAATTCGTATGATATTCTCACATTCACCATCCGCCTAACGCCCAATTCGGGCAATGTGCAGATTCACCGGTCAATGTGCACATTTACCAACTTCGCACATTAACCGTAACTTAAAGAAAGAAAGCTACGTGGAATGCTCGTAGTATTGTAGAATAGAAAGCAAAAATTGTTTCTCTCATTAAGGATTTCAACCTTGACTTTTTGAGTGTAACGGAGACATGGTAGAATGGGAATCACCCGATTGAGAAATTGAAGGTTTTAATACCATCAGAATAGATAGATCGAGAGAGAGTCTGGAGGGAGGGTCCCTGATTCTTTTTAGGAAAGATTACGTGGTAAAAAACTGGAATTTAGAGAAACATGGAGAGATTGGATGGAATTTGTTGCTGTTAGACTCTTCACAGCTAGAGGGGGTATAATAATAATATCGGCCTATATTGCTCCCAACCCGAAACTCGGGGACGAGTTCTGGAACGAATTATTCAAACAATTGCCTAGAAAGGATAAAGTTGTCCTGATGGGCGGCTTTAATGCTCACATCCCTGCTTTCGCCTCATTTAAGAGTAATCAAATGGGGAAACAGGTTTTAGCCTTAGCAGAGGATTTGAGGCTTTTTATTGCTAATGATGGAGGCATTACATTTAAGTCTAGGAAAGCTGACCGTAATTACGAAAAGGGCGAAAGTGTTTTGGACTACATTCTGATATATGGAGTTCTGAAACTGCGATCTGCTTATATAGGAGTGATCATTTTGCGGTTTAAATCTCATTCAGAATGGAGGCTGAGAGGATCTGTGATAGCTTCAGTAGACTTAGGTTGCAGGGGGTAACTTGATCAAAATTCAAAGAGGCATTTGACTGTCATATGACACAGATATGACACAGGTTACCCTTAGGTCCTTGTACGATGCCGGTGCTTATATTTCACAAATGAAGTCAGCGAGTTTTAAAGTTAAACCATTCTTGTGAACTTCTTCATGTGAGTAGGTCCTGTCCAGATTTAGACAAAGCAGAAAAGCATACTTGTCAGATCAAACTGGAGAGAACCTCCCACTGTTCACCAGAACTGAGAAAGACATGCATTGTACTTTAGAACAAAAAAAAATTTTATTCAGAGAGCATGGTGAGTCTATATCCCTAGATATGGGACTTAGGAAGATTTGAGCCCTGATAAGAGCCTTTTCGGGTCGCAAGGCCTCTAAAATCTTGTAAGAAGGGATCGGCTCCAGGTCTTGACCTGGTTTCCTATGAAGTCCTTTAGAAACTCTCCCCTGTTAAACGCTCGCTTAAGATTATTAATACATGTTTTCTTACGTCAAAGTTCCCTCAGGCCTGGAGAGAGGTGTTGGTCAAATTTATCCCTAAACCTGGTGGAAAGGGTCATAGACCCATTTCTCTCACATCAGCCACGGGTAAACTGGTAGAAAAACTTATACAGAAAAGACTTTCTAGAATCATCTAACAGTATCCCTTTTCAGCAGGCGGGTTTTCGAAAGTAGTGCTGCCCACGAGACCGAGACGAGACTCATCTAGGATAAAACGAGACGAGACCGATACAAAGTTTTTCGAGACCGAGACTTTCGACGAAAATTTAAAACAAAAAAAAAATATTATTACGAGAATTTATTTATTATTTTTAAGCGAAAAGAATTTTTTTTCAGAAAGTCTAAGAAGAAAGTTATCTAAAGTATATTACTGTAAAGGGATGAAATAGCTTGAAAAAAATTCGTAGTAGGTATATGATACTTCAATTAGTTGAATGATAATGTATCATATAAGTTCAAAAATCAACCATGCCTTTCGTAGCAATGTAAAAAATAAAATAACTTGAAGAAATATTAAGGGATTTATCTTAAACTTGGTAGCAAAATATTTCTAAGGTCGATGAAAATTAAGAATAATACTATCTTATTTTACGAGTTATTTTTATGAATATTATGTACAACAAGTAAAAAATAAAATTTAATAAAACTTGCACTCAATTTTCAACTTTTATTTAAAGCTATAGTTAACTTCTTATATTTTGTGTATCACTTTCTTTAACTTAATTCTAAATTATTCACATTAAAGCAAGTAGATTGATCGAGACTGCGAGACCGTGACTGAGATGGAAGCCATATTTGTCGAGACCGAGACCTGAAATTTTAATAATAAACGAGACCGGAATCGAGACCATAATTTCCGAGACCGAGACCGAGATCTGCAATTTTGATATTTAACGAGACCGAGACGAGACTGTATGAAATCTCGTCTCTTCTCGTCTCGTGGGCAGCACTATTCGAAAAAGGAAGTTGACAGTGGATTCTGTCTCTCAATTTGTGACTGAAGTCCTGGAGGGTTTTAAGCGAGGGGAGTCCACAGTGGCTCTTGCCCTGGATTGGAAGGGAGCATTTAATTATTTATTGACATTTAGGATCCTGAAAGAGTTCAGGACTCTGAATGTTCCGGGCGGGATTCTCAATTTCATCAGTTTTATGATTACATAGAAAAACCTAATTTTCAAGGTAAACTCTGGGGTCTCCAGGCTGTGTAGGGTGGGGGTGGCCCAGGGGGTGTGTTATCTCCGTTACTGTTTATCGTTGCTTTTAGAAACATCATACTCTTGCTTCCGGCGGGTGTCCAGATCCTGTAGTGTGCGGATGAGATTCTCCTGTTTGTCAGATCATCTTGCATCCAGGAAGCCCTTTACATGTTAGAAATGGCGCGGCGGTTGCTGAATTGACCCGAAGGCTTTTATCGTTAGGTTTAGAAATAGCTCCCAATGAATGCCAAATGTGCATTTTTAAAAGGGGCACGTTTGACCCAGACCTATATAGATTGGAGATCAACGAAAATGTGGTGGTATGGGATAATTCTGGATTCAAAACTCTGTTGGTTCAGTCATATAGAATCTGGTAGAGCCTCTAGGCTTCTGAATGTAATGAGAGCTCTGTCAAGAGTGTTCAGAGGTGTCAGTCCAGAGTCCTTGTTGATGGTCTATAGGGGGTTGATCCGTACCATCCTGGAGTGGGGAGCACAACTTTTCGGCAATGCTTGTAAAATCCATCTTAAAAAATTAGACAGAACTCAATATGAAGCTATTAGAATTACTCTGGGATACATGATGACTACCCCCACTCCTTTTCTTTTGTCGGAGGCTGGTGAATGTCTATTGGAGACCAGAAGGAACTTTATTACAGACAAATTTATTACGAAATAGAAATCCTATAAAGACAAAACTAATTCTAACAAATTGGATTTGCTCTTGATCCCGGCTCTGGGTACTACGGTTCTTCCGAAATATATTCGGGGGTTTTCTCTCTTGACGAGGTACCAATTAATTAGAGATAGGTTCATCTGCTTGGATAAGAACCACCTTCTGGGCTATTTTGATTTACCTTGGAGAATAGTTACAAGAGACCTGAATCCTTTATTTGATACACAGACAGGCTCTAGTTTTAGAAGATCGGATAACCAACATTCTGAATTCATGAACCATATTGACGATAAATATCAGGGTTCTAAAGTAATTTATACAGACGGAACCTTTCAGGTGGCAAATGATCGTTCCGGTTGCTCATTCTTCTGTCCTAGTACGAATGTAAGATTTGCTTTCAGGCTGGAAGGTTGTCATTCTTCCCTCCCAGCAGAGGTCACCGCTATCCTGAAGGCTTTGGAATATGCACAGCGACAGGATATTCGGCAGGTCTTGATCTGTTTATATTTTCTTTCAGCTTTGAACCACATCGAAGATACGATGAAGAACTTTGAATCTGATCTCACTATTCACAAAATAATTCGTCTGATATTTCATTTTTTGGACCAAGGACTTTTGATCAGATTTATATGGATTCCTGCTCATGTGGGAATCCAAGGTAATGAAATTGCTGACGAATTGGCAAAATTCTCCCTTTCGCTGAATTTCTCTATTCGTATTAATTGGTCTACGGGAAGTGTCCTTCAGGGTCTTCGAAGAACCTTCTTGGATACTTTGCGTGAAGAGTGGCCTTAGTTTCCAAGAGAAAAACAACAAAAAAGGTATTTTGATAATATAACGTATTCTTCCTCTCGCCCGTGCGACGTGGTTCAGAGGCCTGAACCTCCCACATAAAACCATCACTTTGATAAATAGATTGAGTGCTAATCATGTCTGTTCAGGGAAACCTATTTTTGAGAATGACTTGAAACTTGGACCCAACTGGTAAATATGGTTTTAGGCCCAGTAGTCTGAACCACTGGATTAAAGATTGTCCCGTCATTCAGGAGGTTTCTGGAGGCCAGGTTCCAGATCACGGATAAGATTAATTTGAACTTTGAGTACGTATTGTTAAATATTGATATTATTAAAACAGAGGGAATGAGGCAATTTTTTTCGAAGTTGGACCTAATAATTTAATATTTACATTAATTATAAGGAAAATATACTTCTATTGGTCAAATTGTGATCCATAGTGAGGCTGTTAATGGTGGAGTTTGAGCAAAACCGATGTATATATAATTATCATGGAACTTCAATTCTATTTACGGTTGTGGCAACTTAGCCAATCTTGCAATGCACTGTTTAAAGTTAAGTTAAATCAACTCTTATAACTTAATGTACATTAGTTATATAAGTTATTATTATTAGAGGCAGATATATGTATTATCTCGGGCATGAACTTTGTATTTAATCAGGCTAAATTGGTTATATGTAAATAATCGCGTATATTTAATGCTCATTACTTGCAATTTCAAATTTCAAATCTATTCATTTTGGCGGGGACGGGCGAGAGCAGGTGCTTTCCTCTCCTGGTGCACCCTTAACTATCCATGTTACAAAAAGTTGGTTTCCTACCATTCATTCTGAACTGTAGCGCTTCTGGACCCGTTGTCATAGTGATGGAAATCTACTCTACATTTGATCAAAATTGACGTTCTATACTACCCTACAGTCCAACTTGAATGAGCTTGAATTGGCCACACCAAGACCACAAATTATAATAATAAGAAGAAGAAGTACTACCTTTTGGATCTGCAGTAGGACAATAGGATCATCCTGGGAGCTAAGATCGAACATGGTATATTGGCTTTACCGGACGATTCTGTAACGTTGTGGATCGTTACTTATATGATTTTTAAATATAATTTAGAGTTATGATATTGAAGTTCGTAAAGAGTATTTCTTGTCTCTTTAGTCGTTGAATTTCATCGTTTCTCTTATTCGTTTCTGCGTGTAATTTTGGTCGTTGGTTTGAGTGTCAAATGAATAATGAGTTGCGTGAGGTCAGCTTCGTTTTCCGAGCGTTTTCGTAGGTTTTCGAGTTCATGGATCCAGGGGACCAATCACAGGACCGAGGGACAAGGACAGAGAGAGAAAGAATATTCAGGAAGAGGGGATCGACCGGTTGATCAATTTCTGAACTAGGTCACGGCGATTATTAATTATCATTCTGTGAAACTACGCGCTTGTGATTAGGTTAACTAAAAGTATTAAATTGAAAAATTATATTACGGGAATTTATTTTGTAAAGGGGTTAATTCGTGAAATAAAGAAAAAGTTGTATGAAATAGTGTATTCTTTATTTAAAATTTAAATTCAAGTTCTTTTCTCAATTTTATTCTCTGCGTTGCCGGGGCCGGGAACAAGTTGTGCTGATTTCCAGCGGATAGCCGTTTGGTAAGTTTTACTTATTAAAATTTTCGTGTTTCGCTCAAAAGTTGCATTGTTTGTGGATTTGGAGGATCTCCTCTTTGTTTTTAGCGGTGGATTTATGTTCGTTCGGGGTGAAAAGTCTGGTGAGAATTATTTCGCGTTTTGAGTTAGATGCAAAATTTTAAATAATTAATAACTCGTTACAATTCTAAACCCCAGATTGCTGCACGCTGCAATAGTCTGATGGACCAGAACCAAATTAGCTACGGTTAAAGGTAAACTGGAAATTCTCCAGGCTATGATTTTCAGGGGAATCACTGGAGCTATGAGAACCACGCCAATTGCGGCGTTGGGACTTATGCTTTCAGAAAAACTTTTATACATCTCAGTTGTTGGTAAGACGGCGCTCTTTATGAGAATATTCAAAGCACACAAAAAATGGAAATGCTGGGGATACCTGGTCATTCAGGGATCAAAGGCAATGAAAATGGCGTATGCTCTAGCAATAATAGAGTCAGAAACACTGATAATAGGACCAGAACCGATGCGGTGTTAGGCATTGCGACGAGCGGGGTTAAGGGAGCAATACATCGATGGTTACAGAGAAAGTACGAAGCCCATTGGGTGGGAACTGAGGTAGGAAGACAAGCGAAGGACTTTTTGGACTTAAAGCTCAATAAGAAACTTTCGCAAGAATTTCTTAGTCTTAGTAGAGCCAAGGTAAAAACCGTGGTTCAACTGCTCACTGGACACGGCATTCTTAGGTATCACCAATTTAAAATTGACAGAATAACATCTGCAAGATGTATGAAGTGTGACGAGGATGACGAAACATCAACCCCCGTACTATTATGTCATTGCCCAGCACTCGCAGAGTCTTGAGGGTTAAGCCAGTGATCAGCATTTATTAATCCCAAGTATGTATATTGGAGATCTTGAACTTCTGGGGAAGGACAGGTCTCTAAATAGGGTGAGTTTGTCTGTATTGAGCAAATGAATGGATTATGAGAATCCTCTGCGAAGCACATTTAGATTAACACGTTTAAATAAGACATTAAAAAAAAGTAAAGATTACCTGGTTTCACAGCAATTTTTAATTAATTTGCATTGCTTGAGTACACAAGTAAAAATTACTAAAGGTATATCCCTCGAAAAGTCGTTTTCTTTAGATATTTTTTAAACTTTGGAAATTAGTTAAAAAAGATGATTTATGTACCTGTGAAATTCCAAGTCGACTAGCGGGCTGCTAACGAAAAGATTAACATTTTAATTCTAATATTTTATACGTAAAATCTATAATAAGCATTGCTTATCTAACCTTTTAAGGTATAACTTGAAAATTATTCTTTGGGATTTAAAAGAAAACTAATATGTTATTTATAATTAGGCTAAACAGCATATTCTAAAATATGAATATTACTAGCAGGCCCGCTTTTTAAAAAAAAATCAAAAAAAAATTTAAGTTTTTGATTTAACTGCATACGCGGTAGCATAAACAGTGGTCTGAAGTGAGAACAGTGAACATATATAATTATGTCGTATAGCTAAACGCGGACAGTTAACAAAATGAATACCCGCACAGCACCGAAAATTTCCTGAAAATTTATTAAAGATTTATTTGCAAACTTCGGAATATTTAGGTGCAAAGCTTAGTGAAAATTGTGTAAAGATTTAAATGTCCCGATTAAATAATTGTTTAGCGTAAAAGTTGACTGAAGATTTGAATTAAATTTTCGTAAAGTGTTTGTCGCAAAAGTTGATTCAACATTTAAATTAAATTTTCGTGAAATGTTAGTCGCAAAAGTTGATTCAACATTTAAATTGAATTTTCGTGAAATTTTCGTAGTGAAAGTTGACTGAACATTTAAACTGTATTTTTCTGAAATGTTTGTCGCAAAAGTGGATTAAACATTTAAGTGAATATTTGCTCAATTTTGAGCGGAAAGTTGACCGAATAAAAAAAATATATTAAATAGAAAGGGGACAAGTAAATTAAACAGTAATTAAATTAACACATTTATTGAATAAAATTTTGAAGATTCTGTAACGTTTTACAAATCCTTAATCTAATACAATATTTCAACTTACAATTTCCTGTGTGTTGCATTTCTTTTGTTTTGTTACTAAAAATTAAAACTAAAATAAATGTTAAATAATAATATTTGTGACGCGACGCGAAGAAAAGCACCTAAGAAGGAAAAAATCGATTTTCGGATTTTGATAAAATTAGGTTAATTATATGTTGCTTTTTCAGTATCTAAAGTCAGAAAACATTTTCATTGAATATTTTTCACGTATTTAAGACTTGAGCATCAGCGGTTTGTACAGAATCCAATGGCGCGCACGCCGCTTCTTTTCACTCTCCTGTAAAATTGCCGTTTGGCTTCTTAGGTGCTTTTCTTCGCGACGCGTCCCATTTATTAAATGTGTTTATATTAATTTAATTACTGTTTAATTTACTTGTTCCCCTTCTATTTAATATAATTTTTTTTATTCGGTCAACTTTCCGCTCAAAATTGAGCAAATATTCACTTAAATGTTCAATCCACTTTAGCGACAAACATTTCACAAAAATTCAGCTTAAATGTTCAGTCAACTTTCACTACGAAAATTTCACGAAAATTTAATTTAAATGTTGAATCAACTTTTGCGACAAACATTTCACGAAAATGTAATTTAAATCTTCATTCAACTTTTATGACGAACATTTCACGAAAAAGTAATTTAAATGTTCAGGAAACTTTTGCGACGAAAATTTCACGTAAATTTTATTTAAATCTCCAGTCAACTTTTACGCTAAACATTTATTTAATCGGGACATTTAAATCTTTACACAATTTTCACTAAGCTTTGCACTTAAATATTCCGAAGTTTGCAAATAAGTCTTTAATAAATTTTCAGGAAATTTTCGGTTCTGTGGGGGTATATTGAAATGGGTCCTAGCAGTCAGTATGTAAACTGCCAAGGCAGTTAGCTTAATGCCCATAGCGTTTCAGGCAATTAGAAAAATGAATTCAAAATTTCAATAAATAAAAATATCATTCATTACAATTTCAATTGTATTTCTTCCAAATTATATTATTGCTATTTCCTTAAATCTATAAGATATTTAGATCCGTAATTAGGATGAGCAATGTAAGTGCGAAATTAGTTTAATAATTACCTTGCTAGTTTCTGAATGTCATTCTTGGACTTCAGTTATACTTAAAGAAATTCTCCAAATCAACTGAAATTTAAACGCTTTTTTATTAAAATGGAAGAGAGTGGTGTAAATCGATGTGAATCTGAAGAAAAACTGAAATTAGTTTTCGATAAACTATCCAGTATTAGGGCACTGTGAGTTCACCCACGACTTGTAAAAGCTCATACGTTTTTGATTAACTAAAAAAGGCGATCCACCACTCAGTGGCGTACCGACCATTGTTGGCGCCCGGGGCAAAAGGGAATTTTTGCCGCCCCTTATTGAAAATTATTGCATCGATTTTCCGCCCCCAAATGCATTGGGCTCGAGGTTGGCGCCCGGGGCGACTGCCCCCTCTGCCCCCCTCTAGATACGCTACTGCGACCACTGTCTTCCATTTTAATAAAAAAGTGTTTAAATTTCAGTTGATTTGGAGAATTTCTTTAAGTATAACTGAAGTCTAAAAATGACATTTAGAAACTTATAAGGTACCGTAAAACAGGCTAACTTCGCTCTTGGAAGGTAATTTCGCTCGGTGGAAACTTTTTTTTCGAAATGTAATTATCGTTATTTCCAGGATGAAAAATATTAGATTTGCAATTGTTAATGTTAATAAAAGTATCAAACTATGTTTCAAAGGTATTTTAAAGCAGAATTATAGTCAAGTTTCAGTTAAAACAGGAATAATTGTTATATTAAAAACTATATTTATACTTTATATTTTAACTTTAAGATTATTCCTTTACCTCACGCAGCCGGGTTCAAAGATGTGAGGGTTCAAGTTAACTTTACGTTATTTATTAATATTAGAGCGCCTGTCGACTAAAGGTCGACATATTTATATAAATATCAATAAACAAAAACAATAACTAACTCAAGAAGAACAAGAGAAATCAGGGGGGTAAAATGGGTGAACCCAGTAAAACAAAAGAAACAAAAATTTGGCAACAAGAGGTATATTTTATCAAGAATTTACTTGCAGTTTCGTTAATACAATCGACTCTAAATTCGTGTAATTATATCCACACACTCAATATCAAGTTTAACAAGTCGACTCTTCAATAATATAAAATCACACCATACAGTACACGTTACAATCCAGGAATGTCATGCTTGCCGGCTTATCGACCCGCGTCCCCGTTGATCAGATGAATACGCAGGCGCAACGTCACATGGTCGCAACTATGGATCCAAGTTTCCCAGCATCCATTTAAATAATAACAAAAGTTTAACAAATTGAAGTGCTAAGTCACCAAAATTGAAATCCTGTCATACAGTAAAAATAATATTTATGTAAGCGGAGCACGTTTTGCTCGGTTTCTTGGCGCGCTTTTGAAACCCAAAGCAGACCATTATGTTAAACAGTAGTTTTGCCTGCTGTTGCCTGCAAACCTACTGCCTGACGTTTGGTCTGCTTTAAGTCTCAAAAACTCACCAAAAAACTCCTACTATAAAAAATTGTTTTTCTTAGGAAAAATTTTATATTCGTAAAAGTTTTCTACAAAATTTTCAAATATTGTTGCTAGTGCGTTTTTAGTAAACTAATGGCGGTTGGTTACACCGCACAATAGGCAAAAATGATCTTTTTTTTATCAAAATCATAGAACTTTAGATACAAGTGGCATATTTTAATAAATACAACAGGAAACAGCATATTATTTCCTACAAAATACTGGAAAATTATTAAAAAAACGAAAAAAAAATTTCTAACCTATTAAAAGTTACGAAAAATTTGGATTTTCCAGTGGGAAATATTATTTTTCGACTGCATGGTTGAAACTTTACACATTCTTCAATACTTTTTTGAACCTTGTAAATTTTTTTTTAATTTTCTTGACATGAACTTGCGGAGGAGATAAACTATCGATAAACTTCTTGAAACTATTGATATTTTCTATATCAATATTTGACAACTCTAGAAAGTACCAGAAAGACGAGATACAGTCAAGAAGACTAGAAACCAAAGAGACATGGACAGTGGTAGAGAGAAAACAAAATACATGTAACAATGTAGGAGGATCTTGTAGCCGTCTTCTAGCTCCAGCCAAACAGCAGTAGACGAATTTGCGTATTCTGCGCATCAGCTGTCAATGGAACGTAACAGTCACGTCTACGTCGCGTATTTGTTTCTGTCTTAGATTGCGAAGAAAAAAAAGAGGAACTAGATTATCCCCACGTCCGCGTCGTTAGTTCTGGGTAGTGCTAAGAGGGAAAAAATTAAACTGAGTTAATTTTTTACATTTGTCCAGCGCATTATATCCACCAATTTTAATTTTACAGTTTTGACATCATATTTGTAATAAACAGTGACCTCAGAAACTATCAAGTAATAAGTTTCGAGCGAATCAAATAACTTATTACAAATTCATTTTTCATATTGCAGGCGACATTTTAAAATTAAAAAATTCTTACATCAGATTCGAAATCAGCGACCCCAAAGACCCCATGTAATAAGTTCTAAGTGAATGCAATAACTTTTTAAAAAATCGTCCGCCGTATTAAATCCGAAATTTTTAATATTGAAACTTTGACAACAGATTCGTAATCATCGACCACAAAAACCCCCGAGTAACAATTTCCGAGCAAATCCAATATCTTTTTTTAATGTCTTCCGCCATATTGAATCCGCCATTTTGAATTTTGAAATTCTGACATCAGATTCGTAACCAGAGACCCCAGAAACCCGCGAGTAACAATTTCCGAGAGAATCCAATAACATTTTAAAATGTCGTCCACCATATTGGATCCGCCATTTTGAATTTTGAAATTCTGACATCAGATTCGTAATCAGCGACCCCAAAAACCCCCGAGTAAATCCAATAACATTTTAAAATGTCTTCCGCCATTTTGAATTTTGAAATTCTGACATCAGGTTCGTAATCAGCGACCCTAAAAACTCCCGAGTAGCAATTTCTAAGTGAATCCAATAACTTTTCAAAAATTCGTCCGCCATATTAGATCGGTCATTTTGAATTTTGAAATTCTGACATTAGATTCGTAATCAGCGACCCCAAAAACCCCCGAGTATCAATTTCCGAGTGAATCCAATAACTTTTCAAAAATTTGTCCGCCATATTGGATCCGCCATTTTGAATTTTGAAATTCTGGCATCAGATTCATAATCAGCGACTCCAAAAACGTAGATACATGAAAGTAAAAGAAAATCCGATGGCTAGAAAAATGTGCCCCTCAAAGGGTGCAAACTGCCTAGGCTGTTTACATACTGACTGCTAGGACCCATTTCAATATACCGTCAAGTGGGGCTATTTTGTGCATCAAAGTTTGCTTATTTATAAAGTTGTGTAAAAAATTTTTTTGAACGTTTTTGCTGTATGAAGTATTATTTCTAGATATTCTAAAGTACAATAAAGAAAAACAAAGCCAGAAATTTTTTTTTCCTAGGAATTGTTTAATTAATTTGAAAGTAAAACACTACAATTTCACAAAAAAGTAAATTTACAAAAAAAGTTATTTCTTTAAGAAAATTTTACTTAAAATAACTTCTATTACACTTCTTGAGTTATTTTAAGAGAAGAAGTTTCAAAATTAACTTGAGAAGCATGTAATTTTTAATGTTAGTTTTTTGAGGTTTTTAAGGCACCGTATGTAAAACTGAAATTTTATGCTTATTTCTTGTCTTTTATAACAAAAATAAGACAAAAATGTTTCAAAACAAAATCCTAAAGTAATTTTTACTAACTACAAACAAATTATTGAAAAAACTTGATTTAAAAGAATGCACAAAATAACCCACCAAATCCTGGTTTTTCAGTTTTTTTACACTTTTTTCTTAAAATATGCAATAAAAAGGTAGCGCATTGTGTATACATCATCACAACTAAATGATTAACAATATTATTAATACCTTTAGAAACACTTTTAAACTTCCGGAGATCTGAACAGAATTTTGAGAACTTTGAAATTTTTCAGATTGATTTTCACGATTTTTTTCTGATTTCTGATAAAGAATTAAGTAAATTCATTTAGTAGTCTCTAGTCTAGATATCAGAAAATATCTATACCAAATAGCAAACAAGCAACTGAATATAAAGATTTTATTCATTAAAAACCTCGCGTGCACAAAATAGCCCCACTTGACGGTAGTCATTTTGTTAACTGCCCGCGTTTAGGTAAACCATGAAGACTAGAATAAGGAGGTGAAATTAGATAGTTTTACCACAGGGAACGGTGGCGCGGCAAACAGGCTAGCCAGTAGGCGCCTCTTTTTGGTTCGGGCTTTGCTCAGTAACGAATTTTAGTTTTCTGCGCACGTAAGAGGGAGAAACAAGAGAAGGGAAAAGCGAGCTGATCAACAGCTGCTTCTCCCTTCTCCCTCTTCGTGCGCAGAAAACTCAAATTCGTTACTGAGCAAAGCCCGAACCGAAAAGAGGCGCCTACTGTTTGGCCTGCTTCTGTGGACACCCCCACTCCACTCATTTCAGCTCCTTATTCTAGTCTTCATGAGGTAAACGGATAGGCAGTTTGCATACTGCCTAAATCGCTGGGTTAGTGGAAAAAAACTACACATCGGATTTTCGTTGAAAAAGAGTACATGTCGCGTTTCATAACACTGACATGACGAAGTTAACATTGATATAAATATTTTTTCTTATATTCGTATTTTATCTATATATATGTTTTAAATTTTAAGGGAAGAGACTTGTGGAATTTATGAATAAGGTAATAATTTATTAAATACATTTAAATTCTCCAAAAAAATATAAGTGTTACATATCTATTAATTTTTTATTATTTTTTAATGCTGATTCTTTCCACTCTTTTGTTATGGTTCTAAATAAGGATTCATTTCCTTAGTGGAATGTGATAATTTTTTTCATTTTTTATGGTCGATTTTTTATACGAATTTTTATTATTCTGAACATTTAATCTTATGAATTTTTTATAATTTCAAATTTAAAAAAATGAAAATTCTAAAATGGTGAAAAATAGTTTTTTCAAATAAGAATACAGAATAAATTAAGATTGTAAATAATACCAGCAAAAAATTGGACAATCTCAACAATATAAATGTTAAAAGGTTGATTCCTTCCCTTACATAATAAATTATAATTTAATAAAATTAAATGAAAACTTTTATTACATATTTTATTACATTTGTAAACATGAAATATGTACAAATTGTGACGAAGCGTTTCGTCACTGACGATATTAATTGTTAAGTTTTAAGTTTTATTTTGAGTTTTGGGAAGCATGAGCTGCACAGGTGCCCTTTATTGTTAATTAATTACGGCCCTGGCTGGCGCTCTGTTTCCGCTTCGTCGCAGTTCCCTCGGATGGTTCCTTTTTAAATTTGTGTCAGACGTCCAGATTGGTGAAAATGTGCTTCGCGCGATTTTCCACGTTTTCCCGCGTTCACCGAGGCGACCTCTTTTCCATATTTCAGGTAGAAGGCTATCAGCGAGACGAGGAAGGATGATTGGGCGCACGCGGAAGACGGAGGGCGAGAATCGAAGACGATGGGCAGAGCCACCACCCCTAAAATCTTAGCGCCCATGAGGTGCCGACTACTAATTAGATTCGTTGAATATATCGTGATAGGAGCACGTGCGCCGGCTACTACTAACTTTCTCGAGTGTTATTCGAATTGTGAAAATTGGATAGTGTAAATTACGCTTGGACATTCAGTGTGAATAAATATAATTTTTAAGTAATTGAATTCGCATTTCTTTTATTGAAGTGGTTTGTCCAGGAGTTGCCCTAAGTGTTGTGGGAGTCCAACAGCGTGCCGAAAGCTGCTGCAAGAACGTGGTAGACGAGGAGCTGTTTGAGAAGGTCAAAAAGAGTGAGTAAATTTCTACGTTGGTTGCTATGGTCAACATAGTCTTGGTCTCGTCGGCGGAACTTCCCTTTGGCTGGTGAAGTTGAAGTTTTTCCGGAGCGAAAATTGCGATATTTTGAGTAATATTTAAAAATTGAAGGAAATTCTATTTCCGACTGTAAGGCAATTATTTAAACTATTACAATTGGCATCCCTTGTGGGGAAGTTCATTAGCCGAGAGACCAAAAATTGACCTAGTAACGCTATTCTTTTATGTGGTGTGAGGGAAAATGGAAAAATTGTTGAGAGGTTGTTTTGAGGGGAGGAAAAAGTGCCGGTAATCGCGGAAGTGTTGGTTTTGAGTCAGTGCGGGCTGAAATTTAACCAAATAAATTAATAAATGTTTGATTAGTAGGCAGCCGGTTGCTGGAGAATTCATTTGAGTGGTAGAATCACGATATAAAAAATTAATTGGGGATAACCGGAAGTCGCGTGCTCCGGTGAAAATTAATAAAATTATCGTTAAAGGTAAAATTGAATTTTGTGACAGGTCACAGGGAGTAAGAGGGGGTAGAAGTGGAAAATGTGTTCTTTTTCGCGCGTAATGGGATTAAATAATAGTTACATTATATAAGGTGTGACATTTTTGCGGTGGGAAACGAATTCGGAAAAATGGCGCGTGGTAATTTCTTAAAAGCGTGGTGCAATTACAAAAGTAATTGTGAGAATTTTTGAGGGGAGAGTGCGGACGTGTTTGGAAGTTGAAGTCGGAAAGTGCGCGATAATTCAGTTTTCCCTTTTGGGATAAATTTATTAAAGTTTATATTCTCAAAAACGTGAATTATCACGGGTCGATTTTCACCACGTGGTGAAACCGGAAGTGTACGTAAATTCCAAATTGAGTCAAGTGTCGATCCCCTTCTTGCGCATCGGACTCTCTGTTGCTTTCCCGTATTAATTTCTTTTGCAGCGTGTTGAGAAATAGTATATTTGGAGTGTTTTTTTTTTCTCGTGAGTTAAAAATGATAAATTCAGGCGAGTAATTTTGTCGTGTATTCGATTTAAATGTAGATAACGTGTCTTTTTCGTTAGTGAAACTGAAAACGGGGTAGAGTTTAATTTTTAAAGTTTGTCGGTTGTGTTCTCTCGTTCTTCCTCGCGCGTGAGGGTACGGATAGATGGCCGTTAAAGTCCCAGCGTATAGGAATTCGTTTTAACCATCGAATGAAAATTGTTGTTTCTTCTTTTCTGTTTTTCTTCGCGAGTGTGATAAAATTAATTAGTTTTTTTTGTCTTATCCTGAAAATAAATTTGGGAAAGCCACTCAACGGATTTGTCCAGGCGAAAATTTTTATTTTTCCTAAAAATAAATTTTGGGAAAGCCACTCCACGGAATTATCCCGGCGAAATTTTCCTAAATAATTTTGGGAAAGCCATACTGCGGAAGAAGATTTAATTTTTGATTTTTGAAAAATTGTTATGGTGTAATATTATATGATTTTTTTTCAGGTTGAATTGTTATTATATTTTCTTTATTGATTTATCTGTTATTATTTTAAATGTATTTTGATGAAGTGCTCATGAGGGGAGAGGAGAAAGGAGAGTGAAGTGGGGTATTATTTTTAAAATATCGTGAATTTCGAGCTTAGAAAAATTACTTCGTTGGTTGGGTTTTTGTTTCAATTTGTGGATCGTGTCGGAACGAAACCGGAACCGGAAGTACGAAATGTAAATGGTTGTTTTGAGAAAAATTTAAATTTTGAATTTGGCTGTTGTGGAAGGGGGGGAAATATTAGTGCGTTAAAATTATTCTAAACTGGCTTGGTAGAATAATTTAATTGTGTAGTTTTGAATTAAAATAAATTTTTTTTTGGTTCTTTTCTTCTTTTTCTTTTATTATTATTATTATTTATCGCGTACCGACTATTACTAAATTGTGATATATTGGAATGGTACAGCGAACAAATGTGGCGGATTTTGGAAATTCCGCAAATAGGGGAGGCATGGCGAAAAATTCAAACAATGCCACCTGAGCGGGTGGTAGAAGAATTAGAACGCCAGGATTGCAGTGTGGTAGGCACTCTGCAGGTGTTGCGCGAGAGACTTCTTCGGTCGGAAGTCAGATCTATCTTTCCGCAAACGGTTGTGGTTCCGTGGTTCGAGACCTTTGATAAGGAGGGATCGGAATTTGTTTTTAGCTTCGAAGCTCTTCGAAGTCAGAGAGAGGGGGAAGCCGAACCTAGTCCTTTTGTTGCGCGGACTCGTGGGTCGAGATTGACGGCCGAACCCGGAAATACCCCGGAAGTACAACAGGAGGGGGAAAACCCTTTAAATGATGAAGAGGATATTCCGGAAATGAATACAGAGGGGAGAGAGCCGATAAATAGGGAAAACGGAAATGCCGCCGTTAACCCAGAACTTACTTCCGCGTCCTTCGAGACCCCGAGGGTTACGACTAGGACCACGTTTGTCACAACTGTGACTACCACGACGTCGAGTTCGAGATTTAAGGCACCGACGTTCGTGACGTGGACAGGGGGGCAGGAGGCATTCCTGCGCCAGGAGAGTCTCCAGAGTTATGGAGTATGAGGCAGGGGGTGGGGGCGTGGGGGTTGAGCCCGGATCAACGTGCATTTTATGCACAACAGCAACTGCTTGAGTTGGAGCAGTTGCGAGCACACAATGCGTTTTTGATTGAGCAATTGCATATTAGTGCAAATAATGCCCAACAAACGCAAGTCCCACGTGATGTGGGGGGGGGGGAAGGTCCGAGGCAAACAATACCGGTAGACCCTGATCAGGGTCGTGAATGGGGACAGAGGGGAGGTGATTTAGGAAATACCGAGCAAGACGGTAAATCTACACCCCCTTTACCCCCTCATCCCCCAGGATTTTTCCCTGGGGAAGAGGGGAGAATGGATCAACATACCGGAAGTCGAAGTTCCGGTACGAATAAACGCAAGAGGCGTAGTCGCGTGGTGTTGTCCTCCAGTGAGTTGGAAACTGAAACCGACTCTTTCAGTGATAAGAGCCGAGGAAGGGGTCGCTTTTACCAAAATATAGGTGGGGGAACTAAAATCGTTAAAATCCTGAAGGATTGGGACATAAAATTTTCTGGAGGGAAGAAGAAGGACGGTCAGGAATTTTTAGAGCGTTTAGAAGATTGCAAGGGGTGCAATCTATTTAGCGATTCAGAGATGCTGACAGCGCTTCCGAGTGTGTTGCGCAAAACGGCGAGTCGTTGGTTCAGGCTGGTGCGCAAAGACTTGAACTCGTGGAATGCTTTTAAAAAATTATTCAAACGGGAATTCTCATGTGCGTTGGTGGACCATGACGTTTTAGATGAGGCTTGCAGCAGGACTCAGGCGAAAGGAGAGAAAATCTCAGATTTCATAATGAGTATGCGAGTAATTGTGCGACATTTGAGGCGTCCCATTTTACGTGAATCGTTTCTGAGGATCGTGTTTAAAGGACTGACGCCTGAGTATAGGCGTCAATTGTCAAACTCAGTGTTTGACAATATTGAGGGGTTAGAAAAGATTCTAATGCCCAAATGGTGGCTACAAACCCTCCTGTCCCATCGACCAATGGGGTACGTAATTTGGGACAACAGTTTCAGAACCGTCCCTTTGGAATGGGACAAGCTCAGAATCGACCCTATGGGAGGGGGGGGGACAATTCCCAATCGTACGTTTGAAGTGGGACGACCACCGGCGTTCAGGCCTAGTGTCCCGAGGGGATTTACCGGTGCATGCTACCAGTGTCAGTCCGTGGGACACCGCGCATCGGAGTGCAAGTTGAGAATTTGTTTCCGATGCCAACAGCAGGGGCATTATGCTAACGAGTGTCCCTTGCCACGTCCCACTGGCAATTGATTGTTCTGCCAGGTGTGTGGGACACATGGGACAACGTTTAGGAATTGTCCCAATTGTGCGGAGTTGAGAACGATGTTGGGAAACGGGGCAGGGGGGGACCGAGCAACCTTTCCCCCCCAGGACCTTCGTCGGTAGGACAATAGAAGAAGGGGATGTGGACCCGGAGATCTTTTTCACGGTAATTCGGGCGGAAGATTATTCCGGAGGGGAGAGAGTGGATTTGGAAGAGGAGAGTAATGAATTGGGATATGGAGAGTTAAGTGGGACAATTGGGACACAAGTGGGACAACAACAGGGGGAACAAGGAACTCAAGAGGAAGTTCAGCAAATTGAGGATGTTGTGGTGGAAGAAAATTGCTGGATCCAGCAATTAGTACTGAAGCTGGGACGCAATCCAGCAGTGAGGGGACGGAACTCGTTGGGACGCAACTTCGTGACGTTCGGACACAGCCTACGGGTTCTGGGACGCAATCCTGTGAGTCCAAAAGCCAGTTCCTGGAAGTCCGGACGGAAGTTGTGAACTCTGGGACGCAACCCACTGAAGAGCAATCCGGGGCGGAACTTTCAGTACAGGGGACGCAATCTAGTAATGAGGGTCTTCGACAAGCTGGTGTTGGGACTGAACCTACTGATGTCCCATCAGCATGTTCAGTCCAGGGGAGGGGTGATGCTATAAAGAATACAGCAGCTCCTGATTTAACGGGGGAACGGATAGATGCCTCATCCATGGAAAATCGTTATTTTCTAAAAGTGGTGATAGCGGACAAAACTTATATAGCGCTGTTTGATCCGGGCGCCACGATTTCGCTGGTTAGGCTGGAATTAGCAGAAAAATTTCGGGATAGACTTTCGAAAGCGAATACAGCAATTGGGAGCGCGCTTGGCGGATCAACAGCAGCATTGGGGAAATTAAGGTTATGGTTAACGGTAGATGGTTTTTCTCAACCGTTTAACTTACGGGTTGTAGATAATTTGTCCCATGACATGCTTTTGGGTCAGAATTTTCATCGAATGGCGGACATGGATGTGAGGTTAGGAAGAGGGTTGTGGAGAGTTCAAGAGGGGGAATGGCACAAATTTTTGGAGTATGGAGAGTTGAGTCCAGAGGGTAGAAGTGGTATAGGAAATAGTGTGGAGGGGGATATTTTTGCGGAATGTGCAGGGATTTGTGAGTTATCGGAGGGACAGAGATCGAAAATTTAAAAATTGGTGGATCAGCTGATTTTACCACAGGAAGTGGAACATGGTATGACTTCTTTGACTGAACATAGCATAAGAGTCACTGATCCAACACCAATTAAACATCGTTTTCGTAGAATGTCGCCTATGATATTAGAATGGGCTAACCAGGAGGTACAAAAGATGTTGGAGAGGGGAGTAATTGAGAGATCGGCCAGTGAGTGGAGTAGTGCTCCAGTTATCGTCAAGAAAGGAGAGGGATCATTGCGTTTCTGTATTGATTACAGAGATTTAAATAAAGTGACGGTCAGAGACGCATATCCCATCCCCTCCATTGACTCGATTTTGGATAAATTACGGAAAGCACGATATATTTCCAAAATCGATCTCAAGCAGGCTTACCATCAAGTGCCGATGTCCCCTGAGAGTCGAAAATATACAGCGTTTGCTATTCCTGGTTCTGGTTTGTGGCAGTTTAAAAGAATGCCATTTGGACTCACAAATGCCCCGATGACATTCCAGCGATTAATTGATTCGTTATTCGGACCTGATTTCGAGCCTTATGTGTTTGGGTATCTGGATGACATAATCATCGTTACTGATGATTATGAAAAACATCTAGAATGGCTAGAGATTGTTTTGAGGAAATTGGCGGAGGCTGGGTTGGTGGTAAATCCGGAAAAGTGCGAATTTGGGTGTTCGAGAGTTTCATATTTAGGTTATGTACTCGACAGTCAAGGGTTGAGACCGGACCCAGAGAAAATAGCACCAGTGGTTGATTATCCGGCACCAACCAATATAAAACAGCTCCGTCGATTTTTAGGTATGGTGGGGTGCTATGCGCGTTTCATAGAACATGATAGCGAATTAAAAATACCACTTTTGAGGTTATTGCAAAAAGGTCGAGCTTGGGAGTGGGGAGAAGAGCAACAAGAGGCGTTTCAAGCATTGAAAAATAAATTGACTTCGGCACCAGTCTTGGCAAGACCAGACTTTACGAAGCCATTTACGATTCAATGCGACGCGAGTGGTTACGCAATAGGGGCAGTTTTGACTCAGGAGGGGGAGGATGGTGAACATCCCATAGTGTTCGTGAGTAAAACTCTTTCTGTGCACGAGAGAAATTACAGTGTGATAGAGAAAGAATGTTTGGCGTTGTTGTCGTCAATTAAGAAGTTAAGACCATATATCGAGGGGTACAAATTCACGGCCATTACAGACCACAGTGCTTTAAAAGTGCTTTTCGTTTGTTTTCTAGGTGGGTGGAAGTGAAACCGTTAAGGTCGGCGGATGGAAAATCGATCGCGAGGGCGTTGGAGGAGTTGATTATTTTCCGGTAAGAAACTCCTGAGTTTTTGCTTACTGACAATGGGAAAGAATTTGATAATAAATTTCTTAAGTCAGTGTTGGCCGAGTATGGTGTTCAGCACCTCACAACGCCGCCGTATCATATCCGCAGGCAAATCCGGTCGAGAGGAGTAATCGCATTTTTAAGACAATGGTCGCGACCTTTATCCGGGAGGATAACCGAGACTGGGACAAACATATTCATGAATTCAGACATGCCATGAATACGGCCGTCCAGTCAACAACAAAGTTCTCGTCTGCGTTTTTGAACTACGGACGGAATCCGAAACCGGTAAAGAGTTTGCGCAGAGAAGTCGAGGGGCGTAAGGTCGTGAAAAGAATTGACCCAGAAGTGTGGAACAATAGGTTAAAAAGGTTATATGCGTTAAGAGACTTGGTAGCGAGATTTATCAATAAAGAAAGAGAGAGACAGACGACCTATTATAATCGGAACAAGAAGGGACTCGAATTTTTCGTGGGGGACCGAGTTTTGTGGAAAACGCATAAACTTTCAGATGCGAGTAAAAAGTTCTCGGCTAAATTGGAAATTAGAAATTAAAAAAAATTAAATTAAAAATTAAAAATTGACTTCTAATAATTAAAATTCAATGTTCACATTTATAATATTTAATTATAGCAATTCTTTACGAGTTAAAATAAGTTATTAGGTTATATTATTACCAGATGGTACACGATAATTTTCTAAACTGAATTCTTCTTCATTATTTTCGTGTTTAGGAGAAAAAATAAGATTCAAGTCGGTTTAAAAGTCCAGTTTCTAAATATTCGACATTTTCTATTCTCGTACCTATTGTTGGTGTCATTATTGGAGGCAAATCTACATAATCACTTAAGAAGACTGGGAAAAAGTTTTAAAATAATTACTTTAAATATTCAGAAATTGGTGTTAATAACCTTTTTCGAAAACTTGCATTCCATATTTTAATTCCTAAATTTACAAATTTTTCATTATATTAATCTTGAACAGTTCGTAGTGAATAAAGGAAACATTTTAATAATGTAAAAACCAACATTAAGAATATTATACTACATTATAAACAACCGCTTAGCAAAATTCAATAACGTGAAGTTGTAAATTTAAAGAATTTATAAGCGTTATCAAACGAAAATTTTTAAAAAAGTAAATATTTTCGACGTGTACTTTTTTCAACCCAAAAGCGACGTATACTCTTTTTCAACTCAAATCCGATGTGTACTTTTTTTTACTAACCCAACAAAATATGCTATCTGCCTACGACATATACATTAAATACTAGCATGACTTTTGAGTGTGAATGTAATACATTGGCTCTAAGCGATAAATATTTGAAAAAATTTTTGGGATGTGTCATATAATATAAAGATAAACTTTATATGGACTGCTTGAAAAATTCTTGAGAGTGAATTTAATCAAGAGATATAGCTTAAAACTCAAGTAAATTAAAATTTTTTTTTCAGTGTACCGTTCAAACGGAACCCTATTAAAATCACTATGTAAGTCCTTTTTCGACCTTCCTCTGATTTTCAAACTATTTGAGTTAGAGACTTAAAATTTCATATCATATGTAATTGCACATTGCATTTACGAAAATGACATGGAAAATGTAAATAAAGCTTGTGACCATAGCGTTTTCACAGAAAATTAAAAAAATGTATTAGAATGGCCCTGTACCTTTCCCCCTCTCTCCTAGAAGTCAAAGTATTTGAACTAAGTAGACAAAATTTGGTATACATATGTAGTTTGACCAGTAGATTGCTCGGAAAATATAGAGAACCTGATTAAAAGCAGTTGGCATTTGCTTAAAAAGTATTAAAATATCTATGCCTTGAGGGAAGGTTAGCAAAGTTGAGGCAAGTTTAAGTGCTGTGGGGGTAGCACATGTAGTTAAAAAATTATGGAGGTAGGAAACCCTTCGGTTTTAGAGCGAGTGTAACTCATACTAGTCCGTCTTCTGTTTTATTGTAGATATACGAAAATATAGAGTTAGACTAACTATTTGTTTGATTGTTTATCTCATTTCTCCTAAAAATTAAAAAGTTAAAAAAAATTTTCCTTCCGATTTATGTCGGGATTGTTTCAAATCTGCTTACGAATTTCCGTCTGGAAAACTCGGACGGATTTTTTCACTTGGGTACGGTCTTACTTTGTAACCATTTTACAGCAGCTTTACAACAAACAATAGTGCTTTGTTAGCATCTACTTACAACTACGCCTGCGAAGTGAGTTCTTTTTATTACCAAGCGATGATTCCAGAGGTTTGTTTGTCTTAATACCTGTATGAAGTCTTTAATATTATATATGCTGAAATAAATTGTGAAATACCTGCATTGCATTAAGTTCTATTTCTTTCTCTTTGAGTATATCACATGTGCTTCGATGTTGTGTTCTTAACTTTTTATATTTAGATTGAAAAGATCTTAACTCTTCGTGATGAGAGTTTATAATTCTTGGCAACTCTGCATTGGTTCCTTCATATTGTCTTAATGCTGAATCTTGTCTTTTTTGCAATGTCTTTAGTAGTCTATTTTCATTTGCTAATTCCTAGAATTAAAAATAAGGTGGAATTTTTAAAAAAACATGACACAGAATATAAATTATGTTTACGTCTCTTTACACTTTTTTGAACATACATTTATCACAGTATTTAAAAAGTTAGCTTTCGTTAAACTCTCGAATAAAGTGTATAGGGGAATGTCTTAATGCGCGGGCCACTTTTAGATAGAAATAAAAATGTATTCGCAACTGAGTTAAAAAAATTAATTTACTCCATTAGTTAGCTAACACCTTTAGCTATCTAACGGAGTACATTCATTTTTATAACTCAGTTGCAAACACATTTTAATTTCTATCTAAAAGTGTCCCGCGCATTAAGACATTTATTAGCTCTACATACGTGAATACCAACCCCCTGTATACCCAAAATTTATATCCACCCCCCGTACCCCCAGGAATTTAAATCTAACATATATTTGTATCTCGCAATTTAAAGAAAATGCTATCTAGCCCTATAGAGGGAGGAGGTATGACATAACCTGAAACTAAATATAGTGGATCCTCATACCTAAGAAGACCATATATAGGAGAGAGAGAACTTTGCATGATTTGTATGGAAAAGAGTGGAGATAAGGGTGGCGCTATCCGTGGGCAGAACCCTTCAGTTCGACCAGTGCGCGGTCCATACCAGTCCATGCATTTTAATTACTCTACGCACACCGGAAACAGCTGAATGAGCAAACACCTAATTCCTGTATGCGCAAAGTAATAAAATACATGGCTGCGCACTGACCGAACTGACCATGGCTGCTTCTTCCTACTCGCAGCCCCGTTTTCTTTACATACTAGAAAAAAAGCGCGCGCTAAAGCGCACGCCAAATTTTATGATTTCTTAAAATAATATCAATTTGCAAATTTTGATTAAATAAAATAAAGATAAAGAATAAAATGAAGAATATGAGGAATAATTATAAAAAATTATGATATACCTAAAACCATTTAAAAACTTTACTTTAAAAAGTTTACCGATCAACACTCTCTGCTCTTAGTATTTTAGAACCTTCTTCTAATATAACCAATAAATGAATGTGTGGTAAACCGCGCTTTTGAAATTCAATAACATAAACATAAGACTTTACTTGTCCAAATAGTTTATCATCTACTATAGTTTCGATTAATTTTTTTACTTTTGAATGAAAGACTCTTGCAACCGTGTCAGGTTTATTAGAAGCTGACTAATTAAGTACTAAATTTTCTTAAATTTCCTTCCATTTTGAACTACATGTCATTATAATAAATAAATCTGGTCTACCATGAAAAGCTACATAATGGTCATTGCATATGAATATTATTTTAACATGTTACGAGGTGATCCTATAAATGTTGAAGACAGTATCAGCATCTTGCCAACATGTACATTATTTTCAATTTCTTGATTATCTAAATGATCAATTAATCCTTTGTAAGTTTCACTTCTTAATTTTGTTTGATTATTTTTACAAAAATGTAACCTAACTTTTTCAACTTTGACATAATTATCAACTAACCATTGCTGAAACATTCTTCCACCATATAAAAATTGATTGAAGGTATGATCTCTTACTCCTATTTTATATTTTATATAAGCAGATCTGGACAGATTGATTTCTGGTTGGTTTGTCACTATGCGTACGAATCATATCGAGACTATAATCCTTGCTTCCTAGAGGATAAAGGATAGGATATATCCAAGGTTCAACATTTGGATCTAAATGACTAATTGTACTTGTTAAATCGATGTATTATAAATCGTTACATAAGACTCTGGTATTAAACCTTCAGCATTCATATTAAAAATAGCAGCAACTTCATTACACCTTTAAAAATTGTAAATTAAATTTTTTTTTTTGCTAACGCAATTTCCATTTTAATGATCTCAGACATCATTAAAAAAGACTTTGTATTATGCGTTACAATCTCTCAATAATTTGTGAATACTAAATAATATATCCACATCTAAGTTGTCATGTTTGTTTAATCTATAGCAAATTGCTTCTTTTGGATCTAACAGCAATAATTGATCAAAAGATGGATCATTATCAATTTCAAGAAAAAGGAAATTATTGATTTGATAATAAATTCGACCTGGAATAATTTATCAAAATGGTCCCCGCCTTCTATTATTGAAATTAACTACATTAGCATTTTAAGATGCAAAAGCAATTGAATTATTGTAAAGTCTTATGTTATTCCTAAAATGTCCATAACTTACTTTATTGTTTTTGTTATTTTGCGTGACTTTTTTTCATTTTCTCATCACAAATTCTTACATCTTTCTCCTTCATATCTTTTGAATATAGTATTTCATTATTTTTATCCTTATCATGGCACATATTCTGTTTCAATTTGAATCTTTGAGGATAGCCTTTTTTATATTCTGCTCTACTTTTTTTTAATTATCTGTTTAGGGGTGTTAACAATTTTTGTCTGGTTCACTTTTCTTTGTAATTTCTCATTCTTATCATCTTCTCGTACTTCTTTAAGATACTTTAACTGACTTTAAACATTTTTTGATATTCTCAAAGACTTTTTTTACTTGTCTCATTACAATCGCTAGAAATTATTAATTGGTCAGAATTATTATCTCTCTTTCCTTCTTTAACCCTTTGCGGCACGAATTTTTTGAAAAGACAAAAAATATTTTTCCTGGCATAAACATTAACTTTATGAATCAAAAAAGTAAAAAATACAAAATTTAGCAAAATCTAAACTTTTGACATATTTTAATTTTTACTTCGTAAACTAACAATGTTAATTTCCTTCATAATATGCATTTGAGATCTGAAATTTACTGGAGAAAACAGAAAAAATTTGATGCTTTGATAAAATTAAGCGTACTCAAATTATACAGAAAAACCCAAAAATTCAAGGTGGGTTAAGACAAGTCGTCCGCCATATTGGATCCGATACTTTGAATTTTTTAAAAATGACATCGGATTTGTTTTCAGAGACCCCAAAAACCGTCGAATACGGAGGGTGGAGTTTTTACTAGTATACAATTAGTGACAATCAAATTAATTCTAATTTTTTTCAATATTTTATAACTAGTTTGTTATTAACAATAAACTGTTATTTAAATTGCAGAAAATAGACACAATTGTCTGTTAAGTAATGTATTAGGATCATAAAATGCAAAACACCATGTCTGCATTGTTTTTTTCTTACGTGAAAAACAGAAAATATCAGATACAAACAGGTGGGACTCTGGTGTCCCGCTGTGCTTCAAAGGGTTAACAGCACTATCTATGTGTTTTTTTAGAAAAATTTAAATCTGTTTCACTACTTAAACATACATCTTCCATAACTGATATTTTTGTTTCTTTGTTATCAATTCTTTTTCGTTTTAATTTCATCATTTCACTATATTCTTTCTGATATTCTGCTCTAGTTTAGCTTACTACTATTGTTTCCAATATTTTATAATTATTACCTTCTTTTACTACTTAAATAGAATTTGATACATTTTCCACATGTTTTTCTTACAAACATTTATATTCTGTCACTATTTACACTTTCCATATTTGTTAATTGTCTCTCTTTCCCATCTCTCCTTTTAACTTAGGTGTTTTACAATACATTTTTTCATATTTGGTACTGCTTTTTCTAGTTTCTTAGTCAGAAATATTAACAACTTTTTTCTGTCCTATTTTTGTATGTAGTGAAGGACTACTACTATCTCCTTTCATTTCTGTAAAGCCGTCATTAGTTTGATAATCTAATTTTCTCTTCTGTGTCGCATTTTTTACATTCCTCACATGTAAATTATTGTTGTTTATTTATTCGATATTGCCAATTCCAAGTTTATACAATTTTGTAAAATTATCCGAAAATGAGATGACACATTTTTTTCAAACATCATATACAATTAAGTTCTCACTAAAGCATGATTATATACAACATTTTTAGGTTTAATATTAAAATATAAAGAAACAGCAAACACAATGGCGTATACACCACAATCAACAAAATTTGGTTGTTGTACTCTTAAAAAAACTACATTAGGTTTAAATAGATATGACTTGCATAAATATTCTCTTTAATCTTCATTTAAATAACCTTCATGAAGACTATTATAAACAAAAAGTTCATTTCCATTACAGTAAGTGCAAATCCAGTGACCCAAAAGTCGATTTTCACTAAACAATATTTGAACATGTGATTTATTCTTATTAATTGCTTTTATTTTATCTAACATTTCTGAATATCCTGTAATTTGTTTTTGAAAACTACCACCTGATGCAAGTTCCAATAATTGCTGAAACTCATAGATGTGATTGTCATTTAGCATTTCCCAATTACAACTATAACGACGAATTATAATGTTTAGAAGCATTATAATCACTTTATTATTTATTAAACATTCACAATTAATTTATTTATTGAACAGTTATCAATCACTTCTCTAATGAAATCACAATTACATTTTATGAACATGTTTAACATTTCATAACACTAACACTTTATTAAAAATAAGAAGAAAATATCAAATTTGAACACTTTTTAAACATTGTTTCTTTAGTCAACACATTTTATTTTGCACACTTTCAGTTGAATCATTATTACTTGTTATTATACACTTACAGTTAATTTCTTTAATAAACACTTTTCGTTCAGCGTATTAAGAACTATACAACACAAACTCTTAATAAACAAAGCATATTTATACTATACACTTTTACATTAAACACATTTCTGTTATAAACACATAATAAAAAATACACTATAATAAGCATTCTTCACTTCCACATTATACCCTACTGAAAAATCCTATATAGGATCCTACATAGGATCCTATATAGAATCCATATGGATTCCTATGAGAATCCACGTAGGATCCTATATAGGATCCTATATAGGTATTGTCCTATAGGAATCCATGTGCATTCTCATAGGAATCTATGTGGATTCCTATAGGTCGCCTATAGGACACGTCCTATATAGGATCCTATGTGGACTCTCCTATAGGAATACATGTAGGATCTCATATAGGATCCTACGTAGGCGTCCCAAAAAAATTTTTGTACACCCCCCTACATAGGATCCTACGTAGGTTCCCATATAGGATCCTATATAGGATCTTTTATGGGCGCCCAAAAAAAATTATGTACACAGAATTAATTGTTTTTTTTAACAACTTTATTCAAATATACATTAAGCACCATTATAAGGACGAAAAATATTTACTGCGCAGGCGTAAGTATTGTAGAATACGTAAAAGACGACTGCGCATGAGGAAGGGGTACAAAAATTTTTTTTGGGGGTACCCATGTAGGATCTTATATGGGTTCCCATATAGGATCCTATATGGGAACCTACGTAGGATCATATGTAGGAGGGTGTACAAAAATTTTTTGGGACGCCTATGCAGGATCCTATATGAGATCCTACATGTATTCCTATAGGAGAGTCCACATAGAATCCTATATAGGACTTGTTCTATAGGCGACCTATAGGAATCCACATAGATTCCTATGAGAATCCACATGGATTCCTATAGGACAATACCTATATAGGATCCTATATAGGATCCTACGTGGATTCTCATAGGAATCCATATGGATTCTATATAGAATCCTATGTAGGATCCTATATAGGATTTTTCAGTAGGGTACACACTCAAGTTTTATTCATTAATAACTTTCACTACCATGCACTTCTATACCACGCACTAATGTACTTATCTCTCTTTTCGTTATTTTCGTTAGAGCTGGAAAATTTTTCCAAAACCAATTATAAACTCATTATGCAAGAGTTGACGCGAAAACCGATGAGCTTATTTAGTCTATTGTTCGTATTTAGAAAGAAATTTTTAAATTTGAAGAATATTTGAGTGAGGAGGTAAAATTCCAAAATATAATTTATTTTCTCTCTTTTCAATAATACTCGAAAATTGTATCTTTTTTTCCTAAAGCCATCAACCCTCATTATACAAGGGTTTGCTCTAAAGATGATGACTCTCTGCAGGTAGTCTATTGTTTGTATTAAGAAATAAAATTTAAATTTCAAGGTAATTTGTATAATGAGTTAAGAGTTTCCTTTTCGTAAACTTTTAACAAATACCTTCTCTCCCTAACCAAAGAACCAGGTATAAAATATCTGTTAACGCTTTTTCGTTAACTTTTAACGCTGACCTTCAGTACTCGTTTCTTATATAGGACCCCACTACCGCGATATATCTCCTGCGTATATAGTCTTGTTGCTCATACCAAATAAAAATATATAAAGTTGCTTTATTTTGATTAAAATATCGAGTAGTACAGTCAGTACAGAGGGGTTGATTATAAATTCAGGGGGTAGAGAGGTGTTGGTATTAACCTGGAGCTAATAAAATTGCTAATAATATACCGGCACACTGTCAATTTAATATTCTACTTTAAATCTGTTATTTTAGAAGGTCAGATGTAACTTGCTCGCCAAGAGGGGAAATTATACCTACAGATATCCCTCTTCTCAGGACAGAAGTAGAAAAACGGATACAGGGGGGGTTGGGATACCATAAAAAGTAGAAAATATTTTTTAGAAAGAATAAGAAGATATCTGATCTTTTCTTACAATAATTATTGTATTTAAAGAGTAATGAGGAAACAATAAGCGACCGTAATAAACATAATTATGTTTAATACGGTTACCCTCATTTCAGGTATGGGTATAATTTGAACAAAATTATATTAAGGACGCTTATACCCTCAAGCGGTTCTCATTCTATCGGACCATGATAGTCAATATTTTTTTAATTTCATTTCGTTTTATAATTTGGTTTCTAAATAGTATTTTGTATTTAAAATCATTACACAAACAAATTTTATTAAAAAAAAAAATTTCTGTTGAAAATTCCAACTTATTAAAATTTTGTCTTCCTGATTATTTAAAAAAAGTGAAGGATTACTACTCTTAAATAACATTTTCTTAACAACGGAACGGTAAATTAATTAAATATTATTGTAAAAGTTGTATTCTATTACAGTTTAAAGAATATTAGTTTTTTAAAAAAATTTGTAGAACCGTGTTTTTTTAATTAATTAAAATATAGTCATTTTGCGCGTTTTATTACTGTTTCCATGTAAAAGTCCCAACTTTATAAATTTATATCTTAAAAACAGAACGGTAAAATTCAATAAAATTATAACAGTACATGTAAAGTAATGCATTAATTATGACATTAAAATTTTATAAGAATCTGTAGAAATTGGTTTTTTGGATAAACCTCCTTAAACTTATGCTTTATAATATATTGAATGTTTCCCATGATTAACAAACACCGTATAGGATAATTAATAACATACGTATAATATATTATACATTATATATAAGAATTTCTCTTAAGGAGGGGGGGATAATGTCTGACGAATTTTAAGAAATAAGTTTTTGTTTTATACTTATTTTCTTTTTGTAGAACATTTCAGAAATATGCCATCAAGTTTGCAAGTCATCTGGATTAAAATTTCAAATCTTTTGAAGTTTTAAGACTCCGACCCTCTTAGCAGAGCTTAATAGACATTTTCAATGTCGGTGTTCATTCTGTCTCAAAAACTATTGCAGCGATCCTAATACAATTTGGCACATTTCTTTTGCACAGAAAATACCCGCATCCAAATATTTTCTTTTTTTTCCCCTGAAATACAACTCCAAAATATTAGAATATTTAACTAAAAATTGCGAAAAACTGGATATTTTGCCATCAAAAATAAAAAAAAGAGATCGTTATGGATGGGAAAATTTATTCTTTTAACTAAATTCATTTCATTTTTTGATTTCCAATAATCCATTCATGAGTTGTGATGAACACCGCAAATCATCTTATTTGGAAGGCGCCTTCTAAAATTCTCCGTTACTGGTACATAATTGATTATTTTTATACAAAAATTTTATAAAATCTTATTGAATTACTAATTAATAAAGTGCAGAAGAATTTAGTAAATAAACTTTTACCATTTCTTTAAAAAAATTCACAAAATTGATCTTTTTTCGCACGTGAAACCTTACCCCATCCCCCTTAATTTACTTTTAAATATAATTTTTGGACTGAATATCATTACATGAGTAGGTAAAATTAATTTATTTAATTTTTTTTATTCAATTTAATTTCAAATTGTCAATAAGTACTCAATGCGCATGCTATGATTTACATTATATATTACACCGAGTTTTTTAATACTAAATAAAATGTTATTATTTCATTGCTTAATTAAACCAATGATTAATGTTTTAATTAAACTAACCCAAAGAATGATTTAAAAAATAAAATAATTTTCTAAGATCATTCAAATTTGAAGGGGTCAAAAGAAAGGCTTTTCCTTAATAATTTAACAATTTTGTAGTTGATTTTTTGGGACGAATGAATTTTCTACGAGGGGTCGTCAACTGCAATTTTGCGCGTACGAAGAATATGTTCTCAAAAAGAATAGTTGAGAATACTTAGGAATACTTGAGAATACTTGGGAATACATGGGAATATTTAGGAATACTTGGGAATAGGGAATATTCAGAATAGTTGCAAGAATATAAGAATATACTTGAATATAAGGGAATATTAAGAAGAATATATTTAGGAGAATTCTTTAATCTTCTAGAAGATTCTTTTTCTTTTTGAATATTTCTTAATGTTGCTTTAAAAATATATTGAATAAGGACGTAAATAAATTAATAGCCTATATGAAAAATTGGTAGTTAATTGGATAAATTGGAAACACAGGGTGGCTGCAAATTTCCATTTTAAAAAATCCCTGATTTTTCCATGACTTTTCCTTGCTTTATTTTTTTTCCTGACTAAAAAGTTTTTCAGTTACTTTAAAATCTGACTTTAAATAATAAAAAGTTTTTTTTTTAAGTTTTCTCATATATTTACGTCATATATATTTCCTGAGATTATTTAAAATTATAAAATGAAAAATTGTTATTTTCATTTTGTGGTTCCTTTGAAGAAATTTTCCCTCGATTTTTCAAAACTTTTTCCTAACTACCCAATTTCCCTGACTTTTCCCTAATTTCCAGTTTTTCCCTGACTTGCGGCTACCTTGGTCTGAGACAGAAACACTAATTCCGTAAAATAGTATAAAGTTTTAAAATTTATGTTGTGAATTTTTAAATTATAATTACAATAATTGTATTATTATTTTAAAATATACTTTTACTTATTTAAATAATTTTTCGTTTAGTGAATAACTTAAGCCCTCTATAAAAAACGAAAACGAGCTGCAGTTTCATTTTAATTAATATTTAAAATAAATTAAATTTTAAACATATATATTAAATATACAACATTTAACAGTATAATGTTACTTTTTCTAAAACAAATAATACAATAATATGCGCTAAATTCAAATCCATGAATATAACAATATGTTGTAATACTCTCTAAACTGTTAGTATTTAAAGAAGTACCGAAAAAAGTATAAGATTTATCAGAATATTGAAGATTATTTGGGAATACTAAAGAATATTTCGGAATATATGGGAATATTAGTGAATATCAAGAATATTGATTAGATGTTGGAATACATGGGAATATCAAAGAATATATGAGAATATCTGGAGGGTGTACGAGGAATACCGGAGTTGACGACCCCTCGATTTTCTACAAATCTTATTTGACATAATGCAAGATTTACCTCCTAAACATATTGCACCTAACCATCAGTTGTCATAATTTTTATTTTCTTCAATTAATGTTTAGTCTAATTTTCATTCTACTGTTTATTCATTAGCTTTAATTTTCCTTCTGTAGAAACGGTATTTTACAGAAACTGTTTTAGCATATGTAAACATTTCCCACTTTCTTTATTTATTTAATTTTTGGTTGGATTAATTTTTGTTTTTCCAAGATTTCATCTATTCTAATTTGTATTTTCACAATTTATTAAATAACAGAATTTGTAAGTCACCGAATTTATATTAAACAGAGATTTCATTTACCAGGGTTTATTTGTCCAAAATTGCAAATGTTTGAATAAATATTCGGTAGAAAGATTTCCTTACTAAAGGAAAATCAGAACTAATAAGTAAACCGTAGAATGAAAATTAGGATAAATATTAATTGAAGTAAATAAAAATTTTAACACGCACAAATGACAATTAAAAACCAACATAACCCGACACAAACGAAAAAGGTAACTGTTGTGAGCAATACCGGGAGAGAGGAAAAGGTCGAAATTTTGTGGTCACTAAATTAAAGAAAATAAAATGATAAAAAACCTTGAATTGTGAGAAAATCCTTTTATTGGAGAGAATCCGTGGTCAGTTGATAAAATGATATAAACACGTTGAAAAAACACATACACGCGTGCAGATAGCCCTTTTCTTTGGTTTTGATCGAAGAGAGTTCAGATGATTTGCGAGTCGGCATCACACAATACACAAATGCACCCTTGAGAACAATCCTTGATACAATTTAGAGACAACCTTTTGAGTTAAACATTGAGAAAAGCCTTGAGAAAGATATTAAACGGTACATGCGTGAGACACAGAAATCTTGTCGAGAGACAATTTTACACACTTGAGAAAATGCCTTCACACAAATGAGAAATGCCATTACATAGTTTGAGCATTACCTTATTGATAAAAAAACACCTTGAGAACAACCGTGAGAAATACTGAAAACGCTAAAAGCGTGATACAATAGATCAAAAATGGTGCTACTAGGACCGGTTAGAATTTTACACAATGATCACATGGCGAGACACATGGCGAGCAGCTGAGAAATTGGCCACCGAGAGGTGTTGCCACCAAGCGCTCGCTAAACACAACACTTCACTTTTCCCGTGATATTTGAATTCGCAACTGGTCTCGAGTCGTAAATTCAAGCCAGGCCCAATTCTGTGAGATCAAACACTGAAGTTTGAACACACTCCCCCCCATCGGCAACGGAGTTGACGATTATGATGAGGTCGATGCCAATGGTGAATCATCCCTGGAGATGGGAAGCCCTGCCAGCTTCGTGATTGGCCGCTTGAGTGTAGAGATAGCCGTCTTGATGGTGACCACCCTGGTGAGTCCATTTGCTCCGGGATGCAGTTCTATGATCCTTGCCAAGGGCCATTTTGCGGGTGGAAAACGCTCATCAGTGAGAAGAACCAAAGAGCCAACCTTGATTTGCTTAGGCAGATGATGCCATTTTGAGATAGAGAGTTGTTGTTGCAGGTAACTGGTAGACCATTTCAACCAGAAAGAATGAACCCTTTGTTGAATAAGTTGTCATCTTGACAACCTTAAGCTTGGCACATCCATTAGAGAAGGTTCCGGTATTGAGTTAAGAGGTTCACTGATGAGAAAATGCCCTGATATGAGAGCTGACAAGTCGTCAGGGTCTTCCGACTGAGGTTCTAACGGCCATGTGTGGAGCAGAGGAGGGGGGGCTAGAAGTTCCATGAAGTGTCCTCATTAACCAGGAGTTGAGACAATGTCCTTGATTCATGAGTTCCGGCCTTGAATATTTGCCTGAGAGCCTTGTCCGATCCAGAAAAATTCGTTCCACAGTCACTGTGGAGAGTGTGGAAAATGCCTCTCCGTGAGACAAATCGCCGATAGGCTGCGAGAAATCCTTCCGATGAGTAATCCGTAACTGCTTCCAAATGAATGGCAGAGGTCGAGAAGCAGGCAAAAATACAGAGCCATCCTTTCTTGCTCTTTGCCCCTCGCCCCTTTCAAGCTGACCCATCAGTTGTTGAGCTCGAATTCCACGTTGTCGAGCACACTGCACTCACTTGAGAATATGAGATCTTACGGGTCGTCGACCTCCAATGACCCAGAAGCCGTTTTTACGTGGGAAAGTGTAAGGTGAGTTCCACCGTGAAGAGCCCAGATCCGAGTCCAGATCAGAGAAATTGAGTGGGCCTCCGACTCTGAGTATTCCTTGATGACCTATGAATGCTGTGAATCTGGAAAATGGGTGAGGGTTGGAAAATGATATACCTCTCTTGAGGTCCTTGAGTTCATTCGGGAAATATACTCCTTGAGCAAATTGAGTCCAAAAATTCCTTGAGTGCTCTAAATCCGTAGGATTGAAAGGATTGGTGAGAGAAGCCTGAGAGTCTCCCTTGAACAAGTTCAAAAATCTAAAACAAATTGAGGTTATCCTCAATAATTTAGTGAGAGAGGAGTACCTTTCCATAAAATCCCATGGTTGATGAGATGTAGAGACAGAGAAAACACATCCGGGTCTTTCTTCCATTTGAGCTGAAGAGTCTGTCCTTGATATTGAAGTTGGCCACTTTTCCGTTGATTCCTTTAACAAAGATGCCCCCTGCCACCATAGTTGATGCTGAGAGAGTTGGTGAGTAGTCAGGCCCCTTGACGCGCAGTCAACAGGATTATCCTTTCCCTTGATGAATTTCCAATGATCTTGAGGGACTAGGTCATGGATAGAGGAAACCATGTTCTGCACATAGTCCTTCCATCGCGAAGGGTGACTGTTGATCCATGTGAGAGCCACTAAAGAGTCAATCCATAGAGTAATTGGAACGTGAGATAGTTCCAGAGTCTTTTGGACATAGTCCATGAGTTTGGCTAAGAGATGAGCAGCCGAAAGTTCTAACCCTGGGATGGTTAGTCGCTTGAGCGGTGCTACCTTGGTCCTAGCACAAATAAGAGTTACCTTAGAGTCCTGTTCTTGAACCGAGGTTTTGAGATAGATCACAGCCGCCATTGCTAATTGAGATGCGTCAGAAAATCCATGTAGTTCCGCTTTAGTTGACGCAATGATATTGAGCCATCGTGATATCGAGAGTTGAGAGATTTGAGATAGCTCTTCCATAAGTTTGATCCAACGTGAGGAGATTTTCTCCGATAAGGTTTTGGCGGTTAAATTATCTGATCATTTTTTTACACGATCGGCTCTTTTTAGAGCAACCAAACTTTCTTACGTCGAATTTAATTGTTTTATATAATTTATTTCTGCACCTTCACTGTTTTTATTATTATTATTATTTAGCAAGGCTTTTCAGAATAAAGTTAATCATTTTATGGAAACCCTGACAAAACGGCGGGACCTAACGTGGACCTCTTAAGTGCCCGCTAGGTCCCTTTGTGGCAGACTCGGGGGACGTCAGGTGGACCTAACCTGTCGTTGAGTCCTCCTTACGTCCCGCCGTTTTGTCAGGGAAAATATATTTTATTTTTTACATTTTAAATAGTTACTACCTATACTATAAATTTAATTTTGTTTAATTGTTGAAAAAGTGAATGCTTAAAATTTGTTAATATAATAAACTTAGTTATAAAGATATGCCAAATTAAAGGTTAGAATTTTAAAAATTTTATTCACTAATGTTCTGATAAACTGAAAAAGTGGTAATTTTCGATCTTTCCTTTTTAACAATCGGCCCTTTTCAGGGCCATAAAATATTTTCACGAAGGATTCTATCTCAAAGATTTTAAAAATTTTTATTTTCATGTTATGAAACTTAAAATTTGAATTTTTGTTTTCTATATAATTCTAAACTTATAACATTTATTTCGTTTATAATTTTTCTAAATAGGGAATATTTTCTCAACTGACGTTCTTATGTGGCGACATCTTTTGGATCATTTATTAACTATTAGAACTTTGTGCGCATGCGCAGCAGGGCAAAAGTAAATGTCTAAATTTCTCACTTCTTTTTACTTTTTTAATACTAATTAGCCCTTTTTAACATAAAGCAAATTTTAGACATCATTTATTATCCTCGAAAACGATTTCCGCAGTTTTCAAATTTTCGTTACAAATTTCCAATGATAAGCAACTGCAAGCAAGTGCGCCAGCACCATTGCTTGCACTTATTTGCAACGAAATTGCCAGATTATCATATTTTAAGTTATATTTCTTTTGGAATAAGTAGAATAGATTTCGCTTTATAGTTTTCAATCATTTTCTTTTAGCTTTTGAGTTTATTGACCTCAGTTTTTCCATTGCACCGAATGGTCACCGAGTGGTCGCTGGGTTCGGCGACCATTCGGTAAATAGAATTTTCCAGGGTAGCTTCACTTCAGATTTAAAAACGTGGACAGAAAAAGATGAATAAATATTAATCATGAAGTAGGATAAGGAGATGAAACGATTGAAACCAAGTTTTCCCGCGACAAACTACAGGCGTTTCATCTCCTTGTATCCTACTTCATGATATTAATACTAAGTTCACCTGTTGAAAAACTGACATCAGAACTGATATAAAAAATTACATCAGAAATGACATCAGATCTGATATCAAAACTGATATCTGATTTTGGGACTAGCCCCCACAGCACCGAAAATTTCCTGAAAATGTATTAAAGATTTATTTGGAAACTTTGGAATATTTAGGTGCAAAGCTTAGTGAAAATTGTGTAAAGATTTAAATGTCCCGATTAAATAAATGATTAGCGTAAAAGTTGACTGATAATTTAAATTAAATTTTCGTGAAATTTTCGTCGCGAAAGTTTCCTGGACATTTAAATTACATTTTCGTGAAATTTTCGTCGCGAAAGTTTCCTGAACATTTAAATTACATTTTCGTGAAATGTTCGTAGTGAAAGTTGACTGAAGATTTAAATTAAATTTTCGTGAAATGTTTGTCGCAAAAGTTGATTCAACATTTAAATTACATTTTCGTGAAATTTTCGTAGTAAAAGTTGACTGAACTTAAACTGAATGTTTGTGAAATGTTTGTCGCAAAAGTGGATTGAACATTTAAGTGAATATTTGCTAAATGTTAAGCGAAAAGTTAACCGAATAAAAAAAATTATATTAAATAGAAGGGGGACAAGTAAATTAAAGAGTAATTAAATTAATATAAACACATTTTAGTGAATAAAATTTTAAAGATTCTGTAACGTTTTACAAATCCTTAATCTAATACAATCTTTCAACTTACAATTTCCTGTGTGTTGCGTTTCTTTTGTTTTGTTACTAAAAATTAAAACTAAAATAAATGTTTAATAATAATATTCAATAAGTGTGTTTATATTAATTTAATTACTGCTTAATTTACTTGTTCCCCTTCTATTTAATATAATTTTTTTTATTCGGTCAACTTTCCGCTCAATATTTAGCAAATATTCACTTGAATGTTCAATCCACTTTTGCGACAAACATTTCACAAACATTCAGTTTAAATGTTCAGTCAACTTTTACTACGAAAATTTCACGAAAATGTAATTTAAATGTTGAATCAACTTTTGCGACGAACATTTCACGAAAATTTAATTAAAATCTTCAGTCAACTTTTACGACGAACATTTCACGAAAATGTAATTTAAATGTTCGGGAAACTTTCGCGACGAAAATTTCACGAAAATGTAATTTAAATGTTCAGGAAACTTTCGCGACGAAAATTTCACGAAAATTTAATTTAAGGGGGTCACCCCATGTGATAGGTTCGAAAAATCGAATTTTTTTTTTCGTCATATATCGCACCTATAACATATGCAGAATATGTGGGTAAAGTGATTTAAACATATTCGTCGCTGTTAAAAATTTTTTACAGTGAGAAGGCAAGATGTTCGAGCGCGCGGTCAAGCTTTCAACGAAGTGTATCACTGAACCTTCTGTGTCGTTTCTGTTTTTTATCCGCGAATTTTATTATTACATACACATATATATAAGTAAAAAATAAATACATTTAGAAAAACTTTAGTTTCCTATACTATATTTTTGAATATAACGGCTGTTTTAGTAATAGTTTGGAATGCATGGCTTTATTCGTACTTGAACTTTGAAACGCGTTTTTCTCGAAACCACATTTTTCGAACTGGCGACCATGATTTCTCAAAAACGACTTAACCGATTTCGTTCAAATTTATAGAGTATATTCAGCTCATGTGTGGCTATCGCCCGAACCAGGATAATTGAAAAAGGTCAAGTCATTTTTTTTTATATACAAGAAAATAGACGCAAAAAATCGCGTGACCCCCTTAAATCATCAGTCAACTTTTACGCTAAACATTTATTTAATCGGGACATTTAAATCTTTACACAATTTTCACTAAGCTTTGCACCTAAATATTCCGAAGTTTGCAAATAAATCTTTAATAAATTTTCAGGAAATTTTCGGTGCTGTGGGGGAGAACTGATATCAGTTCATCATTTCGGATGTCAGTTCTGATGTCAGTTCTAATGTCATTTCTGATGTCAGTTTTGATGTCATTTCTGATGTTAGTTCTGATGTCAGTTCTGATGTCATTTTTATTTATTTATTTATTGCCAAAAATGATTGCATTTTCGAAATTGACAACATGTTTTAGTTTCTTCTTTTAGATAAATTGATCGAAATAGACATAGGAAATGATGTCAAAAATGATGTCAGAAATGATATCAGAAATGACATTAGAACCGACATCAGAAATGATATCAGAACTGACGCCAGGAATGATATCAGAACTGACATCAGGAATGATATCAGAACTGACATCAGAACTGGCATCAGAACTGATATTATTTCCTATGTCTATTTCGATCAATTTATGTAAAAGAAGAAACTAAAACGTGTCGTCAACTTCGTAAATTCAATAATTTTTGGCAATAAATGAATAAATATGAATGACATCAGAAATGACATCAGAACTATTAGCAGAACTTATATCAGAACTGATGTCAGAAATGGCATCAGAAATGATATCAGAACTGACATCAGAACTGATATCAATTCTAGTCCCAAAATCAGATATTATTTCTGATATCAGTTGTGATGTCAGTTGTGATGTCATTTCTGATGTGAGTTCTGATGTGAGTTCTGATATCAGATTTTTCAACAGGGTCATTAGTTTACGGAGATTATTATTATTTAATTAATTTTTTTTAATGGTTTCTGCAATTTTTCGTGGGATCAAAAATTGAAAAATTGGAGAGAAATTCTTAAATTCTATATTATGTAAATGAGGTTCTTTCAGATATCCAGATACTAGGGCTGAAGTAACTATTCTTTGACCGTATGAAAATGTCATTCATTTTACCCGTACGCACAGTGGGCTGGAACTCCAAAATCCTGGCCAAACCCCCTTCCCCCCAAAGTTTTCGAATTTGTTTTTTTTATAATATAGGTTATGTACTTGAATATCTGGACTATTGACATATGTCTGCATAAACGATTATGCTAAACTCAATAGCGCGGAATTGGTCCAAAACTTGAATCTTTAATTAACATTAGCTCGCGTTTCGCAACGTGTTAGAATCTCTCTAATGAAAAGTAGTATAACTCTTGCGAAAATTATCAGATTAAAAAAAATCTAAAACGGAGGTTACTTCACTGCAAAACCTGCTGTCTTCTTAGTGTCTTATTTTAAGACATTTTGATGTCTTTTTTGTATCTAAGACGCAAAAAATGTCTCATTTTAAGACATTAATTGCGTCTTAGACAGCAAAATGTCTTAAAATAAGACATTTAAAAGACAGCTGTTTTTGCAGTGTTCATGGAAAAAAATGAGATAGCTACCGCAGCTAAAAAACTTATATGATACATCTGTTAGCTACCACAGCGAACTTTTAGCTGGCGTGACAAATTTATCAGCTGCCTTTGCTAATATTTAGCTGTGGTGACTAAATAAGTGTCTGGTAAATTTGGCTCAGCAGCAGCGACTAACTCACTTTTTTCCGTGTTCTTTTTGTAAACTTTTTTAAACTTCTTTCCACACAGCACCGGAACTTTCCTAAACATTCTCAACATTCAGGGAAGTTTCAAAACTTCCAGTAAGTTTGCTGGAAGTTCCAGAACTTTCCTGAAGGCTGGGAATGTTCAGAGAAGTTCCGGTGCTGTCTGGGTTATAACTTTATATTTGCTCGAGATTTACAATGGATGTATAAACTTCTTTTAACTGAAAATTATATTGTTTGTTATTTAAAGTATTATTATTACCCCCCCCCCCCACAGCACCTAAACTTGCCTCAACTTTGCCAACCTTTCCTCAAGTATCGTCAACTTTCAGAAACTTTGCTGCAAGTTTAGAAACTTGAGCAAAGGTTGGCCAGGTTGAGGCAAGTTTAGGTGCTATGGGGGCCATTTTATTCTTAATTAAAAATTGTTATACAAATTCTATAAATAATAGAATCTGATGAGAAGCAAAGAAAAGATAAAAAGATGTTTTTAATTTTCTCATTTTATAATTGTTTGGTTACAACAATCAATCTTTTGTAAAATAACTTTTAATCCCTATCGCATATTAATACTATTCAAAGATTAATTAAATATTAATTTTAAAATTTTTTTAAATTTTAAATATTGAAAATTTGACTTCAGATCCGTTATCAGCGACCCCACAGTCGATCATAAACCAAGCCTTCTTAAAATAAAAAAAAAATCTTTAATTATGTGCGCCATATTCGATTCGTAAATTTAAATTTTGAAAAATTTACTTCAAATTCATTATCAGTAACCCAAAACATCATTATAACCCTAATTTTATCGAAGTCGAAACAAATTTTATTTTATGTCTGCTATATTGGATCCACCGCATTTTGAATTTGGAAATATTTACTTTAGATTCGTTATTCCAAAAACCCTTATATTAACCAAATTTTTTAAAAATCTAAAAAAATATTTAATTTATATCCGCCATATTGGATCTGTCATTCTTAATCTGAAAATTCTGACTTGAGATTCGTTATCAGCGACCCCAAAAACCCTTATGAACAAAAATTTTATAAAACTCGACAAAATTTTTTAATTTATGTCCACCATCATATTGGATCCGCCACTTTGATTTTAGACAAATTGACTTCAGTTGCGTGATCAGTGACCCAAAAGACTTTTATGTATCCACTCTTGTGCTTCTTGAATGCATTTTGAGATTTTGGCCAGAATTTCGGAGTTCTAGCCCACTGTGGTGCAGTAAAAAACGCACGGAAAATGAAAACTATAAAATATTGCAATTTTTGCAATTAAAATTCTCTTGTGTAACTAATTTCAATTAGAAAGGTATTACTTCTAATTTTGTTTTTATAAATTTTGTAACTTTCTATTATCTTAATAATTAGATTGAACGTGCTAATTTTTATTAATAGACAGTCGCCAAATTAAAAAAAAAATTAAGCAGACTAGCTTTATTCGAAACATATTGTCAAATTAATTTTATTACATTTTTGAATCATTGCTAGATTTATTATATCAAACTGCCATTAAAAAAATATGTAGACATAATTTATTCTTACATTAAGATGGTAATGTGCATCAGTCAGCTGATTTTGAAGAGCTTTAATCCGCAACATTTTTGCTGATACAATTCTTTGTACGAAAGCAGTTTTATTACTTTGTTTTGTATGATTCGGGTACATAAAACATTGCCCGCCAGTCTTATATGGACTACCTAAAAGAATAAAATGTTTCGAATTATTAGGTTTTACATTGGGAAATATTAACGTAGAAATTTCACAAAAAAATTGTTTGTTGATTTGAAACATTCAACTTTTTTTTGCAAAATTATATATTCCAACCAAAGTTATAATGTAAGTAAAAAAAAATTGTGAGGAATGTTCAAATAAATAGTACATGTACAAACCATTTAAAGGATGTAACTGCCTCTTGTTCGGTAGTAAAAATGCAGCACTCTTAGAATGTGTCTTGCTCTCTTCTACTGAGATTTTAGAATCAGGATTTGTGTTCCTTAAAAAACAAGAAATTCTTATAAAACATATTCTTTTTAATTGCATTCAATAAATAAAGTTCTAAACATTTTCTTAGTTTATTCTCCATGTGTGACCTTTCTTTCCTCAAATTTTCTTAGTTTGTTTAAGAATTTGCAGAAAAAAATTTTAATTTTTGTAGTGAAGTAAAATATTAATAATGAAAAAGAAAATTAATAATTTTAAATTCACATTATTTTATTTCATTGTTGTAAAATCATTTTTTACAATTTGTAGTAACGTTTTGATTACCTTTGTATTTTTGGTTTTAAACACACACTCGGTAAAGCGGTTCTATTTGATTGCATTTTAAATCGTTTGACGTCATTTCATAAATTGCATTTAAATTCAATCAAATAATTCATTTGGTAAGAAATAGTTAAAAATTTGAGATTACTGAATATATGTTGACACATGTTGATGTCAAATTAACCACCATGTCTGTTTTTGAGACGTTGTTATGACAACTATTCAAACATAACACTAACTTCAGCGAAGGTATTGATTTGTAGATAAATTTATTATTATATATTTTTAGATTACCCATATTTTCCAGAAAAAGTTATGTAATGTGATTAAAAGCATATAAAATGTATATTTTAAGGAAAAAATCATATAAAACTTAACAAATTTACTTTTTGATTAATTTATTATTTAAGTAAATGGTTTCTGCCACTTACGGTAACAGTTTACATATAACATGATTTAATATTTTAATACATTATTTTCGGGACATAATCAATTGTCATTAAATATTTATCATAAAAATAAATAATACAAAAAATCGAGTTCACAGCTCTAATTTATTTCATACATGGTTTGATATATATTATTTTTTATTCTTTTTACAATATTTTGCTAAAATACTTATTTTAAAAGATTGTCGTCATTTGTAATTTAAAATATTTATAAATATTTAATAAATTTCAAATTAATTAACGATCATAAAATGACTTGTTTACAACTTTTAAAGTTGATGAAACCATAACCTCAATACTTTCGCAATATTTTTAATTCTTTTAAAACTTAAAAACATCAAGTAAAGTTGAATATTTTTGATTTTAATAAAAGATTGAAAGAATTGGAATAACTTTCCAAATGTAAAGGTGAAGAAATGGAGCCATTTTTCGAATAATAAAAAATGAACAATCAAAACAGTAATTTGAAATTTTAAAATTAGAGAATAGTAATGGCTTCATCAGCCTTAAAAGTAATTTATCTCTTAAAGAATCACAATATTAATACAATATTGAAGCTGACTAATGGATTATTTACATGACAGTTTCAAATCATATTTCAATGTTTAAATACATATTTAACATTTTACAGATTTTTTTTATTATTTACTTTTAAACATTTGAAATGTTCTCGCTTGTTTTTCTTATTCCAATGTGTTGAGCGGTCCATAATTTATTATAAAATGAATCTTTTTTACAAACTAAATCCGCGTGTTGACCTCTTTCTACAAGAGTACCATTATTTAAGACAAGAATTTCATCTGCATCCATAACTGTTGACAACCGATGTGCTATAACAATCGATGTTCTTCCCGTTGTTGCTCGACGTAAAGCTTCAAGAATATTCTAAAATCATTAAAAATGTATTTACTAAAAACATTTATAATTTATTCATGCAAATCAAACTATTACAATTATACAAATAATGTGATTTCGGTGAGTCATAGTAAAAATTAATAGTAACTACCTGCTCTGTGATAGAATCCAAAGACGATGTAGCCTCATCAAATATAAGTATTGGACTGTTTTTCAAAATTGCTCTTGCAATTGCAACTCGTTGTTTTTCGCCACCAGACAATTTTAGACCTCTTTCTCCAACTTGAGTCTGGTATCCTTTAGGCCATTTTAAAATACTATCATGTAAATTTGCCATTTTTGCAGCTTCGTAAACATCATTTTCAGTCTTGGGAAAATTCCCATAATGAATGTTATAAAATATTGTGTCATGAAACAAAACCGAATCCTGTAATTTAAAATGTTATGATACATTAATTATCATGCATTTCGAGACGCATCGATATTTTTCACATTCTACTTTACCTAAACTTCAAGTTAGCAAAAGTCATTAAATTCCAGAATATCAATTTGTCTTAAATCTAATATACAAATTTTCAACCGAATTAACAATTATTTTTTATCATTAACCTTAATTTCCATTCCATAAAATTGTTATTCAGCATCATTTTTACATTTCTAAATTTTCATTCGACATAAAATTTGTTTCGAATAATTTTCATTCAAGCCTATTGATATCATTCGCATTGTTGTTAGCTATACGTATAACTACATTAATTTGTTTGAATTTACATGTAACATTATTTTCGTTCTAAAAAATTATTATTTGTTATGATTTTCATTTATGCAAACTAGTACTTAACTTGCTGGAATTAAAATATATATATGATTTTCAAAACACAGAATTGTTATTTGATCAAAATTTTAGTAGGCGTTTTATGCCATGTTAAATTTAAGAAAATAAAGTCAATGTTTTTTGCGCTGTTAAATATAATAATTATTTATTAAAATTTTTATATTACAAATAGTTATTATAATTAATAATAAATTAGAAAAATTGAAAAGAAAACTTAAATAGACAAACAATACAGGATAAAAGCGTTGTCAGTTAAAATTTTCGATATTAAGATCATGATAAATTGCTATTTAGGAACTGTATGTGACGCTTCACGAGAGAAGGGACCAAACGCGGAAAAATCAAACTTTAAAGGACGGACGATCAAAGAGGAGGGAGAAAAATCTAGACGAGTAACATGCCCATGTTTGAAGCTTCATAACAAGAAAACTAATTGAAGGAATCAAACTTTGATTTTATGAACTCAAAAATCAACTTAAAAACCATCAATTGCCATAAAAAAAATGAAATCAATAAAAACCAATTTCATGGAACGGTCGTTCAAAGAAAATCCAAAAAATGTGATACACTTAGCATGTGAGTCAAAATTCCTGAAGTGTAACAGCCAATTTTCAAATTTATTGTATTTATTTGGCTTTATGAAAAATCTAAAGGTCATTATAAACTTATTAAATGGTCCAAAGGATTTTTCGAAAAAATTAAATTTACGTTAGTTATAAAAAATTGAAGATTTTTATAGTGCTTAATTGAATAATTAATATCTCAGGATATAATGGTCGGATTTTAATGAAATTTAGTATGAGTGTGTAGTAAGTATTGTAGTTTTAATTTAAATAAAAAAATTTAATTGTTAATATTTAGTAATTGTTATTGCAAAATTAACTGTTTAATTGAAAAATTAACAATGTTCTCAACGTCCTAGAAGGTTCGTTCAAATTTCATTGCATAGGATATTTTGTGTCGATTAAATACCTTTTTTAAAATTTCGTGGCCCGCAATTAGAAGCTAAGTTATTGTGTTTTTTGTGACGGGAGGCGCGTATCTCTACCTCTCCGCGCGGCACATCCACGAGCAATGTGATATCGCGTTGCGCTGTTTTCGTCTCACTTACATTGTGCGCAGGTGTTCCTATTATTATTTTGGAATATTTTTTGAAAAACATTAGTGTTTTTGCATACAAATTCTTCACTCATACATTATTATATTCGTACATTTTTTATCAATATTTTTCTCTGAAGCGCCCTAAATAAGATGAGATGTATTTTGGCAACTGAACATTCACTTTACTCATTAGTTGATTATTGTAGAATCATTTTATATAAATAATTTTTACAATCTGTAGACGTAAAATCAGCAACGATGGAATTATTCACTTATTTTTAAAAACTTTTATTTAATACTTACCACTGCTGCTGAGATCTTGAAAATTAACATTGAATTCTTACGGAAAAAATGCATTTTTTCGAAAATTTGTTAAAAAAAAATCTATAAAAGTTGATATTATACTATTCAATAAGCAAATCGTGTTTCTCTTCAAAATTGTATTTTTAATAACGCCTCAAACCACTCCCCCTTAAAAAATTGGAAATAACTAGTTTTTTCTCTATCATCTAAATCTGTTTGTTTTAAATGTTTTTTTCTTCTGTTAATTAATAATATTTTTTTAATCTTATATTGATAGTTCTACTTTTTTCCTAGTTTGTAATTTTTGGTATATTATTAAACAAAAAACAAAAATTTGTAGAAATGAATCAAACCAATAATACTTTTTTCTGAACTTTTATTTAGAGTGCCTAAGGAATACTAAAAAAAATTAAATTTATAGTTGAGAAAGAATGAAACAATAATAACCATAATTTGTTTAAACAATATTTAATGTGCATGTACTAATAAATTTTGTTTGTTTGTTTAATAATACACCAAATTACAAATTCAGAAGAAAAAAAGTTATGAAAAAATACCAATAATTTGTTTAACAATGTCTAATATAACTATGTACCAATACATTTTTTTTTATTCGAATAAATATAGACAGTTTTAAATTAAGGTAGTTTCCCCGGCAGTTATAGTTGAAAAAATAGATTTTCTATGTATTTTCTTTAAAATGTGAGATAACGTTATTTTATATGTGCCTTCTATCTGGTTAAAATTTTAGTACCCCTTGCAATGCTCAAAATTACGTTTATATTACACAGTAAAAAAAAAAAAATTATTTAATATTTACCACTGCTACTGAGATCTTGACAATTAACATTGAATTCTTACGGAAAAAATTCATTTTTTCAAAAATTTGTTTAAACAAATCTATAAAAGTTGATATTATATTATTCGTCAGCAAATTGTCTATCTCTTCAAAATTGTCCAGAAAATAAAAATCGATGCTTCATATATTAATAAATTATTGTAATTATTTTTAATAACGTCCCAAACTCCTCCCCCTTAAAACTTCACATTTTTGTAAACTGAATTATGTTTTTCTTTTTACAATGGGTTAGAGCACTTATTCACAGAGGGCATTTTTAATAAATAAAAGATCATTAATTAACATTGTAACAATTATTTATATGAAATGACAGTACTGATTCAACAATAATCAACTTACGAGTAAAGTGAATAATCAGCTGCCAAAATAGGTTTCATCTTATTTAGGGCGCTTCAGAGAAAAACATTGATAAAAAATGTACGAATGTAATAATGTATGAGTGAAGAATGTGTATGCAAAAACACTAATGTTTTTCAAAAAACATTTTAAAATAATAATAGGAATACCTGCGCACAATGTAAGTGAAACGAAAACGGCGCAACGCGATTTCACATTGCTCGTGGATGTGCCGCGCGGAGAGGTAGAGATACGCGCCTCCCGTCACAAAAAACACAATAACTTAGCTTCTAATTGCGGGCCACGAAATTTTAAAAAAGGTTTATATTCGACACAAAATATCCTATGCAATGAAATTTGAACGAACCTTCTAGGACATTGAGACCATTGTTAATTTTTCAATTAAACAATTAATTTTGCAATAACAATTACTAAATATTAACAATTAAATTTTTTTTTATTTAAATTAAAACTACAATACTTACTACACACTCATACTAAATTTCATTAAAATCCGACCATTATATCCTGAGATATTAATTTTTCAATTAAGCACTATAAAAATCTTCAATTGTTTATAACTAACGTAAATTTAATTTTTTCGAAAAATCCTTTGGACCATTTAATAAGTTCATAATGACCTTTAGATTTTTCATAAAGCCAAATAAATACAATAAATTTGAAAATTGGCTGTTACACTTCAGGAATTTTGACTCGTCTAGGTTTAAAGCATTATAACAAAAAGTATAATTAAAAAAACAAAATTTTCAAACATGGAAATAAAAGAACAATTCAAACTTATCTTTTAGCATAAAAAAATAAAAATTAACTTTTTCCGGGTTAGGTCCCTTCTCTCGTCAAACGTCACATATTATTTTTGCTTACATAAAATTGTAGTAAAATGAAATTTAGGGATTATTCATGACTCATGCCTTGATTGTGGTTTAAAGAAGATGTGACAAATATAGAAAGTTAATTCTTCATTTACCTGCGGCACAATAGCAATAGCTTTTCTGAGATCATTCACATCGACATCTTGAATATTTTTACCATTAATATAAATATTTCCACTATTTGGATCAAAAAATCTATACAGCAATCTGACTATTGTAGACTTTCTGAACAAATCAAATATAAATAATTTATTATAAAAGTTATTCAAGTAAAAGAGAGAGTAAAAGATACGTAAGTGGAATTTTAAAATATAATATTGTACATAAATTGAAAGATCAGGAGAGATTTATTCGAAATACCTATATTGATGTCAGAAATATTTTTATTTTGAAATTAATAGTTTTCATTATTTAATGGGCAATTTGTTTTTTTATAGTAAACATTGTTAATCTCTTTCCCATCTTACAATTTATTAAAATATTATCAAATACTTAGGTCTAAGCTGTATTTAAATTTTTCTTGATTGAGATACTCTTTAGTTTCTTATAGAATACAACTTTTAGATAGGTTTAAGTTAAGTAAATTAAAAAAAATATATATATTTTTAGTGTTCAAGAAATGGTTAACGTACCCAGTACCGGAACCACCAACAATTGCGACTTTCTTGCCACTAGGGATCGTAAATGACATATTATCAAATATTGATTTTCCCTCGGTATATTGAAATTTCACGTTGTCAAAAACAATGTCAGCATTCCGGGCACTAATACTGAATGGAACAGTGGTAACCCTATTCTGTCAATTAAAATATTTTATTTAGAATTGTTAACAGATAGTTATCCTTAAATCTTTATGAAATAATATACCTACTTAATTTTTTTTGCAATTTATATAATTCAAAATGCTAACCTTTATAAGGGGATCTAATGTCATTATAGAAAACATAGTTTTCATGTCAATAAAAGCCTGTCGTACTTCTCGATATACCGAACCCAAGAATCCAAGTGGAATCGAAAGTTGAAACAATAAACCATTTACCATTACCAAGTCTCCTACAGTTAAAGTTCCTGTTTCAAAAGAAAGAATTTAAAATAGCTATATTATCATAAATACTACAATTCATAAAATGAGTAATACCATTCACAATATCTCTTGCGGTTAATACCATTATTAAGCTTAGAGCTCCACTGAATATAGCATGTTGTCCAAAGTTTAGCATGGCTAAACTAGTACTCGTCTTCATTGAAGCAGTCTCATATTTTTTTAGAGAAGTGTCATACCTTTCTGCTTCAAATTTTTCGTTATTGAAATACTAAAAGAAATAAATGTACTATTTTACATCATGACGATTTAAATGTCCAACCCTATGAGAAAAAAATGGTCTAATTAGCTTAAATTTAATAGGCTTAGTACCTGGCCAGTACAACAGTCCAGTATGTGTATAAAAGAAGTTTCATGAACATTATTGTATGTCTGAGAATAATACATTTTTGATAAATCAAGTTTTTTTCGTCTTCGAGTTAATTCCAGTTGGGCTCAAACAATTCGTGACTGTTCAAATGCAAATTATCTCAATAGTGCTACATTGTTCCAGATTTTTAAAGGTTTCTTGGTGCTAGTCTTTTCTTACTTTCAAATTGTATAATGTATTTCTTACAGTTATCACTAAAAGACAAAAAAATCATCAATAGCGGTTTCTAGTATTGAAGGAGAAAGGCTTTGAATGCTTCCATAAATTAAGAAATTAATATATATTTGAAGTTTTAAAATTATTTAAAAACTGGAAAGCTAGCGTTTTGTTTTAAATATTTCTGAAATACTTTTGCATCCATTCATGTATCACAAACTGTTTGAGCTCTCGTGAATTTTAATAACTTGAAATTTTGAGGGAACTCGTAATCGATTCGAAAAAAGCGACACAAAATCATTAGAAACAAAGCTTAGACATACCAAGAACATCTTTTTCTCGTGAAAATTACCTTGTATTCATTAACTATATCTCTTTATTTAAAAAAAGAAACAAATAATAAATATTGAAAATAAAATTTTACTGTTTATCATCTGAAACATCTAACTTCTATTAGCATAAACTATTGCTCGGACAATTTTGCAACAAATACCTTGAGGTCATGCAATGACTTTTGGTAAGAAAAATTTATAATTTTATAAGTTTTATATAATAAGGCTAAAAAATTGTGGCTAAAGTAATGGCCAACATATTATGCCCTTAAAAAGTGATTATAACAAGGTTAAAATCCGAAAACGCTCACTAATAAAAAAAAAGGCAACATCGCGAAATTCGTGTTATGTTACACATGTTGTGGTAATTTTAAAATGGTCACGGTTTTAATTGACTATCGAGAATCCATGTCATAATAGTGATTAAATAAAGTTCTTTAATTTTTTTGATAACATTAGGTACAGTTTTCAATATATTTAGATAATCTCTGAGTCGATAATTAATTTCTACAACATCCAGAACGCACTATAACATTCTTTAATTATCGTAACGTTGTGGTTCAATTTTGAAAAAGCTTCAATGCGTTAATGCACTTCCTGATTTCTTCCTCAATGAGCGTTTTTGGCGTTGAGTCTTAAAATTACACCACACAACTCTGTTTATATAAAAATGTTCATAGAAAAATTCACTTATTTTATATTTGAACAAACTATGAAAATTCTATTCGTATCCGTCATTTTTTCACTTTATAACATCCCTGCTTTGATAATGTATCATGAACTCTGCTCTTACAACTTTAATTCAAAAGCTACAAGAGAATTGAATTACACACAAGCGGAAATAATATGGAACATCATTCCGGTTCGGTGTAGAGAACGAACCCAGTAGAAGACTAGTTCGTCCCCAATTATTTTTTTTATTGGTAAATATAAATATATTTAAGCTATTTAAATTTCAATGTTTAAACTAATTAAAGACACCACAATAATTACACAAGCCTGATAATTTTTGTTTGTTTGTTGTCTGAGATCGGCAAATCACTTACCGCAGTTTTAGATGCGCTGAATCAAATCAAATTTTTGACAAAATGGGGGTTTAAATCTAAAAAAAATCATGTTTTTGGGCATTTCTTAAAATTTGGACTGGGTAGATTCAGAAACCCCAAAAACCACTAGCGCTATTGCATTCTTTATATTATCTCTGTTTATTTTTCGTGTCCTTACGAATACTTTGAGACGATTTTCCTGCTTGACAGCTATTAACAAATTGTGATTGATGACTAAATTGATTGGCTGTCGCATGCATCGATATATCAATGTATTCTACATTGTACAAGCTTTAATTTGACTAATAGAACAAATCTCAAGCACGTCAAAGTTCACCCGGCCCAAAATTTACAAAATATCCAAAAACGTGATTATTTGGGACTTCAAATCCATTTTTCTAAAAGATTTGACGTCATGAGAAGTTTTCATTGGCAGATTCGGATTCAACGCAGCAAAAACTACGGGAAATGACTTGCCGATCCCTGACAACAAAAGTGCTGGCTTGTGTTATGGTCGTCTTTTCATAAAATAAGTGTGGAAATAGATAAAATAAAAATTTAATTAAATGAATTTAGATGATGAGGAATGACTTCAAAAATATTTAGGACGCATATATGCATTCTGATTGACATTTAAACGAATGGTCATTTGCTCAAAAGTCGTTTGGTCGAAAATACATTCGATGAAAACATCATTTGCCGAAACGGCAGTGAATTGAAAAAAGCAATCTATCAAAATGTCATTTGAACAAAACATCAATTAGTGGAATAGTCATTCCATTGAAAGAACATTCAGTTGAAACAACATTTGAACGACATGGCATTCGGTTTTCGGTTGAAACGATATTCGACAGAAAATACATTTGCCTAAAAAAGACATTTGACCGAAAATACATTCGATTGAAACGACATTCTGCTGAACTGAGATTTGAAAGAAAAGACATTTAGTTGAAACGATAGTTGATTAAATTACTTTTATCATGTAAGGTCTCTTTCTCTATGTTGCATATGTGAATGTTTGTTATAATATAATTGGGCGCGTAGTGTAAAAGAGGTTTATGAGCTTATCTCGGGGAATTATTATTATTATTATTATTTTCTTCCAAAAATGAAATTTTTTGTATAATTACAGACCAATGAAATGAAAAAAAACCTAGCATCAAAAGTACTTTCTCAAATGAAAAAAAAAATCACGAATTTTTCACCCTCGAGAACGGTAACCTCCCGTTAATGGACAAAATCTCAAAAAGAATTGAAACATTGAAAGTTTCAGTTCCCTTTTCCAGTCATTCAATTCCATTTTTTATCGGGATACTCTATGAAAAAAGATAAAAATCCGTAATTTTACAATTTAGAATACGAACTATTTCAAAATCCAGATTGGAATATTAAATTTGCGGAATTCCAAGGTCGGTAACTGGCAAGAAGATAGGAATTATTTCACCTTAAAACAACTATTTTTTACAAAATAATCTAAACATAATACTTTTAATAGTCACTTTTTAAGTACATTTCGAGAATGTATTTAATTAAAATACTGTAACATAAGAGAGTTGTTTTCCTTCCATAATTAAGTATAAAAAATAAGATAAATGAAATAAGAAGGTCCGCGTAATAAAATACTCCAAATTATTTAAAAAACGACTGTTTGGCGGGGACGCATGATTAAGTTCTAAAATTTATTATTTAGAAATTCCATTTTATAGAATTTCATAAGGTAGAATTTTTTTGTAGCCGAAATTTCAAATTTTCGAACTTGTTTTCAATCGAATTTAAATGAATTCGAATTTCTACCTAACAGAATGTTTAGGTCACCAAATTCATATTTAACAGAATTTTTATTTAAAAGAATTCCAATTTAAACGAATTTTAATTTAGAAAAATTTTGATTTTACAGAATTTTAAATTAATCGAATTTTTAAATGCCAGAATATTCATTTGACCGAATCTTCATTTGTGCGAAATTTTAATAGAACGAATTGCCATTAGATAGAAAGCTTAAATAGCAGAATGTTCATTTGTACGAAATTGCAAATGTCCGACAAAGCATCCGACAGAAATATTTTGGCGCGATTTTTAAAATTGACAAATCAGAAAATATTAAGAAAATCCCCATTGGTCAATTTTAAAAATCGCGCCAAAATATTTCTGTCGGATGCTTTGTCGGCCATTTGCAATTTCGTACAAATGAACATTCTGCTATTTAAGTTTTCTATCAAATAGCAATTCGTTCTATTAAAATTTCGCACAAATGAAGATTCGGTCAAATGAATATTTTGGCATTTAAAAATTCGATTAATTTAAAATTCTGTAAAATAAAAATGTTTCTAAATTAAAATTCGTTTAAATTGGAATTCTTTTAAATAAAAATTCTGTTAAATATGAATTTGGTGACCTAAATATTCTGTTAGGTAAAAATTCGAATTCATTTAAATTCGATTGAAAACAAGTTCGAAAATTTGAAATTTCGACTACAAAAAAATTATACCTTATGAAATTCTATAAAATGGAATTTCTAAATAATAAATTTTAGAACATAATCATGCGTCCCGTTTGGCGATATCATCAGGATGCAAATTTCACAAAAATTATGACTATTTTATTTCATTTGCCTTCCTCTTCGTCTTATTTCTTTATTTATTATTTATAAAAGAATTTAAATTTTAATGAAAACACAATTCACCTGCTCATTAGGATCTTTTAAAATCAGATGACTATTTAATACTCACTTTCACAGTTTCATAGTTAATGAGAGAATCCATAGCTTTATTACTAGCTTCATTTTCAGCTTCATTCATATATAATCTAAATTTCGTTCTCCATCTAGTAACTGCAAGTGTGAAAACTGCGTAAGTAAGAACGCATCCCAATGCTATACTTGCGTACTCCGACCCACATTTCAAACCCAATATCGTACTGACCAAAGCTAATTCAAAAACTGTAGGAACTACATTAAATACCATAGCAGTTAATACGAAGTTAATGCCACGACTTCCTCTATCTATAGTCTGAAAGAAAATATTATAACTTATTAAATAAACAATTATTACTTTTCTAACGTAAATTATGAGTTCTATTTAATTATTACTGATTGGGTTGTTCAATTTCGACTTACAAAGTTTCAATTCTTCATTTAATTCGCGAAGTAGTATTACTTACTTTTAAAGCGTTCGAAAAATGGAGAGGGGGATTTTAAATAGACTTCAAATTCAGGGTTGACACAAAAGTTTCATTTTTAATTTCCATGACATTTCCCTGATTTTCAGACATTTTTTTCCCTGGCATTTTTTAAAATTTTAGTAACCTTTTTTTTATACACATTTGTTATGAAATAGTGTAAAACAAATATTTTTCAGTTTGCAATCATTGATTCTCTTCAGAAATATTTAAAAATGTCATGCATTAAATGATTTTGAAAGCCTGATATTTGGTAAATTTCAAAAAAATTATATCTTTCTGCCATTCCAGATTTTGTTTACCAATTTTCAGTATTTTTTATTAAATTCCCTGACTTTTCGCTTATTTCCCTGATCTATTTTAGTTTTTCTGACATTACACTGAAATCTCTAACCAGTGTCAACCCTAAAATAACATGACTGAAAAATGTATAAAAGATCATCAGAATAAATAAAATTTCATGTTGTTCCATGACCTTTTCAATTCTTCAAAACTCTTTCAAAAATTATTCATGATTTGGAAAGTCATTGAATTAATAAATTAATTCTAAGTATTAATTGAATAGAATCATTTAAAATCAATCAAAAAAGCGCAATGACTTTTTGGATAAGCCAATATTTCTTTTGGAAAAGCGCATACCTTTGTTAATGCACCTGTTTGACGAGACAAGTGAAATGCTAAGTCAAGATTATGTAAATGTAAAAATACATTCTTAGCAATTTTATGTATCGAGTTTTGAGCAACTTTAGCGAAAACTGCATTTCGAAGTTCATTGAATCCTGCTGCACCAGCTCGAGCAATGCCATCTGCGTTAAAGTAGTACATATTAAAAATAGATATAGAAATACTTATTTCTTTTATATTATATTCAATACTAACCTGTAAAAAGTAAACTGTAATTCAGTATTGCTTAAAAGTATGTCATTTATAAAAAATTTCTATCTATTGATACATATAACTATCCAATTCTAGGGTTTCGGAGCATAATAATAGTAAACAAGCTAAAAATTATGTTCATTTTATGAACACTTTGCTTCCATGTGAGCAAAATTTGCTACATCACAGAGGGAGAAAAAGATTAAAACAATACAAAAAAAAGAAAGTTTCAATTTCGTTAACAATAAAAAAATAGCCATTAATTCTGCTAACTTCCGAGAATTTCCATTGTCAATTTAAGCAGGAGAAGCAAACAATCTCAGGAAGGAAAATAAAACTTCAAATTTTATTTTTGTCCAAAACAGCAACGTTTCGTCGGCCAAGATTTGTCGACCTCATCAGGCTGAATTTGGGATGCATGATTATACCCCAAAGATCATTATTTCGAATTTTCAATGAATAAAATTTCACAATTTCGGAAATCAATTTATGCGAAGTATAAGAATTATAACTGTTTTATATCTGACTTCTTATCTTTTCTAATTATGTTTTCAAAGAACATTAAAAGAAGCGATTTTTTGTTTAATCTAATTATTATTTGCAAGACTATTTTTGTATAAGAAATTGAAAAGTGCAGTCATTGTATTGGATTGAATTTTACATAGTAGGAAATTAAATAAATATAAATTACAAAATAAAGGAACTTTAAAATTACCGAACTTACAATCGTCTGAATTTTGAAATTACCGAACTCACGTTTGGCCGACCTCTTAAATCTCCAAACTTGCATTTGGCCGATCTTTTAAGCTACCGAACTTGCATTTATCCGAACTTTAAAATCACCGAACTTACATTCGTCCGAAATTTGAAATCACCGAACTCACGTTTGGCCGATCTCTTAAATCCCCGAACTTGCATTTAGCCGAACTTTGAAATTACCGAACTTGCATTTATCCGAACTTTGAAATCACCGAACTTGCATTTGTCACACTCCTTAAGTCACCGACCACGCAAGTCACCGAATTTTCATTTGTCCGAAACTTGGAAAGTAGGTTTTCTAAAGGAGTCTTCTAATTGGCTGGTAATGATACCGATAAATTTACCAGCCGCTGAATTTATTTAAAAAAAAAAAAGAAAAATTAGTTAAAATTGTGTTAAAGTGTTTGGACCTAATTTTTCTTTTTTTTAAAATAAATTCAGCCTGATGAGGTCGACAAATCTTGGCCGACGAAACGTTGCTGTTTTGGACAAAAATAAAACTTGAAGTTTTATTTTCCTTCCTGAGATTGTTTACTTCTCCTGCTTAAATATTAATGAATGTTTATTTTCCAAGTTCATGCCAAAGTGTGCAACTAAAAAAAACTTTTTAGTCTGCAATCGGTAACGCTCATTCGCCAGGATACAAAATTAAAATTTCAGAAGTTATAGAAGGACAAAAAATTGTAAATTTAATACAATCTGAAAAATCATGAACTATTACACGATTTTTTCGGTGAATTATATTTTGTTATACATAGATGAAAAAAAAATGCTTAAAAAATTGTATTAGATATTTGAAATGATCTCACTATGTGTCCAAATTTAAATATTTATGAGTTTAATAAGCCTACCAAATTTCATTAAAACCCATTAAAACATTCTCGAGATATCTTGGAACAAAAAAAATTTACATCATGCTACTTAAGCAGACTTAAAATGCGTAACTTATGGAGAAGTGGTATGTAAGCGAGACTCTCCACTCTCAACTTTATCATTTCAGTAGGCAGGGGTCATAGACCAATGAAATAAAAAAAAAAAAACAGTTTCAAAAGTATTTTCTTACATGGAAAAAATTTCCCAAAAATCACGATTTTTTCGCAGTCGACAACGCTAACGTTCCCTTAAAAATGAAAATTGTTGCATTTTAAATAAAAATGAGTTAGTCAAACCCATTTTTGGAAAATCGAAAATATATCTTGACTTAGCTTCCTCTATGAGGAAGCAAAATATGAAATTATGCACGTCATAACTGTTTGATCAACTTTTTTTAAAAATTACATTTTAAAGTAAATGAAAAGAGAATGTTTATATTTTTAGAGTTTTCTTACATCCAACAAGAATTGACATGGCTACAGTTGCTACCGTCTCTGGAGGAGTTCCTAAATTCTGTGCACTGAACGCATCTACGCCATATTTAAAAAGAAAGGGAACAGAAACATTTAAAAGTTTTGCTCCAATTAATAAAGAAATGGCTACTTTAACTCTTCTCCTGATGTCTTTTTCATCCTGTTGAAAGCATAACACAGAGTAAAATTTCAAAAACTAATAACGTTTTGGTACTAAAAAAAATGTAAATTTTAAATTTAGTCTTAAATGAAACAACACAATAATTATTGAAACACCGATTTGTATATTCAGTATTCATTTTAATGACAATTAAAAATATACCTATTACCGATTATTGTTGTTTCATAATAAATAGTTTCACAATAAAAGTTTAATTATAAAAAGAATTTTATAGTTAACTCTCAGAAGGGTCGTTATATGAATGCTTGATTTTGAAAAATTATATTTTTACCTTGGGCCAAATGTAAGTAAACATAGCTGCTATCATTTGGGATGTAGTAACTGAAGACGAACCTTTCACACCTATTCCTTGACGACCTAAATTTGAAACACCAGGATGGAAACAGTGCCTTTTTTGTTGAACAGATTTGTCATTAATGAAGCCGATAGAAGCCAAAGCATTTTTCACTGGATTAAAAAGTGATTTAGGGTACGGTATATTTTTCTTCTTTTGAGCATGATTAAGCGCATTACCATTGCAATACTGAAAGAAAAAAATTATAATTATTGCATTGGAGTACATTAAAACTTCATATAATGATATAAGAACATTAGCTTTTAAGAATCTGTTAATTGTTATTTTAGATATTGTATTTATTCAGAAAGTCCAGCTATTCTTAAAAACGAATAGCTTCTTAACGACCGAAGCTATCAACGCACATGGCAGTTAGTTTTGATAAGATGTGATTACAATATTCAATCACGTTTTATATCTATATTTCAAACTCTGAGTACACAAATAAACATTTTATTCGTATGAGGGGTACTGTAGGACAATTAGACTGAGCTCTGGCATAGGGGTCATTTTTTGAATTTTTTTAACTTCATAATATTCAATTTCAAATCAAAACATAATTTTGTAATAATCTGCATGCAAAAATACACCAGTGTACTAAATTTTAGCCCTCTATCTCAAATAATGGCAAAGTTCTACTACTCCGTGGCAAAGTTAAAGGAAAAATTTTTTTTTTCCGAAAGTTTGCAGTTTTATCTTGACAACCCTATGGCCATCAATTCAGATCATGTTTTCTGTATTTTTCGGGTAATCTACAAGTGAAAATACATATGTGTACCCAATTTCAGCCTTCTAGGTTCAATATCCCAGGTGCGAATTGCGGTCGGCTGCCAGAGTTGAATGGTCGGCCCCTGGTTGGCCCAACTCTGGCAGCCAGAGTGTCGGCACCCAAGGTTGGCCCGACTGAAAATACCAAAGTTGGCCCGACCAGAAATACCTAAGTTGGGCCGACCGTTAGCTAGACTCTGTCTCTTAAATGATATAATAAAATAATAATATAAATAAAAACTAAATCAAAACCAACACTAGAAGGTCAGCCTAATCTGGGGCTAATAGTTGGGCCAACGGTCTGTGTTACTCTACTGTCTGGCTATAAGGTTCATTTGGTATTGTTCACTCATACCTCTTATGGGCTGGTGGTTAGCCTACTAGACTGGCAGCTGGAAGACCGGGGTTCGAATCTTCATGACTGATGGAATTTTTCTGTTTCAGGTTTTCATCATTATTATATATCTGTGTTCATATTTGATTATATTTGTGTAATTATATTTATAACTTGTGAATTATGTAATTATATGTGTCTTCATTAATAGAATAATTTGGTACAAGTAGTCTCAAGTTGGCTCAACCTTGGGCCAACCGTGAGGTTGCACTTGAGATAGAAGGTTGGCCCAACTTTGGTAGCCAGAGTTGGGCCAACCATTTTAGCGCATTTTAGCCGACGGTCGGCAGCCAGAGTTGGGCCAACCTTGGTAGCCGACGGTCGGTAGCCAACGTCGGCCATGGTGATCATCTAACAGGTTGGCCCGACCTATGAGCCAAAGGTGGGCCAACTTACTGCACGGTTGGCCCAACCATGGGCCGACCGAAAATACGCACCTGGGTTTCCGAAGGGATTTTTTGCGCTGAACACGAATCCGAAGTCCAAAATGTTCCATCACGTCAAGTTTTTGAAAAAAGGGGTAGTTTTTGAAAAATTATTGTGTTTAAACTGTATGTGTCAGATGCAGTAGCGGCTTTAGCTTAGACTTTGCTAGTGCTTTCACTGTTAGTGGAAGTGTAAACACTAAATTTTTTCAAATTTCATAAAATAGTTTTTATCACACTTACATCAAAAGTTAGACTTTACGGCTTGTTTGGGAACCTTTAAGAGCTCATTTCTCGGCCTAGGCCGTGAAGTAAATGAAGTCGGAATCTGATTGGCTGATGCTAGTCAGCAGGCCTTTACTTTATGGTACAGCTGCCCAAACTGGCCCAAACGTCACGGCTGTTAACGGTTTCGCCGCCCTTCGGGGGCATTTCTAAGTCTGTCGACCTACTCCCACCTAGAAATGCCCCCGGAGGCCCTTTTTTACGATTACCACCTCTCCCTAGGTTCGAATTCTTAGTTTTTGGTGTGATAAAAAATGTTATGTGACACTTGGACTCTTTCGGCACTTAAGTTCTCGTGTATCGTACAACTCGCCCAAGTCACATCAGAGCCTCGGCTACTTTTCGGTGGAGCCTCGGCTTCATATCTTCACTTCACCTCGGCTACGTTCGATGAAGCCTCGTCACCACCTCCACTTCGCCTCGACTGCGATTGAACTTAGGCTCGTATTACGATACATACTCGTACTACAAAGTGCCATTTAGGGTCCTTGTGTCACAAATAACTACTTTGAGTTACACAGTTTTAAAATTTTGAATTTTTTTAAAATGTAGTTTTTTAAATTTATTATAATATTAGAATATGTAATGCAGGCCTGCACAAGCGAGCAGCTCCGGAGCACGCGTAAGGGGAAGTGGTCTCCTACCATGTGGACGAATAGGCATGTGCGGAGGTAAGAGAGGCAAAGCGAAGGGTGGAACGTACGCATGGTGGGAGACCGCTTCCCCTTACGCGTGCTCCGGATCTGCTCGCTTGTGCAGGCCTGATTTAATTGATTCTAAGCAGATTGCATATTATAGGCAGGGGGGCGGCGGCAAAATTGAACTTCGCCCGGGGCGCAGAAAGTGCTAAAGCCGGCTCTGTGTCAGAAACTTCGCTCTTATCAGAAATTAAAGCCTGAACTATGCCCTTTCAAATGAGCTATAAGCGAAATTGATTGCATCAACCCTTAAGGTAGGGGGTGTGTTTATGTCTAGAGGTCTTTTGAAAAAAACATCACTCAAGTGCAATGCACCGATTTTCTTCAAACATGGTACTATTAAAATAGCGAAAAATATTTCACATGTATTTTTTTGTCTATGCTGGTTTTGAGTTTGAAGGATAGTAATACTAATTTCATCCCTTAATCCTTAAAAGGTCGTTTTCAACCCTTTAAACCCTTTAACACCCAAGCAAAATTGAGTAATTAAAAAAACAAAAGTAAAGTGGTTACTTAGTGGTTTTTGGGATCGCTGATTACGAATCCGGTGTTAGTTTTTAAAAACTCAACATGGCGGATCCAATATGGCGAACAAAAATTGAAAAATCCTTTAGATTCACCTAAAATTGGTTATTGGGGGGTTTTTAGGGTCGCTGAACTGTAGTGGACTGTACTAAATCAGTACAATTCCGGTGCTGTTTGTCAGCACTGGGACAACTTGGAAAGTCGATACTAAAGAAAGTACTAAATCAGCTCAACACCAATGGTATGTCAGTACTGGGACAACAAGGAAACTTAGTACTGACAATCAGTACGAAATCAGTTTTCAGTCTGTCGTAAACTCCGAAACGCCACGTAAATTTCTGCCTGGGGTACTGTAGAATACAACTGTGCAAAGTATAAGACTGTGGAATAAATTTCCAACAAAGATGAGAAATGACTCAAATCAATTGACATTTAAAAAACTGGGTTAAACTCTAGTTTAGTGACCGTTTCTAGAAGTTGGCTACAAATCTGGTTAGCTATTCTCTTGTGGCATCCCACCCCCACTATATCCCTTATTCTTCTATTACTGAACCATTTGCAACCAACTTTAAGAAGCGGTTGCTAAACTAGAGCTTAAGCAAAAACTGTTTTGTTTCGTTTTTTTAATTACCCACTCAAAGAATTTTGGTAGAGCTACTGACTTTACACTAGTTCAGCTGTAGTTCCGCAAGCAGTAGTACCGACAGTCTTTTATTTTGAAGGGGTAGCAGGAGCGTCTAATGTAATTTTGTACATGAGTGAGCTGCTGCTCTTTCTTAAGGGGCAGCAGGAGCTCCTTAGAAGCGCTGCTACTCACTTCTAGAGGAGCATTAGTGACTCCAGCGTCAGGTGTCGTTGCTTTCTCACATTAGGGAGCTGCTTCCCACCCAAATTTCTTTCAGTGCAGACTTGTTTTTATGCTTTTCGCAACACAAGTCTTCTCTTTGGAAATTCCTAAAAATGTACTTTTGTAAATTTAAATATTGCGTCTACGGAACGGAAATTAATTAATGTTAATTGTTTAATAAAACTTTGTAGTAAATTAAATTAAATTCAAAGGAGTAATTATCATGATCACAACTATATGGGCGATTCTCCACAAAGTAGTAACTTTTGATAACATTAAAATTTTAAGTAAAAAATATTTTTTCTTAAATATTTCTTATGTAAAATTTATAAACAATTATTTTAAAATATGATTCAAAACATTTTTGAGCTTAAATTAACACCCTTAGTCTTATATAAAAAATTTTGAAGGTTACAAACATTTTTTAAAAATATTTAATTTTTTACCTTAAACGAATATCCTAAGGATGTTAGCTTATTTAGAGGATGTTTGTAGGACATCAAAGAAAATTCTTGAAACACTTGATCACGAGTTAAAAAAAGTATAATTACGTAAATAATTATACAGAAATTAATCAATATTTTGATTTAAAACTCAGGGTAATGGTATTCTTATAAAAAACAAAACACTACTCCTATGTATTTCGAATTTTATGAACCGGAGTTTACAGAAACCGGAGTTTACGAATCAAAGAAAATAAATTATTATAACAGAAAAACTTAATAAAATATAAAGGTCTTTGCAGAATACTGCATAGATTTGACTACTTTATACCACTATTATTTTTATTTTATTTTATATATAAACAATTCAATTATTTTTGAAGAACCGGAGTTTACATGTCATTAAAATACGCAGGAAATTAATATTAATTTTTGAAATTATAAAACTAAATATCCTATTTCTTCAACTAAGTTGGACTTAAATCAAATTTTTTACCTCAATAACATTAATATTCAGTGAAAATTCAATATAAAAATGATTAAAATTACTGAAAAACAATGAACATGTAAACTCCTGTTCCAAATAACAAAAAGGTGGAGAAAGTATTTAAAAATGATTTTCGCAAAAGTTATTAATAAAAACTGGAAAACAATACACAAAAAACGAAGCTTTTGAGATAAACTGTCGATTAGAACAGATAAAAATATTTTAAAAATATGATTTATTTAAAAAAAAATGTATTAAATCTCACGAGTCCTATGTGGAGAACCTAAAAAAGTGCAGATTTGAGGAGTTTTTAACCATTTCATGTCCTTTGATGTTAAAAAAAAATATTTTTCAATCATGATATTAATAATAACTGTACAAAGAATTAAATATTTATTTATATAAGGTTAAAAGTTATTAAGTGGGGAAGTAAAAATAACCACTCAGTAAAGAATCACCCATATATATATATATAGTTTTTTAAAAGTAAATTTCTTTCATGTTTTTAGGTTATACTGGAATTTTTGAGCTTGAAATAAATAGAAGATCATATGCAACTTCAAATTATGATTACTTTTAGTACATTCTATTTATTATAATATTTTATTGTAGAAAAAACTAATGTTCTATCAATAACATTTGCTTTGAATTACATCTATACATTTACATATATACAAATTAAATTTTACAATAACATCACAAATTCCTGAGAATATTCATAATTATTAATATAATACAGCTTATCGAAAATTGTAAAAATGTTTACTTACATATATGTGACGTGATGTGAAGAAAGGCACCTTAGGAGAAAACAATTTCAGGTTTTATTCAGTGACAGTTTTACTTTGAATAAAAGTTCCTTTTTAATTATGTAAAATCAAAACCAGTTTTGGTTGAATATTTTGAATTGAATGAAGACTTAAACATCAACGGTTGGTATAGTGAGCAGATGCTCCTTGTGGATTTTCATTCAAAATATTACGAATACAATTTTATATTGTTTGCTTCTTATGTCCCTTTCTTCATATCGCATCACATATAACTATATATACAAAACCTTTAAAATCGAAAAAATTTGTAGAATTGTTAGATATAATTTGTAATTAATTATAATCATTGAGTAATAAATCTATTTCAGACAGAAAATATCAACGTTTTATTAATAATTTATTCATTTTAATTGAAGAGTTTTCTAAGACTCTTAAAAGTTTCTCAACAAGAGAAATAGCAATTAAAAAACTTTGACTTTTACAAGTGATAATCATCATTTTTTGAAAACTCTGTTTCAGTTCTTCTTTTTTTATGTCTAATATCTTTAATCCGAGAAGAAGAAGATTTAACATATCTTCATAATCAAAATGCTCACAATAGATCTTTGTATTCAATTCGCGAGAATGAGCTAATGTTGTCAAAACAAAAAGTGTATTACGTGCATTATAGTTTAATCCTTCAGAATTAAAAGTCATATTTACATTCATTTTCTGTTGATTTAAGTAGTTTAAAGCATTATTAGATAAATTCATAAACTGCTTTACATCTGACATTTCAAATTTAACTTCATCTAAAGGATTATGAGCAATTATAAAACCATATTCAAGATAAAGTTTAAGATTATTATGAGCTCCATAATTTATAAAGACTTGAGTTCCTCGTTTGTAAGATATTAAAGATTTAATTTGATAAAACTCCGCTTCATCTTTCTTAGTCAATGAGGCTACGGAAACTGTTTCACAAACATGATTAAAGAGATCTAAAAAAGGTGCTAAAGCTAAATTATCATTTTTAACATTGATTTTTACATCACCAGTGTTATTTAAATATACAGCTCTAGTATTAACAGTGTAATATCCCCACATAAATGCATCATATGTTATTATTTTATCAAATGGTACATCACAATGGGGACATATATAATTATAATTCCTTAAAACTTTCATAGATTCTACTAACATAAGATAGTTGGTTTCAAGTTGTTTTGAAATACGATTTAAATAGTTTTTAACGAATTCTGGTAAAATTGCTTTTTCTGCTTTCGAACAAAATTCTGGATTAGTATAAGATATTGGAAGTGTATCAAGATAAGGTTTCCATTGAGATAATACTTCTAAATGTTTCTCATACACGAGAAAAGTTGCAAGTACACATTGAGCCTCGTAAATCTTATCGGACAAGAAAATTCTGGATATATAACTCTTTGAGACAGTAGACGTAGTTATGAGGAATTGTTTGGGTAAATCTAAGAGTACATCATCAACTTCAACATCTTTTAATGTCATTAGACCTCGACCAGTTTCTGGAAAAATATGAGGAACCAAATCACATTTAAACATTTGATTTTTAAGTAGCATCCAAGAATTAAGATTGTCTAAATTCACATTTTTATGCATTTTCAGATTCTCAAAAATTTGTTTTTGTTTTTGTCGACGTTTCCTCTTGGTTCGTCCCATTTGAAGCTGACTTTAAATCTGCAGAAATAATTGTAAATAATTGTAAAGTAATTCAAATACTTGATAGTGGCAAACATTTAAATGTAATAAACAAATTACTTACAATTTTAATATACTCTTGTATTTAAGTACAATTCAATTCAACATAAACGATTCAAATGGAGATCAAGTAAAAAGAATCAGATTGATTTCTGAAACAGATGCACACCAGAATTCGTTAGTAATATTATTTTAAAACAACGTAAAAAACTGTAATATTATTAACGATGGATTAATTCATTTATAATTCTGCAAATTCGATTGTTGCTGTTTTTAAGGATGTGCAACCTGCTTGCTGGTTTGTATGGAAATTTACTGACTTTTTTTTGACTAAAGCTAAATTTTTGCTTTTTCTGACCGTTGGTTTGAAATCAGGTCAAATAACACTACGAAAATTCAGCTTTTCTTAAAACTTGTTATAAAAGGGTTTTTGGGGTCGCCGAAAACGAATCTGATGTCAAATTTTGAAAATGCAAACTGGTGAACCCCAAAAACCCCCAAGTACTAGAATTTAAGAAAATCCAAAAATTTTTAAAAAAAATTGTTTGACATATTGGATTTACCGCTTTGAATTTAAAAAATTTGACATCAGATTCGTATTTAGCGACCTCAGAAACCCCTGAATAACAAGTTTTAAGAAAATTCGTACAATGTAAAAAAAAAACAACCGCTATCTTGAATATGACATTTTTAATTTATTTTATTACAGTCAATTGTAATATAATTTGTGACACTAATATAAATCAACGGTCAGAAGAAGCAAAAATTCAGTTTTAGTAAAGAAGTAAATTTTCCGTAGTTTTTGGTGCTCTGAATCCGAATCTGGCAAACAAAAAACCTATCACGTCAGGCTTTTGAGAAAAGTGGGAGTAAAACTATCAAAAATCACAGTTTTGGCACTTTCTGAAAATTTTTACCGGGTAAATCTGACCCTGCTAGAGACTTGGCATAGGGATTAAATTAAAGCTTAAACCCTGTACTTTACGAAGATATAGCGGTATCAGCAACAACAAATTAAATTAACTTTTAAACATGATTTTTTTGATATTTGTCAATCATAAAAATTGTCTTACACTGTCCGTAAGTACAATTATTTTAAAAAATGATTTGATTCGCTTGATACTTGAGATTTAAAAAATTCAAAATGGTGCATCCAATATGTCGACAAATTTTAAAAATTATAATTTTTTTAAATCTGATTTCATATTCGTATTCAGCGACCCTAAAAACTTCCAAGTAACAACTTTAAAGAAAATATAATCAATTTTGAAAAAAGTTGCTCTACATATTGGATCCGCCATTTTGAATTTTTAAAAGCGGATGTCAGATTCGTGTTCAAAAACTCCAAAAACCCTCCAGTAACAAGTTTCAAGCTAATCTAATCAATTTTGAAAAAAGTCGTCTACTATATTGAATTAGCCATTTTTAATTTTTAAATCTAATTTCATATGCGTGATCAGCGCTCCTAAAAACTCCCGTGTAACAAGTATCAAGCGAATCCAATTATTTTTTAAAAAATATTTGTATTTACTGACAGTGTAAGACAATTTTTATACTTGACAACTGTCAACAAAATCATGTTTGATTGTCAATCTAGGTTGTTGTTGTTGCCCACTTTTCTCAAAATCCTGACGTGATAGGTTTTCTTTGCCAGATTCGGATTCAACGCACCAAAAACTACGGGAAATGACTTGTCGACCTCAAAACAATGGAATTTTTTTTTTGCAGACTTGTGTATTATATTCTGGTTAAAACAAAACTTTGAATTTCACAAAATGTGAATAACAAAAATCTTCTGAGGTAAGTTTTACTTTTCGAACATTCAAAAATTGCTATAATTAAAGTGGTTATAAGGCCGGTCCTTGAGAACAGTAACAATCGAAATGCAATGATATTACCTAGATATATATTTAATTGCTTACATTGAATACGATTAAAAAAAAATAATAACAAAAGTAATGCAAAGCGCGAAGCGTAATAACGATGCTTACCGCCTCGAAGACCGCTAAAATAAAGAATTTTCAAAATATATGTAGTATAATTATTTTTATTGCAAATAAAAATGTAGCAAACTTCCTGACTTCTCACCTTAAATATGCTTTGAGTAGAATTTAACGTCTGCTTTTTTCTTTTTCTTTGAAAAAATGCAGATGTCTTTAATCATGTTGATTTTGCATTTTAAGATTCATTTGTTAACTTTTTTAAAACGTTTTAAAATTAACTACAAATGTATCTGATAATAAAGTTCCTAATTTGTTTGATGTGATGCAAGTTACATAAATCTATATTCATTAGTTTTTATAAAGAATTGTTAAAGCTTTGAGAACGATACAAGACCAACATGCTTGTAGACCTCTCTTATTCGATAAGAACGAAGAAGACAATCGTTCAATTCTCTTTAAGTCAGATTTAAAATGAGAAAACTAGGCATTTACTACATTTTTACTAGCAGTAAAAAATGCAACAACATTTGTTGTTCTTCTGGTCTCAGAAAACTGAGAAAAAAGGGTGCCCGTCCTTGGCTTATGCCAGAGAACGGTGATGGGTATAAGGCCCATAAAAGAGGGAAACCTCCTCCTACGTTAAGGATAAGGTCCGCTTGAAAAGTCATTTACAGCTAAATGGAAGTCTCGTTTCTTCATCCTCCCCTCCCCTCACCCTATTATAGTATTAAGTTTTGTTTAGCGTTATTATGTGGCAGAATCTTTCTGATACGTTATTTGTCATTTTAGCCAACTCTCGAAGGAGCCATTCGTGATTATACTCAACCAAGAAGCAAAATCAGAATTTAAGATTTTCGTAGATTTTGATATTTGTTTGGATTTGCTCATGTTGAGAGGTTGAGAAAATTAATTGAAAATTTCCATGCTTGGAAAAATTATACCATCGAATGGCTTGGAGGGATGTCCAGAGAGGGCTGCCAGCGCTGCGCCAAGCTTCATCAAGAGCGTGGCCGAGGGCCTTACACCGAGGGCGTTAGGCGGACGGGATTCCCGCTCTACAAAACTCTCTTAGCGAAAGAAGCCAGCAAAATCGGACAGCAGAGGACATCTCATGGATTTGATGGCAATCGTGATTCGTAATTACCGATAAGAAGATAGGATGACTAAGGCTAAGAGGTCAAGACACAAGACGAGCCCCCGAAAATTGACACCATCTTTCTTCCAGGTTGAGCCTTTATGCGGAATGGTCGCAAACTTTTAGTGGATAAGTTTTACTTAATTTCTAGTGCCACAATGTTGTTAAAATTCAGGGCCTACGAAATTGGCGGCGCTCGTCATGAGTCGATAGATTTCAGGCGACAATAGTCGAATTTATTTAATTATTGTCTGGGCATCCGTCATTTCTGATTTTGAAACTATCAACCTTCTTATTCGCTCCGGGCATAGATTTAAAATGATATCGGAAATAACCGTCAGCGCTCGAAGTAACAAAAATAGGCATTTATCGTTGGATAGCTGCAATAACAGATCACAATGAATATCATAATAAAGACGATAAAGAGTTTGCTTAAAAAAAACATGTAACTCTGTTTTGGTTGAAATCAACAACAAATATTAAAGCTTAGTTCATGGACATTTCGCTTCCAAGCAAAATAATTTGCTTCCTCATAGAGAAAGCAAAAAATTAATAATATATAAGTTAACCCTTAGCTGCACAGTGGTCAGTCCCACTGACCACCTATTTTTTTGAGTTTTTCGTAGATTATTAAAGATTATTGGAATACAGTCACTATTTTACATTTATAGACTTAAATTTGAGGTTCCTCAATAAATTTCCGATTCCAAACTATGGTTTTCAAATAAAATATGTTTTTTAGTTTCCCAGAAAAAAATTTGAAAATAGCAAATTTTTTTCGATTCTCTAATTTTCATATTTTTATCTTCTTTTGATTGTAAAGTACCTATTCTAATTCAAAAAAATTATTTTTCTACTTTTAAAAAATGTGTGCATGTAAGGGTTAATTGGGGAAGTTATTAAAAAATAAAAAATTTAAATGCAAAAAAATGTAAAAATATGAATTATTTTCCGAATTCTTCATCAATTATAAACTTTTTATAGGTCAATAAATTCGTTTTGAAATAAGGAATATGATTTTTGTATTCATTAGGTTGTATTTTCAACATGAAAAATTTTTTTGGCAAAAAACGATTTTTTTCGATGAAAAAAGGTGCTCAAAAAAATTTGGTTATATATTTTCAAAAATCCTTGTGTCCAAATTTAGATATTCATGACCTTAATAAGTCATCCAAATTTTATTGGAATCTGTTGAAGCGTTCTCGAGATATCTTGTACACAAAAAACGCTACACACACACATACATCTGGACATTTGCATAGGAATGAAAATTTACGCTTTTTAAATGAAAATAAGTCGATTTAGACTATTTTTGGAAAATCGAAAATCTTAACGATCACAAAACTTCCTCTATGAGGAAGCAAAAAATGAAAATTCATTCTTTAAAATCATTTATTAACTTGTTTTGTGTGATAAAAATTTCAAATTTTGTAAAAAAGTTCTTATTTAATTCGTCAAATGATTACTAATGTTTGGTGAAGTTTTAATCAAACTTTAAAATAAAATTCTTTTTCGTAAGCGTCTTTGCCAGTTTCTTTGTGGTTGTTTTAATAGTACATTTTCTTGTCGTTAGAAAGATTATTTTTGAAAAATTTTAAAGATACGAAAGTATGTATTTTAGATAATGTAGGTGAATATAACGATCACTCCGAGTCAGGACAAAAAAATTAAAAACAAAATTTTTTTAACGTTTCAACGGCACAGCCGTCCTCTTCAGAAACTGAAAATTTTATTATTATATAATAATTATAAATGTTGTCATTTTTTAAAAAAAATATATAACAATTCATGTTCACAATATTTACCATTAAAAAATTATTAAAATAATTCTCAAAATAATCAGAATTTTCTTCTGGTGGTTAGAAGAAGCAAAATCGAAAATAGAAGGAATCATTGACCGTTGTAGATCCATGGTCATTAAATTAATTAAATCTGAATTTATCACTCGGCAATACTTAATAATGTAGGTGAATATAACGATCACTCCGAGTCAGGACAAAAAAAATTAAAAACAAAATTTTTTTAACGTTTCAACGGCATTTCGATTTTCATTTTGCTTCTTCTAACCACCAGAAGAAAATTCTGATTATATTGAGAATTATTTTAATAATTTTTTAATGGTAAATATTGTGAACATGAATTGTTATATATTTTTTTAAAAAAATGACAACATTTATAATTATTATATAATAATAAAATTTTCAGTTTCTGAAGAGGACGGCTGTGTCGTTGAAACGTTAAAAAAATTTTGTTTTTAATTTTTTTGTCCTGACTCGGAGTGATCGTTATATTCACCTACATTATTAAGTATTGCCGAGTGATAAATTCAGATTTAATTAATTATGTATTTTAGACTTAAAAAATTAAAATGAAAACCGATAATTTTGTTTTCATCTAAGTATTTAATGTAACGTGTTGCTTTTTTTAAAAAATAAAGTTACATAACCTATAAAATTAAAGAAAAAAATTTACCATTTCGACTGCAGGTTTTTACATAATAATTTGAAAACTTGAATTTAAATTTAATGTGAGTAAAAATAAAGCAGAGAGACAATTTCTTGTTCTGTCAAGAATTTTTTTTTTTTATTAAGGAAAATTCACGAAGTAGTATAAGGAGACGTATGTTGCGCATAGCCCCCTAATCGGACGAAGCATATCTCTTTTCTTTTGAGACTAGCGATCGCAGCACCGTAACGAAAAATGAGTTAACTAAAAATATGGTCTGCTATGTTTTTGTTTTGTCTGAAGTGTTCATTTGTTGTCTTTATATTTCTTTATTTTTAAGTAAGTGATTTATTAAAAAGTATTCATTTTTAAAACACAATTAAGAAAAAAAGTGAAAAGAAGAGAATCAGTAAACGCAACAGTATGTGTATTTTATACTAATGTCATGTTTATTTGTAGATTGCACTTTCGATTTTTCACATTTTTTACAAAGGGAAAGTAATTTGTACGTCAAAAATAACGTATAAAATTAAAAAGAATGGACTGTTTTAAGCAAAAAATAAAGTTTGCAATGTTTAAGGAAACTTATTAGTAAACACACCACTACCTTCTGAAAGCTGGTGTTATTTTGAAGGAGATAAAATTTTTTTTGGATTTGTAAAAGTAGAAAATGATGCCATAGTGAAGAAAAAAATTATAATTCTTAGTGATCTGAGTGTGAAAACTAATAAGTTTTCTTAAACATTCCAAACTTTATTTTTTGCTTAAATATTCCATTCTTTTTAATTTTATGCGTTATTTTTTACGTACAAATTACTTTCCCTTTGTAGAAAATGTGAAAAATCGAAACTGCAATCTACAAATAAACATGAAAAATATACGTTTCTTGAAAACGTATACTATTCACCTCTTTTCACTTTTTTTCTTAATTGTGCTTTAAAAATGAATACTTTTTATATAATACCTTGCGTCAAGAACTCTACTAAAAAGTCTGTTTTTAGGGTTCTAGAGATTAAAAGGAGGAGAATCCTACTTTTAATCACAGTTATCCCCACCAGCAACGCCATTCAAGCACGCTTGCCAACCTAAACATCAGCTGTCGCGTCACGTGCTAGAACAGCAAGCGTACTTGAATGGCATTGCTGGTGGGGTTAAACTGTGATAAAAAGTAGGATTCTCTTCATTTTAATCTCTAAAACTCTAAAAACAGCGTTTTCAGTAGATTTCTTGACACTTAAAAATAAAGAAATGTAAAGACAACAAATGAACACTTCCAACAAAACAAAAACATAGCAGACGATATTTTTAGTTAACTCATTTTCCGTTACGGTGCTGAGATCGCTAGCCTCAAAAGAAAGGAAATATGCTTTGTCCGATTGGGGACCATGTTGTATTTCAAAAATACATGGCCGATACGTCTCCTTATACTACTTCGTGGTAAAATTATATCTATGAACGATAAATCAACCAAAATCAGAAGCATGCTTCGATGATAACATTTTTAATAATAAGCTGCAAGTTTAAGTTCAACAAATCCTATTAAATAACAAAAAACAAATAGCATTGTTATGCATTAATTTTGAAAAAAAAATTAAATTGAATAAATCACGAATTTACTTATTTTTATAACAAATTATGAAAATTTTCAATGTAATTAATTATTTTGTATCCAACGAAAAATGCACCGCGGCACCGATAGAGGCGTTACGGTGCTTCCGTGTCCGAGGCGAATATGAAAACTGACAGAAAGGCGTTGAAAATCCAAGTTATAACGTGATTTCAGTGTGCTTTTATAATATTTCGATAGCTCCCAAATGAAAACACGTTATTCGTGAGAGCAGATAGAAAACCCGTTATTCAGAAAAACCAATAGAAAACGTGTTATTCAAAATGACATTCTTTTAAAGGATATGTTACAATTTTAACTAATAATTGTTTTAAAAAGCCTAAAAATATTATAAAAATTTAGCTCAATTTTATTGTTTCTATTATGTTCAATTATAACAAACAAAAAAATGCGCAGTAGTGCTGTCGCTCACTACAGACCGATTCAAAAAAAGTAAATAGGTTTTTAATTTCCTAGGCACTAGAAAACAAATGCAAGCCCACTAATGTTTTAACAGACAAATACATGTATACTAATTTTCTACAGAACAAATACATGAGCACTAGTGTTTTATTGAACAATTACATTCGCACTTGAATTTGTTTTCTAGAAGAATATTTCGCATGTATTTGTGGGCTAGAAAAATAGTGTGCATGTATTTTGACGCCTCCCTTCGATCCCACACAAATAACTATTTTGAATTCAATTCAATACCCCGACAAAAATATCGGATTCGATTTTATTCCTTTTGAATAAGTTTTATTCAGTATTTTTCTGAGGCAATCCCATATTTGTTTTCGAACCAATCAGTTTATACCAAAATCTAAAAATAGATATAATTTGACGAAAAATTCTTTCTGATTCATTCCGAAGATAAATTTTAATGCGTATGAATCCTGTTATTTCATTTTGAATCAATCCGTTCTAATTCTAATAGGGTTTTTTCCGATTTTTTTGCTTACTTAAAAGCAAAATGTCCATGAAATGGACATAATTCCTACCCAGTTTAAGTAAATCTTACTTAATAAAACTTCTACTACAGTTAGAGTTTGAGTTATTTTAAGAAAAAAAGTTTCAGAATTAACTTGAAAAGCATGTAATTATTAAAGTTACTTTTTTGAGATTTTTATGGCACCGCGTGCAAAATTGAAATTTTATGCTTATTTCTCGTTTTTTATAACAAAAATAAAACAAGAAAGTTTTAGAACTAAACTCTAAAGTATTTTTTACTAACTACAAAACAAATTTTTGAAAAATAATTGATTTTAAAAAATTTACAAAATAACCCACCAAATCCTGGTTTTTCAGTTTTTTACACTTTTTTCTTAAAATATGCAATAAAAAGTTAGCGCATCACGTATACACCATCACAACTAAATTGTCAACAAGTATTACTAATACTTTTAGAAACACTTTTAAACTTCCAGAGATCTAATCAGAATTTTGAGAACTTCGAAAATTTTCAGCTTGCTTTTCACGACTTTACGATTTTTTTTCTGATTTCTGATAAAGAATTAAGTAATTTCATTTAGCACTCTCTATAATCTAGATATCAGAAAATAATTATAACAAGTAGCAAACTTAAACAACTGAATATAAAGATTTTATTCATTAAAAACCTCGCGTGCACAAAATACCCCCATGGCGCACGAAAAAGCCCCACTTGACGATATTTATTACTTTATACATATAATACTATTTTTAATGGTAAAATTTTCTAAAAGTAAAGTGCACACTAAACCTAAATTAGTAAAAATTGGTCAATAACTCAAAATACATAATGGAAATTTCCAATAACTTCCAGAAAAATTTCACTATTAGGGAGCATCCATAAAGAGAGTTCCATCTTTAGGACAGGGAAGGGGTTCGTAAAATGCAAACCATTTGCAACAAAAAAGAGCGGAGTGTGGTTTAAATTTAGAACGTTCATATTGTTATGTTTTTATTTTTATATTATTTTTTGTCTATAAGACTAGCTTGAAAGTCTGCAATTACTTTGCCTTAACATTGCCAAGTTACAATTGACCTAAATCCCATTTAGCCTAAAATCATCTTGCCTAAAATGCATTCAGCCGAAATCCCATTTACCCAAAATTTTATTAAGCCTAAATCCCCTTTAACCTAAAATGCATTTAACAAGAAACCCATTTACCTAAAATGTATTCAGCCTAAATCCCACTTAAACTAAAATGCATTCAGCCAAAAACCCATTTAACCTGAATCCCATTAAACCTAAAATGCCTACATCCTAAACCCTATTTAACCTAAAATGGGCTCGCAGCTTAAAACCCAGTTATTCTAAAATGCATTCATCATAAATCCCATTAAACTTAAATCCCATTTAATCTAAAATGCATTCAACCTACATCCCATTTAACATAAAATGCATTCAGCCTAAAACCCATTGTACCTGAATCCCATTAAACCTAAATCCTAAATCCTATTTAACCTAAAATGCGCTCGCAGCTTAAAACCCAGTTATCCTAAAATGCATTTAGCCTAAATCCCATTTATCCTCAAAAGCATTCATCCTACATCTCATTTAACCTAAAATGGATTCAGCATTAATCCCATTTAACATAAATCTCATTTAACCTGAATCCTATTTAACTAAACTCTTATTTAAACTAATTCTTATTTAACTTTAATTGCATTCAACCTACATCCCTTTTAACCTCAAATGCATTCATCCTTAATCTCATTCAACCTAACATGGAATCATCATAAACCCCATTTAACCTAAAATTCATTCAGCCTAAATCACATCTAAACAAAAATGCATTAACCCTAAAATGTTTTTAACCTAAAATGCATTCATCCTAAATACCATTTAACCTAAATCCCATTAAACTTAAATTCCATTTAACCTTAAATGCATTCAACCTACATGCCATTTAACCTAAAATGCATTCATTCGAAAACCCAATTAACCTGAATCCCATCAAACCTAAATCCTACTTAACCTAAAATGCGCTCGCAGCTTAAAACCCAGTTATCCCAAAATGCATTTAGCCTAAATCCCATTTTTCCTCAAAAGCATTCATCCTACATCTGATTTAACCTAAAATGGATTTAGCATAAATCTCATTTGACCTGAATCCCATTTAACTAAACTCTTATTTAAACTAATTCTTCTTTAACTTTAATTGCATTCAACCTACATTCCTTTTAACCTCAAATGCATTCATCCTTAATCTCATTTAACCTTACATGGAATCATCATAAACCCCATTTAACCTAAAATGCATTCATCCTAAATACCATTTAACCTGAATCCCATTTACTAATTTAATTTAAATGGAGCGATGTGAAATTGCTGTGTTTACTTAAAATATCAAAATTAACTTTTTTGAGTGAGAAATTTTAAAATTGTAATATTTCCTAAACCAAGCAAAATACATTCGTCAAACTTTATAGGCAAGTAGATTATATTAATATTAAATTATATTTAAAACTTCAAATTTGTAGGAGGATCCAAAAAAAAGTAATAAGCCTCGAAAAATAGTGAAACTTTTTACAAGTAAAAATATTTTAAATTAGAGTATCACTTTAAAATAATAAAATTTTATAATAAATCCGTCTTTTCTGTGTTGAGAATTAAATGATTTATATGTCTAATAAGTTCTGACAAATATTATATTAATTAGTCTAAGAATTATAACATCTTTAAAAAAAAGCATCAGATTTGAGGTTACAAATGAAGTTGTGAACCTTCAATTTCTGATTAATAATATCACGAAAAGAAATAAAATTTACACCATTCTAATATGCTTACTGAATTCAGAAAATGTTGGAGTTTCACATATTTTAAAATTAGAATTATTAAAAATATGATCGCAACAGCCCTCAGACGAAAGTCAGTGGATTTTCCCAGATAATTAAAAAAAATCTCTCCTTACTTTTTAGAAATTTGATTATTTAGAAATAAAATTAATTTTTATATTACAGTAAATATTTCTTCATTTATAATATTATTATTATAGATTGAAGTCAATTATGTTGTCATGTTATGTATTTCTTTTAGGGAGTTAATTATATGAAAAAAATTATTATAAACAAAAATTAAAAATTATCAAAAAATATATAATTTTATAATTTTTTTATTTTTAACATTTTTTAGCTAAGTAAATTTATAATTTAACTAAAAAAATCTGAATTGAAGACCTAAAAAATAAACCAGCATCAAAGTTTAACACCATTGATAGTAGTAATTATGTTTTTGATTTTTTGAAAATTTAATGTTTTACTCAAATGCTTTGAATTTTTAATTCGAAATTTTTCTATTTGACGATAAAATCTTAATCAGAAACAATAAAATAACCATTTAATCAGTTTAATCAAATTGATTAAGGGGGGGGGGGAGGGGTAAGGTTTGACAACTTTTTTTTCCATTTTTTTTTATTTTTGTTTCTGAAAGAACAACATCTGAAGAATATTGTATTAAATTTTTAAGTCATTCGGGGCAAAACTAACAAAGTTACAGTCGGTTGAATGACCGTACCTCTAACTTAGTTTTGTGCGCCTTTTTAGCTCGCGAGACCAAAGAAGGCAGAGTTTTATGTAGACAGAAGCAAAAAGATGCTTTAGCTAACGTAAATGATAGTGATGTACTGTATGGACCCGGCATTGATGATGACATGTACGTATTTTATAAGAGAATTCATTTTTTTTTTCAAGATAATATTTTCATTTTTTCAGTGTACAAACTAATCGATTTTCCCAAACTTGTTATTTTTATAGTTCTGACTAGCCTACTGAAATACTTTTATATAAGAATATGTAAAATAAATCTACAGTAATAATTTCTTCTAAAAAAATTCATGAAAAAAGGTCTTTTTTTAGACGAAACAAACCATACCCTCCCCCCCTTAAAATATAACAAAAAATCAAAATTCTTAAATTTTTGGATTTTTCAAAAAATGTCATAACTTCAGTTCATATTAATATTTTTTAATCTAATATTGATAGAATTTTAAGTTAGGCTAATACCTAAAAGACTTAAAAGTTTTACTTAAATCGGTCAATAAGTTTTTACGTAATGCCTGGTCGAAGTTTTGACCACAGACATACATACATACATACATACAGACATATTTTTGTCGATGGTATTTTCGGAAAATTTAAAGTATAAAAAGAAAAAATATAACAGAAATTTTCAATTCTGTGCAATGTACAGACAAAAGTCTGATTTTATTTATAAAAGGATTTCAGGTTTTTTTTAAATCATCGAGCAACCGACTCTAGAAGATTTTCGTTGGACTGACCCAGTTGTTTAAAAAGAAATTCAGTAAAAATCAAAATTTTGTTAAATATAAATTCAATGACCTAAGAATTCCGTTAAGTAAAAATTGAATTGAAAATAAATTCGAAACATGAAAATTTGTCATTAAAAATTTTATCTAAAATTCTGAAAAATGAATTTTATAATTTATTTCTGTGACTCGAGTACGTAGAGCATTCTAAAAAATATGATTAATTTTTAAAAGATTTAAGAGAAATTATTTTCGAGAAATACAAACTATTTTTTTTTTTGCTAAAGTGTTAGTATCTTAGATGAGGGTTGTTTTTAAGGGTGGATTTGCATAAAAATCATATTGGAACATCACAAACTATCTCTAAAATGTTCCTGAAATATATACATAGATCAAAAAAAAAAAAAATTGGACTCCAGAATATTTATACCAAGATTAAAAAATGTAATTAAAATCATAATGAATGATTTTTTATAAATTTATATTTTACTATCATTTGTAATTAACAATACATTCAGTATAAGACCATATAAAAATTAACTACTTTTTGTTAAATAAATCTCAACCACATTCATTTTTCAGATAGGTCTATCATTCTCATTTTCTGTAAAATGTATCAATAGGTGAATACAATTTTGACATTTTTGTAAAGAAATTTAATAAAAATATAATTTGTTTCTTTCTAATACCTATGTTTCATTTCGTCATTTTAGAAAATAGAAGGAATAAAATTTAGGCTGCGACTATACGTCCGGCTAGCCGGATAAAATATTTTGTCCGTCTATCCGGACGTTTAGGTTCAGGAAGCAAATATGATTAAACGTCTGTCTAGCCGGATAAAATATTTTTGTCCGTCTATGTTTCGATATACTAAAGGGGGGGTGGGGGTTGTCAAAAATCTAGACGGACAAAACTATTTTATCCGGCTAGCCGGACGTCTAGACGGTTTTTGTCATCCGGCTAGCCGGACGTCTAGACACTTCGTAAAATTTAACTGTTTTTACTACGTAATTATTATAAGTATGTATTTGATACTTGCATGAAAAAACATTTAAAAGAGCTTTCGCTATAAATTTATTAGTTTATTCAAATTAATCGATATTAAATCAATGAGAACATTACATTTAATTATTCTTTAGTTTTTCCAGATTATATTAGGAACTAACAATTATTCAATAAATCTTAAATTAAGTTAAAATTTATACGTTAAAATTTATAATATTGAGTTTTCTTAAGGGAATAAAACATATTTTTAATCTTTCATATAAACAGAAAACATGCAATTTGATGCAAGTTTACTAAATATTCGCAAAGAAAATTATAGTAATATTATAAACTAATAATAGTGAAGTTAAAAATAACAAATTATTTGTAAATATTACCCTAACTCCAATAACAGAAAGAGAATTGGGGCATCTGTGTGGTAGACAAGAAGTCCATAATATCATATAATTTGTATTATTGACAGAATGAATAAACGAATTTTTTGTATGAAATGCTTTACCGATATTATTTAAATAATGACAGTGATTTGATAAAACAACTCTTAACATTTTCATAAATTATTTAAAAAATTTCCAACTGCAAAAATTTGGTTACACACTAAAAAATAATTGTTAACCCCTGAAGTAAAAAAGAATAGAAAGCAGCCCTAGGCAGTAGGTACTGCATGGATAAAAATGTTAATGGTCTTGACTAAAATTGTAGGTGGCGCTGAATGACCTCTAGGTCGAGATAAAATAATGCATGGGAAAATTCCTAAAACACAATTTTCTGAATTATTTATAAAATTTATTGTCCGTATATATTCTTTTCTTATGTTTAACTATAATATTTGTAACAACTTTAACACTTATTATATATTAATGAGAAACATTGGTTAATTTTTGGTAAGGCGCTTTCTTCTCAGGGCGCAATTACATGTCTGCGTCGAACGCTGCGTTCTTGCGTTGTATGTTGAGAGAGAGAAAGACAGACATATAGTCACATCTTTGTCACTCTCACCATTAAACGCAAAAACGCAACGTTCGACGCAGGCATGTAATTGCGCCCTAACATCGGATTTCACCTAAGGGTGACATCACATGTATGCGTCAAACATTGCATCGTAATGAGAGAGAGGGAGACAAATATATATTTACGTCTTTCTTTTTCTCATTACGACGTAACGTTTGATGCATCCTTGTGATTGCAGCAATAGGATGAAATCATATGAATGCGTGAAACGTTGCGTCGTAATGGGAGAGAGTGAGAGAGAGAGAAAGAGAAAGAGAGACAAAGATATATTTACTTCTTTCTTTTTCTAATTACACCTAGGTGCATAAATGCCTTACCCCCAACTAGTTGTCCCTGCGCATGAGAATACGTGAGTAAGAGAGAGAGGTTGGGGGTAAGGCATTTATGCACCTAGGTGTACAACGCAAGGTTTAAAGGTCACATAAGATTTCACCCTAAGACAAGCACAAGCACAGACGAGAGAAGGCATATAAGACTTCGACTGTACACCTAGGTGCATAAATGCCTTACTCAGAACTAGTTGTCCCTGCGCATGAGAATACGTGAGTAAGAGAGAGAGGTCGGGGGTAAGGCATTTATGCACCTAGGTGTACATTAGGGTGGTCGAAGAAAGGTTGATTTTTGAAAATTAAAAAACTGTCACAGTTTTATGTTCTTCAAAGAAATACAAGGCATAACTTTTTTTATGAATTTTAAATTAATAATTGAGCTGTCCCTAGGATTTGAAAGTTTTCCGGGTTCCTTCTACTTATCCGTCGTATTTCGTTTATATGTAATAATCGAAATTGTATTCTGTAAAGGGTTTGCGGGTGGAAAAAATGCAATAGATCTGCTTCTGAGTAGGTAGAAATGGTCCACTTCAATTCTAGACCCATCACTTTTCCTTTTCGTCAGTAGCATTGCACAGGCCATTATCAGTTTCGCTCATTAGGTATAGCCTAAAGCACAACGAATCGTAATCGCTAATCCTTAATCGTAAGAATGAGAGGAAGCAGGACAGAGATATATGTCTGTCCTACTTCCTCTCATTCTTACGATTAAGGATTAGCGATTACGATTCATTGTGCGTTAGGCTTATTATACTTTCAAAGATGCCGGACTGATCAGCTGGATCTCTGGAGGGACAACAAACCACTTCAACCAATAAACGACGAGAACCTCAAAAACTTATGTTTGACAGCCACCTGACCAATGATTTTGTTTGTTGTCCTTGTGACAATCCCATGTGAGAAGAAAGCGTAAAACCGAAAGCAGACGTGAGAGTGAGAGAGGTAGGTAGGTATCACTGTCTCTCTCACTCTCATGATTTTCTACTTTCGGTTTTGCGCTTCCTCTCATGGGATTTTACCCTTAAAAATAAATTGCTTATATTTTACATGTTAATTCCGATAAGAGACAAAAAGTCTCAGGGACAATTCAATTATTAATTAAAAAATTTATAAAAAAGAGTTATGCTTTGTATTTTTTTGTAGAATATAAAACTCAGTTTTTTTAATTTTAAAAAATCGAACTTTTTTGGACCACCCTACTGAACATACATAAATGCGGAATACCCATCCCTGACATCATGTGATTTTTGCGCATGTCGCCTGCAGCGACTCGCGGCTGACTGACTGCACTTTGCAAGGCATGGAGAATGATGGAAAATTGTGACCGCTGTTCTGCATTCTAAGTTATTCGTGGTTAGTGGATTAGTCGATGTCAAGAATTTTTTAGTACAAATTACGGCATTTTTTGAGTGGGCGATAATATGCAATTATTTAATGTAAGTGCTGAAGTTGAAAGACGACAATAGCTTCTGAAAATTGAGAGAAGCAAAAGGAGACGGTGATTCCTGGCTAGAGATCCTTTTTAAGGAATTCTCCTGTTTGTTAACCGTTTCTGATGAGCTCTATTACTGTGCTTTTTGTAGCAGTAAGATGGCTGTACAATTGGACAGCGGGGGAAAGGATGATTTGAAAACACAGTTTGTTACGAGAGAAGGAACGTACCAGCTGATGACTTTGTCGGAATATTCCAGGCCAAATAGAGTTGGCTACACAAATAATCAGGGCAGCGCTTCTGTCAGAGTATCATTTGTCACTTTACCGGATCCCACAGATCCTACTGGTACCCAAGGACTTGGTGATCGAATGTGTTTCAATTTTGGCAAGGAACTTTATGTTTACGTCTATCGAGGTGTTAAGAAGGTTAGTGCCTGCTTAAAAAAGCAACTTGCACTTATCTTTCATCATATTGAATCCGTACTTCCCATTTTCAGTCTTATAGCATAACCTATAAACAAGTCAAGTCTCATTGATTTGTTTTCCCTTCTATCATTTCTTTCTATTTTTAATATTATGTTGATTTATTTATTTTTATTATCATAATAACATAATATTACGTGTTTAAAACTTGGTCATCACACCCGTTTCGATTAATTTATTCCAATTTAATTAATAAATAATGTCTTCTATTTTTATTTTGTCAATTAATTTTAATTCCTGCTAATACAACTTTCATAGATGAAAATTTAATTCTTTAAATTCTTCCAGTTTATTATCCTTAGTTTCTGACTTACAAGTTTTTAAAAATCTAAATTTCAAGCAGTTGAATCTACACGGATCAAAGTTTCACATAATTCTTTAATCGATTAAATTACATTTTTATTCGTATAAATATCAATCTCTTGGAACTGCGATTCAACTTATAATTTCAAGTTATTTAGAGACCGATGTCGAAAAGTGGTCAAAATAGTTTTAAAGTTAATAATGAAGATTAAATATAACGATAAGTAAATCTGTTATTTATTTTTTATTATAAATACATATAAATTTAATGTACTATTTTAGCACAGTAGTTATAAGTAGATATTTAAACAAACAAAAAAAACGAAAATAGTGAGTGACAATCTTGGGGAATACGGAGTTCAACTGATTTTAATGGGATTTTCGTATGTCCTGCAATAATGTTTGCAGATTTGTAATTAAATTACTCAAGACTGTAATTGATTTAAATCACTTTGATTTAAATGTTTGTGAATTTGCATTAAAATAATGATTTAAATAAAAAAAGCTTCACAATTCTCTGAATGTCTAATATTGCTTGCATGTACAAAATTGCATTCTTTTAAAAAAAAAACACACAAATTTGTGGATAAACCTTGAAAACAGGGCTGATAAAAATCATGATTTTTTAAAAATATAATCAGTATATTAAAGCTCTAAATGTTTAGTTGTAAGTAGTTTATTAAAGAAATGAAGAAAAAATGTAAAAAACAACACAAGAATGAAACTATGACATAATTATATATAAAAAAGTAGAAAGTCTTTTTAAAAAATTAAACTATTTACGGACAATTTCTTAAATTAAAACAATAAATAAGAAGATAATTAAAAACGTTAAAATATATTACTAAAAGGAACAAAATTTTAAAATTAGAAAAATTAGAGAATTATTTTACAAATTAGATAAAAATAAAATGAAGAAAATTTTGTAAAATTTAAAAATGTAGATAAAAGCATCAAATAAATGTTTTAAAAAATTTGTAATTATAAGATAAAAACTAAAGAATTGAAAAGAAGGAAAAATGTTCTTTAGAAATAGAAAAAAAATTACTAAAATTAAAGAATTATTTAAAACGCATGGAAGTACTAAAAAATAGTAAAAAATTTAAAAAATTAAATAAATTGGAAGAAAGTAGAAAAATGTCTAAACGGACAAAATTATTTTTTCTGACGGACGTTTAGACGTTTTTTTGTGTCCATCTAGACGAACGTTAAGACAGTTTGTTTATTCTTTATAAAAATTTAAAAATGTGATAATACAATGATCAAAATACCAACGGTCTACAAATTTTTGGTATGAAAATAGCAAAAAATAGTACCTATTAAATTTTTATATCTTTAAGTCATTATAATTTAAATAAATTCCAAACTTCAATTAACTCAAATTCCAATTTGTTCAAACTTTTAAATTTGAATTAATTCAAATTTAAATGCATATTAATTAATGCATAATAATTAAATAATATTAATTATTTTCCATATTCACTACAATCCTTTTTTTAATTATTACTATATTTCTAAGAGATTTCACTTCTATCAAAACTGTTTAATTTTTATCTTACAATTTCTTATTTTTACTAAATTTACAGATTATTCTTTTATATTTGATATTTTTTTTGTATTTGTATTTTTATTTTAGGATTTTCTTTATTTTTCTTCTTTTTATGCACATTCTTTAGTATTATTTTACACAATTTTGTTATAACATTAACTAAACTTTTTATTTCGGTGGTTTCTTAGTTATTTCCATACCTTTAAAAATAAATACGCTCGTTTTTTTATAAATTTATTCAATTTGTTTCTACATCTTCTCTGTTTTTTTCAAACTTACCTATTCCTTCATAAAACTTTTAGTTTTTCTTTATTTTTCTAAATTTATTGTTGGACCTGTTTTAAGTGTTATATTATAAAAATATTATTGGTTCAATTTTCCTAATTTTTTTTTATTTTTAAAGGAATTTTGAACTTTTGTATACTTTTTATTTATCTATATATACATTTTTTTGTTTTATTTTTATTATTTCTAATTTTTTAGTAGATTTTTACCAAATTATTTATTTTTTGTACTTTTTACATTTTTTACGGTTTATTAGATTAAGGAAAAAACATTTCTTCATTTCCTTCCTGTTTATTTAATTTTTTTGGTGTTACGCAATTTTTTAGCCCTTTCTTGCGTTTTAATTAATTCTTTAATTTCTGTCATCATTTTTTTATTTATTTAAAACATTTTTCCTTCTTAAATTGGTTAGTTTTTATCTTGTAATTACGAATTTTTAAAAAAATTTATTCGATGCTTTTATCTATATTTTTTAAATTTCTAAAATTTCTACTTTTTTGAAGGCTTATTCCTTTATTTTATATTATGTAAATGTTATCTTGTGCTAACTATTCTTACTTTAACATCGTTTTTCTATTTCATAGCATTTTTTTTCTTAAAATTTTTTTAAATTTTCCAAAATTTTATTCATTTTTTTTTATTCAGTTTGTAAAAATAATTAATGCTCTAATTTTTCTAACGTTAAAAATTTGATGTCTTTAGTAATATAATTTAACGTTCTTTTAATTATCTTCTTATGTATTTTTTTAAATTAAAAAAAAATGTCCGTAAATAGTTTAATTTTTTTGAAAAGAGTTTCTACTCTTTTATATATTTTTATGTCACTGTTTCATTCTTTTCATAGCTAGAAAATTAGAGTGCATTAGCGCTAAAACTTTCCGAGATATAATAACCTTTTAGATTCAGATTTCAAAAAAAGAATTTTATTTAACTCAAGCATTAAAACTTATGTTTTAGCCCATATTTTTTGTGCGTAAGCTGACCTTTTCTGCGATTGGCTGCAAGGGCTGCTACTGCGCATGTTCGTAGTACTTAAAAGACTACTTTTACGTACTGTACGCAAATGTGAACTTCTTTATAATCTGTGCATGCGCATTTATTCACTTTTAACAATTTAGAGTCTCAAAACTTCTTGTCATATCTTTTATTATTTGAAATAAAGTGCTGCCATCATTGTGTTAATCATGGAAGTAGTTCGGTTTTATTTATTTTCTAAACGTAATAATGGACGTCACCTCAAAGTTCTATTTGTTGACATGTCACTCATTGTCTTCATTATTTTCGTGTTCGTTCGTGTTCACGAATTAAATTAAACTTAAATTCGGGTAACAAATTAATATTACAAGGGTTATCCTATATAAGAAATCAGCCAGCTATAGGCCTGTTACTCTTTTAGCTGTAACGCTATTTGTCCGTTACGATATAGAGAGACAAAGATTGTAGGTAGCTTAAGATATAGAAATAAGAAAAGTAGGTATTCTGGAATAGCAGGCAGCTTGAGATACAATACAAGCTTTTTGTAAAATTGTTTAACAGTCTATTGCTAAATGAATAAATTAAAAAATTGATTATTGGATGTAAATAAAACTTTCAGTAACATGGAGAAAGAAGAAAAATATTATTAAAATCTTTTTTGAACGTGTCATCATTAGAAATGCAGAAAGTGATTTGACGCGCGTAGCGCGCTTTTGAAGTTTTAGTTAAGTTAAAATCAACAGTAACTATCGTAACTGTCGCTTAAGATATGTTAGTTTGTTTCATCTACGAGACGACAAGGCGACGCACCGCCTAAAGTGTCAGTCAGTGATGTTTTAATGCTTTTGTTATATAAAGCACTATGTAAACCTCGGAGGCAAGCTTTTTCGCCTTGCAAAATTTTGTAATACTCGGCTTCGACTTTCGCCACTCGCCTTTGGCTCGTTGGCTTGATCTGCGCCTCGTATGGCAAAATTTCGCTCTGCGAAAAAAGCCTTATTTTGCTTCCTCGGTACACGATGTAATATTTTTCATAAATTCTTTTGCTGAAATCTCAATTTAAAAGGTTATATCTCGGATAGTTTCAGAGCTAATGCACTCTAATTTTTTATTTTTCAACAATTTTTATACACAATTAGTTTTCTATATATACTCTTGAGTTTATATGAACTGGGAGGGAGTAATATTCAAAAATCTAAATTTTATACCAATTTTCCCAGTTTTTTATCAAGTTTGATGGGTTACAGATAACTGCAAGATCTTCAACACTGAGTACCTATTTTCTAATTTTAAATTACTTGAATCGATATAGCCTTTATTTGTACATATTTTCGCAAAAATATGTTTTTAAATTTTTTTTTACAGTTTGATAGTATACTTTAAGACAAATAATTTGACAATTTAAAAACGAAAATCATACAATTAGAATAAAAGTTATAGTATTTCAAAAAAAAAAAATTAGCATTAAAAATCAAAGTCCTGTATCTCCGCCATTTTTAAAAATTTTGGAAAAGTACTTGATGTCAATTATCCTTACTACAGTAGTATTATTTAAGCCCATTTATAGTCGAATCTCATTTCATCAAAAAAATCTTGTTATGAGTTGACGTGAAATCCACCATCAATAATAATTGATTTTGCGATTAGATTGCAATTATGCGGTTGTGTTATTCAAGATTTTACACGTAAATAAACATTGAAATGATTTCACCATTATGAAACTTTAACCAGAATGACTGAAAATGAAGAAATCTGATATTTTCTCAAATGTTATTCACTGTCAATTATGCTATTATACCTTTCAGCCACAGAATTAATCAGTGGCGGTTTTACGTGGGGGCAATTGGGGCGACCGCCCCCCCCCCCCGATAATCATATATTTGTATAAGACCCATATGTCGCCCCTTCCGAACACTTTGCCTAAAGCCGCCCCTGGAATTAATAAATTATGAATCTTTGTTAAACAATATATATTTAAATTTATGCATAATACATTATATCACTTGTTTCTTTTAGGCTGTGGACTTGAATAAACCAGTGGAAAAGAAATTATATAAAGGAACCAATCCCACTTGCCACAATTTCAACCAAACAGCTGCAACAGCTGATGGTGCGCCACTTCTAGTCGGTTTTTCAACAGGTCAAATTCAGTTGATAGATCCCATCAAGAAAGACAATAGTACCTTGTACAATGAAGAAGTAAGTAATTAATTAATATATATTACTGATTTTAAATACATATCTTGCCTTTTTATTCTTTTTGTATCTCCTCATAGTGGATAGCTTCTATTTATGGGTGACCCATTCATAAATTACGTAACAGGTTCAGGGCTAGGGAGGGAGGGTTGAGAAAATGTTACTACATACTTGTTATATGAGGAAAGCTCAACAACTATTCGCTGTATTACTTACCATTTGCATCCATCGTTTAAAGGGCTCTTTAAATTGTACTTCTTTTAAAATTTTCAAAATCCATTTGAATTCTAGAATTTTTAAGTCAATTCATTAGAAAAATACAAAAAACTTGGTATTGTAATTATATCCCTTCAGTTTATTTGACAATTAGTTCATAGCAAGCAACCATTCTATAAGATGGTAATTGATAACATATTTTTCAAAATTACGTAATAGTCACAGGAGGAGGAAGGGGTGCAAATCATTTTGTTATGACTTGTTATGTATGTTACCGGCAAAATTGTCACTCGTCATTTTAAAAGTTATGCGTACAACGAAAAGTCGAAAGAGACACTGAACTATTCATTTATTCAATTAATAGATGTATAATAGGTATTCTGTAAACTGTTTGTTTACATCAATATACGACTTACTATAAATCAAATTTCGAATTTTCCTAAATCGTCTTGGGCATTTCGCGAAATACCTAGGAAATTTAGAAATATCCTAAGATTTTAGGAATTATCTGAATTTCCTGGTGATTTTTAGGCATTTCGCAAAAAACCGGGTTTTCCGGTAACATATGTAATAAATTTTAATTAAAATAATTTAATTTACAAAAATAATAACTAAAAATATTTAATAATAAATTTATTAGATACACTGTTATTTTAATTTAAATTTTATTATTAATAATGTAAATTTAAATAATTAAATCAATAAATTTGATGGTATTTATGATTATTAAGGGAAAATTGTTAAGTAATTGATATCCCACAATAATAAAAAAATTATTTTAATATAATTTATATTTTTTTGTTTAAAGAAATTTTTAACAAAAATAATGCCAAAAAACGTATCACGTAATTTATGAATGTCCCCTTAAGTAAAATTTTAAACTATAGATATTAAAAGAAAAATTACTAATTTTGAAACTAATTTTTTTCTATGTTAAACCTTCATTTTTAGTAATTATCAACAAATTTTCTAAAATTATTCTTTTCATTTATACATTTAGTTTTAATGAAAATAACATAAGTAATATTTCATATTTCTAATTATTATTTTTTTATTTTGTATTTTGCTATTATGTGTTTCAAGGTAGAACTAAAAATTGAATTAAGGTCATGTCGAAGATTTCGATTTCTTATTGTAATATTATGAATTTATTTCCATAATATTTTATTTGAATTTTATTTGACTCAGTGAAATCGATAATATCTTTTCAATAATTTCGATTTCTTGTTAATAGTCGGTGAATTTTATTTTTAAAACTCAGTACGTAGTACGTATAACTCAGGCGTAGATTGCACCTCTCGCGATAGGTAGAAAACTAACGTTTGTTAAACGGAGTGTAAAACGGGCTTTAGAGTGCGAAGAAGAAAAATAATGTAACGCTTTTGACCTGATAGTGATTCTAGAATAGGCCTTGGGACCGTCGACAGTAACGCGTTCATCACGTTTTCTCTATAGAAAATGCATAGAGATCACGTGATGAACGCGTCGCTATCGACGGTCGCGAGGCCTATTCTAGAATCACCATGAGAGTACGAATAAGAAAAATTATGTAAATCAGAAAGGACAACTGAATCGACGTTTTTAACAAGTACAGTAAATTTGACAATTTACAACATTAGAAGTATTGATATTGTGTGAATCTGCTCACTGTTACCAACAATATTTCAGTCTACTGCGCCGTACTGCGCAGACGCGACGCCGTGAGTCATACCAGTCGTACGTCTGTTTGTTTACATCGTTTACATATTTTCGGATGAGATACACAAAGATAAAAGAAAGTAACGCAATAAATAAAATTAATATGAATTAATATTATTAGTTGCCACGTTCGGTGTGGCATCTAGTTTTAATTTTTTCGTGTCGAGTTTTTCTGAAATCTGTGAGAGTAAAAATCTAACCTCAAATATTGTTTTGACATTTTTTATCTTTTGAATTGGTTTTTTTGAACCTCCCCTTTACGCTTTTTTTCGCTTCACCGTATTTCTCGAAACAATTCAAAGTTTCTCAGTATTTTTCATTCTGAAATACATACTCATTGTTAATAGTGCTATGTAAGTTTTTACTATTATTTAAATATTTACAATTGTTTTCTTTTTTACATGCCTTTTTTTAGAACTTTGTTATAAAAAGTATCGTTCGTAACTTGTTTGCACGGCATTTTGAAACTCGCGCTCGTGTCAAAAACGCGTTCAGTTCACACTCGCTACGAAATGTACTATTTCTTTTTTAACGTACTTAAGCCTAAAACTAAGGCTGTGCAAAAGTTATATTTTTGTATTGGATCTAAATTTGAACCAAACCGAGTCCGTGCTAATTCTAATGGAACAACTCGAATTCCAACAATTTGCTCACCTTTAACTTAAACCAATGAAGCTATCGATTTGAAATTTTGTGAATCGTTTTAGAAAATCATAAAATGTGCCATACATCTTTGTTTTATTAATTATTTTGAAAAAAAGTATATTGTCAGCAAATGAAGTATAGGAAATAAAGTAGAACGCTTTATTTTAATTCCTTGATCTTGGATGTGGCCTTAAGTTAGTTATAAAATATACACGGAAAAAAATTATTCGTGAATAAGTACGGAATTTATTCATAAGTTTGGGGCAGTAGAGAAAATTTGACGATTCTTGATAAAGTTTCATTAACAATTCACGAAAATTCAGAAGAAATCCCGGAACTGTAAAGTAGAAAGTGATATTTGGTACAGCATTTTATATTTCAGTAAATACTATTGAACCGGTTCCTGACTTTTATACATTAGGATGCGTGGTCTCACGCTCACTGTCTTGTAGCGGAGTGAGGGTCGCGAGTTCGAGTCTTCCAGCTTCAGATTTTTCGGTTTCAGATTTTTAAATGTTTCATTTAAATCATCAATCTGCAGTTAAATAGTATGTTTGAAATCGGACAGACAGGAGTCGAAGTATAAATTTTATTTTCCATCTAATCTATGTATAAGAATTTTTCAGGAACTAGTTTATTATTTACATAAAATATTTAGGTTTGAATTAGTACTGAATTTCCACCCTTGCCCCAAGCTCAAGTAAAAAGTTCCTGAATATTTCATGAATTATTTCTTTCCGTGTATATAGTTGATTAGAGATATAAATTGAATTTTATATTCAAATATTTTCTAGAACTAAATAATAAAGTAGAATGTTATTGCAATATTTATAAATAAAACATAATATAATGTTGTAAAAATAGAGATTAGAAATCTAATCTTTTCAGAATAAAATGTATTTTTCGTCTCATATGGACGTAATTGACGCTGTGTTATGCTTCGAATTTGAAATTTTTGGAACATGTCCCTGGGACTAAATGAACTAATTTTTAAAAGACTGCTTAAAAGAATATGAGAAGAATGGGCTTCTTCGAGGCCTATCCTCTCGGCCTAACACAGTGTCACTTCGGGCCCTGCAATTTTCTGTTTTGAGGCACTTTATGAAAAAATAATAAATATATAATGTTATTTCCCTTTTGTTTGAACTAAAATTAATTTGTATTTGATACTACAGTAAACCCTTGCTAATACGTGCTTAATTAATACGAACATCCGCTTAATACGAATAAGCATTATATTGAAAAAATAAAAACTTGCGACTTCAAATTGCGCTTGAAAGCTTATAAAATTCTGCATCTGATGGTCAGTAAATTAGTATATTCTTACTTTTGAGAAAGATTATATCATGTGGGATTTTTTTTTCTTTTTACTAATGTAATTTTTCAATTTTTGTGGAATATCTTTTATTTGCCTAGTCAAGAAAAGATTTACACTTCTACACGGAAAGAAATATTTTGCATTTTTAGCATGAGAACACTTCATGCTCTTTCTGTAAAGGCGTTTGCTTACCTATAAAAGTAAAAATTTATGCATTTTAAGTATTAAGTGCTACCACAGAAAAAATGTATGGTAGACTTACTCTTAGTCTAAAATCATTTTACATAAAACGCAAAGGTACTTTACTCAAAAAGTAAGAAACATCGTTTTACGAAAATAGCAAAGAGACTTATAGACTTAGTCGGTGAGTCCGCTGGAACCAGTGATTTGTCTCCGCCTATTTACCCTCTCCAACCGTTTGACGTATGTGTGATTCATGTACGAAGTAAGTATTTGTAATATCTGTTAAAATATAAAACTATAATGTTGTTTTTTGTTTGTTATTAAAAACTTAGATTTATTGAAATATTTATATATTTACTTCATTGTTTAAATAAGTAATAAAAACTTAACAAACCACTTAGAGCACGAGAGTTCAACGAAGACGTCAGTGAATCGCACATTTTTGAGGTTATGTCTGCATCAGCTGTCACATTTTTAGAAATTAATTACATTAATGATACAAATTGCTTTACTGTACTTTATTACGGCACTAAACATTCTTTTAAAAAATAAATTCAGCTCACAATTAGCAATGATTGTTTACAGTGTAATAATTTGTGTTTAAAAATGTAAAAAGGTTAACTTATAGTAAAAACGCCTGACCAAAAAGAAATTCCTTTTAAATAAGTTAACATTGCATATAACATGTTTCAACTAACATTAATAAAACCCCTTAAGTGTATTTTTGCATTTTTTTAATACTTATCAAAGAAAATCATTAAAATCTAACAAAAGCGAATCAGAAATATTGATGCGCGCACAAGATTACCATAACAGAACACGGACACGGGCTCAACTCACACATATGTCAAACGGTTGGAGAGGGTAAATAGGCGGAGACAAATCACTGGTTCCAGCGGACTCGCCGACTAAGTCTATAAGTCTCTTTGCTATTTTCGTAAAACGATGTTTCTTACTTTTTGAGTAAAATACCTTTGCGTTTTATGTAAAATGATTTTAGACTAAGAGTAAGTCTACCATACATTTTTTCTGTGGTAGCACTTAATACTTAAAATGCATAAATTTTTACTTTTATAGGTAAGCAAACGCCTTTACAGAAAGAGCATGAAGTGTTCTCATGCTAAAAATGCAAAATATTTCTTTCCGTGTACACATTCTACAAATAATTATTTGTTAAGGATGAATTTAATTTCATTGTGTGACCTTTACACTTCTAATTGTAAAACATGTAATAAATAATAATTAATCATGGTTCGTTACGTTAATTACTATGAATAACGCGAATGTTTGCAACATAAACTAACAAGTTTTTGTTTTCTTCTAGTTCGTGTTAACAAGGGTTTACATTTATGTATTTGTTATAGTTAAATTGCGGTGTTTGTTAATCTGCACATAAGATACTCAGTTAAAGTGAGAAATTCGAAATTAGCTAAGTAATGTTGAAATTAACGAAAGTGGATCCGTTAAAGTGCGAAAAGTTAATTTGATATAGCACGAGACTCTCTCTATTTAGGGGGAAACCACACTAGGGGCTCTTTTTTACCTATTTTTTGTGAATTTTTTTGTGAGAAGAATTAATAAATATTCAGTGACATTTTGACAATATTTTATATCTATATTTTGAACAAAGTTTGGTAATTTTTTGGATCTATTTTAAGAGAAACTACGGCTAATGGTCCGGATATCTGTTCTTCGCTGGCGTGACTTGTAGCATTTTTAATTTTTCTCTGAAATAAAAAGTGGTATATTACGTTACAAGGGAAGAAAGTTTCAAATTCCTGTATTGCGCGACAATATAATGTCGCGCATTTGAGAGCTTTAGATCTTTCTGCCCGTGTAGAGTATACTTTTTTTCTTTACATTTGGTCGAAAGACTGTTTTAAAATCCACTTTTAATTATAAAAAACAATTCAACCACATCCCAGCTGAGAAAGTTGACATCCCGATTGCGCGGCCATCTTTAATTATTTCGCGTCTCTATGGAAGAGTCGTGAAAGTTTGATAGCCGCCCGATATTTGCCAGCACGAGCAAAGCGAGTGCTGCTGGTCGATGGCAGGCATCAAAAACACATAATATATAAAAAACAAATAAAGCTAAGCAGGCATTGAATCGACAAAAGAACCAAAATCGCGCAATGTATTCGCTCCCGGTAAACTACTTTTACTCCTGCTGTTCTAGGGGCGCACTTGTGCATCCAAACTGTGGGATTATTAATATGTAACTGGCCAATTAATCCAACCAGAAGGCTCCCAACAATATTGCGTGAAATGAGTTAGTTAATAAATTACCAAACACTTATTTATTTCAGTCACAGTCCTTTATTGCAACCATTAAGACTTAACAATATATTTGAATCTAATAGACAACGTGGTTTATTCCACCTAACTGACTAGATTATTCGCAATCATAATCAAATACGCATGCATATGCGCAATCGCGAATACACCGGTAACCCTTTCTCACTCTTACAAGAGTGAGAGCTTTTTAGACTCGTACCTAGAGCGAAATATATGTAGAATCCTCACGCAACAATGTGCAAATTTTTGGCTTTCTGATTCGAAATCGAAGCCGAACGTTCGTACTTTCGACCAGGGTGATAAGAAAAAGAATTTTTTTTACATTTTTAAGATGTTTTGTAAGAATATGAACCTCAAGGTGGTTGAAAAAAATGAAAATGAAAATTTTTGAATGTCTTGGAACAATTAATTTCATTTTTAGCCATTATTTGTCACTAATTTTATAAAAAAAAAAACTCAAAAAAATGTGATATCATCTCAAATGTTGGTTCATATTCTAAGTAGTTTTATAAAGAAAGAAACTTCCAAATTTCATAATGATCGGTTAATTATTGTTTAAGTTAGACGACACGCAAATATGAAAAATATGCCGTTTTGAAAAAAAAATTCGAAACATAGAAATTTAAGGAAGTTAAAAATAAAATAAAGTGCTTACCGATTAATCTGCAATTCCAGCACCATATAGTAAGCCTTCTTCTTCATAGGCTTCATTTTGAGCATGCTGCAGTGCTTTTCGTTTTTTCCGACCTTCTTTCGACTCCAATGAATCACGTCGATTCTGTTGGCTTACGCGTTGGTTATCCTTAATTGGCGTAATTGAAGCTTCGCGTGCCCACTACAATTCCTCCTCGTTCATAATCATCAGAAAGGATGAATTTTCTTCATTGAATAACCCCGTTGCTAAATATGCCATTTCAATGACTTTTAGTCCCGAGTGCAAATGTTTAGGAGCAAATCGCGCAACTGTAGAATTAAAACTGTCATCGGCGTTTTGAGTGTGGCCACCTAAACATCTTTCGGGTAAATCACCCTTTAACAAGTCTTGATAAATTGGAAAAATTGCTTTTCTACGTCAGAATGCAATGGAGTAAAGTGCGGTTCAGGTTCAGTTCCAAGGGCTGTTCCTTTCTGCCACTGGCACCAGCTGTCTTCTCCTTCTGGGCAGTACATGTGTTGGGGTTTTTTGTCTGTGGAAATCATGTGATAGTATGTCGCCATAATTGCTTTTTTCATGTTTTCCAAACTATCTACATTTCTTCATACTGCAAGTCCATAATAAGTCCCGAGCTTCTTCACTAATGACTCTGTAAGTTTACCTCTTCCACTTAGCTTTTCAGTTTTTCGAACGTTTCGGAGTCGAGTTCTTATTCTCTTCTGGACATGATTTATACATTCTTTTTTTGAAACTTGATGATTGTCACTATAAGGATTCTCATTAAGAATTGCTGCAAATGTTTTAGAATCGCCGTCGCCAATATAGTTGCCGTATTTTACATCATACTCTTCCTCTGATCTCAAAAACATTTTTTTGACAGACTTCACTTCCATGTTTCTCGCAGAAGCTTCGTGATTTTTGGTACATTCTTCGTCGTTATGGTTTTCTTTCAATTCTAAATATTCTGGAGAACTTTTGGATTTATTCTACCATTGTGCACAAGCATGATAGTAACTGCTTCGCACATCTAGATCGATGGCTTTGCCGGAATAATATATAATATAAGGGTTGTTACTCCAAACAAAGATTTAAATCCTTTTTTTTTCAGGTACCGTTTCTAGATACTTTGAAATTCAAAATCAACCTTCCTCTTTTTTCCTTCTCTTTTTTCCTTCTCTTTTTTCTCTTCATTGACAGCTTTTTTACGACAATAATCAAAAGCTGTCTTCCAAGCAACGTGGATGTGACCTACAATTCTATTATGTTTCTTTGACTAAGCCACCGCAGATATTCATGTAATTGCAGAATACATTCAACCCTTGTCTACCAACTTCTAAGAATCACATAACGAAGACTATTCTGTCTGACAATGCTGTAAACAAAGTAAAAAATTCAACGATTCGATAAAAATACAATGGATTCACAATCACATTTTCACTTGCAGCACTGGATAATTTTCTCGCACTAGCACATTGACCTTCCTCATTATTACTCTATTTATTATCGTGCTGGTTCCCTTGAAATTTTTTTACGCGGCTTACTGCGGCGATCGGTAATCTCATGTTTACCTTTTGGGTACGCAAACATTTTTCACTTTCAATTACAAACACACTTTTAGAGCACTAAATAAAAACAAATAATCCCTTGTATTGATGCTTCTATTATCTTCTATATTCTGTTCACTAGGATGGCCGTTAAAAATGATATTTTGGAATTTTGTCCATTTCCGCCCTTCATGTTGTCAGAAATTAAAAAAAAATAGATATGTATTTTTTTAAAATTAATATTTAGTGGTGCCTGTACGCTATTGAAAATTTTCATGTATTTTACATGGGGAAAAAACATTTTTTCGTAGATTTCCTATAAAATCGTTGAAAATCAATATTCTTTACCAGACTACTCTGTTTCGCTTCATAAATGTTCAAAGAATAACATGCAATTATTTACATATAATATGAAATTTTTTAAGTTTACTATTTTTTACATGACCTAAAAGTTGACAAAAAATAAACCAAAATAGGTTGTTATTGGCAAAAAATATTAATTCTCAAAAACGGGAAATTTAAACTGTTAATTATGGTTTCTATTGTTTTTGAGGTCGCTGATTACAAATCTGAAGTCACATTTCAAAAATTCAAAATGGCAGAGCCAATATGGCGTCCATAAAAATTTTTAAATTAATCAATTTCTAGGAAACTTCGTATCAGGGGGTTTTGGAGGTCCCTGATTAGAAATTTGAATTCAGATTTCAAAAATGCAAAATGGCTGTTCCAATATGGCGGACATAAATATTTAAAAATTAATTAATTCTTAAAAAACTTGGTATCAAGGGGTTTTAGGGGTCCATAATTACAAATCTGAAGTCAGATTTGAAAAATTCAAAGTGGCGGATCCAATATGTGGGGCATAATATTTAACAAATGTATAATTTTGTATGAAAATTAATTATTTAATATCTTATTCCACAAAATTTTTGTGAAAGTTCTATCTAAATTTAAATTTGTTAGAAATAACTATTTTGATAACAAAAAGTCTATCACTGATTCAATTAGTAATATTTTTAATAAATCGGTTAGTTATAATAAACTAATAATAATTGATTCGTAACTATTAACCTTAGAAACCCCTTGATATCAAATTGCATAAAAATTGATTAATTTTTAAATTTTCATAGCCGCCATATTGGACCCGTCATTTTGAATCGCCGCGCGGTCGAGCCTGCAATTTACATACTCATTACGCGCTCGGTTCTATGCTAATAAAACGTAAAGTAATGCGAATTTTGTTTTAATATTTTGACAAATATATCTTCGATAGTTAAGTTAACGAATTACGCAATAAAAAAATCAATTTTTTCAACATCCTAATGTGCGGTTTCCCCCTTAATTACTTAGAAAGAGACAATGTAATTAATATTTATTTTCATTGCGAACTTTCAATTGAAAAGTTTCAGTTGGATTTTATCTATTCTCAGTGCATGACGTGAATAAACGCTTTCAAATACAAATTGGGTAGTAAAACTTGGTTCTGCTCAGAGTTTTTAAAAACGCGATTGCAAATCAAAATGCAGAACCAATAGGTGTGCTTGGCGTAAAAAAAATATGTCCTGCAACTCGAAATGTCACCATTCATTAACTTACGCACAATAAATAATAAGAGCTTCTTGTTTTTAATATTTGTAATTTTTTAGTTTTCACAAATCAATATTTATATTTTAGTATTTGAGTCCAAACTATATTGTTCTCTAATATTATTACGACTTAAGTATTGTATACTTTTCATTAAATAAAAATTTTACCTTAATCAGTAAAAACTTATGTTTCATTTCAGTGAAATCATTTTTCTCACTTTAACTAAAGTAATCTCGGTAATCTTTATATTACCTAGTTACTCTGGACATTAATTAGTTAATGTGAGGAAAAAATATTCTTTTTTATATTAACAGATCTGACCAGGCAATCCGTTTAATTAGTTAATGTGCAGATTAACGGATTTCCGGATTTTAACTATACCTACTGCCATGCAAACCAAAAAGAGCGTATCTGCAATTTTTATCAAAATTCAGATAAATACATCATTAGCTTTGTAATATTAGTCTCTTTAATAAAATACACAGGTAGAAAACTAAAATTAAAACATAAAATGATTACATTTTTGAGAGAAAGTTTACCGTATCTGAATCAGTCAAAGAAATTACAAATTGGAAAAATTTAAATTCTTCAAATGTAGTCAAAAAGTACATTTATGGAATTTTTGTTTAGAAATACTCTAAATTTGATTTGCGATATTTAATTTACCTAAAAATATTAATGCGGTACTATAAAATGGTTTTTCGTTTCGAGCGTAAAGTTGACTATCTTGCAGGTACGCTTTTTTGGATTTGCACGGCAGTATAACATATTTTCTATGATTCTAGTACAAGTTATCAACTTTTCTACAAATCACATGCAAATTTAACGTATTTTAGCCTCTATTCATAGAATTATAATACGTGATCACTGAGCTTATTTTAGACAATGTACACCGAAAAAAGTATTTAAATTGTAAACTAATTTTTACTCTAAAGTTGTATGCGACTTTCTGCAGAGTAAAAGCTAATTTTGCAAGGTCAGCGTTTAAGGTTGAACATAAGCGACTTCATCTGTTAAAAGTTAAAACACCAAGTTCATCTGTTTTATACAGAGTAATTTCAGATATTGGAAATACTGTTACACTCATTAGGAAACCATACATGTATCAGTATTTACGAATACTTTAAACTGTTTTATGATAGATATTGACACTTTCATTTTACTATTTCATCAAATTCTTTAATATGTAATTGGCTGGAAAAGTCATAAAATTATGTGCGGAAGAGGTTCCAATTATTGTCTTACGCACTTACTTAGTTTTCAAATAATATGGATTAAATTACATTTTTATTATCAATTTTTTATAAAAAATTTAATATTATTTTTTTTTCTGCAATAATATTATAGTATTTTTATGAGTTCATATGAGATCATATTTAGAAATTGTTACTTGTTCGTCGAATTTTTTTTCGGTGTATATTCTCTATTTATTTCATTATTAATTCTTTGATGAATGTTATGTAATTGATAGCACTTTAATATTGTTTTTTCTGTTCATTTTTAGCGGCTAATAGATAAAACAAAAGTGACTTGTATAAAATGGATTCCTGAGTCAAGCAACCTGTTCCTCGTCTCACATAGTTCGGGACAACTGTATTTGTACAACAAGGAACTTTTATGTGGTACTACTCCTCCGCATTATCAGCCATTTAAATCCGGAGTCGGTTATGCTATTCATACATGCAAAACAAAATCAACACGAAATCCATTGTATAGATGGGTTATTGGAGCTGATGGTTGTTGTATAAACGAATTTGCTTTTAGTCCTTGTGGAACAAATTTAGCTGTTGTATCTCAAGACGGTTTTCTTCGAGTGTTCCATTACGATACAATGGAGCTTATGGGTTCTGCAAGAAGTTACTTCGGCGGGTTTCTTTGCGTTTGCTGGTCACCAGATGGTAGATATGTAGTTGTTGGTGGTGAAGATGACCTTGTAACAATTTGGAGCTTTTATGAGAAGCGTATTGTTGCTCGAGGCCAAGGACATCATAGTTGGGTTAGTGTCGTTGCCTTCGATCCTTACACAACTTCTTATGGGGAACAAGATCCAGATTTTAGTGGATCAGATGATGAGATCATTCCACAACATAATTACCATCACGTTCGTGAAAGAACAACGAGACCTTCTACTACTTCTCAAAGTGGACAATCAAATCGAAATTCGTGTAGTTCCGAAATCCGAGTTTCAGGAGGTACTTGTTACCGATTAGGGAGTGTTTCTCAAGACACACAACTTTGTCTCTGGGACATTACAGAAGACGTTTTGCGACAACCTGTCTGTCCGAAACAAAGGCCGTCAATTGTAAGTTCACTTTCAAATGTCTGTAACTCGACTAGTGGTAACGGAGCTACTTCGAATCATTTCTCGAATCACAAGTACAACAACGTTAATAATGTGCATTTAAAGGAAAACATAATTGGCAACGATGGTAGTAATAATGTAAGTACTAATACTGCTGTGTCGACAGTCAATTCTCTGACTCAAAGGTTGGCTGGACTTGGATTTGGCGAACGAAAAAGCGACAATCACAAGAGGAATTTCAGTCTCACCATGAAAAACAACTCAACAAGCAACAATTCGGTAGTTCAGAGCAGCGGAGGCGATAAATCGAGCAATAATTCCAATGGAAGCAATATGTACAGTGTCGGCGGAAATTTAAGCGCGAGTAAAAAGGCTGGCTCAACTATAGATGATCCCATGAAATTAATAGGAACAGCCTGGTGTCCTAGATTTGATGAGTGTCCAGTATTGGAACCGCTAGTGTGCAAAAAACTTGCACATGAAAGACTGACTGAATTAGTGTTTAGGGAAGATTGCTTCGTTACAGCGTGTCAAGATGGATACGTCTATACATGGGCAAGACCTGGTCACATGGTAGGTCCTCTTACCATAAGCAACACTCTGCATAGACCACACCATCACAGTCACCCCTACACTAATATCAATTTTGCAAGATCTAATGAGCTCTGATGAATCCTACAACCTACTAGCAATTCTACGTAATGTGGAATTTTCTTCTTTTTTCATTTAAATAGTTTGTATATATTAATATATTCCGGAATTACATTTGTTCTACACAAATTTACTGCATTGTTTATTTGTATTCAAAAGAAATGAAGGAATGTACCAATTTTTCGTTAAGAAATATTTACTTTAGTAACTTTATAAAATTTGTTGATATTCAAAGATAATGTTTTTATTATTATTTTTATTTCTTTATTTCCTTTTTTTTTTTTTTTTTGCTAGAAACCAAAGACTTAGAAAAAATATCAAGCTCTACTCAATAAATTTATATTGCTCTTTAGGGTAAAATTCTAATATAATATTTATAATGATATTTTATTAAAATAAAACAAAGTCTTAAAAGTATGAATGACTAAACTTCCGTTCAAACTTAAAATTAGCCAATTGATTTGAGGTTTTCTATTTTATTTAATTCTGTTTTAAGATATGTTTAAAAAAAACAAGACACAGTAAATGCAGTATGTATGATTTCAAGAAGAAAATTTTTTTAATAAATGTTTATAATTAGTAAAATACATAATTTTTATATTAAACCATCAAATTGTCTAAGGGGCTGCCCATAAACCATGTAGCTCTATTTTTTTGCGATTTTGTACTCCCTCCTACGTAGCCGGGGGTAGTTTTTCACTGACGAAATAGACTGTTCTTTAAATTTTATTGACATCAGTATATTTATAAAGTATAAATAATTTTCCTTATAACGGAGGTATAGAGGTAAAGATTAGAAGTATCACCATTAACACGAAGTAATAATGAGACTTCAATTCGAGACTCAAGCATCCCCACTTTAGGGAACAAACGTCCGAGAAATTAGAATCCCCCAAAAGTGGCGGTCCTAGCGGCAAAAACTAGAAAATGCGCATTTTTCAATTTGTTTACATCCTGCGCGTCGTCTGATACTGTTATACCGTGTCAAGGGAAAGTGATTATTTTAGCAGTTTTTTGGAAATCATTTAATAAACACACTATTTTATATAGTGTTTTAGAGCAAGTGTATAATCAAGTCTTTTCATATTGAATAATTAAGTTTTTCAAAGACAAAAATTAAGTGTGATTAAGTTATTATCTTAAACACTTTGACTGCTTGACTGCAATAACAAAATTCTTCATAACAAAACTAAGTTACTCTTCTAAGTTTTTTTAATTTTTTCCTTTTTTAGGGTTCCGTACACCTTCGGTGTTCGGCAGAACTCTTATAGCGAGTCTCGTGCGTCCGTAGCCAAAAAACCATCCCCCCCTTAACTTCTAAACTATTAGACCTAGAGGTCTGAAATTTGGTATACATATGTTTTTTCACAGGTAGATTACACGAAAAATATAGAGAACATTATCTGAATTGATGGTCATAGCGTTGTCAATGAGAAACTGCAAATTTTCGAAAAAAAAGTTGTTTTCCTCTAACTTTGCCATTATTTGAGCTATAGGGTTAAAATTTGGTACACTCGTGTATTTTTGCATACAGATTATGAAAAAATTATATTTGGAATTGAAATGGAATATTAGACCCCTATGCTAGAGCTCACCCTAAATGTCCTGCAGTACCCCTCAAACCAATAAAATTTTTATATGTATACGCAGAGTCTAAAATAAAGATATAAAGTTGGGTTGATCAAGGCTGTCACAGGACCTATTTTCAATGCTGTTATGAGCCCTGAAACACAATAAAAATTTCAGTGCCTCCTCTAAAAAAAAATTTATTGATTTTTAACTTATATGAAATACAAGCCTGTGCCCTTAAGAAATTGTTTCATGTACTTTAAGGTTGAAGTTTTTTTCAAAATCTGAACGTTTTAATTATTTTTCATAATCTCTACGTAAAAATACACAAATGTACCAAATTTTAGCCCTCTAGCTCAAATAATGTCAAAGTTAAGGAGGAAAAACTTTTTTTTTTAGAAAATTTGCAGTTTTTCTTTTACACTGGATTGCACCAAATTACAGCTTTATGTTGGTTAATAAACAAAAAATATTTTTTTCGTATGTGTACGGAACCCTAGGTTTTGGTACGGGTGTTACTTTGCCGCTTAGGTTTTTTTTATTTCTGGAATCTTATCAACATCCTCCGTAGTAAGCTTTGATAATTTTCTTTCCTGTTTTGTCTTTGTCCTTTGATTATTGTTTTTGTTTCATTGTTTTGAAATGAAGTGCATTCTTGTTTTAAGTAGAATGTTATTATACGTATTGTTTGGTGGTTGAACTAATGAATATGTTGAAACCAGCTTATACATTTGAATGAATAATTGAGAATCTGGATGATCATTGGATCGGTTGGTAGACGCTTTTCCCAATCCGTTTTTTCCAATGAACGTTTTTCCCAATGATAACTTTTCCCAATAACGAGTCGTTTTTCCCAATGGGTTTTTTTTCCCAATGAATATATTTTCATTTATTTTTCATTAAATATTATTATAATAAAAAAATTATAAAAGTTATATAAAAAATCGTTTCTTTGCAATTTGTTTAACACTGTTAATTTAAAATTTTTTAAGTAATTTAGAATTTAATTTGATGGCCTACTGATTTTAAGTATTTGAAAATATCATTTCGCTGTAAATAAGATTCATATTGCTAAACAATGTTTAAAATTTTGTCTTTAATTTCTCTTCTTCTTTTCTCTAAACCTTTCCGTATTCATTGGCCAATCTATAGTTGTCGAAGCATTATTTCCGTATCTGCTTGTTCTTTCCACAAATCGTCGAAAAAAACAAACAGACTCGGGTCTGTTTTGATTTTTTATTTAGGTACTAAACATTTTGACACAACTCGAATGGTTATGAATAATAAATGATTTATTACAGAACAGTGAAGTTAGAAGATTACTTCTTGAAAACAATACATCTTATATGTTCACTGCGGAAAAAAAGATTTTGGGAAATATGTCCATTGGGAAAAAATAAAATTTTGGAAAATGTGTCCTTTGGGAAAAGTGATCATTGGGAAAAATGTCCATTGGGAAAAAAACTCATTGGGAAAAGTGTCCCACTACCTATTGGATCCACAAGAATCTCTCATCATTCCGAAAAATCCCTGAAATAATATAAAATAATTTTTACACGGAGCGAAAAATTTTGCCTTTGTAGCATGACGTCCATCCCTACCTTTGCAGTATACGCCCCTTCACGCTATTGCAGTAAAAATTTGTGCTATTTTCGCGTGAGTCCACGCTATAAGAGCGTGGAGCGCTTGCTTTCGTAGTTCAAATTCACTTACTACAAAGGAAGGGGAAAACTTTGTGCTATAAAAGCTAGATTTTTCTCTCCGTGTAGTAATAAAAAATAAAATCACAACTTATCCTCAGACATGTTTTCCCTAAAAGAAATAAAACTGTCACAAAACAAAGATGTAAACAAAACCACAACAAAACGTACGTTTCAAACTTAAGCACATACACATATAAACGTTTTACACAAACACTGGAAAATGCGCAGTTTCTAGTTTTCCCCGCTAGGACCGCCACTTCTGCGGGATTCTAATTTCTCGGACGTTTGTTCCCTAAAGTGGGAATCCTTGAGTCTCAAAGTGAAGTCTCCTTATTATTACTTCGTAACCATGCAATCAGAAATTTTGAAAAGATAACAAATAATAATTTACTTAGCCAGAGCAAATTTGAATAGAAACATAAAATAAAACAAAATAAGGCTACGTTCCTCAAAGTAGAGATAGCCTTATGGTGTTATTTCTTTCTCTCTCATATATAACTTCCCCCCAAAAACCTTGTATGGACACGCGCTTGGATTCGAGCTGGTTTTTTAAGGAAGTGTCAACTCTTAAAATTGTTTAAATAAAATATTAAGTCTCAGATTGGTTGTTTCACTTAATTGTTAGTTCTAACTGCTTTTTCATTTTTCAAACAATTTCTTTATTTATTCATAATTAATTAAAATTAATGTTAAATGTAAATTGTTCTGAATTGTTGGAAAAATACTTTCAGTAGGATGTTAAGCGTACGGGAATATTTGGGGATTTTTTCTTAAAAAGTTATTTAAAAAGAAAGGTTGGGAAAACAAAAAATCTAAACGGGAAATGTACGGAAATTTAAAGAGTGCTCGAGATTTTTATTTTAAGTTACTGCTGGACACTCTGTTTTAAAAAATAAGAGCGTTTCAATGATTGAAATTTTAATATTTTTATACGAAATTATATATTGTAATTATAATTATCAGCTTTATTTGTTTATTATTTATTTTTTATAATCTTCATTTGTTTTATAAAAAACTTAAATTGATAATTCATGGATTATATAATATTATATATTATGTATTATATAAATTTTACTGCAACCAACATTTTGATGGTTTTTTGATTGGGCCATGTTCCTCCAGAATCATCTTTCATTTTCTATAACGGAATGTCCGCTTTTGACAAGGCTTAGAAATGGTTTGAATGTGTAAATTTTTGATTCCATGCCAAGAATACACACTTGTTGACATTGATTCTTCAATTAGAATCATATTTTTCAGGTAGTTTCTATTTTAAAAAATACATGTCAAACAAACATTTCAAGTCTCTATCTCATAATGAAGTTTCATAGTCGTCAATTTAGAAAAAAGTGACATTTTTAAATTTAAGATTTAAAAATCCATTTTGGTACTAAAAGTCGTGATTTTTTATACAAAAAAAAAAATAAAATTTGAGTTAAAGCGTACAAAGTAATTTTTTATTAGTCATGTATTTTCTAAGGTAGAAACAATCTGTGAAGTTCGATCCAAATTGGAAGGCTCTCACCAACAAATGTGTAAACACGTTTAAGCCAGTTAACTCAATAGCTTCAAATTATTATATTTTAAATTAACATTATAACAAATATTATTTCTTATAAGAAAACATCAGTTTTAGCGTCTTTATATATTTTCAAAAGAGAAAGGTGTAGAGATTGATGTTAATTAAAAATGTTTGCTTCATATACGTATTAATAAAGTAATATTAATTTTGTTAATTTTTCTAACTTTACTATGACTTTCTTAAATGTAAGTATGTAAGTACTACAAACCATTCATAAGAATAAATGTATTTTTATTTAAAAAAGAAAAAAAAATGATAAATAATAAAATTTATAATTTTTTAACTAAAGATAAGAAATTTGTTGCAGATAAAATGTGTAGGATTAGTGTATTTCCTTGGAAATTTTACATGTAATCTAGATTCGATTTATGATACATTTTCTCATGTTATTTAGAATCTGTTGTTTAATAACATACAGAGCTATACATGTGACGATCACGATTTTAGAAAAAAAAAAGCAGATAGAATTTAGCAAACTATAAGCGAATCATAAATTATCCAAGTCCTAAAAATTTGTCGAAAATTTTTATTACAGACTTTTTATTAAAAGACATTATTTTACACTTTTTTATGCATGCTCATTAGGAGCGGTTTCGTTAACACTGCTGTTTTCTTCTGCTTTAACACAAAACCAGTCCTTACTGCTTTTAAGAACAACTTGCTTTGCAGTAGAAATTTATTGCGACATAGGTGCCATTTAACGGTATATTAGGTTTATTTCATGCTGAAACCACAATCTGTTGTTAAAAAACGGCCTTTATCATACATCATTCTTAAGATCTTAAGTTATTAATAACTATTGTTTTAATTTCGTTTAAGATGAGTCAATTGTTTGATTGTTTTCGGAAAATTATAATTGAAAAGATCGTCAGAGCTATGCAGTGAGTCGTATTGAAAAGTTGATGAAATACAAGTTTTACTTATAGTTAATATATTACTCTGTTTTATTACTTTAATTATCCTAATTTTTACGTTTTTAATTATTCATCATTGATATCAGTGATCCAATTCTTTCGTCTAAACTTTTTAATGTTTGACAATTTTGTAAAAAAGAAAACTTATTTTGCGACAGCGATTCTAAGTGTGATTAAAATCTCCATTACCTTTGTTAAGGATGCTCAAGTTTATAGTATGTTGAGGTTAAAAAAAGGAAAATAAAATCTATTTCGATTGGAAATTGTTTACATAATTGTTTACTTTAAAACATATTTTTTTAAATGAATGTTTGTTGTGAAATTGAAGAATTTTTTACCTTTGTCGTGTAGTGAATTTTGTATATTAATAATGCAATCTTTTCCGAAAATTAATTTTTTTATCCCGCAGTCACAAACATGACGCTTTTAGATGCCTGTGGACAGGGTCTAATCGCATCCATTTGTTCGACCGTGTGAAAATGGACGCCATTTTTTATACGATCTAACAAATGAATGGATTTAAACTCTGCCTATAAGAATTTAGAAGCACCTCATTTGTGTCTTTGGAATAAAAAGTATCGTAAGCAACACGGATTTAAAGTCAGTCCAATTTGGTTAAGCTGGTGTTTGTGTGATTTAATTGTTATAAAAGTAATCTTTGCATGTTTTTTGGGGACAGAAATATTACTTTTTCATCAAATCGCAACTCGTTTAAATCTTATAAGGTACAACATTATTATTATTATTATTATTATTACAAAATAATTTTTTTTTACATCTGGGGCTCATAAATTCATGTCGATTGATATTTGATTCAATGGTCACTTGGTCGAAAGGTGCATTATATGGGCGAAAGAACAGTGGATGAAAATGACAGTTGATTGAAAAGATGATGTGAATGTCATTTGTAGAAGTGTAATTCGATCAAAACGATATTTAATTGAAACGTCATCAATTCGAAACGGCATAGATCAAAACGACATTCAATCAAAACATCTGAGTAAATAAAGATGAAAATAGGTCCATTACTGAATTCTTTTTGATACAATTTAATGAACTGTTATTATATTTGTAAATGAATTGTCAAAACTAAAAAAATATTGTGACTGATGAGATGTCTCCGAAAGGGACGTTTTTAATTTGTTTCAGAAACTGTTTTACATTTATTGACTTTCTTTTTTAAGATCAGATGAAATAAAATTAAAATTAATGCATTGTTCGCAAAATTAATTTATAAAAAATATAACTTGTGTCATATTTATTAATAAGGGTCTTTATAGTAAAAATATAAAATATGACAGTAAAATATCAAAATATATTTTTTTAAGGGGGAGTAACACCTTTGACATAATAAAAATTCGATTTTTTGTTTCTTTGCCTAATTGGTACTATTTCAATCATAAAAATTGGTTCTGGAATTGTTTTATGCAAAATATATGAAAATATGTCAAAGCGCGCTAAGAGTGCTTTAGAGCGCAATTTATTCCCTTTGCGTCATTTCTGCTAGAGTTACCGATTAAGTTTACCTGCAACGTGTCTTTTTTATTTTCATAATATCTGCCATAAAAATGTACAGTAATAAGAAAGGAAATAGGCATAATAATAGTCGTATGAATGGGTGCTACGTAAAGGGATGAAACCTGTTGCGTTTTACGTTGCAAAACTTAATGCGTTTTTCTCGAAATAACATTTTTCAAATTGGTGGGCATGATAACTCCCACAATTTTTAACGGATTGACTTCAACCTGGGGGTTTTTTGTTCGTCATTTACTACTGCTTAGAAGTACGTAGCCTTTTTTTGATAGTATAATTAGTTTTTTTTTGGAACTGATATTTTGATAAAACTTGTCTCAAAAATTAAGATTTTTTAAGTTGGCACCATTTGCCCAAAAATTAAAATTATTCAAAAATCCTACGTACTTCCAAGCAAAATTTTTCGCAGATTCAGAAAAACTTTGGATTTTTGTTCTTGCTAATATCGTTTAGCTGCAATCATGCCCACCAGTAAGAGCGGGGCAACAAATAACGAAAATTTTGGCGCCCTCTATAAAGCAAACGCAAAAAAATTTTTAAACAAAAAGTATAATTTTATAAACTAAAACCCTGAATAAATTTAAGGTAAAAACAGTTTTTTGATTACTTCATTAGTTTTATGTTTAAAAAATTCAAAAATAATACGGATGCTCTTCAAAGGTGTTACTCCCCTTTAAAGCATTTGATTTCTTAAAATAATTATTTATATTATTTTTTGTAATTTAAATGATTATATTTATTGTAATTAAAACATTTATATTTACTTAATGCTTTTGAGAAAAAATGGTTGGAGATCAACTTTTTAAGATTCTATATAAATTTATCTTTTAAAACCTATTTACTTTTTTAAATGTTTAATAAAGTGCATATTCATATTACAACAGTGGAAAACAATTTATAGTAAAGAGTATTTATAAAATTAAGATTAATTATTATTTATTGGATTTAGCTAGTGATGGGTAAAAAACTGTTCTTTTATTTGACTTGGTTTGATTGGTATTTTTATATCTAATATTAATAAAATGTTCTCTATTTTTCAAGTAAATAAATGCTCATAGCCACACAAAATGAATAAAGTTCCCTGGCCTGAGTATGAGACCCACATTTTCCTATGTATTTTGATGCGCTGAATCCGAATCCGCCATCAGAATTGGTCCAGCGGATCTGATTTTGGACCTAACCTGAAAATCACTAAAATGAAACATTTTGTTCATTAGAATCTGAACCCGACTTAACTTTAATACATGCCTAGAACCAATAGAAAGCTTGATTTTTTACCTTTAAAACGATTTTTTAAAAATTGTTCTACGATGATTTTTAACGAAGATATGATGTTTTACTTAAAATATGATTTTTTTCCAAATGTTAAAAACACATCAATTATTGATGTGCTATGGTGTAATGGAAAAAATGATTTTAAGTAAAACATCATATCTTCGTTAAAAATCATCGTAGAACAATTTTTAAAAAATCGTTTTAAAGGTAAAAAATCAAGCTTTCTATTGGTTCTAGGCATGTATTAAAGTTAAGTCGGGTTTAGATTCTAATGAACAAAAAGTGTCATTTTTTGATTTTGAGGTTAGGTCCAAAATCAGACCCGCTGGACCAATTCTGATGGCGGATTCGGATTCAGCGCATCAAAATGCATAGGGAAATATGGGTCTAATACCCAGGCCAGGGAACTTTATTTATTTTGTGCAACACCTGTAAGAAAAGTACCATTTATCTTGCCTGAAAAATAGACGCAAAATAGGTAATTGCTGCACATAGCAACAATGTATACTTTGCTGCATACTGTGCAGAAAAGTGCACTTTTCTGCACACTTTTCCGTCTGGTAGGTACCCGCGCAATTATTAATTAGTGCTTTACCTGAACAGGTGTTGCACAAAATAGCGTGTGGACCTCGAGCGAAAGAAGATTTTCCGTCTTCGTGCAAATTGCTGCGCTCGCTTCGCTCGGGCAGCAAATTTCGCACTCGTCGGAAAACACCTCCTTTCTGCTCTTGGTGCACAATATACTATTGTGTGGCTGTTATTTTTATTATAAAAAATACAATTTCCTTTTAAGTTTCTACTGTATTTTTGTAGTATTCGACTGAAAATAGTGTTTCAGAATATAAAATCTTTATCCGTAATTACAAGGCCGTAGCCAGAAAAAAATTTCGGGGGGGGGGGGGTCAAACGCCCCTATCACCCCCCCCCCCCCTGGCTACGGCCTTGCGTAATTGGTCCGTTAAGTCCGTATTTTTAAGTAATTTTACTGGTTTGAGCCCTGAAATAGCCATTTAATCGCAATCACATTGAATTAAAATGACATTTGAACGAAACAATATATTTGATCAAAACGATATTTGACCAAAGAAATTCAGTCGAAACGACAGTTGATCAAATATTTTATATTACGCGAGTTTTCTCTCTATTAGTATGTGCTGTGTTTTGTATAAAGTGGACGGGTAATTTCAAATTCTTGACAAAAGTTATAAGAAGTTTCAATTTTTCCCCAGTTTAAACAACCTGTCATAACGTCAAAGAATGTCGTTTTGATTAAATATCTTTTCGATCGATTGTGAATGGTTTCGAATGAATGTCCATTCAAGCAAACGCATTTTGACCAAATAACCATTTGGTCAAATGTCAATTGGTATTAATTTATGCGCCCCACAAATCCTTTAAGAAGAATTTAAAGTTTAACGAAGCATTTTTAACATCTAAGTTAAAAAACTAATAAAATTATTTTTTTCAGATTTTATTCTTTTTGGAACATTTAAATTAATTGATCGCTTGATTTTTCATTTATTAAGCTTCTCATTTACCAAAAGTGTTATTCATCAGGAATCTTAATCGTCAGGAAGATTATTACTAGCAAATCTTATTTGCTGGAAACTAAATCATCTCATCGATTTTACAATCTTTTATTTAATAAGAAGATATTAAATATGTTACGAACTTTTTATCTTTAGCGATCATTATTGAGAATTTCTATTTCATGTTTGAAATTTACATATGTAATCCATTAAGCTATCTCTTTTAAAAATAATACGAGCTCAAGGTTTCAGCACGGAATTTTCCAATAGCATATTTTTTTCATTTATTATCTGAATTGTGTTTTCGTTTGTAAGAAAGCACAATTATTTTTACATTTATTTTTAAAAATTATGTTCCATGTTTACAGTTGCTTGTATAGTTTACTGCATCTATTGCACTAGTTAATTTTTAAAAACTACCCACACAGCACCAGAAATTCCCTGAATTTCCCCTGAATATTGGTCCACATTTCCCGAATATTCGAACCTAATATTCAGGGAAGTTTCGTGGAAGCATCAAAATGTCCGCCATAAAGAATATTGGACGCTAAATTTCCCTGAAAATCTAATTTTCAGGGAATTTCCGCATCTAACATTCCTAGAATATTCAGGGAAAGTTAAAAAAAAATTCCAAAATTTTTTTGATCTGGTAATTGATAAAAATTGTATGTCATATTTGGCACCCGTAGGATTCTAGAACATTAAAAACTACTGCGCAGCCGTAAGTGTCACAGAAACCAAGTTCGACCATTGCGCATCATGTACAGAAGATTTACGAATACTGTGAATATTGAAGGAATATTAGATGCGGAAATTCCCTGAAAATTAGAAATACATTTTCAGGGAAATTTAGCGTCCAATATTCTTTATGGCGGACATTTTGATGCTTCCACGAAACTTCCCTGAATATTAGGTTCGAATATTCGGGAAATGTGGACCAATATTCAGGGGAAATTCAGGGAATTTCTGGTGCTGTGTGGGTAACTGAAATCTAGAAGGAATGTGCTCTAATGTAGTAAGAAAACAATATAATAATTTTGTATTGTCTAAAAGTTAAAAAATGGTGTTTTATTTATATTATTGTTTGTTCTGAGAAATTGGTAGTTTCATCCACTGATTATTATTATTATTATTAATAGTCATGACAATTTTAACTATCAAGGTTAATTACAAGGGGCACATGAATCTTAAACAAATATGTGACCTGGACAGTGAAAAGGGGGCTTACGTGTCAAAGAATCATTTTTCACTTTTTTTTGCCGATTCTGATAGATTTTGAGATGCTCTTTCACGTGGTGTAAACCAAAATGTCATAATTTGTCAAAAAGTTTGTGAAAACTGAAGCCAAAGAAGAACACTTTTACGAAAAAAAACTGCCCTGCTAAAAAAATCCGATAGAAAACGGATAAAACCCGGATATAAGCAGGGTTCTATCGGTTTCTATCGTAATTCTATCCGGTTAAAAATCTTCTGCCAATACTTGGCTAAGAAGATTTCAAAATGTAAAACCACATTTGGTTTGTATTTTCAACGGTACAGAATAGGGTCTTATATAACAGAGCTGAAGCAACCCATTCATGGGATAGGCTGTCCGATGCGCGCTCTGCTGCCACTTGTCGAAACCATAAACACGTTAGGATTTTTGGCGAGCAGACGGGGCATAGCTGCAACAAGAATCTTCTTAATCAAATAAAAGAAAAGAAATATAATAATACCAAATTTCTAAACATTCTTGAATTAGAATCGCTTTCTGAATATTAATAAAAAGTAATTTGCTTAATTTTGAACAAATAATTCTAATAAATACCTTCCATAAATATAAGTATTACATTTTTGTAGATTCTAAAAAACTCTTAAAGTAGTATCTTAATCCCATAAATTCATGTTCTAAATTTACTGTAACAAATTAATTTATTCTAAAGAAATCAAACAGAATTTAAAATGATAAAAAATAAAACTTTAGTATTAAAAATAATATTAAATTCGGATCTTACCTTTCAATTATCAGTTAGTTTAATTAAACGCTTTAAAGAAGCAAATTGTTTTAAATAATTATTCATAAAAATAAAAATATACACAGAAAAAAATTAAATTTTGATTGTGAAAATATATTTTTTTTAAATTTGAAGACGAATTAAAAACTTTTTTAGTTTTCAGAAATTTAAAAAAATTTAATTACATTCAAGATAATATTAAATTTGAATCCTATCTTAAAAAAATTTTGTTCTTAAATTTAGCTTTTATAAAACAGCAGTTATTCTTAAAAACAATCATTTAAACAAGTAAAAACATGAACAGCAAAACTTCTAAGTTTACTTTTAAAATTAAAAAAAATAAAATTTAATTAATCAAATGTTTTTATTTAAAAACTTTAACTTTAATTTAAGAAAAAATTTAATTAAAAAAATTAATAAAACTTTGCTTTTCTACAACACTTTTTTTTAGAATGAGTTTGTCAGAACAATAAAAATATACGCAGAAAACAAAAGTTTTTTTGAAATTAAAAAGCAAAATCTCTAAATTACAAGGTTAATTTAAAGTTAAAGAAATATTAAATAAATATAGAACACTGAAAAATATCATTCTTAAAATATTTATAAATTTGAGTGATGTATTAAAATCATTCAATTACAGAAATGACTCTTTTGCAAAGTGATTGTACAGAATAAATAAAAGTAATGACGTAAAAAAATTTAATATGTTTTAAAAAACAGAGAATGTCATTTTTGCTAGTTCAAAGTTAAATTAAATATTTTTAATTCTAAATAAATTAAACATATTTTGTTATATTAAAAATAATATAAACTTGAATCAGAATTGCAAATAATCAATTACGTAGATTTGGCTTTTATATACATCATCTGTCTGTAAAACGAATAATTACGAGTAATAAAAAAATATGAAAGTTTATTTTGAAAATAAAAATAAATAAATAAAGCATGGAAAAATGGTTAATTTAAATTTTAAAAAAGAAACAATAGAACTTTTCAGAATAAATGCAATTAATTATATTAAAAATAACATTAAACTTGGATACTAATTACATAATCATTTATCTTAATTTATCTCTTTTGTAAAGCTATTATTTTTACGAAGAATAAATTATTCAGGACATTATTAATATATGTACAGAAAAATTAAAGTTTTTTTTTTAAATAAGAAAATCTGTTTTAATTGAAATAATTACTAAATAAATTTAAACTTTTTATTGTATGGGGTCATCCATAAAGAACGTTCCACTGTTGGGGGGAGGGGGGGGGTTGAAAAATGTAACCATTTGTAACAAGGGGGAAGGGGGGTAGTTGAAATTTGGAACGTTCGAATTTTTATTTTTTTATTCTGAATTATTCTATTTTTTTTTCGTTTTTGAGCCTTTAATTTGAATTATAGGTTGGTTAAAAAAAGAAACAAAAGTCAGATATGTTATGCTCCTACCCCCCAATTTCTTCTAAATCGAAAAAAAATTAATTAATTAATTAATTAATTAATTAAAAAATTACATTATTTTTTTATTTGGAAATCGGACAATATTTAGAGGTGGCTCAAAGCCCATGAAGTTTCCCATGTAGTCTTTAAAAAGCAGTATTCTATAATTTATTTATTCATTCGTTGATATTAACTATTATTCATTTTTTTTTAATTTTTGTGGTTTTTTTGAAATTGCATAAGAAATAGTCAGTTCCGATAAATTAATATATAAATAATAGAATACTGTTTTTTCAACACTTTTCAAGAATTGACTCGGTGCATTAATGATTTAAGTGATCTTTTACAATTTTATTACAAATTTACGAAAAAGTGTGTTTGCCCATGCAAAATAGATGGGAAACTTCATGGGCTTTAAGCAACCTCTAAATATTATCCGATTTGAAAATAAAAAAATGGAGGTAATTTTTTTTTAAACACATGTATTATCATAAGAGCACATAATTATGACAAAAAAACAATTTGATTTAATTAATATATGAAAAAAAATTTAATTTTTGAGGGGGGGTATAAATAATTTTTGAACGTTCCATTTAGGGGAGGGGGGTTGTCATTTGTAACCAGTTGGAACCAAAGGGGGGGTGGGGGTCAAAAACCCCGAAAATTGGTGGAACGTTCTTTATGGATGGCCCCTATTAAAAATAATATTAATTTCAAATCATAACGACAAATATTCATTTATTCTGATTTAGCTTATCAAAGAAAATATTTTTTTTTTCAAGAGAAAAATAATTCAAAACAACAAGTATAAGAACAGTAAAAACTTAAGTTTGCTTTCAACATTTTAATTTTTTCTGTTTATTTTTTACTAAAATTTTTTTTAAAGCAATAGTATTTCTAAAAAGGATATGTATATAAATTCTAAACCCAAATCTAATATTATTTTTAAAATTAAAATTTTTTATAGGTACTTTATTACAATTTTTAATTTTTTAATTGAGCTTTAAATTTTTTTACATCTTATATTTATTTTTTATTTAAAAATTTTAAAGTTTTAAAGCAATTACTAGTTTTTTTCTGGGCATATTTTTATTTTTTAAAATAAATATTATTTAAAAACAATAACGTTTTATAAAAGCTAAATTGAAATAAATTATATATTTAAATTAGAATCTAAATTTAATAATATTAATAATAGCATTAATTTTAAATGCTTAACATTTTTTTATTTTCTTAGCAATTTTTAATTAACAATTTCTCCATGCTTTATTTATTCTTTTTTTTTAATTCGAAAATAAACTTTCATATTTTTCTGTTCATATTATTTATTAATCGTAATAAGTTTATGAATCCCGGATAAAACCCACTTTCCAACCAGTTCTACTACTGTCATATAAAACCAGGATTAAACCGGATAGACGCCAACACTATACTTCCGGATTGGAACCGTGTAGCTTCCGTATAGTAAGCTGATTGACATTTTTTAATTTTATTTTCTGGACGAGTAAAACCCGAATAAAACCGGGTTGAAACTATTTCTGTGTTGACAACCACATAAATCCCGGATAAAACCCACTTTCCAACCGGTTTGACTTTTGTCATATTAAACCGAGATTGAACCCGATAGATGCCAACACTATCACTTCCGGATTGAAACCGTGTAGTTTCCGTATAGTATAAGCTGATTGACATTTTTTAATTATATTTTATTGACGAGTGAAACCCGAGTAAAACCGGGTTGAAACTATTTCTGTGTTGACAACCACATAAATCCCGGATAAAACCCAATTTTTCAACCGGTTTGACTTTTGCCATATAAAACCCGGATTGAACCGGATAGGCGCCAACACTATCACTTCCCGATTGAAACCGTGTAGCTGCCGTATAGTATAAGCTGATTGACATTTTTTAATTTTATTTTATTGACGAGTAAAACCCGAGTAAAACCGGGTTGAAACTATTTCTGTGTTGACAACCACATAAATCCCGGATAAAACCCAATTTTTTAACCGGTTTGACTTTTGTCATATAAAACCCGGATTGAACCGGATAGGCGCCAACACTATCACTTCCCGATTGAAACCGTGTAGCTGCCGTATAGTAAAAGCTGATTGACATTTTTGAATTTAATTTTCTTGACGAGTAAGACCCGAGTAAAACGGGGTTGAAACTATTTCTGTGTTGACAAATACATAAATCCCGGATAAAACCCACTTTTCAACCGGTTTGACTTTTGTCATATATAACTCGGATTGAACCGGATAGGCGCCAACACTATCACTTTCGGATTAAAACCGTGTAGCTTCCGTATAGTAAGCTGATTGACATTTTTTAATTTTATTTTCTTGACGTGTAGAATCCGAATAAAACCTGGTAGAAACTGTTTTTGTATTGACAACTACATAAATCCCGGATAAAATCCACTTTCTAACCAGTTCCACTTTTGTCATATAAAACCCGGATTGAACCGGATAAACGCCAAGATTATCACGTCCGGATTGAAACCGTGTAGCTTCCGTATAGTAAGATGTTTGAAATTTTGAAATTTTATTTTCCTGGCGGGTAAAACCCGAATAAAAAAGGGTAGAAGTTATACTTGTTTTGACTGTCATATAAAACCCGGATAGAATCCAAATCAAAAACGACATTTGTGTTATATTTTTATATATGTTCCGGATTAAACCCGTATAGAACCGTACAGAATGTCACCACTTATTTTTATTTTTATTTCATAATCCGGATAAAACCCGACTTCAACCTTAATGGATCCGTAGATTTTAAATAGTTTCCGAATAAAAACCGGATACAACCAACTAGAACCCGAACTGGGTTTTATCTGGTTTCTTTCCGGATTCTATCTGTTTCTTATCGGATTTTTTTAGCAGGGTGTGTTTTTTAAAAATTTGGAAAAAGGAAAAAAAATGATTGAAATCGTTTGAAACTCCTTGCTCGGGGATTTTTGAGGTCGCTGATTACGAATCCGGTGTTAGTTTCTGAAAATTCAAAATGTCGGATCCAATATGGCTGACAAAATTAAAAACTTATTATATTCGCTTAAAACTGTCTACTCGGGGGTTTTCGGGGTCGCTGATTACGTTTCTAGCATCAGGTTTTTAAAATTCAGAATAACGGTTCCAATATTACAGCTTTTTCAAAATGTGAATCCCAAAAACCACTGTGTAACGAGTTTCAAGCCGTACAAAAGTACAGACGTATCAATATTGACTTACATAGAGTTTGAGTCGCTCTTTCACATGTTTAACTAGAATATCATTGTTAAAATAATTATTAAAAATGAAGAAAAATAAAATTACCAATACGAAAAAATCTGAATTTTGTTTAAATCTGAAATAAGGAACAAAAATAGATTTTTAAATTAAATAAACATTAATATATGCCTGAAAAACATATTTGAAGCCAAAAGAACATTATTTTTTTGTCCGACATGTTGGATCCGCCATTTTGAATTCTCAAAAACTAACACCGGATTCTTAATCAGCGACCCCGAAAATCCCCAAGTAGCCAGTTTTAACCGAATCCAATAAGTTTTAAATTTTTTGTCCGCCATATTGGATCCGGCATTTTAAATTTTAAAAACTTGATGCTAAATTCGTAAGGGGCCATACTTAAATTACGTAACGCTTTAGAGGGGGGGGGGAGGGGGGATTCTGAAAAGTTGTTACATCTGTGTAAACTGTCAAATGTTTACATTATAAAAACTGTTACAGGGGGGAGGGGGGTTTAAAAATTCCTGAAAAAAGCGTTAAGTAATTTAAGTATGGCCCTTAATGAGCGACCCCGAAAACCCCCGAGTAGCCAGTTTTAAGCGAATCATATAAGTTTTTAGTTTTGTCCGCCTTATTGGATGCGCCATTTTGAATTTTAAAAACCTGATGCTAAATTCGTAATCAGCCACCCCAAAAATCCCCGAGTAAGGAGTTTAAAGCCATTAAAGCGTGAAGTAGTATCAATACTAACTTGTTAACTTTAAAATCGTTTTTCTAGAAATCTTGTTTTAGCACGTAAGCCCCCTTTTCACTGTCCATGTCACATATCTCATCGAACGAGCAGTTGTCATAATTTTTATTTTCTTGAATTATTATTTAGTCTAATTTTCATGCTACTGTTTATTCATTCGCTCTAATTTTTCTTTTGCAGAAATATTATTTTACAGAAATACTTTTAGCATGAGCAAAGATTTTCATTTTTCTTTGTTTATCTATTAATTGATTGATTGAATTAATTTTCATTTTACCATGTTTTTATCAATATTTTAATTTCTATTTTCACAATCTATTAATTAATAGAATTTGTAAGTCACCGAATTCATATTAATCAGAGATTAAAAGAAAACGAAATTAACCAAATTCAAATTTGACCGAATTCTTAATTCACATACTTTTAAGTAATTTGAATTTTTAAATGACAGAATATCCAGTTTATTAAACTTTAATTTGTCCGACTTTGTGAAAATTTAAATTAAAATAGATGAAAACTTAGTAAAACGAAAATTAATTCACAAGGGGACCGCATAACATGCTCCTCACAGATTTGGATAATACTTACACTACTTCAAGTTTAGTACTAGTGATGAAAAATTACCAAGTAGTAGGACCCACTATTTAGAAATTTTCCAGATATCGAATTTTGAAATTTCAAATATTGCGAGTGAAAAAACTGCATTAGGTTTTCTAATCAGACGGGCGGTCTAAACGTTTTGTTGTCGTGACAAAGATCTTAAATTTGATTATTTTTTCTTTTAAATTGCTTTCATTTATACTCTGTTAATTATTAAAGCAATTTAAAAGAAAAAAGAATCAAATTCAAGAACTTTGGCATGGCAACGAAACATTTAGACCGCCGCCACGAAAGCCTAATGCAGCTTTCACAAGCAAAAATTGAATTTTCAAAATTCGATACCTCGAAAAGTTCTAAATAGTGGCTACTATACTTGGCAGTTTTTCATTACTATTTCTAAACTTGATTTGAAGTAGTGTAAGTATTATCCAAATCTGTGAGGGGCATGTTATGCGGTCCCCTTGTCAGTCAATTAATTAGATAAATAAAGAAAAATGAAAAAATGTTTGCTCATACTAAAACAATTTCTGTAAAATAATATTTCTGCAGAAGGAAAATTAGAGCGAATGAATAAACAGTAGAATGAAAATTATACTAAATAATAATTCAAGGAAATAAAAATTATGATAACAGCTAGTTCGACGCAATAAATTTAGGTGAAGTGTACATTATGTCAAATTAGATTTGACACAGATTCATGCATCCCAAACACAACACATATTGAGTCCAGTAAGAGTTATAACTTGTACAGTCGGGGACATTGATGCCTTCCCATTTTCCACTAAATTTTTTCATGTGTTTCCATAAAAAATCTAGTGGAAAAGTGTGAAGGCATCAATGACCGCGACTGTACCTACGTTTTTTACGTAAATTATATAAATGTTTGTTGATTCATTTCGTTCCTTTTTTTAAAAATTTGTAAACGGTAAAAAATCTTTCATGAATAATTCCAGAAATTATTCAAAAGTTTGGGTCAACAAAGAAATTTCATTAATGAATTACGAAAATGTAAAAGAAATCTCGGAACTGTAATGCAGAAGTTTAATATGGTTCAGAGCTTTTTATTTCAGTAAATAGGGTAAAAGAACCAATTGTCGAGGATGAACCATTTGTTGAATAAACAAATTTTATTTTTAGTTATAAATATTAAATTACATTGTAAATGCAAAATATGATGCGTATTGTGTGTTTAAGTGTGAAACATTATATTAAATTTAAAATCACAAAGAAATGAATTATTTTTTATAATATTTAAGATTGTTGCCATGGTAACTCGACAAATGGTTCAACCTCGGCAATTGACTACTGATTTATCTATTCTTTAAAAATTTTTCAGGAACTAATTCATCATTTACCTAAAATAGATTGGGTTTGAATTAATATTTAATTTTCTTCTTTGCCCTAGCTCAAGTACAAATTTCCCGAATATTTTATGAATTTATTTCTTTTTGTGTATATTCTACTTGTATCATCTTTTTTAAAAAGGTCGTGGCTATTCTTACAAACAGTTAGCACGAATAGCCAGACCGAAGTGGAGTTGTTATTCGTACAAAAAATTCATACGAGGCTTTTACCCGCGTATAAATGCTTTCAAATTAGTCTGTAAAAACATATGCTAAAATTCTTTAAAGGATAAGGTAAATGTCCCAATTAGTGCACTACTAAGAATTTTGCTAAAATAAATAAAGAAAAAATTAGTTTTAAATTCTTCTATGAAAATATTTATTTGCATTTAAATGAAGCCAACTCTTTTCTGAATTGAAATTGATTTTGATTAAGGTTTTATTATCAAAATATAATAAATTATTGGTTTTTAGCGAAATAATGTTATTGTACCAATTTGTGAACATAAATGAAAAATGCATTGCGATTGTCATATTTTTCTTAATCTGTCAAAACGAACGACACGGTTAAGGTTTTTATTTAAATTTTCATTTTCTAAGTGAACAAGAATTATGAAAAGTAAATCAAGACGAAGTACATAAAAGGTAAAATTAAAAACATTTGTTTTCTATATTATTTTTATATTGTTTGGTTTTTATTTTAAATATTTAAACTCAGTTGTGCCCAAATTGGTACGTGTCTACAAATAGGGACATTTATCTTACAGGGTTTTTTTCCTATCTATAGTGGTTTGCTTGCAAAAGCGCAGGGACAACATCGATTTTCACAAAAAAATACTGCAGCAATTTTCTATACGAATAGTCGCTCCATTTAGGTTTGCTTATGAATACTAACTTTCGTTACGAATAGCTATCCCACATAGGATGGACTATTGATACTTGTACAAGCATTTGTCTGATTGGTCGAGATTTTCTGTACGAATAGACTTTCCGTTTAAAAAAAACCATTTGAAGCTATAAAATTAAAGATATAGTAGCATTTAAGTTAATTTAAAATTATATTTATAGATTTAAAGAATGATGAACATTTGTATATAAAATTTAAGTTTTATTAAAATTTTATTCAATTATTATTGTTACAAAACTAAATCTATTTAATATTGAGTTCAAAATTTTTTACAGCTTTTCTCTTAATTTTATAAAGAAATTGGAATGAGAATTCACTTTTAAACAACGAGAATCTCGATACATTAGGGAACAAGGTGATCGAAATTTGGATTTTATCAGAAGTGACGGTTCTTTTGAGAAAATTACTAGAAAAGATTTTACTGCAAATGTACTCTCTGCATTACAACTTTTATACATTGCACCACCAGTTTAGTAGAAATTATATACCTACTCTGAAAGTTCTGCTGTCCTTAACTCGTGGGACAGCTCTTATTCCAAAGGCATGCTATGATTAAATGTATACACTCTGAAAAATGTTGGTACAACATTTTCACCAACTTTTGGAACGTTGCATGTTGCTCCTTTAATTGGCACAGCTGTCATACTTTTTTAGTGCAGCGGACGTACCCTTGTGGTTTTCTGCTGTATCAACCTCTAAGAGGTGCATATCTTTTGATATAAGTGCATTTAGCAGTGGCGCGCGTTTAGTATGAGAACACCGAAAAAATACGTTAGCTATGGTAATCAAAGAGGCAACAATGCGTTTCATAGGTTGGGATTCCAACACCACATGCCCAAGAACAATTAGGAGTCGAAATGTGCTTGATCAACGCGACATGTGGTGCAGTCAACCTTTTAGTCTAGGGATCCATTTGGATTTCTGACCCATTGCTCTAACGACTTACGTCGGTCTGTTTTCCTCAGAATCCGCAATTTACCCATATGTAGCACGTAATTTTGCTGTATGGTTAAAATGTCTCACCTTACAAGATTGCAAAGCCATCTTTCTGCAAGATTACCTTGTAATGTTCATATTATTGTTTTTTATTGAAAGCGATTTGGTTTGAAGACAAAAGTTCCAAAACCAGGAAACTTCCTGGAAATAGCGAAATGACCTCCTCCTAGGAAGTTTCCCTCGGAAACTTTTCGGAATCCTCCCTCTGGAACTTCCAGTTAACAATTTTTTAATTTAATTCTAAATATTTTAAATTTAAATATTCTAAGTATTTTAATTTTAAATTTCCTGGAAATTTCCAAGGGAAGTTTCCTGGAAACTTCCGAACTTATCACGGAAAACTTCCCGGAAATTCGGGTTCTATCTTGGGTAGTATTGCGTTGCAATATTGAAACAAGAGGGACATTTAAATATTGCAGCAAGATTGCCGCAAGCTTACAGCAAAATTACGTGCTATCTGGTCCACTAGTCCCCTTCAAATGACGTTCGAGATGCCAGTTGATTGGCAAGCAAATTGTCTTTCTTTCCAAGTGGGCCTAGAGATCCACACACTTGCCAAATTCTAGACTGCTAGACTGCTCCCTGTGTGTCAATAAATCATGACTTTTCTGAAATGTTATTTATTCCTAATATACGTATTTATATTATCTATTTTTTTGTATTTATCCATAATTTAACGTCTCTTAGTGTTTCCTCATTAGTTAAGTCACTTTTCTTTAGTTTTAAGCTCGAAATACCTTCGGGATTATTGGGCATAATGCATTGGATGATTGAGCAGCCAGTCCAATTGACCAGATAACGTTAGGACAATTGAGCAGACGGCTTGTTCAACTAGCCAAACTGCGTTCTCAAAAATTCCTTTTTTACTGGGTACTCAAATGACCGAATGAAGACAAGTCTTCGCAGGCACCCATTTAGCTTTAGACTCAGGTACTGGTATCCAAGCTGAGGACCATATCCACCTTCTAATTAGAAGATTTACTACACTAACAATTCAGTTGAAGCCCTTTGTCGGATTTGCTTGTACAAAGAACCTGTAGGAACGTCCGTTGGGCCACTTATTCAACAGTGCATGCACCACACGTGCAATAACCATTATGCCAGTTTGGTCACTCGCACTTTAGGAACCAGTTTGGCTTTTGAGACTCCAAATTCATTATTCGTGGTTGCTCACACAACAACCACGAGCGACCCAAGAGACCTTCAGGCTGTATTCCCGGAGACTCATATCCACAACTCGGGGACGCGTTCTGTGGAATCCCAGCAAGAAACCCAAAATTGAAAAAGATTTAAAAATTTTAATTCTTTTGAATTTTATTTCTTTCCTATTTTTTTGTATTTCATGTAAAAGATTCAAATAAGCTACATTCAATTACTGTCAATTTTCTAAAAACAGTTTATCAGAAAAAAATTCGAACTTGAGTTTTCAATGCAAGAGACAGATAATATGTCCACGTAGCTACTTCAGGCTGTAAAATCAACTAGCGTTTCTATATATTTAAGTTGTGACCCTGTCATATCTATAAATTTTAATTATTGGTTTTGCTCGCCAGTGGAGCAGAAAAACTGTAGAAAACCTCTCCTGAGTACAACCGGTTTATTGACAGTCGAGTTCTAATGGTCTGCACAGGTTGGTTACCGACAGTGCACATCATTATAGCACGACGTCAAACCTTCCACTGAAGTTATCTCACAAGCCGGAAAAATCCCAGGTTCCCCGGGGCGCCAACCAAACAAACTTGACTTGGCGCGACTACAAAGTCCAGGACCTTAAGCAACTGAGCTAACTCCGTGGTTTAAATGAAAAATTATATTTTTCTGAAATCCACTAATTGTAAGTATAAAAATTTACGAAATAAATGTTTGGAAGTCATATTTCAAACATGGCTAAAAATAATTAATGTTTACAATATAAAAAATATTTATCTTTCACAATTTTATAGTAAATATACACGAAAAATTAGTTTTAAGAACTCAAAGAAGGTCAGGGAAACCGAAAAAAATTTGTCTGGAAATCAGGGAAAAGTCAGGGAAAATTGTAATAAAATATTTGTAGCAACCCTGTGAATAAGGGTAATTTAATACGACATATTACAATTATTTAGAAAAAAAAACAATGCTGTGCTAGAGGTATTACGCCGCACCGGTTAATCGAGTATCTATAGATATTGTTGAAATTTTGACTTTTTTAAAAATATTTTTTTCTTTCTCTCAAAATTTGAACAGTTTTACTCGTACCCTCCACAGCACCTAAACTTGCTGAAGTTTGCCAACCTTTTCTCAAGTGTCGTCAACTTTCAGAAACTTCCTGGTAAAAAGAGGTTGATTAAAACGCATAACTTTTTAAATAATTAGGATATATTTTTTACAGCCTAAAAGAGTTGTTACTCCTTTTAAAAAATCCATTGAAAATTTTTTTAAATGTTGTGAAATAACAAAATGGTCAAGCGAAACACCACGAATTAGATCAAAATGCCATTAAATGCTTTCTGATAATAATGTATCAAATTAAATGCCATTCAATGCCTTCAAGAAAACAATTTTGAACGTAGTCAATGCCTCAAGAAGTTTAATGCCGTTCTATGCCTATGTCAGCAGATTAAAAAGACGCCATTCTGCTATCGTTAACTTGTTCATTCCCAAGTAGCACGTAATATTACGTCAGTATCGCAGTAATATTACATTCAGTATTAGTAATATTACAGGTTGATGTTACAGTAATATTACTGTGACATTAAAATGTCCGCGTCAAGGCAATATTACAGGGTAATACTGAGGTAATATTACAAAGTGATATTACAGTAATGTTACAAAGTAATATTACAGTAATATTACAGTGACATTATAGTAATATTACAATTAAATATAATTGTATAAAAAATTTTGGGGGACCGAGTCTTGAACCCTTGTAAGCTGACCATGTAGGTAGATGCCTTAAACCACTCGGCTACTTAGCTCTTAGAATATATTTTAGAAAGTCTTCTACATATTGTACTACATATTTGTAATATTAATGTAATATTACAAGGAGATTTGTAATATTACTGTAATATTAACTCAATATTTCTTTGTAATATTACTACGTAATATTACCTCAACATTACCCTGTAATATTACCTTGACGCGGACATTTTAATGTCACAGCAATATTACTGTAACATCAACCCGTAATATTACCAATATTGAATGTAATATTACTGCGATACTCACGTAATATTACGTGCTACTTGGGTTCTTTGCAGCGCGTCGTCGTGGCATCTTTCTATTTTGTGTTGTTCGATCTATTTTAACTAAATCGCGTTATTGAAGTGAAAAACAAAGTGATTTTGTGTCTAATACTAATAGTTTAGCTAAACAAAGTGAGGGAGTGAACGCAAACATAAATTTTAAAGTCATTTTGTCATTTTTTGTTGCATGCAAGACAAAATACGAAAATGACGTTAAGTGTTAAATTTAGTGCTTATATTTTATTCTATTTTGATCTACTATTTAGCTGAAGTTAACCTATTAACATATTTGAACTTGAAAAGTAAAATATTGATAAAGACAATAATCAGAGTAAAACATAACAATCACATGTTCAATTTTCCCTTGCAATATGGCTACTGATTTGTTTTTAGGCATTTGAAGGCATTCATACAAAAACGGAATCAAAGCGCATTAAAACATTCTAATGCGTTTTAATCAACCTCTTTTTACCGGGTTTGAAGCAAGTTTAGAAACTTGAGGAAAGGTTGGCAAAGTTGAGGCAAGTTTAGGTGCTGTGAGGGTTGTATTATAGAAGACCTTGTCAAAGGAAAGTCTAAAAGTACAGATTTACTTTTGAAAGTTTCGAAGTACGAGTCCAGTTAGAAGATGAAGAGAGCTAAAGACGTCACAGCAGCCGATATTACTACTAGCCTTAACAGTCAGGGCGGCGTCCCATGACTCCGTTTTGCGTTGCGTTGTAATGAGATAGAAAGGGACAAAGTATATGTGTGTCCTATTCTTTCTCACTACAACGCAACGCAAAACGGAATCATAGAACTTCAACCTCAGACTCCGTGAAGTCTGACTCATCTAGAACAAACCTTGTTCTACTAAGGCCTGATGCACACTGGCCAACTTTTTGTCGTTCAATCCAACTTTGCAGACTGAACGATTTTTGTCGTTCGACACATAAGTCGATCTTTCGTTATCCGATGTAAACTACAGGTTTAATTTCAGTCGACTGTTATCTTGAAAATGCCTTATGTTAAGGCACACTCTCACCTCGGTGGCTGCCTACCTGCGCAGCCAGACGACATGAGATAGAAGAAGACAAAAAAATCGGACAAGTACGAGTTACACCCGTACCAAAATCTAGGGTTCCGTACATTTACAAAACAAAGATATACCTTATTAACAAACAGAGAGCTCTAATTTGGTACACATATGTATTTTCACGTGTAGATTACAGGAAAATTATAGCAAACATTATCAGGATTTACATTCAAAACGTTGTAAAAAAAACTGCAAATTTAAAAAAAAAAGTTTTTTCCCCATAACTTTGACGCTATTTGAGCTGGAGGGCTAAAATTTGGTACATTTGTATATTTTTATGTACACATTATGAAAATTAATTAGAACCCTACCGATTATGAAAATACAGTAAGGTCGCGGTAAGTGTCCGTTTCAGTAAGTGTCCATTTCAGCAAGTGTCCCGGAGCATGTTTCAGAAAGTGTCCCTCCCTCTACTACTACCGTCAGTGCTGTCTATTTCGCTGCGGCACGAGGCTTTTGAAAAATTTCAAAACCCACCTGCTCGAACGCAGATTACACTCCTGCTTTAACCCCCGAAAAGATTCTGGGGCGTGGCTTAAGGAATGGACAGTTACTGAAATCGCTGGTCCCGACGAGTGGACACTTACCGCGACCTTACTGTACTTCTACCTTCAAGTATATGAAACTTTTGCTTAAGGGTACAGGCTTGTATTTCATATAAATAACAAAAATCAAGATTTTTTTTTTAGGGGGAGGCCCTGACATTTTTATAGGGTTTCAAGGCTTATAACAGTCTTGATTATAGGTCCTGTGGCAGCCTTGATTAAACCTTGTATAAGATTACAAAAAAATTTTTGTTTTTTTCATAATTGTTCAATTATTTTGAAAAAAAAGTGATAACAATTTTCAATCGCGTTTAATATTTTTTTTTTAAATTCTGAGTATACAAATAAAAATTTTATTGGTTTGAGAGGTACTGTAGGAAAATTAGGGTAAGCTCTAGCATAGGGGTCTAAACCTCTTTTTGGTCATTTTTTGGATTTTTTTTATGACCTCATAATATTCAATTTTATTTCCAAACATAATTATTCCATAATCTGCATGCAAAAATACAAGAGTGTACCAAATTTTAGACCTCTAGCTCAAATAATGGCAAAGTTAGCGAAAAAAACTTTTTTTTCGGAAATTTGTAGTTTCTCCTTGACAACGCTATGGCCATCAATTCAGATCATGTTCTCTATGTTTTCCGTGTAATCTACACGTGAAAATACAAAGTGTACCAAATTTCAGACCTCTAGGTCAAATAGTTTAGAAGTTAAGGGGAGGGGAATGGTCCCTTTTTAATGCATTTTTGCAAAAAAAAATTGTTATTTCCTTGACAACGCTGTGAACATCACCTTGAATCATGTTCTCTATATTCGTCGTGCAATCTACACGTGAAAATACATAAGTGTACCAAATTTTAGCCCTCTAGGTTAAATAGTTTAGAAGTTAAGGGGGGTGGATGGTTTTTGGCTACGGACGCACGAGTCTCGCTATAAGGGTTCCGCCGAACACCGAAGGCATACGGAACCCTAAAAATGCAAATTTCTATTTCTGTCTTCTTCTATCTCATGTCGCCTGCATGCGCATGCAGACAGGTAAACTAGGTAACAGAAAATTCTATTGGGAATTTTTAGCAAATACTGGCGTAGCACTGCACCGGTTGTTATTTTCCCATTGAGGCATTCTGTTTTAAACAAAAGTTTAAAAATGTTAACCTTTAAAAGTTTATTTATCTGTCCATGTTCGCAAAAAAAAAAAATTATTTCATAATATTTATTTATCTTTAAATATAGATACCTATTATTGCAAAAAATAAATTGGTAGAATACAATGGACGCTTATGTTTATATATAATATATAATTTTATACAGTAATATATAAGTATTATAATAAATTAATTAAAAACTTCTATATTTTAATATATTTAATAATTTTTTTAAAAATATATATAATGTTACGTGAATAATAAGGGCTTACAAATTTACTTAGACTTCTCTTGTTGAATTAGTTTCAAATTAATGAATCTAATTCAGGATGAGGATTTTAATGAGTAACTAATAGTAACTAATATTCATAAAAATAAGTTAAATTTAATATTGTGTAAACAAAAACCAAAAAGAGCAGAACAGAACAACAATTGGTTTGTAAATTTAACAAATTTAGAAGTACCGACTGAAGTTATTAAGGTAGCTTCTTTGGGTCCTAATTTCAGCATCCCCCAAAAAACTACAAAAAGTGATGTTGTTACTATTATTAAAAATGTGGAAACGACGGTTTCTAAGCTGGATATTTCGGACGACTCTAAAAACGAGATTAGATTAGATTACTTTAATGAATAATTTAAGTAGATCTAACCATATGTCAAAAATTGAAAAGAATTTTAATAATCAAATAAAAAATACCAAAACTTTCTTAAAAGAAAATTCAAATATCTTTTTGACAAAAGCAGATAAAGGGAACTCAACAGTTTGTACGGAAATATCCGATTATAATAACAAAATGAATTCTTTACTTTCAGACACTACAACTTATAAATTAATTGAAAAAACCCCTTTTCTAAATTACGAAAGGATACTTCAGATTGGTTAAAATATTTAAGGGGGTCACCCCATGTGACGGGCCGTTTTTAAGCGTTTTTTCTTAAATTTTTTTTTCAGAACCATGAAAACTTAGAACTTCGGACTTTTTTTCATATATTTACTGATATTTTAACTACAAATACAAATTTTTTCAATTAAAAATATTTCAATATTTACGACTTATAACACTGTAAAGTGGCTTTGGTGATAAAAAAGTGATACATCGGCGACCACGATTCCAAATGATTGGCTGAACAGAAATCAAAAAATGAAATAGCATTTTAATCTGTGGTTATGTGGCTATCGCCGAAACCAGGATATTTTGAAAATATTAAAAATTGAATTTTTTACGCGGGTTTGAATTTTTTTTTTAAAAAACGCGATTTTTTGCGTCTCTTTTCTTGTATATAAAATAACGACTTGACCTTTTTCAATTATCCTGGTTCGGGCGATAGCCACACATGAGCTGAATATACTCTATAAATTTGAACGAAATCGGTTAAGTCGTTTTTAAAAAATCATGGTCGCCAGTTCGGAAAATGTGGTTTCGAGAAAAACGCGTTTCAAAGTTCAAGTACGAATAAAGCCATGAATTCCAAACTATTACTAAAAACGGCCGTTATATTCGAAAATATAGTTTAGGAAACTAAAGTTTTTCTAAATGTATTTATTTTTTACTTGTATATATGTGTATGTAATAATAAAATTCGCGGATAAAAAACAGAAGCGACACAAAAGTTTCAGTGACACACTTCGTTGAAAGCTTGACCACGTGCTCGAACATCTTACCTTCTCACTGTAAAAAATGTTTAACAGCGACTAATATGTTTAAATCACTTTACCCACATATTCTGCATATGTTATAGGTGCGATATATGACGAAAAAAAAAATTCGATTTTTTGAACCTATCACATGGGGTGACCCCCTTAAATGATAATGAGTTTTTGGATAGACTTTACCATAATGACGAACTAACTCTAACTGACACTATGTTAGCGAAGGGTTATGGTTTACCAAAGATTCATAAAAATGACTGTCCACTCCGACCTATTATTTCTCTTGTGAACAGTCCAACGCATGCACTTGCTAAGATTGTTTACAGGGAATTAAAAAATTGTATAACAATCCCGGAATCGCACATTAATAACAGTTTTGAATTGAAAAACAAACTAAAAGACTATGTTATAGATGACAGTTTTGTGATGCTTTCTCTCGATGTCAGTTCATTATTTACAAACGTACCATGCGATTTGGTTATTGAGAGTTTAGACAGACGTACAAATATATTAATCGCCAGATTAATAACGGTTGTAAAATTCCTTTTGTTGAAATTGTTGATTGTATAAAGTTTTTATTTAATAACACTTTTTTTAGTTTTAATAATAAATTTTATCAACAAATATATGGAACCCCTATGGGCTCACCTATTTCACCCCTTTTTGCTGATATGGTATTCTATTTTAGATATGTAGATGATACTTTTACTTGTGTAAAAAAAGAACATGTCGATGCAATAATTAAAATTTTTTAATTCATATCATAAAAATTTACAATTTACTTCTGAATTAGAGAGTAATAACAAAATTAATTTTCTAGATTTAACTATTATTAGAGACAATAATATTCTTATCACCGATTGGTATAAAAAACCAACGTCCTCAGGACGTCTAATCAGTTATTTTTCGAGTCACCCAATTCAACAGAAGAAAAATATTGTTTTTAATCTGGTTGACCGAGCGATTTCTCTTTCACAAAAAATATTTCATAGTGACAACACGAAATCAATTGTTAATATCTTAAAACTTAACGACTACCCTGTGGATTTTATAAATAAACACATTAAGATTCGCTTAAATAAATTGAAATATTTGACAATAGGAAATAATGATAAACACAACAAAGCAATTTTATACAGACAACTTCCAAAAATTTCTTTACCATTTGACGATACAATTTTTTTCAAGTTGTCGCATGTTTTTAAAAAATACAACATTTGCACCATCCCCCTTTTAAAAAAAAGTCTTAATTCCATTGTAAAATTGGGTAAAGATGTCAGTAAAAATGGGACCGCACCAATGTTGTTTACAAATTTAATTGTAAAGATTGTCCAGCTATTTACATTGGTGAAACAAAACGTGCTCTAAGGGAACGTTTAAAAGAATATAAAGACAAAAAAATAAAAATTCTGTAGTTTTTAAACATTCAAATGACTGTCATCATGATTATGATTGGGAGGGTGCAAAAATATTAGATTACGAATCGAATCGTAAAAAGAAAATAATATCAGAAATGTTTTATATTAAATCCACTCCTCACACTATTAATAGGAAGGAGGAGGTAATTTATTTAAATAAAAAATTCTTTCCTTTAGAAAATCGGATTCATTATAGTTCTGTCTTTAATCGTTTAATATTTAAATGCTTGATCTGTTTAGTTGTTGTTCTGTTTCACTCTTACTCTGTCTGTCTTCGTTTGGTTTTGTCAGTCTGAAGGGATAATATTTATATTAATTTATTTAGTTTTCGATCAAACGTTGATCGTTTCGCACAATGTGACTCGAATTTTATAAATTCATGAATATTTTATTTGACGTTATTTTTTAAACACAAAAATAATTTGTTATAATGTATATTTAAATTTCATTATGGTAAATATTTATATTTTAACTAACTCAAATTGTCGTGAACTTTAATTGCTGGTGTAATAATAAAATGTTTTTCAATAAATTATAGCCTGAAGAGGTCGGCAAACCTAGCCGACGAAACGTCGTGACTAGATAAAAATTGTGGTTTTACAGTTTTTTATTTATAATTAACAACCTTCTTTGATCGTTTACTTCTCATACACGAGTAACTAATAGATTTAAGAATATTTATTTATTAGTTATAGTAAAAAAAGTAAAATTAGATTTGAAAATTTATTTGTTTGTCATCAGAGTTATCTTACTTTTGAAAGAGATAGTAATTCCGCTGGGTAGAATGAGTACTAGCTGGTCCTGCAGATACCCCCACAAACACCTAAACTTGCCTCAACTTTACCTTTCCTCAAGTGTCGTCAACTTTCAAAAACTTTGCTGCAAGTTCAGAAACTTGAGGAAAGGTTGGCAAAATTTAGGCAATTTTAGGTGCTATGGGGGTATCGGTATTATAGATAGACAAGGGCTGAGTTGACAATTAGGCTTAACAAGCAAAGACTGTATAGTCAGATAGTTTCTATCACTGTTTGTTATTTTAGAGATGATCCTTCCCACGGATTCTACTCGATTTCGACAGTGAGAAAGAATTTGTAAATACTTGTAGATAATCAGTTCGAGCCTCTCGAAGAAATTCGATATTGTATTGAATCTTCTTGTTACACGGATTTTTAGCGCGTTGTATGAAGGCAAATCAAAAAAGTTCATGTTTTATCGATTATGGGTCTTAATTGAACTGAAGAAACTGACCCAATTAAATAACTACTTTTAACTTATTTGTTTAAATATGACTGAACTAACTTTGTTTTAATACTGGACTTAACTCACTATGTTTTTGTACTGAACTTGTTTTAATATCTTAATGAATCCAACGTAAAAAAGTAACTCTAGTGATAACAAACAAAAGTCTGTAGCCACTTTAATTTATAAGATTAAATATTTTTATTTAAATACAAATCTAAAAGCCAAATCGTCATGGTGAAGCCTGTCCCCAAGGTCAGTTACGAAACAAAACTAAATATTTTTAGTAAACTTCAATAATAAAACTAATTAATGGTAACATTTTTTTATTGTCTAAGTGTGTAGAATTAAAAAAAAATGGTCGTAAAAAATTATTTTTTTATTTTTTCTAAATTTTATTTCCAACTGGGGACAAGAAATAACATCACAGAATTGTCATGGTGAAGCTTTTACATATTTCGCAATATATAAAAAAAAATTTTATTCATTAAATGATGTATAGTAGTATTATTTCAGTGAATACAGATGACAGGAATGCATACATTTTTACATAAATGTCCATAAATTACTACATAAATTTCCATAAATTACCCTATAAATTTCCATAAAATTCCAAAATTAGTCTTTTAAATTTTCTTTTATTTACCTAATTAATTTTATAAATTTTCATAAATTCTGCCGAAACTGCAGGAGAGCTCGGAATCTTGGTGAACGAATGTCTGCGACGAACAAAGAGCTGGCTGGATGCCAGAGGCCTTCAAATTGCCTTGGACAAAACCGAAGCGCTCATGGTCACAGACAGACGTGGTTACGAACTTCCCCGGATTGAAGTAGACGGATTCGAGGTCAAGTGGAGCACGCATATAAAGTATCTTGGTGTACAATTCGACAAGTTTCTGAATTTTAAGCATCACATAGCTGTGGCTTCCGACAAAGCTGCAAAATGTGCGATAAGCTTAGCCCGTATAATGCCGAACGTCGGTGGGCCTTTTGAAAAGAAAAGGAGATTGGTGGCGAGTGTGTTCCACTCAAAGCTGCTTTATGTAGCACCAGTGTGGGCTCCCTCCCTGCGAACAGATAGAAGCAAGACCATCTTGGAGAAGATGCTGTCTTCGCAAAGGATTATCACTAAGCGTATAATCTCTGCCTACAGGACAGTATCTGCGAGTACTGCTCAGGTCTTTGCCAGCGTCCCGCTGGCAGATCTTTTGGCGCAAGAAAGGGAAGAAATTTTCCACCTTTTCAAAGATAGGATGTCCACCCGTTACACGGATGACAATAGACCCAGCAAGGGCCAAATTCGCCGAGATGCGAGAAGCAGACTTGTCGAAAGATGGCAAGCAAGATGGAGCGGGGATGAGAAGGGTAGATGGACATATCGGCTCATACCTACATTTGCCACCTGGATAGATCGAAAACATGGAGTAGTCTCATACTATCTCACCCAAGCGCTCACAGGTCACGGGTGTTTTAACTCGTACCTAGAGCGCTTCAAAAGACGACAAAGTTCAGAGTGTGCGTACTGCAAATCCCCAAAGGATGACGCAGAGCACACACTCTTTACATGCACACGATGGAACGATGAAAGACGGGTCATGTTCGCCGGTGTAAACTGCGAAGTTACACCGGAGAGCATGGTCCTGTTAATGACTCGATCCAAAGAGAATTGGCGGCACATCGAGACCTTCATCCAACATGTTATGAGGGTTAAAGATCTCGATGGCCGCCAACAAAGGTATTTCCCGTAGGTCGAGGGATGATATCGTTTAGGCGATAGAGGCGGGATATAAGACCACTCCTGAAGGCGATACGTCAGTAAATTGGCTCTACCTGGGAGTGGTCTTAAGGTCCCAAATAAGGGTGTGTTTTTAGCGGGTCGGCAAGTCGCCACCCCCGCATAACCCTGTAGTACGGGCTACAGGGTACCTGAGAGCAGGTTTTCACATCCTACGCAAAAAAAAAAAAAATTTATAAATTACGAAATAAATTTCCTGCTTTAGTTTTTTGAATCTTGAATTTTGTTCTGTATTATTATCATAAATTGCTTCAGAATTTGTATAAATTGCCGCATAAATTACCACCATAGATTTATTTATTTGTTTATAGCGATTTTATCAACAAATTATGCCTTAAAGTGAAATACGATCATAACAAAATCTTTCTAATATTTCTTGTAAAATCGATTGTTATCCATAGTTACAATTAAATGTGACTTTCTTTATAATTTATTTAAACAAATATTGTTTAACAAATGGAAAATTAAAATTTGAAATTCGAATGATTTTTATTTCACTTTCCTATAAATTTAACTATTAATTTTGTTATACTGCAACCGATTATGGTAAATGGGATGCGGTAACAGTTAATTTGTTTAAAAATACAAAAATTGTAATCAATTTGTCCGACTCATCGTACATATTTCATTCTTGACTGTCATACTTGAAAGTTATATTTGTAGGATCATTAGTCAGGATTTGAGCACAAAATTAAATAAAACAACTGTTTTAAAAAGTTAATAAGTCACTCCACATTTATTTAATAAAATTTTTAGGCATAATTATATAAAACATACAAATATACATTTGCTAGTCAAACGGTCGAGACGGAACTGTCCCTTAAAATAATTTTTTCCGCGTTATCAGCTCTTTTCCTTACTCTCAGAGCATTTCGTCGCTTATAAGCACATCTACTTGTTCTTACAGTTTCGGCCTATCCTGACCCCTTGTCTGTCCCGGACAGGTCTAGTCTAATTTTTAAATGTAACAATGAAACAACTTTTTTTTTCATATAGATCTCCAAATCCGCATGTTTCTGGGTCCCCAAATACCCTCGTAATGCTTCTGAGTAACCTGAAAACCCTTAGGTAATATCTGAAATGACATATTGATTGTTTCTGAGAACCATAGAAATCATGTAAGGTCCCTCGAATACTGGCCACAATTTCGGCAATATTCCCGGCTTCGAATTAAAATTTATAAGCATTATATAATCGCCTACTTTATACTGGAAACTTTCGTTGCGCCTTTTATTTACATAACTTTCTTTGCACCCAGGGATGGAAGTTGGCATCAGGTGATGTTTACTCGACGTTGGAAATCTCTAGATTTCATCCCCTGAGGCTCCCGCTCGCATCGTGATGCATAGTGACCCCTCTCTTCGCAATTGTAATAGTGTGTCATATTTAAAGGGCTAGCATCTTGTTTCTTCTTATGACCATAAACTCGTCCTTATCTTTCTTTTCAGAACTTTTCATAGCCTTATGGTCTGAATTCGAAGTTTGAGCACCTCGGCCCGGAAGTGATACATTTCCGAACGCATCCAGCAATGAATCAATTGTTTTGAATTGATGGATCTTGGCTTGGATCTGGAATGCCCTCGACGAAATAATCAATTCTCTTGACTTCTTCAATAGGTACTTTATTGGCTAGAATCGTTTTCTCATAAGCATAATCAGTAAATGATTCTTCTGGTTTCCACATCCTTTCCTCAAACTGTTTTCTCAACTGCATTTTACTTGGACGTCGGGAAAACCTCTTCTTAATCTCCAAAAGAACTTCGTCAGTTGTTATACTGATGTGTCCCGGTCTAGAGTGGAACCATGCCAACGCACATCCTCTCAACTTTGAACCTATTAAGACCCGAGTCAACTGATCATCCAACTGATATGCCATTCTAAGTAGTTGTAATTAACGTTCCCATCCATCGAAATTTGACTCCGTTCCCTCAAAGGTGCTGAGAAGTTCCCCCACTGCCGAGATGCTTACTCTGCTCCCGAAATTTGACGAAGCGACTGCTTCTGGACAACATTGCTGATTCACTCCTTCGGTTCTGCTTCGGGAAAGCTCATTATTCCTATCCAATCCTCGCACTTCTACGTCGACACTTTTAGCGTTATGATTGCTGCTTGTTTGAAGAGAAGACTTTATACTTTCAATTTCCTTTTTAGCTTCTGCAAGTTCGAGATTTATCGCCTCCTGCAATGCTCGTTGATCTTCTGCTTCCTAAGCCCTCTTAAGTGTAGAATCCCTCAACTCCACAATCAGTTTCCTAGATTCTGCTAACTCTTCTAACAGAGCGTCATTTTGTTGCCTTACCGTCTTCAGTTCAAGTGTTCCCTGATTTTGACTCGTATTAGCCGCCATATTAGTCTGAGTTTCTTCAAACGTCCATTCTCGTAGTTGATCGGCTTCGCGGATATGTTAAATAAGTTCAGTCTTATTTCCTACCGTACTGAGCCCATGATTTCTCAATACTTCTTTCAGTTCTACGACTGTTCGACGTTGCCAATCCTGCTGGATTCCGCTTTCCTCCTGATCAGACTCCATCTTGAATGAATCGTATTGAAACCCCAGACTTTTCATGATTTACACTCCTAAATCATCAAAGGTTTCACACCACATCCAAGAAAGATTCACCAACCACTTGACATCACCATTTGCAGAAAAAACGCATCCAATGAATCCAATCCAACGGAAAAATCCAATATTTTTATACACATATGAGTCATTCTCTGAAAAAAAGCCACCCTAAACATTTTTTTTGACAACTTTCTTGTAAATGGAATAAGTTATAGTATGAACCAAAACAAATATTTAGAGTATCGTTGTAGGTCCATGTAATGCGTGGTTGCCATATTATCAGGGGCTCAATTTTTATGCAGCGTAATTTTCAAATTCCAATAACTTTTAACTGGATGGATGGATTTGAAAAAATTACTAGGATTTTTTGTGCAGAATTTCCTAAACTTTCAAATAAAGTTAGCTATTAATTTCAAAAATAACAATTTCATTAAAAAAAATTAAAAAAGCCTTTTTTTTAATTTTGAACCCCCGCCCCACCCCCCCTGCGATTTTTTTCGAAAGTACCGCAAAATGTTCAGTATTTAGTCAGCTTTTCACCCACTAAAGGGAATTTTGGGATAGCAACATTTGGACGAGCTACAAATGAATATACACCACAACGCAACCTATTAACTATCATCTAATGTTAACCTGAGGCATATTACTTCCTCATAAAAGAGGTATTGTAATCGTGCTGGTTCTTGATTTTCTAAAAATAGATTAAATGCACTCATTTTTATCAAAAAAGCGTATACAGTCGAATTTATAGAATATATGACAACTTTTTATTTTTATTACATTTAAAATTCCATTTTTTACCATAATTTTTAAAATTATCATTTTCTAATTATTGTTCCTTTGCAAAAAATATTCTAACTGAAAAACTCATCATCCAAGCGACCTAGAGTTAATATTTAACCCAAAATTAAAAAAAGAATTGAATGCAAGTTTTCGTTTCTTACAAAATTAAAATTTTTTATATAACTACTGCATTTTCCCAATAAACATTTTTTCTTTATATGGAAGAAATAATGGTTATGAAATAAACACCTAGTAAGATTTTGTAATAGTATATATTTATTATCAAAATACGAAGGAGTTAGAAAATGTAATTTAAATATCATCTACTAAAACAAAAGGTGTGGTAGTAGTTATAAAGTTCTGCTAGGTGGCGCTGCTAACTGTCATCTCATAAACGAGTTTGTATATTTTTCATATAAGTAAGAACACTCTAGCACGAAAAAAATTGCTTAAGGTTTGTTGTATTTGACACGGTAAGTATAAAGATTTTCTTTATTATTATTATTTGTTTTTTAACGCAATGTCTGCTGATAAATGTTTGAATCCTTTCAAATTCAAAAAGCATGGAAAGCCGCAAACTCGTCAAATCGATAGAGCAAAAAGAAACGTAGTTGTTACTTCGTATTTTGATAATAAATATATACTATTACAAAATCTTACTAGGCGTTTATTTCATAAACATTATTTCTTCCACATAAAGAAAAAATGTTTATTGGGAAAATGCAGTAGTTATATAAAAAATTTTAATTTTGTAAGAAACGAAAACTAGCATTCAATTTTTGTAATTTTGGGTTAAATATGAACTCTAGGTCGCTTGGATGATGAGTTTTCCAGTTAGAATATTTTTTGCAAAGAAATAATAATTAGAAAATGATAATTTTAAAAATTATGGTAAAAAATGGAATTTTAAATGTAATAAAAATAAAAAATTGTCATATATTGTATAAATTCGACTGTATACACTTTTTTGATGAAAATGAGTGCATTTAATCTATTTTTAGAAAATCAAGAACCAGCACAATTACAATACCTCTTTTATGAGGAAGTAATATGCCTCAGGTTAACATTAGATGATAGTTAATAGGTTGCGTTGTGGTGTATATTCATTTGTAGCTCGTCCAAATGTTGCTGTCCCAAAATTCCCTTTGGTGGGTGAAAAGCTGACTAAATACGGAACATTTTGCGGTACTTTCGAAAAAATCGTAGGGGGGTGGGGCGGGGGTTCAAAATTAAAAAAAAGGCTTTTTTAATTTTTTTTAATGAAATTGTTATTTTTGAAATTAATAGCTAACTTTATTTGAAAGTTTAGGAAATTCTGCACAAAAAATCCTAGTAATTTTTTCAAATCCATCCATCCAGTTAAAAGTTATTGGAATTTGAAAATTACGCTGCATAAAAATTGAGCCCCTGATAATATGGCAACCACGCATTACACGGACCTAAAACCCTACTCTAAATATTTGGTTTGGTTCATACTATAACATATTCTATTTACAAGAAAGTTGTCAAAAAATATTTTTAGAGTGGCTTTTTTTCAGAGAATGCCTCATATATTGCTTCCTCATGGAGGAAGTATTGTTCTACCCCCAAATCCACGATTGCAATTTTTTGGCACATTTTGACATATTTCGACCAGGATGTCAAAAATTATGTTTAGAAAAAATGTCCGTATATGTGTATGTATCTGAGTGTGTGGGAACATTACGTTTCGTCGACTTAGCGCAACATCGTGTTTATTCAAAGAACAAAGCAAGAACGCACCTACTCAAAAAACAAAGCAAGAACGTAACAACTCAGAAATTAACATTTTCTATCAAATTTTAAATGTCAACAGCATCAAAATTTCAAGTTATTAACTTTTTTCTGATAAGAATAACATGCGTACACAAAAGCTATGCAAAATGGCATAAAATTAAAGTAATTATTAATTCGTTTGGCCCAATATCTCGAGAACCGTAATAGTCAGAACCATATTGTTTTACAAAATTATAAGTCTCTTAGAGGGACAAATTATGACATTCGTTTCAACCCGATCGATTAATTCTAAGTCGGTTCTTGCGTAACTGTCCTATTTCAAGATAAATTTTGGTAGAAAAAAAATTTTTTTTTAATGTTTCTCTGCACTAATTTTTTTATTAGGGCACAATATAATTATATTTAAACTATTTATTTTATTTTAACTATTTATATTTAAATTATATTTAAATTAATTTAAACGATTTTAATAGTTAAATTTTACACGGAAATAATAGCAAATCTTTGAAAATTGGCTGACATGTGGAGCTGAACCGCATTCTTTTATTCCAAATACATTGTACAAAATAAAAATTTATTTTTAATATTTTGCTGAAATGAAAATAAATAATAAATTGATAAATTATTTAATATAACAGTATTTTAGATATTAGTTAACATATATAAAATTTTAAAAAAGAACAGCAAATACAATATTTAATAATGAATATTTCGTTTCATTTTTTGGAAAATTTGAAATGGAGATCGAGCAGAGTAATCCGGCATAGCTAAACTACCTTATGTTATAGAATAATATTTTAAAATAACCGTCACAGATTAAGAAGTTTCTCTGCATGAAGCACACTGAACACTTCATATAGGCCATGGAGCTGAAATTATACGTGTTACCATGGAGCTGAAATTTGACATTTATTCTAACCTCACTTCTACAATAGTGCAAAATAAATCTATTCTTTCTGCTGATCGCTTGTTTCACATGAAAACTTCAAGAAAATGGTAACAATACTATTAAATAGTTGTTACAGTAATATAATAGTAATGACATGTGGAACTGAACGCTTTTTTTGTACACATGCAATTTTCACAAAAATAATTTTTTTTAAGTAAAAAATTTTCTTTTAAAAACTTTTTTCAAATGTGACTTAGTGATAATGGATGCTTTTCATGACATTTAAAAGATTAATAACAATTATTAATCATTAAACATTTTTTATAATTTATAATAAATTATTAATAAATTAGCGATTTTAAAATGACAAAAATGAAAGACTGGATCATTTTACTAAATGCAATTTATTAGTAATACAACATGTTATAAACTAATAACTTGTAATTGACAATGTTTATATGTGTATAGTCTTCCAGTTCCTTATGAATCCCTGCTATAGTGCCGTAACTTGGGTGTTGTCGTGGCACCGAGTGCTGGTCTTGACGGTAGGGGGGGGGGGGGACGCAAACTGCGAAGGGACTTCAATACATTAAAAATAAAACTGAAAAATTTTCTGAACTTTATCTAGACAATTGAACGAAGTTCATGATAAAATTTCATTTATTATTATTGTTAATATTATTAGAGGAGGAGAATGGTTGAGTGCAACCAACAGCGCTTGGGAAATCCTTTTACCCCCTCCCCCCCCCCAAAATAAGCTATGTAATTTAGACCACAGAGCCTCCTTCACAAGGAGAGAACTCGAACAGGAGTCATAGCAGCAATATCTGGCTCCTCAAGGAATAATTTTCCTATAAGATGAAGTCGTTTGCTAGATAGCAAAGGGCAATGGCAGAGAACATGAGTAGTAGTAGTTACATAGTAACACTCAGGGTCGTTAACGATGCCCAATTTGGGTCGGTGATAGCGAAGATCCCCATGTCCAGCTGAGCCTACAGAAGTCTGCAGCTTATTTCAGGTTAATAGTCTTTTAAAGGAGTGACTTAGCCTGTCTGCGACCAGCATAGCCATTCCACTCCTTTTGGTGTTCTGCAAGTATCCAATGTTTAAATTCTTAAGATTACACTGCATTAGAGACATTAGCAGGCGGTGCAGAGCCAATAATACTCCTCCTGCTACCCACTTTTACTAGTATATCCGCCATCTTGCTACTTTTAATCCTGTGTCCTGGGACCCATAGAGGCGAGACGCGGTTAATCTCAGCTAGACAATTTAGTGCACAATGCCACTCCTATACTAGTTGAGATGTAGTTGAGTAGTTATTCAAGGTCAGTAATCCCGCCTTGCTATCCGAGAGGAAAAATATATTCCTACCATGACAGAGCTCCGCGGTCTCACAGGCCGTATAGCGCAGTGTCGTTGTTTCGGCTTATAAAACGGTTACAGTGGACCCAAGCACAAATGCAGAGCCAAACATAGTTGTTTCATGATATAAACCTGCACCCTCAGCCACTTTCCCTTTAGATCCATCCGTAAACTGGACGTCACAGTCAGTGGAGGGGTCTACTAGTTCATTTTGCGAATCCTCTTTTGTTGGTAAACTGATCTTATATTTCTTGTCAAAGAGGTACTGCGGAGAAATTCTATCTCTCCTCATTTTAAAGATAGATCTTTCCACCAAACTAGCAGGAAGTGTCACATAACCCTTTCCTCTGACATACTTCCGCCCCAATCCATCATTTTTTCTCAAGACGGATTAAACCGTCTCTGCTTTGATGGTAAGGTGTAGGGGTTCCAGCTATAGAAGTGCACCCAGAGACATTATAGGTGTAGTACCCAACCCCCCGTCATGCTCCTCAGGACCATTCCCTTTACACTTTCAAGTCAATCAATAGTCGACAACGATTTGACTCTGCTCCACCAGACCACAGATGCGTAAGTTAGCCTAGGAAGCAGAATCGCCTTATAGATCCATATTAGTGTATCCGGTTTTAAATCCCATATATGCGCGATGGCTCTTTTAAATTGTCAGAGGGCTGCCATGAATTTTTTGCACTTGTCTTGTAAGTGTTCATTCCAGGCGTTCATTTCTATACAGGATGACTCCTAGGTACTTTGTTCGTGCGGTCAGTTGAAGTTACTGTCGTGAGAACCTCAGTGTGTGTGTAGCGTTCCACTTATAGCGTCTCATAAAGAGGACATTCTCAGTTTTATTCGCATTGACGGACAGACTGACCCAACGACACCAATCATCGACAAGGTTCAGTGCCTGCTGCACTATTCCAAATAGTTGCACCAAATGCTGGCAACGGACAATCAACATGATGTTATCCGCGTATCCAATCATATGGAAGCTGTTTTCTGTAAGTAACTTTAGCTGCTTATCAACCACCAGGCACTACAGCAGGAGTGAGATGACTCCTTCCTGCGGCAGGTGGATTCCATGGACACGCATAGCCCTTCGTATAACATTTTTGGAGGTGTAATTGAAGGCTCCCTCGATATCCATAAAACCCCAAAAGCAAAACCCTTTACTTTTAGCTGGCCATCAATAAGATGCACAGCTCTAGTCAAGGCTGTTTCTGTAGAGCGTCCTGCTCTATAGGCATATTGATCTCTGTGAAGCAGATGTCTTGACAACATCTCACAGCAGGTATATCTATCCACGAGTCTTGCTACTGTTTTTAAGACGAAAGATATTATGCTGATCGGTCGAAAGTCCTTCTGTGAGGAAGCCAATCCTGCCTACTTTAGGTATGAAGACCAATTTCGTACCCCTTCAAATCTCTAGAACATATCCCATGATCAAACTCGCCCTAGCAGGTCTTACCGACGGACTAACTACACCTTTGCCCACCTTTTGTAAAAGAACAGGAGGGATGCCGTTTGGTCCGGGAGACTTGTTGGGACTAAAGGATTTAGTTTTAGAAGGTAACTTATCCAGTCTGGACGCGTCCTTTCCCTTGTTTTTATTGGAGCAAAAGAAAGTCCAGCTATCTTGCTTAGACTTTCTGATTGCATCCCTATAGGTGTTTCTTGTCTTGGAATAGATGACCAAACTTTCCTCCGTGCGCCTTGATGTATAATGTCTAAACAACCTCCTAGTTTCCTTACGCAGGTTATCTAATTTATTATTTCACTAGCAGGTGCTAGTAGCCCTATGAGTTTTAGTTGGAATACAACTACATTCAAAGGCCGTTTGAACGTCTTTTGTAAAAATCTTCGCTGCCTTATCGGAAGCCACAGTATCCCTGATTTTTCTCGGAAATACAGACAGCGCTTTCTTTAGCTCAGTCCCATAGCCAGCCTCATCCGTTTTCCTGGGTTTACGGAACCATTAAGGTATGGTGCTGACCTGCACAACTAAGAGGAATATATTCGCTAGAACGACGTTCTTAGTAAAGGGTTGTACTGCTCCAGTGCGTTTAGGATCTCTTTTACTTCTTCCGGCTCACCCGAAATTCATGAGGTGGCCTTCAGCATCCTCTAGAGCAACTCCACCCCGCTACCACGAAGCATTGGTGAGCCAATCCTTAGCCGCTGGGTTAGAAGCTACGAAAATAAAGGCTCCTCTCCTGTAGACGGAAACCTCGAACCTTGGCAATCTCTCAGCCGTTTCTATTACAAGAAACGGCATTACGTCCTTTCTGAAAAGCCCAAATTGCTCCACAGTACGGGTCACGTTAGGATAACCGACGTTAGAGATCACCATCGTCAGGGAATTTGCCTTGATGGTCGCACTAATACCTCCCTGTGTCTTCTGAGAGACAGCAGTTTGGCTTTGTTTTGGCCTTTTAGAGACTACTGGTTCCCTCGGGGGAAACGAGTTTGGTCCCATTTTTCTCTTGATGGACTAAGATCCGCTTGGTTTACCCAAAGTTGGATCATCGTTCACTACAGAAGCGGAACCGCCCGAATCACAGGAGGGACCATCTGTCTCTCCTTTTTTGGACTTTTCAAGACTCATTCGCCCCCACCGCTTCTTTTAAAGAAGCGGGCATGTGTTTCCTACCGAGAAGCCTTCCAGCAAAATCAGTAGTGTTGGTTTCTTCTGCACCTGGCTCAGCAGACCCCGAACAGCCCGAAGTTCCAGGTGTTGGGTCTGTACCAGCTGTCGGGATAGAAATCTTTGAACATTTAGCCCCAGATGGGACCTCCGACTCAGCCGCCATATCCTTTTAGCTGGTCTCAAGATTAAAATTATCAAAGAAATTTCATATACGTAAAGCTTGATTGGTGCTGTTCTTGGAAACTGGGTGTTTACGATATTCACTCTTTTAGCACTTTTAGCATCAGTCTGTCTCTTTCTAACATAATGAGGTTAAAATAAGATATATTTATAGACAGAGCTCTCAGAGTGTTAATTTCAGAAATATCAAACACCGTATGCATCTCTAAATATGAAATCACATATAGACAGGAATTGCGTTAAAATGGAAAATGCCAAGTACCCAAAAGTGAAGGAAACAAACGATAAGAATTATTTACACCGAAATTAAGGTATGCACATAAGCAGTATTTCAATGAAATAGATTCAAGTGATAAAGATTTTAAACCAAATACAGTGTGCAATGTTAACTATAGCAATATTTTGCATTGGTTACATCAACAAAGAGCAAATTTGTAATATGCTAAGCCGTTAATCTTGGCAAAATGCTCAAGTGAATATGATGAATCCAAGTGCTATGCATGCATTAATTTTGTTCTTGGAAGTCATAAGAGAAAGTTAAAACTGCCTCGCTTCCAATGCTGCTCTCTGCTGATGTTGAACTATCAAAACTCTAGATACTTTGTCTACATGGACACCCAGTTAAAAATTCCTACGTAGGATCCCACGTAGGATCCTACGTAGTATCCTTTATAGTATCCCATATAGTATCCCATATAGCATCCCACTTGGTTTCCCATAAAGGATCCTTATAACAAGGGAACTTGTATACGATCCTTATGGGATACTGTACCAAGATCCTCCGTGGGATCCTATACTATAGGATCCTATATGGGAACCTTAACAGGATCCTATCGACAAATTTTTGTTGTTGTAATTATCAGGATATGGGATCCCACGTGTGTACCTATATAGGATCCTACATATTAATCAGGTAACTTATCAGGCAGGGTTCCCTTATGGGATCCCATGTGTGTTCCCATACAGGATCCTACACATCGCAAGGGTTAGCAGGTGGGGTTCCTTTACAGGATCCTTTATGTGCCAGAGGTTAGCAGGTGGGGTTCCCGTGTGGGATCCCATATATGTTCATGTACAGGATCCTACATGTCCCAGAGTTTAGAAGGTGGGGTTCCTATACGTGTTCCTATACAGGATCTTATACAGTATAGAGGTCAGCAGGTGGGGTTCCCGTACGAGATCCTACGTGTGTTCCTGTACAGGATCCTTTATGTCCCAGAGTTTAGAAGGTGGGGTTCCTGTACGGGATCCTATATGTGTTCCTATACAGGATCCTACACAGTATAGAGAGGTCAGCAGGTGGGGTTCCCGTACGAGATCCTACGTGTGTTCCTGTACAGGATTCTTCATGTTCCAGAGGTTAGCAGGTGGGGTTTCCGTACGAGATCCTACGTGTGTTCCTGTACAGGATCTTTCATGTCCCAGAGGTTAGCAGGTAGGGTTCCCGTACGTGATCTCACGTGTGTTTCTATACACGATTCTACAAAGCCTACATGTTAGCAGGTGAGGTTCCTGTATGGGATCTCACGTGTGTTCCTGTACGGGAACCTGCTCGTACCAGAGGTTAGCAGGTGGTGTTCCCTTACGGGATCTTATTAAAGTCATATATCTATATGACGCGGCGTATATTGCCATGTGAGGAGTTGTATCCTCACTAATTTCCTGGTCTGCGTGGACTCACTCTTCTTATAATCTTTACGCCTTGAGTTAACAGTGAGAGACACTGATAATAGCACTGCCATGCGGCGAGTATATTAACTAAACACTGGGTTCTTATATGGGATCCTTTATGATTTCTTATATGGCAAGAAGACGCTTTTAGCCCTTAAATGACTTATAGGAAATCATAAAGGATCCCATATAAGAACCCATTGTTTAGTTAATATACTCGCCGCATGGCAGTGCTATTATCAGTGTCTCTCACTGTTAACTCAAGGCGTAAAGATTATAAGAAGAGTGAGTTCACGCAGACCAGAAAATTAGTGAGGATACAACTCCTCACATGGCAATATACGCCGCGTCATATAGATATATGACTTTAATAAGATCCCGTAAGGGAACACCACCTGCTAACCTCTGGTACAAGCAGGATCCCGTACAGGAAGACTCGTGAGATCCTATACAGGAACCTCACCTGCTGACATGTAGGCTTTGTAGGATCGTGTATAGAAACACACGTGAGATCACGTACGGGAACCCTACCTGCTAACCTCTGGAACATGAAGGATCCTGTACAGGAACACACGTAGGATCCCGTACGGGAACTCTACCTGCTAACCTCTAGAACATGAAGGATCCTGTATAGAAACACACGTAGGATCTCGTACGGGAACCGCACCTGCTAACCTCTGGAACATGAAGGATCCTGTACAGGAACACACGTAAGATCTCGTACGGGAACCCCACCTGCTGACCTCTATACTGTGTAGGATCCTGTATAGGAACACATATAGGATCCCGTACAGGAACCCCACCTTCTAAACTCTGGGACATGATGGATCCTGTACAGGAACACACGTAGGATCTCGTACGGGAACCCCACCTTCTGACCTCTATACTGTATAGGATCCTGTACAGGAACACACGTAGGATCCCGTACGGAAACCCCTCCTGTAAACCTCTGGCACATGAAGGATCCTGTAAAGGAACCCCACCTGCTAACCTTTGCGATCTGTAGGATCCTGTATTGGAACACACATGGGATTCCATTAGGGAACCCTACCTGATAAGTTACCTGATTTATATGTAGGATCCTATATAGGTACACACGTGGGATCCCATATCCTGATAATTTCAACAACAAAAATTTGTCGACAGGATCCTGTCAAGGTTCCCATATAGGATTCTATGGTATAGGATCCCACGGAGGATCTTGGTACAGTATCCCATAAGGATCGTATACAAGTTCCCTTGTTCTAAGGATCCTTTATGGGAAACCATGTGAGATACTATATGGGATACTATATGGGATACTATATGGGATACTATATGGGATACTATAAAGGATACCACGTAGGATCCTACGTGGGATCCTACGTAGGAATTTTTAACTGGGCAGCCACAAAATGGCTTCACCATTGCATCCGCGGATGCAAGGTTTTCTAAAAGAGTACTTATATAGGATCCTATATAGTTATTTATGAAAATGCGTGTGTCATTTCATACAAGGAACACCTATATGTTTTTTGTAGGTACCTACATAGGATTCTATATAGTACCCTTATAGAAAACATTAAAGGAGACTAACACATCAGGAGGTTAACGCGACGGCATACCGGAAACGCTAAGCTGAATTACTGTTACATTACTCTAGTTTTTCTTCAAATATTTTCTTTTACTTTCAACAGGTGTGTTCAATGGGCGGTATGTCAGAAAATTTATGAAAAATGAAAATTTTACATAAGTGCTGACAGATGATCATCGGAAAGCCTGAGAATCGCTAAAAGCAGTAGTCTCTTTCTTAATAATTATTTACTTAATTAACGATAAAATGCATTATGGTATGAAAAAAGGAAACCCGCTTCACTTTGCTCTATAATTACTACTTATTTTACGTTTAATTTATCTTTACTATTATACCAACCCATTAACGCCTATAATGACACAAATCGTAGCTTTACTTTGGAATAGTACTAAATGTAGCAAAATTTTTTGTAAAATTTTGGAATAGCGTTTCTTTCTGCTTTAGGGTCATTCTGCAAGATTTCATTTTCATTCCTATATCGAGGCATCTGGCTTCGCTGTCGAGAAAGTTATAAGCACCGTTTAATTTGATTACAACTTAAATGTGTGACCGCTTCCGCGATTGCTAGTCGGGTGTATTCCTTTGTAATTGAGAAATTTAAGTTGTAGGTTAGACGTCAAGGACTGGTTACGTACCACTCGAGACTTCGAAGGTATACTTACCTAATGGACTTTCAATTGATCGGTTTTACTCAGTAGAGGTTTTCCGTAATTTTCCTCTACTCTAGTCAGAGAGGGTCATGCAAGTACTTCTAATAAAAGACGTCTATACAGAACGAAAGAGGGAGTGTGTGGTTTTTACGCGGTTGTAGGGAACGGGATTTTGAGGAGTATAGTAAAGTTACTGGGAAACTGGGAATATACTGAGTTTAAATGGGAAATGGATAGTGTTGCACGTCGAGCAAACGATCTGATCGACTTCACATCTGATCGTCTGTTGTTTGCTCGATTATGATTGATTTGAACAAATTACTTTTTATTTATCTTTTAATAAATAGCATAATTTTTGAAAATATCTTCAAGTAAGTATCCTTTCTTTTTGTTGACACTTTTTATTTTTTACGTGGGTAATTCCATTGGCTTTCGTCGGAGGGATGTTGCTTGCATATCTCAAAAATACACTTCTTTTATATATAAGTCATTATTAAACTCTATAGAGTTTATTTTAAATAAAGATTTTTATAAATATTTTTTTATTCATTTAAAAATTCAATTTTTAAATGATAATTTAAATTAAAGTAAAATATTTTTAGCAAACATCCCTCCGACGAAAGCCAATGGAATTACCCACGTAAAAAATAAAAAGTGTCAACAAAAAGAAAGGATACTTACTTAAAGATATTTTAAAAAATTATGCTATTTATTAAAAGATAAATAAAAAGTAATTTGTTCAAATCAATCATAATCGAGCAAACAACAGACGATCAGATGTGAAGTCGATCAGATCGTTTGCTCGACGTGCATCACTAGAAATGGAACACAGATATGGAAATTATCATAAATGTAAAAACTTTTTGTATAATATGAAAAAATAAGAAAATAGTTTATCTTGTCATTATATATCATTTAACATCAAAATATTGCCTCGGTCAACTCAATCCACCCGAAACACGTAACGAAAAATTGTTTTTAGCTGCTAATACCAATAAAAAAATAATTCGGCACATCCGATAATAATTGGGTACATGCGAGTCCTGTATATAGTTTGGTGTCTACTCCGAACTGGGTTTTTTCTCGAATTATTTCTGCTTGTGTGAAATTTAATTCTCTTGTATTGTTTGAATTGAGGTTTTAAGAGCAAAGTGAATGATATAATTTAAAAGTACGGGTGTTATAAAGTGTAAAAACGACAGATACTTAAATTATTTTGATTTATCTTTATAATATAAAAAAGTAAAATGTGTCAGGTACGACCGTCCCTATTGGAAATTTCTATAAAGGTCCCTTAAAAATTTCCCATATAGGAACCTAAGTAGGGACCTACAATCTATTTAAAGCGCGTCTTGTAGGAAATGACATAGGTCCCTACGTAGTATCCTTTGTAGATAAAACTTTTTTTAAATTCACTGTTTCTTTGCAGTAAAATTGTAATTTTTTTAATTTAATACATTTCTGTACGCTTCATTTTTAAGAAAAAACTGCTGCGCAGATGTAGAAGCCATAGAAGCCATAAAAACTTAGTGCGCATCAAGTAAAAGTTTTAATGAATTCAAGAGCCTATAGGAATTTAGAAAGTAATAATTCGTCGCTCATTATTGTTAATAATAAAAGAAGTATTTTTCGATCGAAATGAGCTAATCACACTCTGTGATATTTAAAGAAAATTTATAAATTTCTGTATGAGGTAAAAATTTTTTCTCTAAAAATTAAATTCCGTGTTGGTTCGCGTTTAAAAAATTTATACTAAGTGTTATACTTGTTATTATTACAGCCTGAAGATGTCCACGAAGTGTTGACGAAACGTCGCCAATAAATAATTTATTTGGTGTATTTAATGTGTTAGTGTTTTTTTACCTACACAACTTTTGCTCATTTCGATCGAAAAATACTTCTCTTATTATAGCCTATAGGAATACTACGTTTGGACCTATGCCATTTGCTACAGGAGGTTCTTTAGAGGATGCATTGAAGGTCCCTAAGTATAGGACATTATATGAACCTACGTAGGTTCCTTTGTGGGGAACCTTACAGTTCTCTTTGTGGGAATTTTCAATAGGGGTTCGAATTGTAAATCCAATCATGCGGTTCATATTTACCATAAGAACATGACTTCATCATATGGTGAATTCAGTCGTTCCTGTAACATTTTACTTTTTCTAAATTTAACAAAATATCAACCATAGTTCCTTTCGGGATTTTCATACTACATAACACCTCTGATTTTAAATTATATCGTTAACTCTGCTCATAAAAACTCAATTCAAAAGCTAAAAGAGAGGGGACGTCCTACGGATATCCTAATTTCTGCACTAAAGGATATTGTATATAAATCCTACTAAAATCCAGTAGATGTCCTATGGACATCCCAAGACAACCTATGGACATTTCACAGAGATTTTATGGATATCCTACAGATATTTTAAACTAACAATAAAAAGATATCACAGGGATTTCCAACCGAATATATAGTTTAACTTAGATTTATAAAAGTCTAAATCTAAATATATGAAATTTTAATGATTTGTTATTAAAAACTATATATTTTTCGTAGAAGTGAAACACTCAGTAAGTTTTGTTAAAGAATATTTGAAAAATTTACTATTCTAAAGTATCCAAAAGATGTTTCACCGACATCCGGAAGATAATTTCCAAACATTTTAATATATAATGATCCTAAGGATATCTAGAGTTTATCTGGAGAACATCCACAGGACATCTAAAGGATATACAGAGGATTTCCAGGGTACATCCAGATGATATCCAGAGGACATCGAAAGAAAATCCAAATAACATTCAAAGGGTATCCAACGGACATTCGGAGAATATCCTGTGATATTCAAGGGACGTCCAGAAGATATCCTAATTTCCCCTCGCTTGGACATCCTGAAAATCTCCTTCTGATATCCAGAGGACGTCTCTCGGATGTCCACAGGACATATTCTTAATATCCTTATAGATATCCGTTGCTGTAAGGGGAGGAAATAATGCGAGAAAATATTCCAATTCGGTCACACAAAACCTAAAAGCATCAAAACGTTGCATAATGATACCGTTTTTTAGATTATTTCTCATAATTGATCCAAAAAATGGTATCATTATGCAACGTTTTCATGCTTGCAGATTTTGTGTGGTGTAGACACTAAACTGAGTACAGGACTCATTTCTCCTTAATTATTTTTGGGTGTAACAAATTACTTTTTTCTACTGGCACGTACATTTATTTGTAACATAATCGGGGACTTTAATTCTATAACTTGAAAAAATTATGTTATACAAATTGACTATTATTTGTACTCAAAGAATCGTAAGATTTCATAAACAAGTTTTTTATTTTAGTTGAGTGTTCCACCTGTTGAGATCCTGCTCTAGACAACTACAATTGTGACACAAGGCTGACTCAAACATTTATAATCGTTTTTAAAAGAAAGTGAGTAAATTCTTGTTGTAGAAATATTCTAATTCGAAGTAATAATTCAGCTTTTTACAGTACATTTAATTTAGAGCAAATTATTTTTTTCTTTATAATTCAAATATTGTATTGATGGATTTTTTGGACCTTGATTGTTGGACATATCTTAAAATTTAATCTTGCAAATTGGGGAACTGTCAAAGTAGTTTTTATTTATTGTAATGCTTAATAATATCGACTTCACACTTTTATATTGTTTTTCAATTGGACTGGACTTATGAAAGAAAATTTATACTTTTGTGATTTCAATTTTTCTTAAAAATTGGTTTAGAGATGCAATTAAAAAGAAAATCCATTCACAGAAAAAAAAATGAATTTTCTTAATTTATTTTTATGAAAAACGTCTCAATTTCGTAAAATTGATACTTAATTTCCTTTGTCATGTTACTCTTTATTCATGTAGTCGTATTTGGAACCACATTTATGTCATTTTTGCAATTAGGGTAATTTCAAAATTTTTAAGAATACATTTTTTGCATACATATCTCGTAAACTATACCCGCTTGAAAATTCATGTACGAATGGTACAAGACATTTCCTGAAAACTTGCCTGACTCTAACACTTCAAATATTTTCGGAATATTCAGATGAATATTCAGAAAACATTGGTACAAGGATAAAAAATGTCTGCATGTGAGGAAAAACGGGCCATAGGAACCAAGGTCGACCAGTGAGCATCATTTAACGTAGAAAATTTTCTTAATATATCAAAGAAATACACTCTCAACGTTTGTGCGAATATTTCCTCACATGCGGACATTTTCGCCTTTGCACCAATGTTGTCTGAACATTGAGGGTGAAATATGACATGTGATGCAGTGTTGTCTCTCTCTCTGCCATGCAAATTTAAGTTAGATCCAGGGGTGGGGGTCATGACCCCCATCCGCCACTGCATGTGAGGAAAAAGAGTAAAACCGAAAACAGAAAATCATGAAAAATTATTGAGATATTAGATTGATATTAGTGACTCTCGTCTCTCTTTCTCACGATTCTGTTTTCGTTCTTACGCTTTGAGCTCAAATAGGGTTTCATCCTCAGTTAAATATTCCAAAACTTGAAATGTTAAGGTATGTGTTTAACTCATGCGCGTCCCTTGTTCTGTCTTTCCGCAGGCAGGCAGCCGCGCCGAGCTCCATGTAAAAAGGATAAAATTGAAAAGAATTGCAAAATTGTAGCGAGTCAATATGGTACAGTGAGAATTATTCAATGTTTTTAAGGGTGTTGCAAGGAGAGAATTAACATAACCTTAAAAATATTTTTCTAGGCAGCGTACAATTTCGACATTTAGCCAATTTTTCCAGGAACAAAAAATGTAATTAAAAATATGGCCATGTACCCATAATTTAAATTTTATGCAGATTCTAAAACTAATTTGATATTTTAGAAATATGTATTATTTTGGCTTCAGTTTCTGAACAAAATATTGAAAATTGTGTACTTTTTTTTTGTTCACAATTTTCAATATTTTGTTTAGAAACTGAAGCACAAATAATACATATTTCTAAAATATCAAATTAGTTTTAGAATCTGCATAAAATTTAAATTATGGGTACATGGACATATTTTTAATTACATTTTTTGTTTCTGAAAAAAATTGACATAGTGTCGCAATTGTACGCTGCCTGGAAAAGTATTTTTAAGGTTATGTTAATTCTCTCCTTGCAACATCCTTAAACTCCATTTCTTGTCTATTCTTTTGAATTATCTGCAGGGAATATGTTTCATGAAAAAAATCACTTTTAATTCCTGTTAAATATATTTCAATAACTTTTAAATTATTTTGAATGTTTTTTTAATACTTCGATAATTGTTTTATTATTTTCAATTCTCTTTTAACATTTTAATCTTTTGAATCATTTTCAATTTCATTTAAAGTTTCTAGATATAACGGGGTCAGAACTTAAATATATATAAACTTTAATTGATGTTATAGCCTGAAGTAGCTATACAGACTATACTTGAAATTATTAAAATTAAAGAAGGGATTAATAATCAAAATCTTATATTATTAAGGCGAGGAAATGATATATCAGGAGTAGATATAATATTAAAGGAATTAAGTAATTAATAATAAAGAATTCCATTCTAGAAGAATGGAAAATAATTTAATGTAGCTTTTTTGAATCTTTTACAAGAAATACAAAAGAATAGACAAGAAATGAAATTAATAATAACTGTACATTTTCAATCTTCTTCAATTTTGAGCTTGTTGCTAAGCTATTACTGTTCCTTTATGGTCAGATAAGTTTATGGAAATATCTTATCCTGTGTGGATACATTCATGTTCTTATACGTGGATCATGTGCATAAGTGTGCAGAGAACAATGTACATGCCTGCAAATCATGCGCGTATTCAATGGGTGGGGGTCACGGGGTCATGACCCCCCCTCCCCTAGAAGACTTGAATTTATATGAGAGTGAGAGAGATAGAGTTATATTGTTATCTCTTTCTCTCTTATATATCCCTGTTGAAAAATCTGACATCAGAACTGATATCAGAAGTGACATCAGATCTGATATCAGAACTGATATCAGAAATGATATCTGATTTTGGGACTAGAACTGATATCAGAATTGGCATCAGAACTGGCATCAGAACTGATATCATTTCCTATGTCTATTTCGATCAATTTATCTAAAAGAAGAAACTAAAACGTGTCGTCAACTTCGTAAATGCAATAATTTTTGGCAATAAATGAATATATATGAATGACATCAGAAATGATATCAGAACTGACATCAGAACTGATATCAGAACTTATATCTGAACTGATGTCAGAACTGATGTCAGAAATGGCATCAGAAATGATATCAGATCTGACATCAGATCTGACATCAGAACTGATATCAGTTCTAGTCCCAAAATCAGATATCATTTCTGATATCATTTCTGATATCAGTTCTGATGTCATTTCTGATATCAGTTCTGATGTCATTTCTGATATCAGTTCTGATGTCATTTCTGATATCAGTTCTGATGTCAGTTCTGATGTCAGATTTTTCAACAGGGATAACCTCCCCCAAAAACCTTGTCTGGATACGCGCTTGCTGCAAATAACATTAAAACATGAATTTAAGCATGTTCATATATATATGCGTTCATGAACGCAGCAATATGTCTATTTTCAGGAACTTATATAGAAATTTTTGCAATTTTTTTAATTTTGAAAATTTAAGAAAAAAAAAAAATCTTACTTTATAAAAAGTACATCTTTACTTAGGCTTGTACGGTTAGCCGGATTTTATACCGGTTATTTTAAAACCCAATTTCCGGTTATGAAATTTTTTGAAAACTAATTAAATTTTTTAAAAAACGGATTTCGCAGAAAAATGATCAATGAAGAAGCAGTTTCTAGCGAAACTGTATTCTTGTTGGTCAATATCTATTCTATTTCACTAATAGGTTGACAGGCTCACAAATCACATTAATCCCTAAACCCATTAGATTAACGTAAAGGCAGCATTAAAGTTCGTTATTAATACTTTATTCGATTCGTTTAATTCATAGTGAACGCTCAAGCAATTTGCCTTTTTAAAAATATTCAATCCAAACTTTTGTTTTTTGTGCGATTTGCAACTATTAGTAGAATAGAATAGGTGTTGTCATTTAGATTACAGTGCAACTAGAGACTTCTCTCTCATCGGTCATTTTTGCTAAAAACCCCAGTTTTCTGCTCTCTAAATTTTAAACAGCGAAAATTCGCTGTTTAACCAGCCCAAAGTATACAGCTGTTTCAAATTTAGAGAGTGGAAAAAGAAAGAATTGGGTCAGGATTTCGGAATCAAATCAAATTACATAATCTATCCCCAGTTAGGATTATCAAATTTAAAAATCTAAAAAGGCTATACGTGTGAAATAAAAATGAAAATGTATATAATACATAATTATGGTTCTGTAAACGATATTTTATGTGACGAAGGTATTTCATCTATGTCCATTGGAGCAGATAACAAAAAGAAGGATAGAAGTAGGCAAAAGACGCTTTAAAACTTTTTAAAGCTGAAAATATTAAATTTTCATAACAAAATTAAAAGTGAAATCAAATCTATACTGTATAGGAAAATTTGTCTCAATAAAAAATTTCACTGGATTTGTCCATATTCCTTCAAAAAAACTTACACACACTATGCATGACAAATTAGTAAAACAGTATTAAAAACTCCTTCACATTCTTTTTGCAGAGCACTGTTCCTTATAGTAGAGTAGTGGAATAGAGAAACTCTTTTTCATTACATTAACTAATATCAGCTATCGGAAAATTTTTAATTATGAGTTCGTATTTGAATTTAAGCAACAAAAACATTTTTGTAGTTGATATATACAGGGTACTATTACACAAGCCTACAAAAAAATTTTTTTTCGTTGTTTAAGATCGACAAGTCATTTCCCGTATTTTTTGGTGCGCTGAATCCAAATCTGGCAACGAAAACCTTCCATCACGTCAGAATTTTGAGAAAAGTGGGGATAAAACTCACAAAATGTATTTCTTTGGCACTTTTTGAAAATTTCTACAAGATAAATCCGACGTACTAGAGACTTGTCGTAGGGGTTAAATTAAAGCTTGAACCCAGTACTTTACGCAGATATAGCTATATCTGCAATAATAAACTAATTTAACTGTCAAGCATGATTTTTTTACAGTTGTCAAGTATAAAAATTGGCTCACACTGTCGAGTCAATTTTAAAACAAGTCGTCCTTCATATTGGATCCGCCATTTTGAATTTCTGAAATCTGATTTCATATTCGTATTCATCGACCCCAAAAACACCCGAGTAACAAGTTTCAAGCGAAATCCACTCAATTTTAAAAAAATTCGCCTGCCATTTTGAAATTTTTAAATCTAATTTCATATTTCCCACACAGCACAATATCTTACAGCAAGCTCACCTAAAGCTTACATGGAAGATTCGGAAGCTTACACTGTAGGCTTCGTGTAAGCTTAAGGTGAGTTTTACATGTCCGCCATACAGCGAGCTTACAGGAAAGGTTCATGAGAAGCTTGCATGGTAAGGTTGTGGTAATCTTGCCACAATAGCTTACGGTCCCAGTAAAAAAAGGAATTTTTGAGAACGCAGTTTGGCTAGTTAAGCAAACCGTCTGCTCAATTTTCCTAACGTTATATGGACAATTGGACTGGTTCCTCAATCATCCAATGCATTATGCCCAAAAATTCCGAAGGTACTTCTATCTTAAAACTAGAGAAAAGCGACTTAACTATTAGAACACTATTAGAACTATTAGACTTAACACTAAGAAACGTTAAATTATGGATAAATACAAAAAATAGATAGTAAAAATTCGTATATATTAAGAATAAATAACATTTCAGAAAAGTCGTGATTTATTGACACACAGGGAGCAGAACAGCAGACTAGCAGAATAGACGTAACCAATCAAAATTTAGTCTCTCGTGGCAGTTTCTGCTCTATACCGCTAAAGAAATACGATTTATTCTTAATATATGAATTTTTATTATTTATTTTTTGTATTTATCCATAATTTAACGTTTCTTAGTGTTTCCTCAATAGTTAAGTCGCTTTTCTCTAGTTTTAAGCTAGAAGTACCTTCGGAATTTTTGGGCATAATGCATTGGATGATTGAGGAACCAGTCCAATTGTCCATATAACGTTAGGAAAATTGAGCAGACGGTTTGCTTAACTAGCCAAACTGCGTTCTCAAAAATTCCTTTTTTTACTGGGACCGTAAGCTATTGTGGCAAGATTACCACAACCTTACCATGCAAGCTTCTCATGAACCTTTCCTGTAAGCTCGCTGTATGGCGGACATGGAAAACTCACCTTAAGCTTACACGAAGCCTACAGTGTAAGCTTCCGAATCTTCCATGTAAGCTTTAGGTAAGCTTGCTGTAAGATATTGTGTTGTGTGGGTCGTAAATTTCTATGGAGACTTGAGACAGCATACCCAGCTACCGCGCGGATTTCCGTGTGGATTTCCTTCTTGACTTTTAATAAGCTTTAAATATGCTAAAACATCTTTAAAGAATTAGAAAATAATTGGTCAGAACCCTTTGGGATCTCAAAATCAAAATTTGATATTAATTTTTCAATATATCTTAAAATTAAAAAAGTAAAAATATTTCCCTCAGTATTTCCTTTTGGATTGTTTCAAAACCTTTTGTGGATTTTTGCACCTGAGTCGCTATGGGACCCTTTATGAAAAATAAATATTGGATTAAGTATTGGGAGTAAGTATTGGGAATAAGTATTAGATTAAGTACTGAAATAAGTATTGGTTTAAGGGTTGGAAACTCTAATACTTTTTTCGCCAAACATTCTTAAAAATTTTACTGGTTCTATGGCTCCCAGGTCTGTGCAGTAGTTTTTTTTACATTTAATACATAGAAATACATGGATTGCAAAATCACAGTTCCACAGAATACTTATTCCAGTACTTAATCCAATACTTACTCCCAATACTTAATCCAATACTTATTTTTCATAAGGACGTCACACCAACGTGCAAATTTTTACGCATAGTTAAACACAGGTCTCATAAGAGAATCCTACACTGGGCTCTCCTTAAAAGTGCAATCCCATGACACGCAAAGCGTTGCGTCCCACCGGAACTTCCCTGAACATTCCCAATATTCAAGGAAGTTTTAAAACTTCCAGTAAGTTTGCTGGAAGTTCCAGAACTTCCCTGAAGGGTGAGAATTTTCAGGGATGTTCCGATGCTGTGTGGGGTTTTTGCATGCTGTAATGAGAGAGAAAGACACATATATTCTTCTCTCTCATTGCAACGCGCAAAAACGCGACGCTTTGCGCGTCCATGAGATTTCACTCTAAACTGTGACTATTAGAGGTTAATTTAGGTTGATAAAATAGTTTCTTAACATCACTGGAAATTTGAACTATGCATAAAATAATATAGATATTAAAAGAAACTGTTATATATTTGTTATGTTTAATTAAGCTCAGTGGCGTGCGCAGACTTTTCGATTTGGGGTGTCCCGGCCGACTGAAACCCCTAATATAGTTTGTTCGTGCGGCCTTTTATACAAAAAAAATTGTTGCGTGTCTCCTATATATTTTGCTCGAGGCCTCAAGTGGCCAAAACTAATCGTATACCAGCGGCTTAATACAGCATTTTGGATTCATTTGGGGTGTCCTGGGACACCCTGGACACACCCGTGCGCACGCCACTGATTAAGCTGCTTGAACAGAAATTTGTCATTGATATTTATTAAATTGAGAAACAAGATAAATTATTGTTTTGCAAAAAAAACGTTTAATATCTACTATTCGATGTCTTAAAGATTCAAAAAACGGTCGAAAATTTTAAATTGCAAATCAATATATTTTAATAACATTTATCCTCTTTTCTTAATTTAATAAAAAAAATTAATACATATTTCTTCCTTATAAATTACTGAAATATGCATAAATATAAATATTAATAATAAATATCTTAAATTTCTTGACTAGGGGGCAAATGTAAGGCGATTGGTAAGAGTGGACTCATAATAATCGAACATCGTACCAACTGTTCTATGAAGACTAAGGTGAAAACAAGATTGAGATACAAGAGCTGAATGAAGAGGATAAATAATTTGATATTAAAAAACTAGAATAAAATACAATTTTATTTACACAAAAAGCATCTGTGAAATATTATTCAATAAAAAAGTCAGAAATGACATTTTTTAAATGAAATATAAAATAAAATAAATTTTACACAAGCAGCTCCTGCATATTATACTTTGTTGTAAGAATTATAGGGCTTTCATTTATGTCTATAAAAACATGTCCCAATGTTTATCTAAAAGCTCTCTAAATGCTCCTGGTAACCCGGCTAGAAGGCTGGAATAACCTAGAATTAATTTTATTAATTCTACTGAATACTTGAATTTTCCTTTATTTTATGATTTTGCATTATGAATTAAAAATGACAAAATTCTATTTCTTATAATTTAGTTTTTAAAAAAATCCCAATAAATATAAGAATCGATCTCCAATTTTTATGTTACAAGTCCATGAAAGTAACCACTGAGCTACACGTGACTTAAAAATACACACTGAAAGAAATACTCTAGCTTTATCAGCCATATGATTATTGTTGACAGTTTTTGTAGAACTTCGAATACTATATGAATGAATATCCCATAATGCATCGGTGCGCCACTGACAGTTCTTCTAACCTAAAAATATACATCGCAGTTTCACCAGTCATATGGCTAAAAGACAAATATATTATGGCAGTATCTATATTAGCAATATATTATGGGTGATTTATCCATAATTATGTCAGTACCGTGGAATTATTTCTTTCAGTGCAAACATAAATGAGCCTTATGAATTGAATGTGTGAAGAGAATTGCCAGAGAAAGAAAAAATTTCAACTGTATTTTCTATTACGAAATTAAACATTTTGTAGACTCAATTCAGAAGGAATTATCGAAAAATCATGAATGCATATGCTGTTTTACAGAATAGAAGAAGTTTCAGGAATTAAAAACATTTCAATTCTATTCTGATGCATGGAATACAAAATCATTTTAGAATAAAGCAGAATCGATTTCAAAAATATTCTTTTCTATTTCTGGAAGTAAGTATTTGAGGGAAATTCAAGTATTTAATAGAAAAGAAATTATTGCGATTTTGAGTAAATGTGAAATAAATGTAATTCTTTTCTTTTCAAGGCTTCTTGCTGGGAATCGCAGAAATTTTGATTGGATATGAGAATGAAAAACCTCTGTCGATTTGAACCTTTTTGGTATACAAAATTTTTTTTTTGAAGAATGTAACACTTTTTTTAAAATGAAAGTATTGTAAGCTATTATACTGTATGAGCTAGAGATATCAAATTTGGTGCACCTATGTAATTTCACACACGAAGGAAATTATGTCTGTAAGATTACAAAACTGCTATGGTACTCCTCGGGCGAAGGACCACTTTTGGTAACTAGTAAATAAAATGATCTTATAATAAAAACGAGATTGTCTCATATTGTTTAATGTTATAGAAACAGATAGATTTACGTACATAGTCTTAAAATTATAGAACAAAATATATTTAACGATTATTAAAAAGAGTAAGAAATACTTATGTTATAACATGGAAGTCTGTCAGTTTTATTCCCGTTTTCATTTTTTCTGCTCTTGAAAACATCCAATCGTAGAAAACTTATAATTTTTAAATTCCTTATTATATACGACTTTGTCAACCACAGCGATTTTGTGGAAAAAGTGCCCACACAGCACCGGAACTTCCCTGAACATTTCTAACCTTCAGGAAAGTTCTGGAACTTTCAGCAAACTTACTGCAAGTTTTAAAACTTCCCTGAATGTTGGTAATGTTCAGGAAAGTTCGGGTGCTGTGTGGGTGTTTGGTTTTTTTTTAAATAAATTGTTAAAGTGCAAATTTTCACCAAAGAAGAGGAAAGTCTTTGACAAGCACTGTCGGATTTGTCCATCGATCCTCCTTAAAGTTAATTTAAATTTAAATATTCAAAATTTTAAACATTCGAAGTATTTTAATTCTAAATTTCCTGGAAATATCCAATTCTTTATAAAAAAAATAGATAACTAGAAGTTTTCAAGGGAAGTTTCCTAGGAGAAGGACATTTCGCTATTTCCAGGAAGATTCCTGGAAACTTCCGTTGGAAACTTCCGAACTTACCACGGGAAACTTACCGAAAACTTCCCGGAAATTCGGGTGCTATCTGGGTAGCGTCAAAAATTTTAATATTATGTTTAATGTCTTCGTCGATATGTTCCCGGTTGTAAATCCATGTACAAGATCATCTACTGAACTTGTACATGATTCAGTGGATAAAATCATGCACAGGTACATTGTCTTGTCTTGTGCATGAACTTGCGAATGGTCAACACATGAATTTGGAACAACGAACGTGCAAAGGAACATGCACATGCTCATGAACGCTTCTAAAGACAAAAAATTTCATGTGCATGAACATGCACACGAACAATTCAGTAGATGATCTTGTACACGGATTTACAACCGGGTTTAGTGATCATATCCTCAACGACGCCCGGCAAAAAGGCGTTAATTAATTTTTTTTAATTAAAAAAGGTCAACTTTACATATCATAAGCTTCCTGTAAGCATTACAATAACAACCTTACGTTGTAAGGTTACATACCACAACCTTACACTGTAAGCTTACTGTAACCTAACGGCGCAAGCTCACCTTATATTTACGATGTAAGCTTACTGTATGCTTACAACTAACTCTAACGTTTAAGTTTACCTCGACCTTACAAGGCGGTGCAAGGTTACTACGACCTTACTTCGTAAGTTTACTGTAAGGCGGAGATTTTAAGTTCACTGTATGCTTACTACTGTTTTACTTTGCAACCTTACAACCTTTACGGATAACCCTTACAGTAGCTTTACAGTAAGCTATCGTGTTATTTTTGTGCTTATATTTATATTGTAATAATATTAGAACAAAAATTTAAATGCAAAGTATAATGCAGCTTATGGCAGTTTACAGATCGTTTTGTATTATATTTAGCAGATATATTCTTAAAAACAACAAGGTTAATTAGTAAAAATAATTGAAATGGTCATTTCGTCCCAGTAAAACCGGTTATATTTTTGTAATCATTACAGATATATTTTTTGCAGTGCATTGGATTTACGAACATGAAATGAAAAGCACCATTGGAGGACATGATTTTTTGAAAAAAATTCGGAAAAATGACCATGTACGGGGGTACATAATCCTACCTGTATAAAATTCCTGTACATAATGCAGGAGATCCTGACTCTAGATCCCTTGCGAGATCCTGTGCACCTGGTAAAAAATATAGTGTATTACAATTCCCGGTAAACCGTATACATACCACATCCCAAGCAGCACGTAACATTACCAATATTACAACATTATCATGTTGTAATATTGGTAATATTACGGGGTGATATTACTGTGATATTGACGTGATATTGAAATGTCCGCCTCAATGTGGACATTTATTACAAATTTATTTGACATTAAATAAATTATTTTAAAAACTTTGGGTTCAGTCGGGGTTCGAACACTCAAGGTTCGACACAGCGCAAATACGCCTTGTACCTCTCGGCCATCTAACTCTTGGAATGAAGTTAAAAAAATGTTCTTATATTGTACCAAAGAGAATTAAAGGTAATACATGATTATTTGATGTAAAATAAATTTGTAATATTACCTCAATATCACTGCAATATTACCTAAATATCACTGTAATATTACTTGTAATATTACCTTGAGGCGGACATTTTAATATCACGTCAATTATCACAGTAGTATTACGTGCTGCTTGGGAACATGATGGGAAATACGATTTTGTGTAAATGTCGTGGAAGGTAAAAAACGTTCGACTGATTTAACATGTTTTAGATAGAAATATGATTTTAAGAGACACTTGACCGAACGTAGATCAATAAATAAACTGTACAGAAGTTAGATCTACAAAGAAAATGGTAATTTTGTATTAAAAAAAGATTAATTGTTGGACTGATGAGAATACATAGTCGGCAATGAAGGTTACTACCTTACGGGCTCGATTTGAATTAAACGCGCGGACAATAGTTCTTTATTGCCAGTATAAAAGCACGTTAAAAGAATAATACAATTTTTTTAATATTAAATATTAGCTGCAAATATAATTAGTATTGTTATAACTAAGTATAATTTATTTAACATTATATATAAGTTTTGTAATTAATTTTTTAAATTAAAACTCTAAATTTCCTGATTTTATTGTATTATTACATTTTTTAATATTTCAAAAGTATTACCATTAATAATATTATTATTACGATTGTTGTTGTTTGTGAAAGTAATAAAAGAAAATATTTTTTCAATAATTTGACATTTTAATTAGAAATTTTTTAACTAGAAACAAATACTATTTCTTATTATTTTTTAATTTAAAGTATTAAAGTAAAGCAAAATATATATTTTGTTACAGTTCGCCTCTTTCCTTGGTTTTCTGTTTATCGAGTATTTTTATAAGACTCGAGAAACAAGAAAACCTAAGAAAAATCGGCATTAAAGATTGCCCTGTGCCTTGCCCCGGGTTCCATGAAAACCTGACTATTAGTTAATTTATGTTATTCTATTTACTCATTATTTTTATTATTATTATTTTTAATTTATTTAGTTTCTTCTATTTTATTTTATTTATTTTTTACTCTTATTATTATTATTATTATTATTTTTAATTTATTTAATTTGTTGGCTGGGAGACGGTAGGAGGCAGTGATTGGTCCTCTTTTTCTTCTCTCGTTAATCTATCGCGCTCGACCAATCACAGAGACCAAACGCCAGCCCGCCTGCCCTCTCTTTCGCCAAGCCTCGAGCGGGAGAGCCATGAGGAGTCGGCCTGCGTGCCGCGTAGGCAGAAGCGCGTCCCCGATCGTCGAGGATACAACTCCCATGATCCGCTCCGGACCTTATTTTGTCAGTTTTTTTCTTTTCTTGCCAAGACATTTTCTTTCATTTTTGTCAATAAATTATTATATCTGTCACTATAATTCCTAAAGTGTTTTCGTTGTGTCTTCCCTCCCTTTGAGTGTGAATTCGTTCGGTGTGAATCTTCGGAGGAAGTCAACTTGACCAGTTCTCATCGCTGCAGTGCCGACGCCGTTCCTGTTCGGCAACGCTTCGCCACGTGGTCGCCACGATTTCAACGGACGAGATCTACTTCTATTTTTCTTGGATTTACCATTTATATCTGTGTTGTTGTGCTTGTGGTTATTTTTGTTCCAGGTTGTGTCGCAGCTGATTTTTATGTTTCGCATTATTATTCGGTTGATACTATTTTAATATTTGTGTCGTGCTTTGTGTTTTTATTTTCGGGTAATTCGTTTATCCCCAGAAGTTAAGTTCCTGCCCTTGTCGAGAGTTCTATTACTTCCGACCAAAGGTTGTCGTCGGTGGTTCAATTACCATCGACGTTGGTAGACGCTTGCTTTTGTGGGCCGGACCGATTCCACCCTTTTCGTGCTCGCATAGCGCGTCGTTTCCGTATATGTGCATCGCGTATTTTGATGTTGACGCTGATCCAGCCACGTGTTTCTAGTCGATTCTGATGCCTTAGTAACTCGTCACCCTTTGTACTCGTCGGCTAGATCTCAGTTAACTTAATTTATTTTAATAGTATTTCAATGTCACCTATCGCAGACGTCAAATTTCCATCCTCGCTAGGAAATTCCGCTACGGTCCAAAAACGGAAACGCCAAGGAAAGCCGCGTAAACGACCGGGAAAGGATTATCGGTTACGTGCCCGACTTTTGGCGGAATTACAATCCGCGCTCCCCTTGAAGCCTTTACAATTATCCGCTTCAACGACTGTTCCCCTTTCAATCCCGGCACTACAAGTCGACCCCGCTCAGGGCCTGCCTAGTGCCCCAGAATTGTTTCGACGAGACGTTCTGTACATCCCGGTCGATAGTTCCCCAGAAAAATTTCCCGAATCGCCGGTCAGGTCTTCGAGCGACCTCCCGCGAAGAGTTTTAAACATTTAGATCACCCCCTCCTTTGAATCGATTAATCCCCCGCTCACGGAGTAAATCGGTAAAAAATTGGCGCCCAACGTGGGGCCATCGAAATTATCTTTTTTTAGAGTTTCGACAGAAGTCGAGACGAATACCACCCATAATGAGATGTCTCAAGAGCTAGCCGAGACTCCCATAAATAATAAAGGTCACTACCTCCGCGACCTGCCTTCTCGTCGTACCGGTTGCCTTTTCCGTACTCCTCCAGGTGTACCCTTTGAGCCTCGAATTGAACAATCCAATCATGGGTCAATTTCGAGTGAAACTGATTTTTTAGGTTTCGGCCCCCCCCCTTAATCCACTTGGAGAGGTTACAGACGAAGTTGAAAATCTTCTCCTCTCCGACTCAGATTCTGAGAAAACCCTTCCTTTTATCACTTCCGTGAGTGATCGCCAACACCCGGTGGCGCCCAACCCTAATTTCATGACCATGGCGGATTCCGGAAACACAAACCAGGGTACCGGAAATGCCCCCTCTCCACCCAACACGAATGCCAATAACGCCAACTCTCAGGAAACTGAGGGGCTACCTGGCACAAACCTAGGGGCCGGTTGCAGTCAAGGGTCGTTTTCAAACCCTGCCGGGGCGTCCGCCCCCCACAATGCCGATACCATTGCCTATACCGGCATACTTGTCCTTCGACGAGTGCATCGCCCTCATCCGGGCTTATCAATCTCTAGTTCCTCCGTTCCCCGAATGTGGGGGACTTGACCACGAGAACCCTTAAGTATTTCTCACCAATTGTGAGAAATTTTTCGCCCAAGCCCGAATCGAAGAGGGCCAAAGGACCCAACTCTTATCTAAGGGTTTCAAGGGGGACGCCAAGAAATGGTGGGAGCCCTTCATCAACTTACGCCTCTTCTGGGGAGACTTTAAGGATATTTTCTTTAAAAAATACTCAGGGGCCACCTGCGTTATGAGGCTCCAAGCCTCACTATATTTCCAAAAACAAGGGGAGAAGGAGCCAGTTGCCGTTTCCCTGCAACAAAAGTTCCTTCTGGCTAAGCGCCTCTGCCCCACGCTCCCGACGGCTGATCTCACCGCCTTACTTCTCGAATCCCTAAAACCCACTTTACGCCGATTTGTACGACCGGCTGCTTCTCAGGATTATCCCGAGCTCCTCGAAGCCGCCATGAAGGCTGAGCAGGACGAGCTCGACTGTACCCCTAAAAAAACGCTACCCCTAAAGAGGACCCTCCGAGGAGGACCACCTCAGAGCAACATACCAATAGGCCCCCCCAGCGACCGGCCTGCCACCACTGTCCCGAGCGACACTATCACCAGGACTGCCCAGTGCTGGCGCAACGCTACCAGCATAATCAGGGAAACTGGCGAGCACCGGCAGTCCCAACACAAAATCCGGCTGCCGGTTCACAACCACCCCGACCTTAGATTCGATCTACTTTTCGGCGCAGGATCTCCCACGTACTCGGGTCCGTCTTGGGGACCACGAAGTCGTGGCCGAAATTGACTCCTGCGCCTCCCACAACTTTGTGAAGCTGTCCATCCTCACGGAAGCCGAACGAAGTTGCCTACAACCGGGACCAGAGCGAGTTGATCTCGCTGCCCTAGGTGCTTCTATGCGGTTGCATGGAACTCTCCAACTTGAGCCCGTTATAGGGGGCCACGTGTACCCTGGCTCCTTCCACGCTTGTGGTGAGCTCCGAACTGACCTTATATTAGGTCGCTCCTGGCTCAAAGACTATGACGTCCACCACGAGCATCGGTCGAACTGTCTATATCTGGGAGTCAAGGACTGACAACGTTTGTTCTTGACCCTCCTGCCCGCCGCCAAAGTCCCCACCTCGTCGGTTCCGGAAATCGACATTGGCCCATCCGTCCCAACCGAGTATGCCGACCGTTTTCGGAGAACCTTGCGGACCTATAAATCCGTGTTTTACAGAGGCGGTCCCCTTTGTCAAACACTCTCGATTAACCATGAGATCAAACTGAAGTCTCCCAGATCCTTTCGTGAACCTCCGGGACGCACAGTGGGAAGAAATGTAGTGTTTTGGACAAAATTCTGCTGACAACGTAAATCTTAACCGATTTTAATTTTTTTTTTTTGATATTCTTAGGAAGGTTTGCGCTATAAGCCTTCACTGCTACAAATTTGAAATTTTTGCAACATAACCTTAAAAAATGAAATTATTCGCAAATAAATGCTTTTTTATTACTTGATCTTAACTGTTAATGCATACTGGGTGATTTTTTGAGTCACTCTAGTCAAATTTAATGTCTGATTGTTGAAATTCAGAATGGCAGCTAAAATTAGAAAAAACATATTTTTACTCTGCAATCAATAAGTATAAGTGTTTAGAGTCATCACTTGCTTTGGAGGTTTTGTAACAAACATTTTAATTTATATGTATAATAACAATATCGTAACATAACCTAAAAAAATTGTTTTAATCATACTTTAATGCATTTCTTTGAGCTTAGGTCCTTCTGTAAATGCATATTGATAAATTTTGTATTACTTTCTTCATGAATCTGATGTTACAAGATTACAATTAAAAATAACAAACATAAAATTTCGATTAAAACTTTGAAAAATGGTTTCGTTTTTTCGATATGAGTTTCTAGACATGTTCTGAGTTATTAAATACTCAAAAAACTACTGATAGTCATAATTTAGATTTAAACATTTTTTTAATGTATTTTTTTCTTTTCTGCTTTAACATGTTATTTCTGTGGCTGAAAGGTAAAACAGAACAAGCGCCATTTTATCAAATTTGAGATAACATCAGATTCATATATATTTAGACATGCTTTTTAAAGTTTGATACTTGTAAAATGAGTAAAACATTTATTTACAAAGAAAATAATGAATAATATAATGACACAAGTCCACTTTTGTCGTCGATAGAATATTATAACGACACAACTCCATGCAGGCTGAGAAAAACAATTGACGCTTTTAAAAAATCACTGATTCTACGAAATGTTTTTTAAGTTATTGATTAAATTGACTGATCATTATGTATTTATATAGTATACAATAATTAAAATATATAAAAAAATATATATAAACCTAAAAATGTCTTATTTAAGCAAGAGTTTAAGAGAAAGTAAATCATAACCATTTTTTGAAAATGACATTTAAAAACAAATTGAAGTTAGTTAAATATTACAATCTAGAGGTAAAACGACACAACTCCAACAAAATATAATGTCACGGTAAAAAAATATTAAATTTCTTTAAAATCGAAGCGTTTTATTAAATTTGATAAACGCATTTAAAAAATCCATTAAATAATAAGACTTATTGCAAAACACCAAAAACATTTGTTGATTTTTTGATTTCACAGAACTAAGAAAAAATTAAAACTTGTTTACCTCGAAACCATGAAAATGGAGTTGTGCTCTTTTACCTTTCAGCCACAGATTTGTAGGTGTAGTCGCTGAAGATTGTTTAAAATTCATGTTGTTGTATCCATGTAATTATCGGATCAGATCCATTAATTAGCTCCATGAGAATAAACGAGAAGAAAAATCATTAAGCATTATCTAAAAAAATTCAAAAACTTTTAAATTAACAGCTAGTTCCAAAACTTTATTGACGTATTTTTTCAAATATCAATTCCATTCAATTTTTTATAACAGATTGTTTTTCTTTGTTTATTAGTTTATTATAATCATATCCTAATTGGTAGATTCATATTGAAAAGCTGCCTTGCATTAGCTTAGACGGCTGCAGAATGTTGCTTAGTTTGTTATCAATATGCATTTACTGAATGACCTAAGCTCAAAGAAATGCATTAAAGTAAGATTAAAACAATTTTTTTAGGTTATGTTACGATATTGTTATTATACATATAAATTAAAATGTTTGTTACAAAACCTCCAAAGCAGTTGGTGACTCTAAACACTTATACTTATTGATTGCAGAGTAAAAATATGTTTTTTCTAATTTTAGCTGCCATTTTGAATTTGCGATTTTGAATTTCAACAATTAGACATTAAATTTGACTAGAGTGACACAAAAAATCACCCAGTATGCATTAACAGTTAAGATCAAGTAATAAAAAAGCATTTATTTGCAAATAATTTCATTTTTTAAGGTTATGTTGCAAAAATTTCAAAGTATCAGTGAAGGCTTATAGCGCAAACCTTCCTAAGAATTTCAAGATAAAAAACTTAAAATCGGTTAAGATTTGCGTTGTCAGCAGAATTTTGTCCAAAACACTGCATTTCCTCCCACTGTGCGACGTTTCTCTGATCTCAAGAAACGGTTTATCGACGAGCAAACACGAGAAATACTCGCGGACGGAATCATCGAGCCCACTACGTCCCCCTGGAGTTCGGCCATTGTAGTCGCCAATAAAAAAGCCGGTGAATATCGTTTTTGGGTAGACTACCGCCGCCTCAACGCCCAGACAATCGGTGCTCACCAATGCCTTCCCCGTATTCACGAGGTGCTCACAGACCTTGGCAAGGCCACTGTATTCTTCACTCTTGATCTTAAGAGCGGTTACTGGCAGATTCCGATGTCTCCGGCATCTCGACAGTATACTGCATTTTCCACCCCTGACGGAGGTCAATATCAGATTTTGAGCCATGCCCTTTGGTCTCAAAAACGCACCGGGGACATTCCAGAATCTTATGAAGATTGTCCTTGCCTCATACTGGGAAAAATTTTGTATTGCCTACTTAGACGATATAAACATATTTTCCTCCAGCTGGGAGGACCATCTTCAACACATTGCCCTGGTCCTGGAGCGGCTCCACATTTTTGGACTTCCCTGCTCCCAACCAAATGTCTCTTCGGACAAACTAGTTTGCCTTACCTGGGCCATTTTATCACCTCAGATGGAAATCACGCCCAGCCCGGCCACATAGAGGCTATTTTAAAGGCCGAAGCCCCTAAGACCCGGAAGCAACTCTCCTCCTTCATCGGAACTTGTTACTGGCTAATGGAGTACATCCCTCGATACTCACATTTAGCCAGTCCGTAAACAAGTCTCCTTTCCCCCAAAAAATCCTACAAGTGGACCTCAGAGCATCAACTCGCCTTTGAGACCCTTAAGGAGGCTTTTCGGAATCCAGCTCCGCTCAGTCAACCGGACGCCAACCTGACTTTCTTCCTCCAGACTAACGCTAGCGCACTCGGCACGGGGGCGGTCCTTTATCAAGAGACAGACGACGGGCGCCGCCATATTATCTCTTATGCCAGCGCTAAATTTAGCCCAGCGGAAAGCCGTTATCATTGTAACGAGCAGGAGTGCCTGGCCGTCATCTGGGCTTTCAAGAAATACCGTCCGTACCTCGAGGACCGCCATCTTGTCCTCAGGACGGATAGTAAGACCCTCACTTGGCTTGGAGTCATGAAGGACTCCAAAGCCGAATTAGCACGCTGGCACATGTTCCTGAGTGATCTTGATTTCCGGACGGAACATGTGCCCGGAAAAGAAAACGAGCTCCCAACCGCCCTTAAGGACCGCGTGATGTGGGAATATCACGACGCCCCCCTTGCTGGACACCCCGGGGCTGAAGAAACACTTCGAAGTATTCAAGCCCGCTACTTTTGGTCAGGAATGAATCAGGATGTCACTCCCTATGTTTCTCAGTGTCATCTCTGTCGCTGCACGAAACCCGTACACAGAAAAACCGACCCGGGACTGCGTCCTAGGATTCCCCGAACCGCTTGGCAAACCGTGGCCGTTGATCTGATGGGACCCTATCCCCTGACGAACCGCGGACATCGCTACATTCTGGTTGTCACCGATTTCTTCACTCGGTGGGTAGAGATTTTCCCTCTACGCAACTTAGAAGCTCCCACGGTCATCCGCACCATAGAGGAAGAAGTCTTTTTCCGCTATGGTTACCCCTGGCAGATTCTAAGCGACAATGGTCCACAGTTCCGAAGCAACGCTTGGGCCACGGCTTGTGGTCAGTGGGACTGCTCCATCTGGACCACCCCGGAATATCATCCCCGGGCTAATCCCACCGAGCGCCGAAATCAGGAAGTGAAGAAAGGGTTGCGTATTCGGTTGAACGGTGGAGATCAGAGCACCTGGGACCGCCAGCTCCCAGTGCTTCTCTTCACCTTACGTCAAAGGCGCAACGCAGCTACTGGAGTTACACCTGCCTATTATCTTATAAATTCTCTATTACAATTTTGGTCGGTTATATTTCCGGCTATATTCTCGTTCTCATTACCGTTCTCCAGGTAATATTACTTCTTCGCAACTCTAATCTCTTCGTAGAAAAGAAACATGTTGAAAAATTCGTTATTGCACAAAGTTTGGCAACACAGAGATTTTTTTCCGGACAAATCTCATCTTGATTAAAAAAGAAAAAATTGTGAAATATGTGGTAAATGTTTAACTTGCCGTGGAATAAGGTTGATAAGTCAGGGGACTGCTGGATAAAAACAATGCCGAGAATTTTATTCTCAAAAAGAAAAATAGAAACTTGTTGGAATTTTACAAATAAGAGGAAGAATGAAAAAGATAAAAAAGAAAAAGAACCTGCTTTTCTCTGTCAAGGAAAACTTTTCGAATGCAACCTGACTTATTAAATAACACAAGTTCTTTGACGTTTATTGCATAAAAGAAACATTGAAAAATTTCCTTATCTCAAAAACTTTGGCAATAAAAATATTTTTTCCATAAAAGTGTCTCGATTTACAAAACACTGGACACTTTTTAATATGATGATTATTTTTTTGTTAAATTTTGGGGAATGAGGACTTTAGGAAAAATTAATTTTTCACGAATAGAAAATTAATTTCAAATTTGTCATTGAAACTGACAGATTGTAGCAGACTGGTCAGAAAATGTGTCAATGTCAATATTTAATCAAGTCAAAGTATAGTGCTTGATAAAAACATTGCCCAGAATTTGATTGAAAAATAAAAAGATTGAAGAAACTTGCTGGAATTTTATGTATTAGGGGTAATAGTGGAATTATTAAGCAAGAAAGACTCCTGTTTTTCTCAGTGTGTGAACACTTTTCGAAGAAAACGAGACATAGATATAATAACATTACAAATTCACACGATCGTTGCCGTTTGTTTTATAAAACACTAGACACTTTTGTACAGGAAAATTACTTTCTTGACAAACTTCGCAGGGAATGGGGAATTTAGGAAACACAATTTCACCACAAGCAAGAAAATTATCTCCACGTTCGACATAAAAACTGACAGATTGTAAACATAGTGCGGAGTCCATCTTGTCATAGCCCGAGTGGAATCCATGGTAACGGTGGCGCTACTTCCGGCTTGCCATATGATCAGGTGACGTGGGGCAGCCATCTTCTACAGAAAATCTGTCAATGTCAAAACGGGGGATCATTTTGACGCTCGTAGGAACACCGGTTCGAGTAGAACAAAGGTTTAAAAAATTCCTTATCTTAAATACTATGGTCAGTCAGAGCCCTTTTTTCAAAAAAGTGTCTGGGTTTTTTTAAAAAAATTCATAAGTCCAAATTTTCGACCAGCGGAGGGAAAAGTGTTTGAGGACCCTTAAATGCTAGTTAAAATATGCGGGAAAACCTAATAAATAAGGATTTATTGGAATTTCCAGTTATTTTATTCGGAATTCCATTTGAATTCCAGTAGTAATTTTGAAAATTGGAATTTTTAATTAAATTAACCAGAATTCCAGTTAATATAACAGGAAAAAATCCTTTCCCAGGAGTCTGAAGAGTTGATTTTTTATCTGCACCTTCAGTTTATTCACTTACGTTGTTTGATTCATCATTCATACGATTGCTACTTGATTTTATGAGCTTAGTGCTGCAGATTCCGTAATGTTACTTTGATTTTTTCTGTGTTCTGACTATTCAAATGTCTAGACACTGCTTTTGTAAAAGGTTTCTCAGTTTCTGCGCTCTTAATTTTTGAGCTTTGATCATTTTTTCATTGTCCATATAATTATTTCTTGATTTTGAACTTACACCTACAGATTGTGTATCGTGACTTGATATCACTGGAATTAATTTTGGAGACGAACTTTTAGCTTCTTTTGTGTTATTCTTTGCTTTTTTAGGATTATTTTCTGATGATTTGGAGCTTATTTTCTCTTTTTCTGAAAAGTAAAGAGTTTTATTAGAATTTCTACGAAAAAAATAAAAATATTTGAATAAAATAAAAAAAAAGATTGTGATATTATACCAATCTCAGAAGCTAACTTCCTGTCATTATCAACAAACAAAAGGGACAGTTTGTTTTCACTTAAACTTTTGATTAATTGATTTGATTAATTGATTACTCAAAGTTTTCTTGTTTTTTCTCTTTGGTTTTGCATCATCAGAAGAGAAGTCCTTGTCCTTGTTGCTTCCGTCAAATGAAATTTTTTAGTTTTCAACTTAGTTTTTACTTTCATTGCTTGATCAGCTGGATCAACATCTGTGTGAGATGTAAAAGCGAATTCCTCTTCCTAATCAAATCCAATTTCTGAAGCAAAGTATTGCGCAAGCTTAGAAATTTTTTCGAACTGTTAAAAACATAACCTCTTAACTATATTGTAAATTTTCAAATTATATTGAACAGTATACTCTTTTATAATTTTAATTTAAAGTTATGAAAACATATGGTCAGGTAAATTTTTCTAAATAAATTTCAAGTACGTTGACTTAACGAGGTATCCTAGCTATGGCCCAGATAGGACCAGCTTAATTTTTATTAACCGGGAATTCCCAAATAGTACCATTATAGGGTCCAACAATAAATTTTGGCCTATCTTGGTGATTTCCACACGGGCTAATAAAAAAAATTTAATTTCTTGTTTTTAATTTGAAAAGTAATTTAAAATTATTTCAACATTATTATAATTACTAGAAAAAAATGCGTGCTAAAGCGCACGCCAAATTTTATTATTTCTTAAAATAATGTTTCATTTATGTATAATTATGTGAAATAAAGGAAATACATAATATAATAAAAAAAGAAAATTAATGATAAGAAGACATTGCAATAAATTTAAATCGATGTGATCATTTGGAAATTTTGATTAATTAAAAATTAATTAAATAAAATAAAGATAAAGAATAAAATGAAGAATATGCGGAGTAATTATAAAAAATTATGATATACCTAATACCATCCCTGGCAAATAAGCGTCACCGATTGCAGACAAAAAAGGTGCCGATAAAGTCCGCATTTGGTACCGAATCGGTCCTGACGTTAGAAATTAAAATTCATATGTTACAATTAACTTGTACAGTATTTATTTAATGAAATTAGTTAATTCTATAATAATTTTATTAAATATTATTTTTTATTAAGGAAAGAAAAAGTAAAAAATATAGAATTCAAATTTTACATTTTTTTTTACTTTTTATTTCAATAATAAATAATAATACTTATTAAAATGATTATAGAATTAAATAATTTCATTAAATAAATACTGTACAAGTTAATTGGAACATATGAATTTTAATTTCTAACGTCAGGACCGATTCGGTACCAAATGCGGACTTTATCGGCACCTTTTTAGTCCGAAATCGGTGACGCTTATTTGCCAGGGATTTAAAAACCTTACTTTAAAAAGTTTACCGATCAACACTCTCTGCTCTTAATTTTTTTTAACCTTCTTCCAATATAACCAATAAATGAATGTGTGGTAAACCACGCTTTTGAAATTCAATGACATAAACATAAGACTTTACTTGTCCAAATAGTTTATCATCTACTATAGTTTCGAATAATTTTTTTACTTTTAAATGAAAGACTCTTGCAACTTGTCAGGTTTATTAGAAGCTGACTGATTAAGTAATAAATTTTCTTAAATTTCTTTCTATTTTGAACTACATGTCATTGTAATAAATAAATCTGGTCTACCATGAAAAGCTACATAATGGTCATTGCATATTGATATTGTTTTAACATGTTACGAGGTGAATCTATAAATGTTGAAGGCAGTATCAACATCTTGCCAACATGTACACTGATCGCCAGATATGCTTTAACATATTTCCATTGGACCTACGTGTTAAAATGTTAAAGCATATCTGGCGATAGCTGTACATTATTTTCAATTTCTTGATTATCTAAATGATGAATAAATCCTTTATAAATTTCACTTCTTAATTTTGTTTGATTATTTTTACAAAAATGTAACCTAACTTTTTCAACTTTGACATAATTATCAACTAATCATTGCTGAAACATTCTTCCACCATATAAAAATTGATTGAAGGTATGATCTCTTACTCCTGTTTTATATTTTATATAAGCAGATCTGGACACAGTTTGATTTCTAGTTGGTTTGTCACTAACAGTACCAATCGTATCGAGACTACAACCCTTGCTTCCTAGAGGATGAAGTATAGGATATATCCAAGGTTCAACATTTGGATCTAAATGACTAACCAATTGAGGGGCTGGATGCAATAAGGGGATACGCGGGACTTTCGTTGGCCCCGCGTACAGCGAGTCTCCGGCAGAAACGGGGGACTTCGAAAGTCGTCTATATCCCTTTATTGCATCCAGCCCCTCAATTGCAATTGTTGAATCGATGTATTATAAATCGTTACATAAGACTCTGGTATTAAACCTTCAGCATTCATATTAAAAACAGCAGTAACTTCATTAGGGGCCGTCCATAAATTACGTAAGACGTTTTTTCGGTAATTTGAACCCCCCCCCTCCCCCATGTAAGATTTTTTACATACATTAGCGCCATTTTTTCTATTGGTCGTAAGATTTACTGGACCCCCCCTCACCCCTAAAAGTCTTACGTAATTTATGGATGGCCCCTTACACATTTAAAAATTGTAAATAAATTTTTTTTTTTTTGCTAACGCAGTTTCTATCTCAATGATCTCAGACATCATTAAAAAAGACTTTGTATATGCGTTACAATCTCTCAATAATTTGGCAATACTAAATAATATATCCATATTTAAGTTGTCATGTTTGTTTAATCTATAGCAAATTGCTTCTTCTGGATCTAACAGGAATAATTGACCAAAAGATGGATCATTATCAAATTCAGGAGATAGGAAATTGTTGATTTGGTAATAAATTCGACCTTGAATTATTTATCAAAATGGTCCCCGCCTTTTATTATTGAAATTAACTACATTGGCATTTTAAGATGCAAAAGCAAATGAATTATTATTGTAAAGTCTTATATTATTCCTAAAATGGCCAGATATCTTATGAGGTCCATCTAACAATTTTTTTAATTCATGAGGGTATTTTTCTGAAGGCAACGATACATCACCATGACATGACCATGTTTAGCCTAGCATCTTACGCAAAAAAACGACATTTTACGAAGATAATGTTCGTTATAACTTGGAACATGTATGTAATTAATATTTTTTTCTGTATAAGCAAAATCATGAATATCAATGTTTTCATTCGCATATGACTCCATTTTTTTACCTGTATGTTCCGAAACATCTATTTTTTCCTTATCAATTACGTTTCTTTTTAATTTTAATCTTTTACGTTATTGTTTTTGTTATTGTGCGTGACTTTTTTCATTTTCTCATCACAAGTTCTTATATCTTTCTCCTGCATGTCTTTTGAATATAGTATTTCATTATTTTCATCCTTATCATGGCACATCTTCTGTTTCAATTTCAATCTTTGACGATAGCTTTTTTATATTCTGCTCTACTATTTTTTTAATTTTCTAATTAGAGGTGTTAACAATTTTTGTCTGGCTCACTATTCTTTGTAATTTCTCATTCTTATCATCTCCTCCTACTTCCCCTACCGGAATCAGTGGTATTAGTGGGGTATTAGTTAGGACCCTCTTAATACCCTCTTAACACCATTTTAAAGTTGTGTTTAAATGACTTAAAATCAGTTTTAAGGACTTTTGAAAAAAACATTTCCAGTCACTTTTTTCAAAATTTTGATTCATTAAAAAAATTTCAAAGTCCAAATCGAAAAATTTTTGTTTTGGAAAGAAATGTTTCGGAAACAAAAATTTTTTGATTTGGACTTTGAAATTTTTTTAATGAATCAAAATTTTGAAAAAAGTGACTGGAAATGTTTTTTTCAAAAGTCCTTAAAACTGATTTTAAGTTATTTGAACACAACTTTAAAATGGTATTAAGAGGGTATTAACTAATAACCCACTAATACCACAGATTCTGGTAGGGTCTTTTAAGATACTTTAACAGACTTTCAACATTTTTTGATATTCTGCACGACTTTTATTACTTTTGCCTCATTACAATCGCTAGAAATTATTAATTTGTCAGAATTATTATCTCTCTTTTATTCTTTAACAGCACTATCTATGTATTTTTTTTTAGAAAAATTTAAATCTGTTTCACTACTTAAACATACATATTCCATAACTGATATTTCTGTTTCTTTGTTATGAATTCTTTTTCGTTTTAATTTCATCATTTCACTATATTCTTTCTGATATTCCGCTCTAGTTTTTCTACTTTTCTCATTAGCATTGCTAAAAAATATCTACTATTGTTCCTAATATTTTATAATTATTACCTTCTTTTACTACTTCAATAAAATTTGACGCATTTTCCACGTGTTTTTTCTTACAAACATTTATATTCTGTCACTATTTACATTTTCCATATTTGTTATTTGTCTTTCTTTCCCATCTCTTCTTTTAACTTAAGTCTTTTACAATACATTTTTTCATATTTGGTACTGCTTTTTTAGTTTCTTAGTCAGGAATATTAAAAACTTTTTTCTGTCCTATTTTTGTATGTAATAAAGGACTACTACTATCTCCTTTCATTTCCGTAAAGCCGCCACTAGTTTAATAATCTAATTTTCTCTTCTGTGTCACATCTTTTACATTCCTCACATGTAAATTATTGTTGTTTATTTATTCGATATTGCCAATCCCAAGTTTAAACAATTTTGTAAAATTATCCGAAAATGAGATGACACATTTTTTTCAAACATCATACACAATTGAGTTCTCACTAAAGCATGATTATATACAACATTTTTAGGTTTAATATTAAAATATAAAGAAACAGCAAACGCAACGGCGTATACACCACAATCAACAAAATTTGGTTGTTGTACTCTTAAAAAAACTACATTAGGTTTAAATAGATATGACTTGCATAAATATTCTCTTTAATCTTCATTTAAATAACCTTCATTAAGACTATCATTTACAAAAAGTTTATTTCCTTCATAGTAAGTGCAAATCCAGTGACCCAAAAGTCGATTTCCACTAAACAATATTTGAATATGTGACTTATTCTTATTAATTGCTTTTATTTATTTCATCTAACATTTCTAAATATCCTGTAATTTGTTTTTGGAAACTACCACCTAATGCAAGTTCCAATAATTCCTGAAACTTATACATGTGATTGTCATTTAGCACTTCCCGATTACGAATAATATCCTAATCTTTATTATTTAAATTGAAATATCTCTTCTTTAACTGAGAACTCATTTTTTAGAATTAACCTTCAAAAAAAAAAAATTTAAAAAAAAAAGAATTTTGTATGACTTACGCTCTAGCTCCATAATGACCTCTTTATCCTACATGTCATCAAAGTATCTTTATATTTCAAGTCTTTATTTTTTTTTGTTTCTCTATTTCATATGTTTATCTCATATCTATTTATCTCATCTCATTATCTCTACTCTTTACCTGATCTCTCTCATTGTTTTAAATGTTTATCTCATAAGATTGTCTCATGCTATAAGCTCATATTTTTACCTTATTTTTCTCATTGTCTCATCTGTTTATTTCATATTATTGTCTTATGTTATTGTCTCATGTTATTGTCTCATATCTTTATCTCACTTCTTTTATATAATTATATTATTAACACTTCTTTTACACTGTAATGACTCTTTAGAAACATTATAATCACTTTATTATTTATTAAACATTCACAATTAATTTATTTATTAAACAGTTATCAATCACTTGTTTAATGCATCCACAATCGCATTTTTTGGACACTTTTAGCATTTCATAACACTAACTTTATTGAAAATAAGAAGGAAATAAAAAATTTAAACACTTTCTCAATATTGTTACTTTAGTCAACACATTTTGCAGACTTTCATTTGAATCGCTGTCACTTTCCACATTTAATTTTTACAGTATATTTACTATTAGAGTCATTTTATTATTTATTATTTATCACTTACCGTTCATTTCTTTAATAAACACTTTTTGTTCACCGTATTAAGAACTATTCAACACAAACTCTTAATAAACAATAAGCATATTAATTCTATACACTTTCACATTAAACATATTTCTATTCTAAACACCTTATAAAAAATACACAATAAATAGCATTATTCACTTTCACATTATACATACTTAAGTTCTATTAATTGATAACTTTCACTACCATGTACTTCTATAACACGCACTAATGTATTTATCTCTCTTTTCGTTGAGGCTCGAAAATTTTTTCTCTTTTCCAAAACCAATTATAACACTCATTATGCAAGGGTTGGCTTGAAAAACGATTGGCTTATTTAGTCTATTGTTTGTAGTTAGAAAGAAATTAATTAATTAATTTTCATTAAAACTCGAAAATTTTTTCTCTTTTCCTAAAGCCATTGATCCTCATTATACAAGGATTTGATCGAAGGATAATGACACCCTGCAGGTAGTCTATTGTTTGTATTAAGAAATAAAATTTAAATTTTAAAGGTAATTTGTATAATGAGCTGAGAGTTTCATTTTCCGTAAACTTTAAACAAATACCTTCTCTCTCTAACCAAGGAACCAGGTATAAAAATAACCTTTTTCGTTAACTGTTAACGCTTTTCCGTTAACTTTTAACGCTTACCTTCAGTACTCGTTTCTTATAGAGGATTATTTTTTATTTGTAAAATTAATATAATATAAAAAAAGAATAAAAAAAAAATTAAAGAAAAGTAGGAATAAATTAAATTTTGTTTTTATCATTAATAAGGATTTTTTGATAGTTTTAAATGTAAAATATGAGATCATAATATATAATAATAAACCTGTTTTATTATTTGCTTTTATTCAATCTATAAATAACAATAATTTCTAAATAATTTGAAATATATAAGAGGTACAATTAAATATACTTCAAAGAATTTATCTGATTTCTTAAATTTTATAATATAAAATAGACATATCAAAAAACTTACATGCATGAGAAAGCAATGAGTTTATAAAATGAAAACATATAACAGGTTTATTATAATAAATTATCATGTCTTATTTTACATTTAAAACAGTTAAAATTTTTATTTTCTTTTAGTAATTTTCCTGAAGAGAATAAAAATAATAATAATAATAATAATAATAATAATAATAACCCAAAATGGGTTGCTTGGTTTATCCGTTACCAAGCAGCTCAAAGATACTAATCATACTTGGCTCAGTACTAAGATGACCATTACAGAACATCGTGTAGGTATTTGATCGGATTGGTAAGGGACTTGTTGTACCCTTTACGGGATATTACAGAGTTTCTGAGCCAACGGGGTCAAGTACTTGAATGTCATTTGAGACGGGGTTTTTAAAACCCCAATCAGGCGTCTCCCCAGGTGGCGGATAGAGGAAGGCCTCTCAGATATGGGAGGTACCGAGGAAATTCGAATACCCGGGTCAGACCAAAAGTCAGATAGGAGTGGGCACCCGAAATAATTGTCCACTCTGTGTTGGGATAACCTCCCACACAGAGTATTTGCGGTTATGACGACTGTAACGCGCAGTGCTATCTACAATAGGTCTCTCTCGGATGGAAGATCAGGGGTTCAGTTGGGAGTGGCAATAGGACAGAACCCAGGCAACGACCAGGCATTGACCCGGGACAAGCTAGAGTACGTTTTAAATGGACGGACCAACTTTGGAAGTACATCATGCTATGTTGGCAAAACAGTAGTCCTTGCAGAAGAGGATACATGCTAAGGTTGCACGAGCGATGGGTCAATATGTACCCCCAATACGCTCAAATGACACCTCAGTATTTAAGAGACCAAGTATCCTCTCTGTGAAAAAACGGACATGAAGCTTTTCTTCAGCAGGAAAAAGAAGAACCCTCAGAAAAACCTTCAGGTTCCAACAGTAACACCTACACCAACGACCGAAGAAGGGAACATGAGGTCTAGGGAAACCAAAGTGCATCTAAAGGTTTCCATTAAAATGGACAAAACCGCTAAAGGGAATAACGAGCTCTCATTACTCCCAGAGGATGTAGATCTTTGGACATTAAATTGTGCTGTTTATGAAAAAGCAAAGGTCCTGCTTCGTGAAAGTATCAGAAAATCTGTTTCAGACCGCGTCGATAGGACCTATAAACAAATCAGACAAGTACAGTTTAAGATTGGGGTGGCTCGAAGGCATGCTTCTCAATTGCAGAGTGTGATTGTATATCTTGAATCAAAAAGAAAATTTACATCCAGGGTTTTGGAAATAGCCCAGACTGTAAAAAGATAGCATCACACTCTGAAGAAATCGAAGTTGCAGACCATCAAGCAACATTGGATTGAGAAGATACGTTCTCTTGTTGTGATAACAACTGTCGAAAGATTCCCATGTCGTGAAGAGATTGAAAACTTCTGGAGTAACATCCATGGGAAAGCCTACTCAGTGAACGATGGAGAGTCTTCATTAACACTCTTTCGTAGCTTCTGTTTTAGACAGGGGCTAGACCATCCTGCAGAGGTAAGTCCACCAATTACTAAGGAGGAGGTAAGAAACATAGTTGCTAAAACGAAGAACTTCTCAGCACCCGGGCCGGATAAGATTTATAACTTTTTGTGAAAGAAGTTCTCTTCAACTCACCAACATTTGGCTCGAATATTCTCTACCTTTCTCAATGGTCAACATCCAATACCACAATGGTTGGTGGAAGGACGAACGGTACTCTTACCAAAATCTGGAGATTTATCTAATCCAAAAAATTATAGACTAATAGCTTGCCTTAGCACCTGCTACAAGCTATTCACTGGCATCTTCAAAGAGAGGATTTTGACATCCATCGAGCCAGTTTGGAGTGCAATAAGCGAACAGCGAGGGTGCAAGAAAGGCCTGTCAGGTTGTAGGAAGAACCTATTGATTGATCCCAAATAGCACATGATTTCGCAGCGAGTTCGCAGGGAGTTCGCAGTGCGAAGTTCGCGAGTTCGCATTGCGAACTCCCTGGGAAGTTCCTGCGAAGTCTAAATGTCCTCCTGATGGCGAGTTTGCAACGCAAACTCGCTGCAAACTCGCAATGCAAACTCGCTGCAAATTCGCAAGGCAAACTCGCTGCAAATTCGCAATGCAAACTCGCTGCAAATTCGCAATGCAAACTCGCAATGCAAACTCGCTGCAAACTCGCAATGCAAACTCGCTGCAAATTTGCAATGCACACTCGCTGCAAATTTGCAATGTTAACTCGCTGCGAGTTCGCTGCGAGTTTGCTGCGAATTGGCTACGAATTAAAAAAGTAAATTTTAATTTTTTAAAAGTATTTTTGCATTTCGAACTCCCTGCGAAGTTCCTGCGAAGTTCCTGCGAAGTTCCTGCGAAGTTCCTGGATAGTAATGTGGGATTTCTATCAATTATTACTGTTTTTATGAATTAACTATACCTCGACTTTTGATTAAACGCACGCTTATTTGTTTTTTCGCAGTTTTATAACCTATTTACATCCTAACTAACGAATAAAAATATCTACGCTTGGGGGGACTCGATCCCTCGACCCTAAACTCGCAAGACGGATGCGCTAACCACTACGCCATGTGGCCTTACGACTTTACTTTCGTATTACAATATTTATATTAAATATGAAGATATCACACTTTATGAGGACGATTTGCTTATACGAACGTAATGTCGTAACACCACATGGCGTAGTGGTTAGCGCATCCGTCTTGCGAGTTTAGGGTCGAGGGATCGAGTCCCCCCAAGCGTAGATATTTTTATTCGTTAGTTAGGATGTAAATAGGTTATAAAACTGCGAAAAAAGAAATAAGCGTGCGTTTAATAAAAAGTCGAGGGTATAGTTAATTCATAAAAACAGTAATAATTGATAGAAATCCCACATTACTATCCAGGAACTTCGCAGGAACTTCGCAGGGAGTTCGCAATGCAAAAATACTTTTAAAAAATTAAAATTTACTTTTTTAATTCGTAGCCAATTCGCAGCAAACTCGCAGCGAACTCGCAGCGAGTTTACATTGCAAATTTGCAGCGAGTGTGCATTGCGAATTTGCAGCGAGTTTGCATTGCGAGTTTGCAGCGAGTTTGCATTGCGAGTTTGCAGCGAGTTTGCATTGCGAATTTGCAGCGAGTTTGCATTGCGAGTTTGCAGCGAGTTTGCATTGTAAACTCGCCATCAGGAGGACATTTAGACTTCGCAGGAACTTCGCAGGGAGTTCGCAATGCGAACTCGCGAGTTTCGCACTGCGAACTCCCTGCGAACTCGCTGCGAAATCATGTGCTATTTGGGATAGGTGTATTACCCAAGACTCGATATTTTATCGATGTAACCTGTCAATGGCTTGGATTAATTACCGAAAGGCATTTGACTCTGTCTTAAGTACTCCGAGAAAAATACTCTGGATACATGTGTGGAAAACCCAGAAATAGAGTCCATAAGATCAACCATCAGTTTTATATAGACGATCTAAACTATATGAATCCAGCATGGACGAATTAAAAATTCTGGTGTTTGCAGTAGCCGAGTACTCCAGAGCTATTGGTATGGATTTTGGATTGGATAAATGTGCTGTTATCCATTTAATTAAAGGGAGACGAAAAACAGCTGAAATGTCGAGCGACTCTGAGAATATTCAGCTCGTTGGAGGCAATACCATTTATCACCCTGGTCTTGGGGAAACTTATACATATCTTGAAATTCCTCAATCGGAAAGTCAAGATTTGTGTGGGCTTGAAGATCATCTCAATATGAAATACCATGGTCTTCTCAGAAAAATTTGGGCTTCTGAACTATCTGGGAAGAATAAGATACAAGCCACAAACACATTAGCCATTTCTTTACTACTCTATACATTTGGAGCAGTTAAGTGAAATCTGAATAAGTTGAAGGAACTAGATAGAGAAATTCGCAAGATGATGACTATACATCGAAGTCATCATCCTAGGTCTTCCGTACCTCGTATTTACCTTCCACGAGATCGGGAAGGAAGAGGTCTTTTAAATTTAGAGTGTCTTCATCGTAGAATTGTTTTATCTGCGGCATGCTCAGTCATAAATAATAGAGATCCTCTTTTGCAATTTGTTCACCGTCATGAAATTGGAAATGTTAGGGCGTTTTTATATCGAGCGGCAGAAAGAGCTGCAAGTGAACTTAATCTCCCATTTGAAACCAGGGATATGCAACACGGTTTAGCATCTGTAACACCATTGATAATTAAAAGACGTGTAAAGGAAACAGAACATGCGCTTCTGTTACAGGAACATATTGGCAAGCCTGTGCATAGACGGTTCTTAAGTCTCATAAAAGAATTGGGATTGTCTGGGGTTTTGTCATTTGCTTTTCTCAAATCTGCTGTTTTGAAATCGGAGACTGAAGGATTTTTATTTGCTTGCCAGGATGGAGTGAATAATACTTTGGTGTATCGCACTCGAGTGATGCATATATTTGTCAATAATACCAACTGTCGTGCGTGCAGGCAATACCCGGAGACACTTAGTCATATTCTAAGTGCGTGCCCGAAGTATGCGTGTTACAGATATGCAGAAAGACACAATGCTGCGCTTAAGGTGTTGTATTATCACCTTCGAGACCAATATGGTATAGATAAAGAACCCATCTTGTTGTATGCCCAAGGGGATCAGGAGTCCGTTGTGGAAAATGATTAGTGTAAGATCTACTGGAATTTTTCTTTTTCCACCACTCATCGTATCAGTGCCAATAAGCCTGATATAGTGCTCCAGGATCATTAAAGTAAGGTCATTTGTGTGATAGAGTTTTCGGCACCTGCTGAGAGCAATATCACTCAAAAAAAGGATGAGAAACGGACAAAGTATCAAGACCTTCTGTTTGAATTGAGTAAAATATATACAGGCTACAGGGTCAGATTAATTGTTCTTATACTCGGTTGTTGAGGAGGGATGCGAGCTTCATTTGTGAGCCAATTACAAAAGATTCCTAGCTGCAAACGAGAATAACAACTCTAGCAAATGAATCACGCTTTTGCTTACCCTCCAGGACGGATGGAGCAATAGTGGATTAGAATATGTAAAGCAAGAATGGGAGATGTTGTTTTAGTGAGGTATTACCACAGCACGTGGTCGAGTCCCACACGAACAAGTGCGTAAATGCATTTTTTCCTCTCCTAAACTTGTTTTGTAAAAAAAAAAAATAATAATAATAATAATAATAAAAATAATAATAATTAGTTTTATATGGTGGTCGTTCTCGACCACCGCTTAAGGACATCGGCGGCTATAGGCGAGGACAACAGTGCAAGAAACATGGAAAACGTCTCGAGTACGTGGATCACGCTCTTGCTAACCTTCCAGGATGGAGGGAGCAGGAACGGATGGAGTAAGTAAAGCAAGAATGGGAGAGGCTGTTTTAGTGCGGTAATCGTAAACTTTTTTTGTTAAGAAAAAAAAATATATATTTGGATTTACTTTTAGTGCGGTACTCCTAAACTTTTTTGGTTAAGAAAAAATAGTATATTATGCATCAAGGGTGGGAAGTCGGCGTTTTTTTGTCAAGCACAAATGTTCGGAAAACATTGTGCGAGACAAAAAATCGGCCTCCCGAGGTGCATATGCTATTTTCTATCACATATGTACGATAAATGTGCCGTTTTACACTTAAGTAAGGGAAGACGTGAAACATGTGAAACACCAAGCGAGTCTGGGGATATTCAGCTTATTGGTGGCAACACCATTCATCATCTTGTTCAAGGAGAAACATAAGCATATATTGGAATTCCTCAAGCGGAGACTCAAGATGTGAGTCTGCTTAAAGATCATCTCCAAATAAAATATAGGGGTCTTCTCTAAAAAATTTGATCTTCCGAATTATCTGGAAAGATTAAGATACAAGCCACAAATACATTAGCCATTTCTTTGCTTCTCTATACCTTTGGAGCAGTTAAGTGGAATGTGAATGAGCAGAAGAGTCATATTCTAAGTGCGTGTCCGAAGTTCACATGTTACTGGTTTGTAGAAAGACACAATGCTGCGATTAAGGTGTTGTACTATCACCTTCGACACCAGTATGGTATAGATAAAGAACCCATCTTGCCGTATGCCCAAGGGGATCAGGAATCCGCAGTGAAAAATGCTCAGTGTAAGATCTACTGGAACTTTTCTTTTTCTACCACTCATCGTATCAGTGCTAATAAGCTTGAAATAGTACTCCAAGATTGTAAAAGTAAGATCATTTGCGTAATTAAATTCTCGGCCCTAGCTGAGAACAACATCAATCAAAAGGAGGATGAAAAGCGGACCAGGTATCAAGAGCTCATGTTTGAATCGAGTCCAATGCATCCAGGTTATAAGGTCCAAACGAATGTTCTTTTAATCGGTTGTTTGGGAGGGATTAAAGCTTTATTTGTCAGCCAATTAAAGAAGATTCCAGGCTGCGAACGTCAGGCAGATACGTGTGGTCCAGTGCCACACGAACAAGTGCGTAAATGCATTTTTTCCTCTCCTAAAGTTGTTTTGTAAGAAAAAAAATGAAAAACCGAACTGGGTTGTTTGGTGACTTAGTTACCAAGCAGCTAAAAAATACTGGTCCTACTTTGCTCAGTACTTGGATGACCATTACAAAACATCGTGTAGGTATTTGATCAGGTTTGTAAGGGACTTGTGGTTCCCGTTACGGGGTATCACAGGATTTCTGAGCCAACTGGGTCAAGAACTTAAAGGGCCTTTGAGATAGGTTTTCTGACACCCCCATCGGGAGCCTCCCCAGGTGATGGATAGAGGAAGGCCTCTCAGATGTGGGAGGTACGGAGGAAATTAAAATACCCGGGCGGGCGAAAGTCAGATAGGGGTGGGTACCCGGTATAATTGTCCACTCTGTGTTAAGATAACCTCCCACTCAGAGTATTTGCGGTTTTGACGACTGAAATGCGCAGTGCCACCCACAATAGGTATCTCTCGGATGGGGATCAGGGTTTAGTTGGGCGTGGCAATAGGATAGACCTCAGGCGACGACTAAGCTACGACCAGGGACAAGCTTGATTAAGATTAAAATGGACGGACCAACTTAGGAAGGGTTGGCAAAACAGGTCCTCTGACAAAAGAGGATACATGCAGAGATTATATGCACGATGGTTCAATATGCACCTCCAATATGCGGAAATGAAACCTCAGTACTTTAGAGATTAGGTATCCTCTCTGAGAAAAAGGGGATATGAAGCTCTTCTCCTGTAGGGAATAGTTTCTGTCCTTTGATTCCCCTCTCTCTCTCTTCTATGATTTGCGCAGGCTCGGGAGTATGGGCTGTGGGCATGGCGAGAGTAAATGTTAGATGGACTTGAGTCTGGATACTGTACAGCTGTATTTGTATATTGTTTCCAAGCCCTTATGGCTAAACTTGTTTAGTATATTGTTAAATATATAATGTGGTTAAACGTGACGAATGGAGTCGTCATGTGGTTACACGCTAGGGGAAGAATTAAATAGTAAATTGATTATCTATCTTTGCATAATCTAATTTTTCACATTGGTGACCCCGACGTGATCGGGAATCGCGTGTTTTGTGGATAGTTAAATATCCTTGTGAAAAGTGAACATCAATGATTTCCTGAAAGCAAAATTTGAGATAAAGATATTATTAACCCTTTTCTGGGATTATTTCCATTTTTAATCGAATTTTAACATGGATTTTCCACATTCACCTGGACGAATAGGTACCACTTTTTGGACCAGTTTTACTCGTGGATGATCTGATTTTCTTTCGCCTCTCTGATGTCTGTTATTTCTTGACACTTCACGCTGACCTGGGCTGAGAATTTACTGTTCTTGGGATGTTTATGGTGAGAGGTTGCTGATGTTTATTGTTTTTTATGCTTTGGAAAACGGCGCATGGGCAAAACATTCTGAGCCCACACAACAGGTATGTTTCATTTTTTTATACTTGGTTGCAAAATAACAGTTTTCCTTTCCGTTTATGATTTTGTCTCTTTCATGAACCGTTCTTGAGCATTTTTGTGGAGTTTGGCACTATACTTTGACCATTTTTGCTGGGGATTTCCACGTCGCTTGAGCCTCGAAGAAAGTGTTGGAGAAATTATCGGCTTGCGACTTGATTTAACGTGAGGATTGGAATATGGAGTTCACCTTCTACATCTTCGGCAGCATCATATTCGAGAGGAACATTGCAGACTACTGGACCTTATTATTTTTTGTATGTATCGCAGCGTATTTATTGTTTTAATTTTCTTTTCCTTGAAAATATTAGTAATTTTCGCACTTACGAAGTTAATATGAAACGTTTACCGTTTAGTTAATTTAAAAAAAAAATTATTAGATCATTATTGAGTTTGAAATATTTTTATATAAAATAATTTCCCATTTTTACGTTTCACTGCGCCATATTTAATTTTTAAATTGAATTAAAATTTTTCGCAGGGAATTTAAGTATTTCTTTTCGTAAATAATATAATTTTAAAATTAGAAAAGAATGTGTTCTTTAGCCAATTAATTTTGATCCTCAAGGTTGGTTTATTTACATTCGAATAAATTTAAAGCAATAACAGTGATTCAAACTTGCAATTTGTTCAATATTATATTTTGATTTTGAGTAATGAATTTTATTTGAGAATTTAAATTCTTTTTGGTATTTTCAAATCATGAGAAGAATATTAAATACTCCGTATTATATAGACAATGTTATTTGTATTATAATGCTCATTTTCGTGGTGCGGTTAAACTTTTTTTTCTCTTTTGCGTTTGAAATGTTACGTGATGGTTTGCTTCGTTGATAAAAAATTTTTTTGAGGGTGACGAAAAAAGCCGATTGAGTTAAAGTATTATTTTTGAGAGCGGTCATTCGAGTGAGAGACTACTGAATCTTTTACTTCAATATTTTCTCAAAAAAGTTTTTTTCTAAATATTTTTTTTTAGTTGAAATTTAACGTGGACTTCTGTTTAAGAGTTTTTTTTTATCAATATGTCTGATCGAGGATTTGTGTTTATGTCTCCGGACAATTTACCTGGATCAGGGATGTTCGGCCTAGAGCGGGGACCGCGTAGTTTTGAAGGTCTTTTTTGGGATTCTGCGCATCCTGGAGTTGCTGCCCAGGGTCAGCAAGGTTCTTATCGAATTCCACATTTGCCTGTTTGTATTCGGACAGACCCATCTTTATGGTTCGCTCAAATTGAGTTGATTTTCGAGTCTTCGGGTATTTTTTCGCAAAGATTGAAGGCTGGTGCTGTGGTTGCTGCTTTCGATCACGAAGTTGTTCTAACCATTGCTGACTTATTAATAAATAATAATCATATTGAAAATTTATATGTTGAAATTAAAAATAGAATTATTGAAAATTGTTTGGTATCTCCTGAGACGGAATTAAGAAGCATGTTAAAAGGTGAAAAATTAGCGATGGTAAACCTTAATTAATCTTGAGTTAAATTCGACACTTAGGTCGCGGTAGGTGTAGCGACGATGTTTTAAGGGCAATATTTCTCGAGCATCTTCCGGTTAATTGTCGTTCAGTTTTGGCTATTTTGGACGTAAATAATCTTACACGTTTGGCTACAATTGCGGATCGTATGATCGCTTATAACTCCTCCGATAGGAATGTTTTAGTAATTGCAACCGATTCTGGTGTTTTGAGAAAATTATAGGAATTAACTTCGAGAATTGACGCATTGTCAGTTGGATCTCGAACTCCTTTCAGATCTCTTACTCCCTTTAGAGCAAATAACATAGATAGATTTGGGTCTCGTTCTAATTCAGGAACTAGGAATAATAGATCGCGTGATCGTGATTTAAAGAATCAGAGAATTTGCTATTTGCATCGTAGATACGGAGAAAAGGCTCATAGATGCTATAAACCTTGCGAGTATAAGAGAAATAATGGAAGCGATTTAGGTTCCAGAGTTTTTTGTTCGAAAAATTCGAATTCGGAAAACTAATTTCGCCACTCCGTGTTGAGGCAATCGGTGCTGCGGCGAAGTCTAAACGCCTCATTATTCGTGATCGCGGGGGGCCGGACAAATGCAAATTCGGGGACTCTCGTAGTTGGTGACTTAAGGAGTTTGACAAATGCAAGTTCGGTGATTTCAAAGTTGGGATAAATGCAAGTTCGGTGCTTTAAAAGTTCGGCCAAATGCAAATTCGGGGATTTAAGAGTTCGGCCAAATGTGAGTTCGATGATTTCACAGTTCAGACAAATGCAAATTCGGTGATTTCAAAATTCGGACGAATGTATGTTCGGTGATTTTAAAGTTTGGACAAATGAAAATTCAGGGATTTAAAAGTTCTGACAGTTGAACATTTGGAGAGTTGAATATTCTGTTAAATGCGAGTTCTGTGATTTCAAAGTTCGGAAAAATACCAATTTGGTTATTTCAAAGTTCGGACAAATGCAATTTCTAGTAACTGAATGTTTTCAGAAATGTAAATTCGGGGATTTTAAAGTTCAAGTAAATGGATGTTCGGGGACTTAGAAGTTCAGACAAATACGAGTTCGAGGAGTTAATAATTTTAACAAATGCAATTTCGTTGATTTAAAGGTTTTGGAAAATGCGAGTTTGATGATTTTTAGGTTATGACAAATGCAAATTCGGAAAGTTAATAGTTCGGACAAACACCAATTCGGGAAATTTGCAAATTCTGACAAATGCAAGTTTGGAGAATTATAAATTCATACAATTAAATTTCTGGCAATTACACATTTGGTCAATTGGGTTTTGAAGGGAATGCATGCGACCCATCGCGGATGGGGCCTTGATTTTCTCGTTGACACAGATTCAGACATTTCTCTGATTCAAGTGGAAGACAAGTTCAAACTGCGACCAGCCAATTTCGTGATTTATGCTGCGAATAATTCGCAAATGAATACATACGGTGAACGTCGACTCAGTCTTGACCTTGGACTTCGATGCTAGATGTCATGGAATTTTTGTATTGCTGATGTACCTTATGCGATTATAGGAGCCGATTTGCTCTCTTCTTTTGGATCGATTATCAATCTCCATTACCGAAGGATCATGGATTCTTTAAGGGGATTTCAATCCTCTGGCGAGATCTAGACGTTTGTTTTACTATCATTAATTTAATAAATAAATCATCTCCATTTTCGAGAATTTTAACCGATTTTCCTAAGATTACTGGATTAACACAGTCTGCTGAGAAATTTATAAGTTATGTGGCGCATCATATTTTGAGAACCAGACCTCCTGTCGCTGAAAGAGCTTGTAAACTTGCTCCAGATAAATTGGTAGTTTCTAAAGCTTGGTTTTGAGAAATGCAGAGGTTAGGTTGCTGTCGCCCTTCTAGTGCAGCCTGGGCTTCGCCCCTCCATATGACACTTAAAAAGAGTGGGGAATGGCGATGTTGCGGGGACTATCGCAGATTAAATGCATGCACTATTCCTGATAAATACCCCGTTCCGTATTTACAGGATTTCACGAGTATTTTGCATCGAAAGAAAATTTTTTCCAAATTGGATCTTTTTACTGCTTACAACCAGATTTCTATGGCACCAGAGGACATTCCAAAAACCGCAGTCATTAGGGGAGACCGGGGCTATTCGGCTCACTTTTGGTCAGACAGGAAAAAAGTTAGGAAATTATTTTTTAAATCCAAACATGGATATATCATTTAGTAGCCTATCATTTGCACTTTCAAATTTGCAAGGACTTTTTGATTTATCTTTTATAGTTTTAGCTCTAGATAATTTTGAATGCAGATATACCAAATTCTCAAACTGCAAATTTGGCAGGTAAATCGGCTCACCCTGTGGGGCAATTCGGCGACTTTTATTTTTTACGAAAATTAAAAAAGTTCAATAACCTTTATTTTGTAAATATGAAGAGTACCTATATTCTTATTATAATTATGCAGTGATGGATCAAGGTCAAAATTTTTGGGGGGGGACTGGGGCCCCTAAAATTAAAGAAAATTCATTAGACCTTACTTTTTTTTATTTTTTTATAAAAAATAAAAAAGTTAGTACACTCATTATTGGTAATTATTAAAAGAAGTCATATTCTTATCATAATTAAGCAGGGGCGGATCAAGACAAAGTATTTTTGGATAAGATGATTAACCGTCGCGTGAGCCCATTTACCCCACCCTGACTTTTGGCACTTTAAAAAAAATACAAGTCACATTTGATACATATAAATAAAATAGCATAGGTGTATCGAAAGAGCACACCTGAGAGCATAAAAAAAACTTACCCAAAAAAATTAGGCTCGTAAATTAATGTACTAAAAACGTAAAAGTTTGTAAGTAAAAAGTGTTCGCGCGACGCATAAAAACATAATACTCTACCTGACACGAGGCTGAATCAATAGAATTGCACTAAATTTCGTTTACCTAACTAAAATGTTGAGACCTATATTTTATAGCGACCTTTCCCTCCCAAATTCTAATTAAGGCGTGAAATCGCTAATGAGCCGAATTACCCGCCGGTTCGGATTGCCCCGCTCTCCCCTACAACTTTTGGACTCTTTGAGTTCACTGTGCCCAAAACCAAGGACGGTTGTGGAGCTTAGAAGATTTTTGGGTTTGGTTAATTTCTATAGGCGCGGTTTACATCACGCTGCGGAAAACCAGGGTCGCCCACATTTTCTCCAAAACTCAAGTGTCAGAATATCCATTTGACCGAATTTTATTTATCCAAAATTGCATTTATCAGATATCTCATTTATCTAAAAAAGCATTTATCTGAAATCTCTTTTGTCCGAAATTTAAATGATCAGAAATCTAATTTTGATGAAAATGCATTTACCAGAAATCTCGTTTGTCCGAAAGGTAAATTGTCAGAAATCTAATTTATCCAAAATTGTATTTATCAAAAATTTAATTTATCCGAAATAGCATTTATCTGAAATCTCGTTTGTCCAAAAATTGAATTATCAAAAATGTTATTTATTAAAAATTACATTTATCAGTAATCTCAATTGTAAGGATTTTCAATTATCAAAAATCTAATTTGTTCGAAAATGAATTTATCAAAAATCTCCTATGTCCGAAATTTCATTTATCAGAAATCTTATTTGTCCGAAATAGCATTTAATAGAAATCTCGTTCTTCAAAAAATTAAATTATTACGAATTTCATTTATCAAAAATTGTATTTATCAAAAATCTCATTAGTCTGAAACTGCATTTGTCAGAAACCTAATTTATTAGACAAAGCATTTAACAGAAATCTCATCTGTCCGAAATAGCATTTATAAGAAATCTAGTTTTCCCAACATTGTAATTATCAAAAAACCCATTTATCCAAATGTGCATTTTACAGAAATCTCATTTGCCCGGAATATTATATATCAAAAATTTCATTTGTCAAAAATGTAAATTATTAATTATCTTATTTATCAAAAATTGCATTTATCAGAAATCTCATTTCTCAGAAATTGCAATTATAAGAAATCTCATTTGTCCGATATTGCATTTATCAGAAATCTCATTTATCCGAAATATTATTTTTCAGAAGTTTCTTTTATCAAAAATGTTAATTATCAGTAATCTTGTTTGTCAAAAATTGCATTAATCAGAAACCGCATTTCTCAAAAATTGTTATTATAAGAAGTCTCATTTGTCTGATAATGTATTTATCAGAAATCTTATTTGTCAAAAAAACCAATTATCAAAAACCTCATTAATCCAAATTTAAATTTGTCAAAAATCTAATTTATCAAAAATTGAATTTATCAGACTTCTTAGTTGTCCGAAATTGCATTTAACAGAAATCTAATTTGTCAATATTTCCAATTATCAAAAATCTAATTTGTCCAAAATTGCATTTATCAGAAAGCTTATTTGCCAAAACATGCATTTATCAGAAATCGCATTTGTCCGAAATCCCACTTATGGGAAGTCTCATTTACCCAAAAGATTATTCTTCATAACCTTCAATTGTGCGAAAGTCCATGTACAAGAAATCTCATTTTCCCAAACTTCCATTATCCCAACATTTCTCTTTCGAAGCGAGTTGCCCGTCCCTGGTCTATTCGATGGTTTCGGTGAAACAGAATAGATGTCGCTCCGTATTCCTACTGAACTGCACTCTGTTTTATCGATTAGACCAGGGACGAGCAACTCGTTTCGAAAGAGAAATGTTGGGATAATGAAAGTTTGGGAAAATGAGATTTCTTGTACATGGACTTTCGCACAATTGAAGGTTATGAAGAATAATCTTTTGGGTAAATGAGACTTCCCATAAGTGCGATTTCGGACAAATGCGATTTCTGATAAATGCAAGTTTTGGCAAATAAGCTTTCTGACAAATGCAATTTTGGACAAATTAGATTTTTGATAATTGGAAATATTGACAAATTAGATTTCTGTTAAATGCAATTTCGGACAACTAAGAAGTCTGATAAATTTAATTTTTAATAAATTAGATTTTTGACAAATTTAAATTTGGATTAATGAGGTTGTTGATAATTGATTTTTTTGACAAATGAGATGTATGATAAATACATTATCAGACAAATGAGACTTCTTATAATAACAATTTTTGAGAAATGCGGTTTCTGATTAATGCAATTTTTGACAAATAAGATTACATAAAATTACATTTTTGATAAAAGAAACTTCTGAAAAATAATATTTCGGATAAATGAGATTTCTGATAAATGCAATATCGGACAAATGAGATTTCTTATAATTGCAATTTCTGAGAAATGAGATTTCTGATAAATGCAATTTTTAATAAATAAGATAATTGACATTCCTGACAAATGAGATTTCTAATTATTGCAATTCCTGAGAAATGAGATTTCTGATAAATGCAATTTTCGATAAATAAAATGACTGATAATTGACATTTTTGACAAATGAAATTTCTGATATATAATATTCCGGGCAAATGAGATTTCTGTAAAATGCACTTTTGGATAAATGGGTTTTTTGATAATTACAATATTGGGAAAACTAGTTTTCTTATAAATCCTATTTCGGACTAATGAGATTTCTGATAAACACAATTTTTGATAAATGAAATTCGTAATAATTTAATTTTTTGAAGAACGAGATTTCTATTAAATGCTATTTCGGACAAATAAGATTTCTGATAATTGAAATTTCAGACATAGGAGATTTTTGATAAATTCAATTTCGAACAAATTAGATTTTTGATAATTGAAAATCCTTACAATTGAGATTACTGATAAATGTAATTTTTAATAAATAAAATTCTTGATAATTCAATTTTTGGACTAACGAGATTTTAGATAAATGCTATTTCGGATAAATTAAATTTTTGATAAATACAATTTTGGATAAATTAGATTTCTGACAATTTTCCTTTCGGACAAACGAGATTTCTGGTAAATGCATTTTCATCAAAATTAGATTTCTGATCATTTAAATTTCGGACAAAAGAGATTTCTGATAAATGCTTTTTTGGATAAATAAGATATCTGATAAATGCAATTTTGGATAAATAAAATTCGGTCAAATGGATATTCTAACAATTGAGTTTTGGAGAAAATGTGGGTGACCCGAAAACCAGAGGTTGTTGTACTCGTATTTGCATAAATCTCGGAAGAACGATCGTTGTGAAGTAGAGTGAAGATCTGAGATTGTCAAGGCTTTCGAGTTGTTTCGTTCGAGTATCGTGAACGCAGCTCTCTTAGCCCATCCTGATTGTGAGGCTCCTGTCCGTAGTTTCTGACGCTTCTGACGGTGAAATGGGAGCTGTTCTGGAACAGTTTAAGGAAAATTCGTGGAAGCCTTTGGTATTTTTTTCCCGAAATTTTAACTCAGCCCAGAAGAAATACAGTACTTATGACAGAGAGATAACGGCTGCATTTGAAGCAGTAAAATATTGTAAGCACCTTTTGGAATTTCGAAAATTCCACATCGTTACCGATCATAAGCCTCTTGTTTATGCTTTTAATCAGAAGTCTGATAAAGCTTCCCTTCGTCAGGTCAGACAGCTTTTTTTTATTTCGCAATACTCGACGGATTTTCGATACTTACGGGGGGAGGAAAATCTAGTTCCGGATAGTTTTTCACGCGTGTCGAGTTGTCGATTGCTCAGGCAGAGGACGTCCAGTTGCAAGATCTTTTGCAGAATGGAACGTCTTCTCTCAATCTTAGTCATATGCTCTGGGGTACCAATCATACTGCTGTTGTGTGTGATTTGTCTGGAGAGATAATTCGACCCTATATTCCAGTGTATCTTCGTCGACGCATTTTTGAGATGTTTCATGGTCTTGCTCATCCCAGCGGTAAAGTCACGGATAGAGTGATCAGAAAGAGCTATGTTTGGCTGGAAATACACAAGGACATAAAGGAGTGGTGTCGAAATTGTGTCGAGTGCCAGAGGTCGAGGGTGTCACGTCACACTATTTTACACCCAGCACAGTTCTCAGCTCCCGACGGAAGGTTTCGCCATGTCCACATGGACATTGTTGGTAGTTTGACGATTTGTGACGGGTATAAGCACTGTTTGACTGACGACCGATCAGCGGAGTCAGTTTGAGTCATAACTTTTTTCTTCACTCCTTAAATTATCAGGAGATTACCGGATTAGAACCACTGCCTACCACCCCGCGGCCAATGGAATGGTTGAGCGTTGGCACCGTACATTGAAGGCAGCGATCAAGTGCCATTCGGGACAGCAATGGGCTCACGTATTATAGACGGTCCTTCTGGGACTTAGGTTGAACGTTCTCAACTCAGGTTCGTGTCCTGCGGAATATATGTTAGGAACGACCCTGAGAATTCCGGGTGAATTCGTATTGCCTGAGGAGTTTACGCCTGATCCTCAGATTTTTTTGGAGGAGTTCAGAGAACATATGCGCTTGGTCAAGCCCGTCCCGGTTGAACATAGACACAAGAGGAAGGTCTTCTTTCATAAGGACTTGAATTCGTGTTCGCATGTTTTTCTTAAAGTCGGAACCAGTAAAAGGTAACTCGAATGTCCGTATTCTGGTCCTCATAAGGTTTTGCGTCGCATTTCCGATCGGATTTTTGAAATCGAAATTAACGGCGAAAAGCTCTGTGTTTCCGTGGAGAATGTAAAACCGGCGTTTTTCGTACTTCCCGATTTGCCGGATGTTAGTGGTGCATTAGTGAATGAGGTTGGTAATGTTTTTTGCACAGCCGTACATACTCTAAATTTAGATGATAATGTTTCAAGTCAAATTAAGGTAGTAAAACCTCTTCGAACTTATGTTAATAAGAAAAAATAAGTTATGTTTAACTTATCAAAGATTAGTAATAAGTAGTTTTATCGAGATGGCCATCTCAACATGTTAAAAGTTTTTAGATACACATGATATTTTATATCTCTTAAAGAAATAAGCTTTTCTTAATAAAAAATCTATTTTATTATGTAATATTAATGTACATATTTTATTTATGACTTATTGACGTAAAGTGAGCCTTAACAAACATATTATTTATATGTAATTTACGATTTTTTTCTACCAATGACTGCGATAATTTGCCTGTAAGTAAGATTTTTTATTAAAAAAGAAAAAAATGTTTTTTGTATCGTTAGACACTCGGGGGGGGGGGGGAGTATGTGGAGAATAGTTTGTCCTTTGATTCCCCTCTCTCTCTTCTATCATTTGCGCAGGCTCGGAAGTATGTTCTGTGGACATGGCGAGAGTGAATGTTAGATAGATTTGAGTCTTATTACTGTACAACTGTATTTGTATATTGTATCCAAGCCCTTATGGCTAAACTTGTATAGTATATTGTTAAATATATAATGTGACTAAACGTGACGAATAGAGTCGTTATTTAGTTACACGCTAACAGGAAGAATTAAATAGTAAATTGATTATCTATCTTTGCATAATCTAATTTCCCACACTCCAAGAACAGGAAGCGCCCTCAGAGAACACACAAATTTTGTGTGAAACTTCAACGCCAACGACCGAAGATGCAAAAATGAGATCGAGGAAAACCAGAATTCACCTTAAGGTTTCCATTAAAATGGATAAAATGTCTGAAGTTAACAATGAACTCTCATTACTTTCAGAAGGTATAGATCTTTGGACATTGAACTGTGCAGTGTATAAAAAACCACATGCCTCACAATTGCAGAGTGTCATTGCATATCTAGAATTAAATAGAAGGTTTACGCCAAGAGTTTTGGAAATAGGCCAAACTCTTAAAAGACTGCATCACACTCTAAAAAAGTTAAAGTTGCAGACCATCAAGCAACATTGGATTGAGAAGATACGTTCTCTTGTAGTGATAAGGGAACGTTTAGAACGGAGGATGAAATGGATAAAGCAAAATAATATCTTTGCTACTAATTCTTCCCGCCTGCTCAGTTTACCATCACCGATCGTTGAAAGACCTCCTTGTCACGAAGAGATTGAAACTTTCAGGAGCAACATCTATGGGACATCCCATTCATTAAACGATGAAGGGTTATCTTTGCCACTGTTTCGCAGCTTCTGTGTCAGACAAGGGCTTGACAAATGTGCAGGGACATGTCCACCAGTTACTGAAAAGGAGGTAAGAAATTCAGTTGCTAAAACTAAGAACTTTTTAGCACCTGGGCCAGATAAGATAAATAATCTATGGTGGAAGAAGTTTACTTCAACTCACCAACATTTGGACCGTATATTCTCTACCTATCTCAAAGGGGAACATCCAATATCACCGTGGTTGGTGGAAGGACAAACGGTACTTCTACTAAAATCAAGAGATTTATCCAATACTGAAAATTACAGACCAATTGCTTGTCGTAACACCTGCTACAAGCTATTCACTGGGATTTTCAAGGAGAGGATATTGTCATCTATAGAACCAGTCTAGAGTGCAGTAAGTGAACAATGAGGATGTAAGAAAGGCCTGTCAGGTTGTAGGGAGAACCTATTAATAGACAAGTGTGTTACCCAAGATTCGATATTTTATCGACGTAACCTGTCAATGGCTTGGATTGATTACCGCAAAAGCATTCGAAACTACGAATCACGAGCTGATCATCAAACTCCTTGAATATTTAAAGGTACATCCGAACATCGTGAGATGCTTAAAAGATCTAATGCTTAAGTGGAGGACAAAGTTAGTTATAACATCTAACAAACAGCAGGTGATGACTAACATCATCTCGTTTAGAAAAGAAGTTTTCCAAGGCGAACATGGATTGTCGGCTACATGGTTTGTCGGCTACATGAAAGTTCTGACGCATTAACTGTCGGCCACATGAAATATCGGCTGAATGATTTGTCGGCCACATGGATTGTCGGCTACATGGTTTGTCGGCAAAATGGAAGTTCTGTCACATGAATTGTCGGCCGAATGAAGTTTCGGCAAAATTATGTGTCGGCCATATGGAATGTCGGCTGAATGATTTGTCTGCAACATGAATTGTCGGTTGAATATTTTGTCGGCAACATGGAAGATCTAACACATTAAATGTCGGCCACATGAAAATTCGGTTTCATAAACTGTCGGCCACATGAAAGTTCGGTTGCATGATTTGTCGGTCGCATGAAAGTTCGGTTGAGTTAAGTATCGGTCTCATGGAGTATCGGCTAAATGGTTTGTCAAATACATGAAAGTTCTGACTCATAAAATTATGCTAATCGGCGTGTATGCCAATTGGATTTTGGGCGACTTTCATGCATCCCACTCTGAGGACAATCAACTCATTAGTGTCAAACCATTCAACATCTTGGTGGTGGAGAGACTTACACTTATCTTGGAATTCTACACTTATCTTGGACTTTGGAATTCCAAGATAAGTGTAAGTCTCTCCACCACCAAGATGTTGAATGGTTTGACACCAATGAGTGGAATGTCCTCAGAGTTCCTCGGAATTTCAGATGTTTCGTGTATTTCTTTAATCAGATGAATAACGGCACATTTATTCAATCCAAAATCCATACGCCGATTTTTTTTAAACTTGGCACACAAGTAAAACATCGAAAAATATTTGACCTCTAGTTTTTTTATATCGGTCTGCTTTGAATTTTAAGGACAGAAAACACCCTTAACTGAATTTAAGGGATAAAACCAGTATCTGCTAAAAATTACTAGAATGACACGAAACTTGTTACTCGGCGGTTTTTGGGGTCGCTGACTACGAATCTGGTCTTAGTTTTTAAATTTTCAAAAACTAACACGGGATTCGTAATCAGCGACCCCAAAAACCCCCGAGTAATAAGTTTTGTGACAATCTAGTAAGTTTTAATATATACTGGTTTCATCCCTAAAATCCAATTAAGGATATTTTCTACCCTAAAAACTTAAAACGGTCCGATATAAAACAATAGATTTCAAATATTTTTCGATGTTTTACTTGTGTGCCAAGTTTAAAAAAACTCGGCGTGTGGCACTTGGGTAGTGTTACTTGTTAGAAAAAATTGGACTTCCAATAAATGTCTGGGAAGAACAAAGTACAGGCTACAAATACATTAGCCATTTCTTTGCTTCACTATACATTTGGAGCTTTTAAGTGGAATGTGAATCAGTTGAAAATACTAGATAGAGAAACCCGCAAGATGATGTCAATCCATCGTAGTTATCATCCAAGGTCTTCCGAGCAAAGAATTTACTTTCCACAAAATTAGGGAGGAAAAGGTCTATTAAATTTAGAGTGTCATTCTCGAAGAATTATACTGGCTGCAGCATGTTCAGTAATGAAGAGTAGAGATCCTCTTATGCAATTTGTCCACCAGCATGAAATTCCAAATTTTGGGGCGTTTTTATATCGTGCGACAGAAAGAGCTGCAAATGAACTTAGACTCCCATTTGAAACCAGTGATATGGAACACGGCTTAGCATCGTTAACACCATTGATGCTTAAAAAGTGTGTCAATGAGGCAGAACAAGTGCTTTTGTTCATGAACATACCTGTTCATTAAAGTAAACCTGTTTACGGGCAGCACTATAATCTCATAAGTGAAAAAGAATTGTCTGAAGGCTTGACCTTTGCTTATCTTAAATCTGCTGGTTTGAGATGGCAGACTGAGGGATTTTTGTTCGCTTGTCAGGATGGTGTTATTAATAATCTGGTGTACCGCAGTCGCGTGATGCATATACGACAATAACAACTGTCGAGCATGTAAACAACACCCGGAAACACTTGGTGACATTCTAAGTGCCTGTGTACCAGGGAACTTTGGCACGAACCCTCGAGGGAATACTGTACATAGGATCCCATGTACATAGAATTTCAAATCAATTTTTGAAAACTTAACATGCTGCGCAGTAGTTTTCTATAGCACTTACGGCTGCGCAGTAGGATTTTTTGTTCTTGTAAATATGGCGTGTAACAGTTACTGACAAATGAATTATTTTCTTAACAATATTCTTTTTGTAGATTCATTTAAATTGTTTAATAAATTAAGGATCCCATAAGGGAACACATACACATGGGACACTGTTTAGAGTGTTCCCTCGAGGGTTCGTGCCAAAGTTCCCTGGCACACAGGATCCCATATATGGAAACTTATGTAGGAACCTTTAAGGGATCCAATACAGGAACCCATACGGGAAAACACGCGGAAGCACACACGAAATTTTTAACTGGATCCAAAAAAATCATCTAATAGCGTTCCTGGCTACCGCGTAAGAACAGCAGCAGCAAGGGTCAGAAACCGTTTACAGAACATTGAACTGAAAACACCTCGAGCAAAAGAATCGAGCTCTTTGTCACATTCCAGGACGGAAGGAACAAAAGCGGACATGAGTAAGTATATCAAGAATGGGATAGGTTGTTTTAGTGAGGTATTGTTTTAGTGCTTGAATCTCACACGAACAAGTGCGTAAATGCATTTTTTTCTCTCCTAAACTTGTTTTGTAATAAATATATATGGTGGATTTCACGTCAACTGTCCAGCCAAAAAAAAAAATTTGTTTAATCCTTTCCCAATTTTTGTTACGAGTTGACTTATAGGTAAGTAATTTATCAGCCAAATATTTTTGGATTATATAAAAATTTTCCCGAGAGGGAGAGGGTTAAAGTATTGAACTGTTTGTTAAGACGCTCTCATTTGATTATTTATTGAGCTTAAAAAAAATGAAAAAACAAATTTTTTGGTACATGATTTTTCTAGATTTTTTCATCAGCTTTCGATTGGCGTAGTCTATTTTAAATTTCTTTTTTATTTTGACCAACATTTTTAAAAATTAAAAATAAATTTCACTTTTTTTCGTCTTTGAGCTCGTTTTATTTTTTTTATTTTTTTTTTTAAAGAAAGCTGAGATTTTTTGCCTACAAAATATGTAATTTTCAAAAAACCGTTTTTTTTTGTTTTTGAGAAATTTAATGTTGAAGTTAGCGCGCCACGTCAAGGCGAAGTCTCACTCTACCGCCCCCGCTTGTTGCTGTGCGCTGTTTACATCATTACGTGGATAGTTAATTATTCTAACCCTTAATTGAACTTTTCTCTGTATTTTACAGTGCTAAGACTAACATGAAAACAATTAAAAGTGCCTGCACTATAGTTCTTTTGTTTATTTTTTAATGTTTAAATTTTGTTGGTAATTTTTTTATATTGCTTTCTCATAGAGAAAGTATTGTCTCACCTCCACAGGATCGAATGAGATTTTCTGAAATATCTTGACATATTTTAAACTCAGGATGTCAAAAATGATGTTTTTAAAAAATGTCTTGCTTATGTGTGCATGTAGTTATGTATGTTAAGATTATGTTAAGCTCTATATTTCGAAAACAATAATTTAAAAGAATGTTTTTTTTAAGAGATTATATGTCTTTAAGGGGGACAAATTATGCCCTACTTTTGAGTCTGATCTATTACTTCTAACTATATTTTTTTGAAATTTAAACAATTTGAAAATTTTTTTTTTTCGGAAATGTACATATTTTTTGAAAACAGTAAAATCAGATTATTTTATTTTTTTTATCTTTTTAAAAATGCAACGATTAAGCTCTTAGCGATCTTTTTAGTGCAAATTGATAAAGAGGACTATTATCGACACCGAGAACGTCGAGAAGAATACTATCGACGTACTCATTCTGGTAATTTAAACAAAGATCCTTATGGCCAGACCGTCAATCGATCAGCGAAAGTACCAAGTCCTGAACCGAAGCCGATATCTTCGAGTCTCCTTGACGATCTGCGAGAATTAGATCTTCGTTTAGAGGGGGTATCTCCAGATATTGCCAAGGCAACGAAAGAAGCGTTCTTGAAAGAGCGTCAGGGAAGATGCCAATAATTATGTTTTTTTTTCCTTCTTATTTTTATACTTAGATAAATAAAGTTTTGAGTTTAAAAGATCGGCGATGTGTCTGTTTGATACATCGACCTAGGGGGGGGGGGGGTTGTGACGATGTATATAGTCAACATTTATATTTTAGATTGCTTTTTCTCTAGCAAACGAGTTTTTTATTTAATTTATTTAAATTGATAAGCGGAAAGGGGTAACAGAACTTGTGTTTACGGTCCTGAAGGCCGAGTATTGATTTTTCGGCTTGACGATCTGAATTTCTCGTCTTTCTCTCGCTCAGCGTTTTGTTATTGCCGTCCTTTGTTAATTCTTGAGCCGTGATTGGTCTAGGTCAAGTTCACGAAGGGGCGCGAAGGTCAGCGGGAAAACTCAAGGATTCTTTCAGGTAACGCCTTTCTTGGGTATGACTGCGAGGGAATGAGACTTCCGCCTGGCCGAACGAAAGAGACAGAGGGAGGAAGAAGAATGCCTAGGAAGGGGATAATCGCAAGGGGAGAAGTCAATTACTGGTCGATCGTCAACGTGCTCAGCTGTTTTATTTTTGATTTTCCTTTTTGTCCGTGGTTCTAAATTCGAGTTTTCGAATTGTATTAGCTTAAAATCCGAATTGATTGTAAGATTAAATATAGATAAACTCTTTAGTTTCTTTATTTCTTTTTTTAAAAATAAATAAAGTGACTTTGTTATGAAAATTCAAAGAATTTTATTTCCGAGAACGTCACAGGAGTCTGCAGTCTGAGATTTGGGGTTTTCACTGGTTATCCGTGGAATCAAGTTTCTGGTGAGTCTTTTGGATATTTTTGGCAAGTTTGTCTGCATCGCGGCGCAAGTTTTGACAGAATCTCCCTTTTGTTTGCGATTGTGATATTTAACACGGAGAGAGAGAGTATTGGTAGTGAGTAGAAAATTATTTAATATTGAGATCGATGCACATTCGTTTTGGTTTAACGAATAATCTCAGTATTATAAATGGCATCCCTTGTGGGGAAATTGTCAAAGCTTTGGGATAGACAAATTTGTGTTTAAGATATAAGGTTGGTGAGGTGCAAATATTGAAAAAGATCCGCGGACATTTTGGAGAGATGGGATAATTTTTGGGAGCAAACATTTTTACAATAATTAAGTGAAAAATGTCAAAATCAGTGGAGTTTTGTGAAAAAAAAATTTTAAGGATCAGTGGCGTTTATTAATTGTTGTTTTCTTAATTTAAAATTGAATAAATTATTAAAAATTTTGTGAAATTTTTTCAAAACGTGTTCGGAAGTACGTCAGGAGCTTGGCGAAAATTGGCGGGTTTTCTCCAAAAGAGACCATCCGCTTAAATTGTGAAAATAGAACATTTTAATTAAGTGAATAAGTAGAGAGGGTAATTTTTTTTTTTTGAGATAATAAAATTTCTTGTTTATGTTGCGATTGGTTTGATAAATGGATTTTCGGTAGATTTTCCGTTTCAGATCAACGGGAAAAAAAGTTTTGGCGGTATAATAAATTTTGGCTGTAAGACTTTGGCGCGTGGTTCCTGACCGAAAATTATTTGATATTCTAACGTACGAAATATTAAAAAAAAAAAAAAAATACTTTCTTACTTTTCAGTGTAATAAGTTGACAAAACTTTTGAGTTTTTTTTTGTTGTGTCGTGAAATAAATGCTGAGGAAATTCGAAACAATAATTTTCCCTTTTACAACATTTCTTATGAACATTTTTTTTTCTTAAGAAAAAAAACTTCTTAGTTAGAAGTGATAGATCAGACTCAAATGTAGGGCATAATTTGTCCCCCTTAAAGACCTATAATCTCTTAAAAAAAACATTCTTTTAAATTATTGTTTTCGAAATATAGAGCTTAACATAATCTTAACATACATAACTACATGCACACATAAGCAAGACATTTTTTAAGAACATCATTTTTGACATCCTGAGTTCAAAATATGTCCAGATATTTCAGAAAATCTCATTTGATCCTGTGGAGGTGAGACAATACTTTCTCTATGAGAAAGCAATATAAAAAAATTACCAACAAAATTTAAACATTAAAAAATAAACAAAAGAACTATAGTGCAGGCACTTTTAATTGTTTTCATATTAGTCTCAGCACTGTAAAATACAGAGAAAAGTTCAATTAAGGGTTAGAATAATTAAATATCCACGTAATGATGCAAACAGCGCACAGCAACAAGCGGGGCGGTAGAGTGAGACTTCGCCTTGACGTGGCGCGCTAACTTCAACATTAAATTTCTCAAAAACAGAAAAAAACGTTTTTTTGAAAATTACATATTTTGTAGGAAAAAATCTCAACTTTCTTAAAAAAAAAAATAATAAAAAAAATAAAACGAGCTCAAAGACGAAAAAAAGTGAAATTTATTTTTAATTTTCAAAAATGTTGGTCAAAATAAAAAAAATTTTTAAAATAGACTACGCCAATCGAAAGCTGATGAAAAAATCTAGAAAAATCATGTACCAAAAAATTTTTTTATTATTTTTTTTAACTCAATAAATAAACAAATGAGAGCGTCTTAACAAAAAGTTCAATCCTTTAACCCCCTCCCTCTCGGGCAATTTTTTATATAATCCAAAAATATTTGGCTGATAAATTACTTACCTATAAGACAACTCGTAACAAAAATTGGGAAAGAATTAAACAAAATTTTTTTTTTGGCTGGACAGTTGACTTGAAATGCATCATATATATATATAGAAAGAATTTTAATTTCAATATAAAATTAAAATAAGGAATTTAAAACGTTTTATAAAAGTAGTGGCGTAGCAAGGGGGGCGGAGGGGGCGGTCTGCCCCGGGTGACACCATTTTAGGGGGACACCCTAGAGGAAAGCTAGTACAATAGGAAAAAGTTCAACTCTCCTCACTAAAAAAAAAAAAAAAAAGGTTAATAGTAGGGAAGGATTTGAGTTTTTGGGTGTGACATTCGCATTTCTGCCCCGGGTGACACACAGCCTAGCTACGCCCCTGATAAAAGATAGCATTTTTTATTAATTATATACCTATTTTATGTATAAATAAATGCTCATTATTAATAAAAAAAATCGGGCAAGTACGAGTTACACCCGTACCAGAATCTAGGGTTCCGTACATTTACGAAACAAAGATATACCTTACTAACAAACAGAGAGCTCTAATTTGGTACACATATGTATTTTCACGTGTAGATTTCAGGAAGATTATAGGGAACATTATCTGGATTGACAGTCAAAACGTTGTCAAAAAAAGAAAAACTGCAAATTTTCGAAAAAAAAAATTTTTTCCTCATAGCTTTGAAACTATTTGAGCTAGAGGGCTAAAATTTAATACATTTGTATATTTTTATGTACAGATTATGAAAATTAATTAGAACGTACAAATTATGAAAATACTTCTACCTTCAAGTACATGAAACTTTTGCTTAAGGGTACAGGTTTGTATTTCATATAAATAACATAAAAATCAAGAATTTTTTTTAAGGGGACGCCCTGAAATTTTTATAGGGTTTCAGGGCTTATAACAGTCTTGATTATAGGTCCTGTGGCAGCCTTGATCAAGCCTTATATAAGATTAAAATTTTTTTTTTTTCATAATTTTTCATTTATTTTGAAAAAAAAGTGATAACAATTTTCAAATGCGTTTTATATTGTTTTTTTACATTCTGAGTATACAAATAAAAATTTTATTGGTTTGAGGGGTTCTGTAGGACAATTAGGGTGAGCTCTAGCATAGGGGTCTAAACCTCTTTTTGGTGATTTTTTGAATTTTTTTTTTGTGACCTCATAATATTCAATTTTATTCCAAACATAATTTTTCCATAATCTGCATGCAAAAATACACGAGTGTACTAAATTTTAGCCCTCTAGCTCAAATAATGGCAAAGTTAGAGAAAAAAAACTTTTTTTTCCAAAATTTGCAGTTTCTCCTTGACAACGCTATGGCCATCAATCCAGATCATGTTCTCTATATTTTTCGTGTAATCTACACGTGAAAATACATATGTGTACCAAATTTCAGACTTCTAGGTCAAATAGTTTAGAAGTTAAGGGGGGGATGGTTTTTGACTACGGACGCACGAGTCTCGCTATAAGGGTTCCGCCGAACACCGAAGGTGTACAGAACCCTAAAAACTAATAATATAACAATTTACACTATAATCAGTTAATAAATTAGCTTTAGTTTCTTAATTAAATTTAATATTCGAATTTAAATGTGCTTTCTAAATTACATTTAGCTTCTGAACCTTTTTTTTAATTTTTTCACTAATCTCCATAATTATTTTAAGTTAACAAATTAAATATATTAAATTTTAAATTAAGTTTTGAAATTAAATTTCGTAGTTAAATGTCTGAACATAATTTTCAAATTGAGTTTACCTATCAAATTAAATTCGCAAATTTAATTTTGTTTGCAAATGACTTTTTTGAATTTCTAAATTGAAATTAGGAATCAAGATTATAATTAATTTTATTTTCGAATTAGTTTTGTTTACAAAATAAATTTTTTTTTAAAATAAATTCCGTTTCCATATTCAAGTTAATTTTTTAATTAAATTTAGTTTTCGAAATTTTTAAATTAAATTCACAACTAATTATAAATTTGCCATTGAATTATTTCTTTGAATTCCTAAATTAAAATTAGGAATTAAATTCTGCATCTCAATTTAATTTTCGAGATAAAGAGTTTCGAAATTAAATTCAATTCTGAATCAAAATTAATTAATATTATTTCTAAATTAGTCGTTTCCGAATTAAAGTTAGTTTCTAAATTAAATTCAGTTTCAAAAATCTCCGAATTAAATTCACATGTAATTATCAATTTGCAATTAAATTATTATTAAGAAGAGGGGGATGGTTTAGTACAACCAACAGTGCTTGGGTAATCCCTTTACGCCCCCTAAAAACGAGCCGTTTAATCCAGAGCCCAGAGCACCGTCCACAATGAGAGAACCCGAGTCGGAGTCATAGCAGCGATATCTGCCTCCTCAAGGAATAGTTTTCCTGTGAGGTAAAGTCGTTCACTAGTTAGTAGAGAACATAAGTAGAGGTTTTATCTTCCTTCCCACACTACCGACACTCGGGGTCATTAACGATGTCCAGTTTGTGACGATGATAGCGAAGATCCGCATTACCAGTTAATATTTGCGTTAGGGTATTGGAATCTATTCTGCTGAGCTTATAAAAGTCTGCAGCTCGTTTCAGGTTAATAGTGTTACCAAGGAGCGACTTAGCCTGTCTGCCACCAGCATAGCCATTCCACTCCTTTTGGTGTTCTACAAGTAGCCAATGTTTGAATTCTTAGGCCTGCACTGCATTAGAGACATTAGCAGGCGGTTCAGAGCCAATAATACTGCTTTTGCTACCTGCTTTTGCTAGGTCAGTAATGCCGCCTTGCTATCCAACAGGAAATAGTTATTTTCGTATCGATGGCGCAAAACATGTGATTGCAGCGAAGGCGAGATTAGGGAAACCAAGCGGCAAAACCTTCAGCTAATTAACAATTAATGAACATATTGTATAAATACCATAAAAATACCATAATCCGTTTCTTATCTGTCAAAGTAATTAAACATTCTTGACACATTAGAAACAGATATAACCGAAGCAATTTTGAGTGTCAATATGTAATCTGTTTTCTATCCGTTTTCTATCCTTCTTTGACTGTCATTGCAAAAAAAATTAGAAAATTTTTTTCCCTACATTGTTTATTGGTTTTTTAATGTCTATCTATTCCTAGTACCTTTATTAAGTGTTAATAGCCATAAACGCACGCCTATAACGCAATGAAGATTAGAAATACTATTAGAGGATTCGAACCCTAAACCTAATACCTAACGCAACGCTTCATAACGACCGCGGCTAATAACCCGAATGAGATTTCTAATCAAAGTGTTGAACATATCATTTGAAATGTCAAATAGAAAACGGTAAGAAACCGGATGAAAACCATACACGCTTCTTATCCGTCCATATCTGAGTTATGTCTGACAGTGCGACATAAATACGCTAGCATACGGTTTTCATTCGTCAATTATTAAATGCCTATTTTTTTAAGTTGGAAAAGTGAATCTCATCCGTTTTCACCCGACAATTGTCGGACAATAGTAACTTAGAACTTTTTTTAGTTTAACATGTGTGCGACATAAATACGGTTGTATACGGTTTTCATCCGTCAATTTTGAAATGCCTATTTTTTAAAGTTGGAAAAGTGAATCGTATTTGTTTTCACTCGGTAATTGACGTACAATTGTAAATTAGAATTTTTTTTAGTTAAACGAGAGTGCGACGTAAATACGCTTGTATACGGTTTTCATCCGTCAATTTTTAAATGCCTTTTTTTTAAGTTGGAAAAGTTAATCGTATCCGTTTTCACCCGACAATTGTCAGACAATTGTAACTTAGAATTTTTTTTGTTAACGCAGAGTGCGAAATAAATACGTTTGTATACGGTTTTCATCCGTCAATTTTTAAATGCCTTTTTTTTAAGTTGGAAAAGTTAATCGTATCCGTTTTCACCCGACAATTGTCAGACAATTGTAACTTAGAATTTTTTTTAGTTAAAGCAGAGTGCGAAATAAATACGTTTGTATACGGTTTTCATCAGTCAATTTTTGAATGTTAATTTTCGAATGTTGAAAGAGAGAATCCCTTAAGCAGGAATAATTAAATTTTCTTCGTACGACGAAAGTAGCTGTCAAAAGGATAGGTTACGAATTGCAACCTTATTTAAATTATTATTTAAAAATAACCGGACTTAGGCCAGATATGAACAGACATCAATACGTTCTTATGAATTGCAGATATAAAGTTAAGTTTCCTTCCTACGACGAAAGTGCCTTTAAGACGGAAAGGTAACGAATTTCAGCATTTATAAAAATAGGATTTAAAATTCAACGGACTTGGACCGGATATGAACAGCCATCAATACACTCTCATGATTTGCAGATAAAAAGTTAGGTTTTCCTCCTGTAACAAAAGCCGCTCTACAGCGGATAGGTTACAAATAGTAGACTTATAGTAAAATTATTATTTAAAAATTAACGGACTTAAGTCGAATATAAACGGGCATCAATAAGCTCTTGTGAATTTTGGATAATTAATTACAGTTCCTTCCTCCGATCAAAGTCGATTTAAAACGGATAGAATACGAATTGAAGAATTAGTAAAATTATGATTTAAAAATTTACGGACTTTAGCCGGATATAAACAGACATCATTACGCTCTCATGAAATCTAGATAAAAAAGTAATTTTATTCCCTTCGACGAATGTCGCTTCAAAACGAATAGGTTTCGAGTAGTTGACTTCTTAAGGTCATGATTTAAAACTTAACAGACGTGAGTCTGATGGTCGCTTTAAAACGGATAGATTACGAATTGCAGACTTAGTAAAAATGCGATTTAAAAATTTACGGACTTAAGCCGGATAAAAACAGACATCATTACGCTCTCATGAATTCTGTAATTTTTTTCCCTGCGATGAAAGTCGATTTAAAACGGATAGGTTACGAGCAGTAGACTTATTAAAGTTATGACTTTAAAATTAACAGACATGAATCGAATATAAACGGGCATAAATACGCTTATATGAATCATGTATAATTAATTACAGTTTCTTTCGCCGATGATGGTCGCTTTAAAACGGATAGATTACGAATTGCAGACTTAGTAAAATTTTGATTCAAAAAATTACGGACTTAAGCCGGATAAAAACAGACATCATTACGCTCTCATGAATTACAAACAAAAAAAGGTTTTTTTTCCGTGCGACGAAAGTCGCTTAAAAACGGATAGGTAACGAGTAGTCGACTTATTCAAGTTATGACTTTAAAATTAACAGACATTAGTCGCATATAAACGGGCATCAATACGCTCATTTGAATTATGGATAATTAATTACAGTTTCTTCCTCCGATGAAAATCGCTTTAAAACGGATAGATTACGAATTGCAGACTTAGTAAAATTTTGATTCAAAAAATTACGGACTTAAGCCGGATAAAAACAGACATCATTACGCTCTCATGAATTACAAACAAAAAAAGGTTTTTTTTCCGTGCGACGAAAGTCGCTTAAAAACGGATAGGTAACGAGTAGTCGACTTATTCAAGTTATGACTTTAAAATTAACAGACATTAGTCGCATATAAACGGGCATCAATACGCTCATTTGAATTATGGATAATTAATTACAGTTTCTTCCTCCGATGAAAATCGCTTTAAAACGGATAGATTACGAATTGGAGACTTAGTAAAATTTTGATTAAAAAATTTACGGACTTAAGACGAATATGAACGGACATCATTACGCTCTCATGAATTCTGTAATTTTTTTCCCTGCGATGAAAGTCTATTTAAAACGGATAGGTTACGAGCAGTAGACTTATTAAAGTTATGACTTTAAAATTAACAGACATGAATCGAATATAAACGGGCATAAATACGCTTATATGAATCATGTATAATTAATTACAGTTTCTTTCGCCGATGATGGTCGCTTTAAAACGGATAGATTACGAATTGCAGACTTAGTAAAATTTTGATTCAAAAATTTACGGACTTAAGCCGGATAAAAACAGACATCATTTCGCTCTCATGAATTACAAACAAAAAAAGGTTTTTTTTTCCGTGCGACGAAAGTCGCTTAAAAACGGATAGGTAACGAGTAGTCGACTTATTCAAGTTATGACTTTAAAATTAACAGACATTAGTCGCATATAAACGGGCATCAATACGCTCATTTGAATTATGGATAATTAATTACAGTTTCTTCCTCCGATAAAAATCGCTTTAAAACGGATAGATTACGAATTGGAGACTTAGTAGAATTTTGATTAAAAAATTTACGGACTTAAGACGAATATGAACGGACATCATTACGCTCTCTCGAATTACAAATAAAAAAGGGATTTTTTTCTTTGCGACGAAAGTCGCTTCAAAACAGATAGGTTACGAGTAGTAGACTTATTAAAGTTATGACTTTAAAATTAACAGACATGAGTCAGATATAAACGGGCATCAATACGCTCTTATCATTTATGGATAATTAATTAGTTTCTTCCTCCGATTAAGGTGGCTTTAAAACGGATAGATTACGAATTGCAGACAAAGTAAAAATACTATTTAAAAATTTACGGACTTAAGCAGGATATGAACAGACATCATTACGCGCTCATGAACTTCGTAATTTTTTTCATGCAACGAAAGTCGCTTTAAAACGGATAGGTTTCGATTATTAGACTTAGTGCAGTTATGTTTGAAAAATTAACAGACATGTATCGGATATAAGCGGGCCTCAACGCGCTCTTATGAATTATGGATAATAAATTACAGTTTTTTCCTCCAACGAAAGTCGCTTTAAAACGGTTAGATTGCGAATAATAGACTTGGTAAAATTATGATTGTAAAATTGACGGACTTAAGCCGGACATGAACGTACATCGTTACGCTGTTTTTATTTATTTTAGATTTTGCCTTACGAAAAAGGTCAGTCAAGAGCGGATATCTTGCGAATGTAGCATGTATAAACCACATATTTTCGGATTAAATTCTCCATCAGGCTTTAGTTATTTTACATTTTTGATTTAGGTGAACGGATAAAAACCAGATAGGTTCTTATAGTTGTCAACTATAAAATTTGTAACCGTACAAATGTCGGACATAAGCAGACACAAATTACGTGCGGTTTTTATCTGCTTTTTGTCCGGTTTCTATCCGATCTTTTAAGTAGGGAATCATAGAAAACCACACTGCATGTATTACTATCATAAAAATTACTGCACATGTGTTCATAACCTTTGCGCCCGCTTCTCTGACGTCAGCGGGCGGGAATGTATTTTGCGCCCGCTTACCCTACCCCCGGAAGGGAATGACTCTCTTTGCACCCGCTTTTTGTGCCTGAAATGACATACTTTCCGTGCATGTAGGACAAAAAATATATTCCTATCACGACAAAGCTCCGCGGTTTCACAGGCTGCATAGAGCAGTGCCGTTGTTTCGGCTTGTAAAACAGTTACAGTGGATCCAAGCATAAATGCAGAGCCCTATATAGATGTTTCATGATATAAACCTGCACCCGTAGTCACTTCTCCTTTGGATCCATTCATAAGGCAGCCCTATAAGTGCACCCAGGGACATTATAGGTGTAGTACCCAACACCCCCGTTATGGCGCTTTCATACCTCGTTCGGTAACTTTACTTTTCTCTTATTCTAGTACACAGCAGTGGCATAAGTTTGTCTCGTTCTCGCACTAATTATGTGTCCTGGACGATCTGGGAACATAACTAGTGCGAGAACGAGACAAACTTATGCCACTGCTGTGTACTAGAAAGAGAGAAAAGTAAACTTACCGGACGAGGTATGAAAGCGCCATTATGCTCCTCAGAACCATTCCCCTTACACTTTTAAGTCAAACAATAGTCGACAGCAATTCGACTCTGCTCTACCAGACCACAGATGCATAAGTTAGCCTAGGAAGCAGAATCGCCTTCTAGATCCAAATTAGTGTATCCGGTTTTAATTTTAAACCCCAGCTATGCCTGATGGCTCTTTTACATTGCCAGAGGGCTGCCATGAATTTCTTGCATTTATCTGCTAAGTGTTCATTCCAGGCCAGTTTACTATCCAGGATGACTCCTGGATACTAGATACTAGATCTACTAGATACCACTTATAGCCTCTCGTAAAGACGACAACCTCAGTTTTCTTCGGATTGACGGACAAGCTGATCCGTCGGCACCAATTGCCGACAAGGTTTAGTGCCTGCTGTACTATTCCAAATAGTTTCTCCAGGTGCTGGCCACGGACATTCAACAAGATATCATCTGCGTATCCAGCCACATGGAAGCCGTTTTCTGTGAGTAACTTTAGCAGCTCATCAGCCACAAGGCACCACAGCAGGAATAAGATAACTCCTCCCTGCGGGAAGCCAGAATCAACAACCCCCCGCAGGGTGGTATCACCTTTACTCATTATAAGGTTCCTATTGCCTAACATTTGGCAGGTCAAGTCAACGATTGTCTCTGGAATTTCATGGACACGCATAGCCCTTCGTATAACATCTATGGAGGTGTAATTTAAGGCCCCCTCGATATCCATAAAAACCCCAATAGCAAAACCCTTTAATTTTAGCTGACCATCAATTAAATGCACAGCTCTAGTTAAGGCTGTTTCTGTAGAGCGTCCTGCTCTATAGGAATGTTGATCTCTGTGAAGCGGATGTCTTGACAGGATCTTAGAGCTGATATCAAAATGATATTTTGAAAGTCGGTGAGCACGATTACTCAAAAAGCTAAAAGCCTAGCTCTACCCCGCTGTTTGCTAATTTTGCAATTGCATTTTTTGTATCCCTGACCACCGCTTAGGTGGTCCTGGGAAACCATCTTTTATAAACCCGTGTTTTGTACCAATTTGATACACGTTATTTTGGAAGTCAGTTATGTTACCAAGAATATTATTAAAGTCTAAAAGACCGCGATCAACAGTTGGTACATATAAAGATATTGAATCGCCAATATTCAAGGCTGGAAATGTAGCTTTAGAAAATGTGATTATCTTTTCCGCTGCTACTTTCTGACGTTTAAAACAGTCATCTTGCACCTCTTTAAACGTTTTCCTCTTTCACATAATAAGCAAACCAAACCTTGATCATCGTTTGTCATTGGTTTCCCGTAATCATTGTCCATGTGCGTTTGACATATTGAACATTTTGCACGAATAGAATTTTGGATTGCATTAACACCAGATGCTTCTGAAGAACTTGTCTCATCATCTTTACTACAGACTTCCATAACAGAAAGTTGAGTTTCGTTAACACTATAAATAAATTAAAGTTTCGTGTTGGTCCAAAAAGACACAAGTTCATGGATTACTGCAGCTTTAAATTCTCTACCATTATCACTCTGAAATATCTGCGAAGCGCCCCACAAAAAAAAATCTTTTTAAGTTCTTGCGCTACGCAGGGGCGGCTATAGGCAAAGTGGTCGAAAGGGGCGATATATGAGATAGAAGGAGATAGCACCATAGTACTATCTATCTCTCTCTCTCTTATACAAATATAAGATTCTCAGGAGGTGCGGTCACCCCAATCGCCATCACGTAAAACCGCCACTAGCGCTACGTTTATTGCGTGCTTAGATTTCAGTGGTCGAAGATGTACAAAATTTTGTAGCATGGTCCTGATAATTTAACAGCCATTTATAATCCTCATCAGGGCATGACTAAAAGCCAATAAGGTCCACCTGTCCACGTATATGAAAGCCGTCGGAAAAATAAAACATAAAACATCATCTTAACTAGGCCACTGTTACCTGCACGAACGGGTGCTTCCGAAAGTTTGCCATAATAGTCCTTAATCGCTGGCATAAAAATTGTGGGTTCACTAGGATCCCTTCTTTTTAAAATTACGCGCATTTCACTTCCAATTTTAAAAATTTCATATAATTTTGAAAAGTGATTACTTTCATAATAGCTAAATAATTTAGTTTTAAATTCAGCACGATCGACATTTATTTCAGACATTTTTGCGACTAGATTGCACGAAATGAAATTAGAAACTAAGGTTTATTTTCAAAAATATTACACTTAAATAATGTAAGAGTAGAACCTATATTAATACCTTATTAGACAAATACAAATGCTAATATTTACATTAATTAAAGAGAGGACCTCATTATTAAATAGTGTTAATTCTAATAAATGGCCTGATTAGTCTATCGGCCTACGACATATGAGTCATTCTCTGAGCAAAAAGCCAAACTAAAAAAAAGTTGCCTAATGTTTTGGTCAATGATAATCGACGCCCCCCGTTGATAACATGTTTATTAAAAAGACAATGATATAAAATGTTAATTTAAAAAACAGTCAAAAATCATTTTTATTAATAATTTTGTAAGATATGATTTGTATTCAATTGTTTGTCTGTTCAAATGTCTGTTGAAGTTGTGTACCATAGAATGTTAATTGGGCTGAACGTACACTATAATGTTTATTTGATCAAATATATGCAATAACATTCTATTTCAATCTTCAATACTATATTATTTAGTTAATACAAGGCTATATACGTAAAAGAAGTGTTCTTTTTTTAATCTTGTACCTAGAAAGTACAATTCCGCTCAAATTTTTTATATTGTTTTAATTAATAATATTTTTTTAGTCAAAAATATTAAAACCTGAATTAATAATTAAATATAATTTGAAATGATTAAATAAAAATATTAAAATTAAAAAGTTGAATTTATCTACTGAAATTTCTTTTTTTTTTAAACTTTGTCATTTCATTAAAATTTAATATTATTTTTCAAAAGTTAAACATATTTTTTTTGAGAAATTTATTATTTTTTCCATTAAAAAATTGTATTCAAGTGAATTTTATCTAAATTGTAATATATTTTAATAAATTTGAAATAAAAAATTATTATGTGTCGTATAAGAATAACAATAATAATGATTTGAAAAATAATCAAACACTGATTGTATGATAAAATTTATGTGTTTTTTGTGTTTTTAAATAAATAATATGTTTTTTACAGTTTATACAGTTTTGAATCTTTGTAAGTTTTCATATCTTTGTTTCAATAATAATAATAATAATAATAATAATAATAAAAATGTAAGTTAATATTATTTGCTTACCTGTATAGTTTTAAGTTCGTGAGTTACTTAAAAATTCTAGGAATATAGCTTCTTGGGTTATTAAGACATTAACTCTTTACTTTTAAAATTTGCAGTTGAGACCACTTGTATTGTTCATGGAATAAGCAGGAAATATTTTTGGTTGATAATGAAATGTTTTAAGTTCTATGATTAACTGCCCTTTTAGTAATATTTGTTTTATAATATTATCCACAATATTTTGACATATCTTTTAATATTTTTTTCTCTTTTTACTCCTATATAAGTAAATTAATGTATTATTAAAATAATGTGATTAAACTTTTTTTCCTTCGTATTTTGGATATATCTAATTCACCATTTGAAGATATTTATCTTATACACACAAAACCTAAGAAGCTCAAAACGTTGCATAATAATACCGTTCTTTCGATTTATTTTACAAATTGAGCTAAAAAATGGCATTATTATGCAACGTTTTGAGCACTTGAGGTTTTGTGTGTATTTGTTACTAATTTTTTTTACAGATTTTTGATGTTTTAAACTAAAACTCAGAAGTTAAAATCCTTACCTATAAAATAATCTCAAAAAATAAATCAAAGCATTGAAAATCTTATTGATTGTTCTTCACAAATTTAAATAAAATTAAGTTTAAAATATGTTTATATTTATTTCAAACACACCAGTTAAAAGAAATGATCGAGACTTCGTTTTAACATAATTTTGAACGCCGGCGGTTCAATTGCACTATTTAATAGCTTTGAAGACAATTTTTATTATTTAACTCACGAACTTTAAACTATACAGGTAAGCAAATAACATTAACTTACATTTTTATTATTATTATTATCATTGAAACAAAGATATGAAAACATACAAAGATTCAAAACTTTATAAACTGAAAAAAATATATTATTTATTTAAAAACACATAAATTTTATTATACAATCAGTGTTTGATTATTTTTCAAATCAAAATAAAATTATCAAATTCTTATTTAGAACATAATTTTAGAAATATTATTAATTGTACAATTAGTAGCTATTATGATAATTTTTAATATTTAACTCATGAACTTTAAAATATACAGGTAAGCAAAAAGTATAAACTTACATTTTTATTATTATTATTTTTTTTTTTTATTTACAAAACAAGTTTAGGAGAGGAAAAAATGCATTTACGCACTTGTTCGTGTGGGACTTGACCACGTGCTGTGGTAATACCTCACTAAAACAACCTCTCCAATTCTTGCTTTACATATTCTAATCCACTATTGCTCCATCCGTCCTGGAGGGTAAGCAAAAGCGTGATTTATTTACTAGAGTTGTTATTTTCGTTTCTTACACTGTTGTTCTCACCCATTGCCGCCGATATTCTTAAGCGGTGGTCAAGAACGTTGTTGGATGCTTTTTTAGAGCTGCCGAATAGGATCTTATAATGAACAGTGCTGCCGAACCAGATTTAGAGAGTTCAGAAGAACAGCCTTCTGCATGCAAACCGCCAACGCATTAGCCTTGTGCTCGCAGCTAGGAATTTTTTGTAATTGGCTCACAAATGCAGCTCGCATCCCTCCTAAACAACCGAGTACAAGAACAATTAATCTGACCCTGTAGCCTGGATATATTTTACTCAATTCAAACAGAAGGTCTTGATACTTTGTCCGTTTCTCATCCTCCTTTTGAGTGATATTGCTCTCAGCAGGTGCCGAAAACTCTATCACACAAATGACCTTACTTTTATGATCCTGGAGTACAATATCAGGCTTAGTAGCTCTGATACGATGAGTTGTAGAAAAGGAAAAATTCCAGTAGATCTTACACTGTTCATTTTCCACAACGGATTCCTGATCCCCTTGGGCATACGGCAAGATGGGTTCTTTATCTATACCATACTGGTGTCGAAGGTGATAATACAACACCTTAAGCGCAGCATTGTGTCTTTCAATATACCTGCAACACGCGTACTTCGGACATGCACTTAGAATGTGACTAAGTGTTTCCGGGTATTGCTTACATGCTCGACAGTTGTTATTGTCGACAGATATATGCATCACACGACTGCGGTACACCAGAGTATTAATTACACCATCCTGACAAGCGAACAAAAATCCCTCAGTCTCCGATCTCAAACCAGCAGATTTAAGAAAAGCAAAAGTCAAGCCTTGAGACAATCCTATTTCACCTATGAGATTATAGAACTGCCCGTGAACAGGTTTGCTTTTATGTTCCTGTAACAAAAGCGCTTGTTCTGCCTCCTTGACACACTTTTTAAGCATCAGTGGTGTTAACGATGCTAACCCGTGCTCCATATCACTGGCTTCAAATGGGAGACTAAGTTCATTTGCAGCTCTTTCTGCCGCACGATATAAAAACGCCCCAACATTTGCAATTTCATGATGGTGGACAAATTGTATAAGAGGATCTCTACTGTTCATCACCGAACATGCTGCAGCCAGTACAATTCTTCGATGAAGACACTCTAAATTTAATAGACCTCTTCCTCCCCGGTCTCTTGGAAGGTAAATTCGTTGCACGGAAGACCTTGGATGATGACTACGATGGATTGACATCATCTTGCGGGTTTCTCTATCTAGTATTTTCAACTCATTCACATTCCACTTAACAGCTCCAAAGGTATAGAGAAGTAAAGGAATGGCTAATGTATTTGTGGCCTGTATTTTGTTCTTCCCAGACAATTCGGAAGACCAAATTTTTCTGAGAAGCCCACGATACTTTGTTTGGAGTCGATCTTTAAGCCCACACACATCTTGAGTCTCCGACTGTGGAATTCCAAGATATGTGTAAGTCTCTCCACCAGCAAGATGTTGAATGGTGTTGCCACCAATGAGTTGAATGTTCTCAGAGTCCCTCGGAATTTCAGATGTTTCATTTCTTCCTTTAATCAGATGGATGACGGCACATTTATCCAATCCAAAATCCATTCCTATGGCTCTGGAATACTCGGCCACTGCAAACACCAAAATTCTAAGCGCATCCTTACTGGATGCATAGAGCTTCAGATCGTCCATATAGAAAAGATGGTTGATCTTATAGACTCTATTTCTTGGTTTGCCACACATGTATCCAGAGTGTTTTTCTCGAAGTGCAATAGACAGAGGTAAGAGGGAGATACAAAAAAGAAGTGGACTAAGGGAGTCGCCTTGAAAAACTCCTTTTCTAAACGAGATGATGTTAGTCATCACCTGCTGTTTGTTAGATGTTATAACAAACCTTGTCCTCCACTTAAGCATTAGATCCTTTAAGCATCTCACAATGCTCGGATGTACCTTTAAACATTCAAGGAGCTTGATGATCAGCTCGTGACTCGTGGAGTCGAATGCTTTGCGGTAATCAATCCAAGCCATTGACAGGTTACGTCGATAAAATATCGAATCTTGGGTAACACACCTATCTATTAATAGGTTCTCCCTACAACCTGACAGGCCTCTCTTACATCCTCGTTGTTCACCTATCGCACTCCAGACTGGTTCTATAGATGACAATATCCTCTCCTTGAGGATCCCAGTAAATAGCTTGTAGCAGGTGTTAAGACAAGCAATTGGTCTGTAATTTTTTGGATTGGACAAATCTCCTGATTTTGGTAGAAGTACCGTTCGTCCTTCCACCAACCACTGTGGTATTGCATGTTCCCCGTTGAGATAGGTAGAGAATATACGGGCCAAATGTTGGTGAGTTGAAGTAAACTTCTTCCACCATAGATTATTAATCTTATCTGGCCCGGGTGCTGAAAAGTTCTTAGTTCTAGCTACTGCTTTTCTTACCTCCTCTTCAGTAATTGGTGGACATATCTCTGCAAATTGGTCAAGCCCCTGTCTGACACAGAAGCTGCGAAAGAGTGACAAAGATAACCCTTCATCGTTTACTGAATGGGATGTCCCATAGATGTTGCTCCAGAAAGTTTCAATCTCTTCACGACATGGAGGCCTTTCAACGGTTGTTGATGGTACACTGAACAGGCGGGAAGGATTAGTAGCAAAGATATTATTTTGCTTTATCCATTTCATCCTCCGTTCTAAACGTTCCCTTATGACGACAAGAGAACGTATCTTCTCAATCCAGTGTTGCTTGATGGTCTGCAACTTTGACTTTTTTAGAGTGTGATGCAATCTTTTAAGAGTTTGGGCTATTTCCAAAACTCTTGGAGTAAACCTTTTATTTGATTCCAGATATGCAATCACACTCTGCAATTGAGAAGCATGTCGTCGAGCTATCCCGATCTTGATCTGCACTTGTTTGATTCGCTGGCAGGTTTTAGCAACGCGTTCCGCAACAGATTTTCTGTTACTTTTGCGAAGTAAGGACACAGCTTTTTCATACACAGCACAGTTCAATGTCCAGAGATCTACACTCTCTGAGAGTAATGAGAGTTCATTGTTCCCTTCAGAGATTTTATCCATTTTAATGGAAACCTTGAGATGAATTTTGGTTTCCCTCGAACTCATGTTTCCATCTTCGGCTGCGGGCGTTGGTGTTTCATACAAAATTTGTGTATTCTCTGAGGGGTCTTCCTGGTCTTGGAGAAGAGCTTCATATCCCCTTTTTCTCAGAGAGGATACCTGATCTCTTAAGTACTGAGGCGTCATTTCCGCGTATTGTGGGTGCATATTGATCCATCGCGCATGTAACCTCTGCATGTATCCTCTTCTGTTAGGGGAACTATTTTGCCAACACAACAAAATGTCCCTCCGAAGTTGGTCTGTCCACTTTAACCTTAATCGAGCTTGTCCCTGGTCGTTGCTTAGTCGTCGCCTGGGTTCTATCCTATTGCCACGCCCAACTGAACCCTGATCTCCATCCGAGAGAGACCTATTGTGGGTGGCACTGCGCGTTACAGTCGTCGTAACCGCAAATACTCTGTGTGGGAGGTTATCCCAACACAGAGTGGACAATTATATCGGGTGCCCACCCCTATTTGCCTTTTGGTCCGCCCCGGGTATTTTAATTTCCTCGGTAGCTCCCATATCTGAGAGGCCTTCCCCTATCCGCCACCTGGGGAGGCGCCCGATTGGGGTGTCAAAAACCCCATCTCAAATGCCATTCAAGTACTTGACCCAGTCAGCTCAGAAATTCTGTGATATCCAGTAAAGGGTACCACAACTCCCTTACCAACACGATCAAACACCTATACGATGTTCTGCAATGGTCATTTTAGTACTGAGCCAAGTAGGACCAGTATCCTTGAGCTGCTTGGTAACGGAAGCACCAAGCAACCCATTTCGGGTAGCAACCCATTTCGGGAAACCCATTTATTATTATTATTATCATCATTATTATTGTTATTCTTATACGACACATAATAATTTTTTATTTTAAATTTATTAAAATATATTACAATTTAGATAAAATTCACTTGAATACAATTTTTTAATGGAAAAAATAATAAATTTCTCAAAAAAAATATGTTTAACTTTTGAAAAATAATATTAAATTTTAATGAAATGACAAAGTTTAAAAAAAAAAATTTAAGTAGATAAATTCAACTTTTTAATTTTAATATTTTTATTTAATCATTTCAAATTATATTTAATTATTAATTCAGGTTTTAATATTTTTGACTAAAAAAATATTATTTATTAAAACAATATAAAAAATTTGAGCGGAATTGTACTTTCTAGGTACAAGATTAAAAAAAGAACACTTCTTTTACGTATATAGCCTTGTATTTACTTTATAATATAGTATTGAAGATTGAAATTGAATGTTATTGCATATATTTGATTAAATAAACATTATAGTGTACGTTCAGCCCAATTAGCATTCTATGGTACACAACTTCAACAGACATTTGAACAGACAAACAATTGAATACAAATCATATCTTACAAAATTATTAATAAAAATGATTTTTGACTGTTTTTTAAATTAACATTTTATTTCATTGGCTTTTTAATAAACATGTTATCATTATGTAGTTAAAAAACAAAAATTTTAAGTAGGTTCTTAGGTCTGTGTAATGCGTGGTTGCCATGTTATCAGGGACCCAATTTTATTGCAGCGTAATTTTCAACTGCAATAACTTTTAACCGGATCAATGGATTTAAAAATTTTATAGGTATTTTTTGTGCAGAATTCCCTAAACTTTCAAATAAAATTACTCATTATTTTTAATTTTTTATTTTTGACAAGAAAAATGTAAAAAAAATTTTTGTTTTTTAATTTTTGACCAACACTGCCCCCTACGAATTTTTTCAAAACTACCTAAAAATGATCCTTATTTTATAAGCTTTTCACCCCCCTAAATGCCATTTGAGGGGAGCAAGATTCGTAAAAGCTGTAATTGAATGTGTGCTACAGTACACCTTACAAATTTGCATCCTGTTTTTATCTATACAGTCTTAAATGATTTTAAAGTTAACAAGTTTCTATACTTAAACAAAAAAGTGAAAAAATAGTATAACATTGTTTTTTCTACAACAAAAAGAACGATTTGTAAGGTGTACTGTAGCACACATTCACCTACAGCTTTTACGAATCTTGCTCCCCCCAAAATAGCATTTGGGGGGGGGGGTGAAAAGCTTATAAAATAAGGATCATTTTTAGGTAGTTTTGAAAAAATTCGTAGGTGGCAGTGTTGTCCATAATAAATCCAAAGTAATTAGAAACTACAATATCTAAGCTTTATTTTCACATAAGTTTCAAGAAAATCTGAGGAGGGGCGTTTTAAGATATTAAGAGTTTTAGATTTCAAATACAAATTTCTCTATGAAATTAAAAAAAAAAATTAAAAAATATAAAGACCAATTGAAAGAGCATTAAATTCTTTTTTAAAATAGTGTATAACATATTATAAATAATTTAATTTTCATCAAATTAATTTTATTTAAAAATATACCTTTTTGCGATCGTCTTTTGTAGGTGGAACGGTTTGAAATAGAATAGCCCGTATACATATCATAATAATTTACTACTCCCAATTCTTGTCTTGGTGTAGCTTATAAATACTACCCAAGCAGCACCCCAGGTGCGAATTTTGGTCGGCAGCCAGAGTTTGTCCGTCGGGCCAAGGTCGGCACAACTCTGGCATGCGTAGTTACGTCTGCCAGAGTTGGCCCAACTATATTTTTTTTCAAGTTCCCAAAGTTGGGCCGACTCTGCAAGCCAACTGTGGCACTCGCAGTTTTCCCGACCGTCGGCCCAACCTTGCCCAGAGTTTCCCCGACCGTTGGCAAAACTCCGTAAAACATAGTTTAGGGGACATTAATTTTAGAGGTCGGCCCAACCTTGCCCAGAGTTTCCCCGACCGTTGGGAAAACTCTGTAAAACACAGGTTAATAAACTCTAAATTTAAAGGTCGGCCCAACCTTGCCCAGACTTTCCCCGACCGTTGGGCAAACTTTGTGAAACACAGTTTAAAAAACTCTAAATTTAGAGGTCGGTCCAACCTTGCCCAGACTTTCCCCGACCGTTGGGCAAACTTTGTAAAACACAGTTTAAAAGACTCTAAATTTAGAGGTCGGCCCAACCTTGCCCAGAGTTTTCCCGACAGTTGGCAAAACTCCGTAAAACATAATTTTGGGGACCTTAATTTTAGAGGTCGGTACAACCTTGACCAGAGTTTTCTCGACCGTTGGGGAAACTCTGTAAAACACAGGTTAAAAACTCTAAATTTAGAAGTCGGCCCAACCTTGCCCAGACTTTCCCCGACCGTTGGGGAAACTTTGTAAAACACAGTTTAAAAGACTCTAAATTTAGAGGTCGGCCCAACCTTGCCCAGACTTTCCCCGACCGTTGGGGAAACTTTGTAAAACACAGTTTAAAAGACTCTAAATTTAGAGGTCGGCCTAACCTTACCCAGAGTTTCCCCGACCGTTGGCAAAACTCCGTAAAACATAATTTGGGGGACCTTAATTTTAGAGGTCGGCCCAACCTTGCCCAGTGTTTCCCCGACTGTCGGCAAAACTCCATAAAACATAGTTTGGGGGACTTTAATTTTAGAGGTCGGCCAAACCTTGCCCAGAGTTTCCCCGACCGTTGGGGAAAATCATTGATTTCTCTTAGAAACATCAAAAATGTCATTTATAAATTCATTTAGCATAATTAAAAAGTAGCAAACATTTTTTTTTAAATTTAAATAGATAAAAAATAAGTCTACAGAAGAAATGTAAAAATCTTTCAACAATAAAAAGTTTAGGAAAATTAAACCAAAAGATTTTAATAATAATAGTCTTAAAACACTTCTAAAATCAATTTTAAAAAATTGTTGACAATTAAAAATGTTTAGGAAAGAATAATTAAGTTTACAAAGAAATAGACATTTATTTATTGAATTTTGTATTCTTATAGTAAATGATGATGCGATGATTTAAATCAAAGTGATAAGTCAGTAGTAGTCCTGATTTTTTTTTCTTCCATTTGTTTATAAAAATTTGTTTAAACAAATTAATTTTCAAACAATTTTTAACCTCAAAGTCATCATTTATTCCACTCTCCTCTTTCCAATAATCGTTTTTAATATCAATGTATTCCTAAGCGTAAGCTGAGATGAGTACAGAGTCATTGTCATTATTTATTAACTATTTAAAATATACAGAATTGAAAATTTTAAAAAATCACTTTGTTCCTTTTGTAATTTTTTCTTTACTATCAATTGCCGCGAATTATTTTTAATAATTTTCATCTTATTTCTATTTGTTTATAACAATTTGTTTAAATAAATTATTTTTTAAACAATTATTAACGTCAAAAATCATTATTTGGTCCATGGTCATCATTCCAGTATTCAATTATTTAATATCTGAGTCTCTCTAAGAATAGGCGGTAATGAGTTAAGCTATATAGTTGATTTATAATTTCTTATTGCAATCAGTGATACTACGGTGCATAGCGTACTGGACTGTCAGCTGGAGGACCAGGGTTCGAATCTTCGTGACTACAAAAGTTTTTCTGTTTCAGGTTCTGATAATATATGTAATTTAAACTATTAATATTTATGTAATTGAATTTATAAATTGTATTATGTAATTATATGTACTTTAATTAATGTTAAAATTAAGATAAAGTAGTAGGTTGGCCTAACTTTGGGATATGAGTAGTTGGGCCAACTATGAATACCGTTGGTCGGCGAACCGTTATCATTTTGCTGGTTGGCCCAACTTTGGGATGAATAGTTGGGCCAACTTTGGGAACAGTAGTCGGCCCGACTTTGGGCTCAGTAGTTTAGCCGACTTTTGGGTTGGCCAAACTCTGGTCTTTGAGGTTGGCCCAACTTTGGGCTCAGTAGTTGGGCCGACTATCAGTACCGTTGGTCGGCGAACCGTTATCATTTTGCTAGTTGGCCCGACATACGGCATGCAGAGTCGGACCAACTGCCGCAAGGTTGGCCCGACCGTGGCCCGACGGACAATTCGTACCTGGGACGTAATATTACATGAGTATCACAGTGATATCATATTGTAATATTGGTAATATTACGGGGTGATATTACAGTGCTATTGACGTGATATTGAAATGTCCGTCTCAAGGTAATATTACAAGTAATATTACAGTGATATTGAGGTAATATTACAGATTTATTTTACATCAAATAAATTATTTTAAAAAATATTGAGCTTACACAGGGTTCAAACACGCAAGGTACGACACGGCGTGAATACGCCTTGTACTACTCGGCCAACCAGCTTGTGGAATCTATTTCAGAAAGCGTTCTTTATGTATTACCTTTAAATCCCTTTGGTAAAATATGAAGAACGCTTTCTGAAATAGATTCCAAGTGCTGGATGTCCGAGTGGTAAAGGCGTATTCACGCCATGTCGAACCTTGCGTGTTCGAACCCCGTGTGAGCCAAATATTTTTTAAAATAGTTTATTTGATGTAAAATAAATTTGTAATATTACCTCAATATCACTGTAATATTACTTGTAATATTACCTTGAGGCGGACATTTCAATATCACGTCAATATCACTGTAATATCACTCCGTAATATTACCAATATTCGAGGGGGTATTTTCTTGCGTATTGGAGTGTACACTTCTCTGGTAATAGCCATGTATTACTCGTAATAGAGCGTAATAGTCAGTAATATTGCGTATTGATAGGTAATAGTTATGCAATAGTAAGTAATATCGTGTAATAGTCCCGTAATAGTGCGTAATAGTAACTGTTCTTTGCATAGCTTAAGTCATTAAATGATTAATAAATTAGAAAAGAATATATTGCACTTCCAATTGATTATATTTGGATTTGAATTAGGCGCGAATACAAGCTAATACTACTACACTGTAAAATAATTCGTTGTATTTTTCTCGTTCGTTTTATACATTTTTATTCTTGTAAATTAATGAAAATTTTTCATTTCGTCCTACGTGAGTTATTTATTTATTTAATGTAAATAATAATATGTTCTTATGACTACTGTGTTCATTAAGCTTGATTTTAAATGTTTCGTCAAGTGTTTGGTAATTTTTAATAAACTGTTCTCGTTCGTTTTATACAACGTGTTAATTCGAGAAAAAAACCGAAAATTGGTTCGATTTATCATCTTCCTAAAGAAGGAAATTTTCAGGTATTTAAAAAAAATTATCTAAAATGAAAAGAATTAAGTTTTTTTTATAGTATTTGACTTTAATTTGTCAATTTTTCATCATAGAAATAGTCATTTAAAACAAGGAACTAACCATGTTCTCAGGGCTGTTATTGATTTAAATCACTTTGATTTAAATCGTGATTTAAATCATGATTTAAATCATTGGAAAATTGGCATTAAAATCATGATTTAAATCCAAAGTTTACAATTCTCCGGTGCATGTAAAACATCACAAACCATAAACAAAACCCACAAATTTGTAGATAAATTTTAAAAATTTTAATATTTTAATCTTTATAAAATTTAAAAAATTGTGCTAATACAGATGATCAAAATACCTACGATTTACAAATCTTTGGTATGAAGATAGCAAAAAAAGTATTACAATTTTATATCTTCATATTATATAAATTCCAATTAAGTCATATTCCAATTTGATCAAACTTTTAAATTTCAATTAATTCAAATTTGAATGGATATTAATTAATGCAAAATAATTAAATAATATTAATACTTTTTTATATTCACAATAATCCTTTTTTTTAATATTCTTACAAGATTTCCAAGAGATTTTAATTTTTTTAAACTATTTATATTAATTTTTATCTTATAATTTCTTATTTTAACAAAATTTTAAGTTTTTTTCTACTTTTACTTTTGATATTTTTAATATTTCTTATTCGTCTTTTTATTTTTGGATTTTCTTTAATTTTTCTCTTTTTATGCAAATTATTTAATATTATTTTAAACAATTCCGTTATTATAACATTCACGAAACTTTTTATTTCGTTGATTTTCATAATTATTTAAATATTTTTAAAAATAAATACCCTTATTTTTTTGGTAAGTTTATTCAATTTTTTTTAAGAATAGAATCTTGTCTAATCTTTGCGAGATTTTTTGCAAACTTACTTATTCTTCCATAAAGTTTTTAGATTTTCTTTATTTTTGTAAATTTATTTGTTGGACTTATTTTAAGTGTAATATTATAAAATTGGGTTTGGTTTAATTTGCTTAAACTTTTTTTATTTTTAAAGGATTTTTAAGTTTCTTTTGTCGACTTTCTTTATATTTATCTTGATATTGTATACATTTTTTAATTTTATTTTTTGTACTTTTTACATTTTTTTAGTTTGTTAGATTAAGGAAAAAAACATTTCTATATTTTCTTCCTATTTATTTAATTTTCTTAAAGTTTCACTATTTTTTTAGTTCTTTTTTGCGTTTTAATTAATTCTCTAATTTTTGTTATCATTTTTCTATTTCTAAGAAGCATTTTTCCTTCTTTTCAATTGTTTATTTTTTATCTTATATGTAATTACGAATTTTTGAAAACATTTATTTGGTGCTTTTTTTTACATTTTTAAATTTCCCAATTTTCTACTTTTTTGATTTTCCATTCAATTTATAAAATAATTCTCTAATTTTTCTAAACTTAAAATTTTGTTCTCTTTAGTAATATATTTTAACGTTTTCTTAATTATCTTCTTATTTATTATTTTAATTTTAAAAAAATGTCCGTAAATAGTTTAATTTTTTGAAAAGAGTTTCTACTTTTTTTATATAATTATGTCACTGTTTCATTCTTGTGTTATTTTTTAATTTTTTCTTTAATTAACTACTTACAAATAAACATTTGGAGATTTTAAATACTGATTATATTTTTAAAAAAGTCAATTTTTGACTTAAATCAAAAAAATCCGATTTAAATCAAATAAATCCGATTTTTTTTTTAAATCATGATTTTTATCAGCCCTGCATGTTCTATTTCACCCGGACAATTTCATCTCTCTCGGAATTGTCTTTTTTTTAATAATTTTTTATAAACTGAGAAAAAATGAAAGAAAATTAAAACGGCTTCACAAGCCAATGTATATGGATGTTAATTAATATTAAAGTATTTTACAAAAATTCAAAAAAGCTATTCCAACTCTTCCGGACTTACTCTTAATTAAGTTTATTTCGTTCTATATGTGAGTTATTTATTGTAGATTTAAAGTAAATATGTTCTTATGACTAAATTTTTAGTATTTATTTATCTATTTCATTGAAAATATTTAATATTACACCTGTAATATTGTGTAATACTCATGTAATGTACCGTAATATACCGTAATATATCGTATTATTTTTGTAATATAGCGTATTGGCGTAATACTAGCGTAATAGGCGTATTAGATACGTATTAGTCGTAATATACGTAATAGGGATTACTCTGTACGTCTTTTTTTAAAGAAAATACCCCCTCGCCAATATTACAATATGATAGCACTGTGGTATTCGCGTAATATTACGTGCTGCTTGGGTACTGTTTGTTAAACGTCTACCATATTAGTTTTACTGAAAAGCCGTTCAGTTTTCTGATGATAATTTATATAAATACAACAATATACCTTCCTAAAATATAGCTTTATTATATAAGTTAGATAAAACAAGTAAATTCCAACTCGATATATCAGACGAGAGCCAATAATTAGCCATGTCGATTGTCCGCAACATATAAAGTAAACGGTTTTTTGGTTAAAGTTTACATGTTATTCATTGTAAATATTTTTGTATTATACGTTAATAAACTTTATTTAAAAAAAAAAAAAATTAGAGCGTTGAGCTCTAATGTTTTTGACATTTGTCTTTGATTCAATTATTGACATCCTGTCATTTTATTATTTTTTTTATTATTTATTATTGATACGCTTTCATAACATTTTTTATATTATTTTTACGAATATAACATACACGACTTAATACTAATGCTAAACTTGAAATTAAAAATATTTGACGCTGAGACTCAAAAACATTTTAGGCCCAGGGGTCGCGCGTTCGAGACCTCTCAGCGTCAAATATTTTTAATTTCAAGTTTAGCATTAGTATTAAGTCGTGTATGTTATATTCGTAAAAATAATATAAAAAATGTTATGAAAGCGTATCAATAATAAATAATAAAAAAAATAATAAAATGACAGGATGTCAATAATTGAATCAAAGACAAATGTCAAATAATTCAAAAACATTTTTTCTCAGTGAATAATCTTATAAAACAAATAAGATCTGCTTTTGATTCCTGTAAATATACTATTGAATCTTGAGTGTTTGTAATAAAAACAACAAAATTATGCTATTGAATCAAACATTTTTACTGTTGAAACCATCAGAATCTACTTTTGATTCGTTTAAGTATAGGGGAGAGTGGCTATCAATGTACCGGGTTTTTTTCAAGGTCATAGTACTTATTGAATTTCACCGATTTCAAGCCCTTCTTTGCATTAATATAGAACTGCAACACTTATCTAGGTAATGCACACATATTATACACGATTTATTTTGATTAAATAATAAAATTTAGGATTTTTCTAAAGTAACAAGCTATTTTCATTTTCAACAACCTGGGTACACAATGAACCACCTCTATAAAAATACTAAAAATGTTCAACAATAATAATATTGCAATTTTCACTTTGTAAAAAAACTTATTTTTTATCAAATACTATAAAAAATTGTTACTTAACACTTTTTAATTGATAATGTACAACATAAATATACCTCAAATTTAAGTTAACTAGCTAAAATGGCATTTTAGTTTTCCTATGTTGAGAAAAGTACTGATAACAATCGCTGTCACATGCTGTACGCATGCCTAGTTTTATAATCAAGCATACCACTCTGGAAATCTAAAATACACTGAAATTCCAGATAGTTCATTGTTCCCCGGTACATTGAATCAACATGACATTTGCAACAAAAATGGTTTTTTATAACTTAATCCAATATTTCAAAATCTTTATCTCATTAGAATATTGTAGTTAAGGCCCAAAACAAAATAAATCGTAAGTACATTTATTTTTAAATGGCCTTACTTCAATTAAATAACGTGTTCGTATTTTAGGTAAATTTTTTCTTCAATACATCAAAAACAGTTTTTTCCAGTTTTCTCTGTAAAGAATAAATCCACACGTCTCAAATTTATGGACGTAGTGTGTTTACGCAAACTTCATTTATATTTAAAATTAAGAGAATTTTAATTTAATTCTTTCTAAGAAAATTGAAATGGTTCATTGAAAAAACTGTACATTGATGGCCACTCTCCCCTATACTATTGAATCTTGAGTGTCTGTAATTAAAATAAAAAATTAAAATAAATATGTTGGAACGAGGGCGAAGACGCAAAATACTATAGAGTCGAGAGTATTTTTTTCTCAGTGTATAGCGTACCAAATTTTTTCTTATTCATTTACTGATTTATAAGGTTTCTGAAAACCCTTTGAACCCTTTGAAAACTATATAAAAAAAACGCTCGCTGTTAGACGTTTAACGAACAGGCTTTGTAAGCACCAAGAATTAGCCTAGTATGCAAAGTTATAGAACAATTCTGTAACTGTTCTAAAACGCAAATAACAAGTTCTAGAACTAGTTCATGATCTGGCGAGTAGAAATGTCATCTCTATGGGAGAACAATTTAAATCTAGAACACAGTGACAGAAAAAGTATATATCACATTTTTTTAACAATGTGACATTCCAGAACTGTTTAACAACAAAATTGTAACACCAGTTCTGTAACATTGTTCCCTTTGTGGTCTTAAGCAGTTCTAGTACGTGCACACTGGGTGCCTATCCCCTTTAGGATAATAGAATTTTATAATTTTTGTAAGAGAATTATGTTGCTTAGAAAAGTTTGTTTCAAACACAGAAAGAATTTGTCAAAAAATACTTTCTGTCAGAAAATAATTTTGGTCAAAAAATACTGTTGATGGCACGCCATCAACATCAACATCGAAAGCTAGTCATGTATAAAATAAAAGTGAAAAATTACTGTATAAAATTGAATTTGTATAAATAAATTGTTAAGTTCTAGGTAGTGATAATATTTTTTTTAAATAAATTTATAAGTACATATTTTATTTATACGTAAAATCAAAACTTAAATAAAGATTCGTAAAACAAAATTATAAACTTATTTGCATTAATTGGTTACAGTTAATAATCAGTAACTTATATTAATAACTACAATTTATTTAATAAATTATTATAAAATTTTAACTAATATAATTTATTTTTAAAACTTATGTCTATTAATAATATATCTTATTAATTTAACGTTAATAAACCAAGTTATATAGAACTCTCCCGTTGCAGTTGAATAGTACACTAGAAATAAATTCAATACCGGCACAGCACTGATGCCATTATTGTACCATTACTGCGACAGTGTTGGGATTCCGTGTTGCACCAGTACTGGCAGTCAGTACTGATTAGCGTTATCATTTCAGTATTCCGCCAGAGTTGCGCCATTGTTGACACCCTAGTACTAGCGCGCTACCGCGCCAGTTAATTTTTCATTGAGAGATACTATAAAATTTAAAGTATATTTGTTTGAATCTATTATTGTTTTATTTGATCTACGAAGATATTCCATTAATTTAATAAGATACTTATTGCTTTTGTGCGTATTCAAAGACTTTATATTAGTTGCATTTACAGTAGATTTTATAAAATTTGAAGTATATTTGTTTGAATCTTCTATTGTTTTCTTTGATCTATGAATATATTCCATTAATTTAATAATATATTTATTGTTTTAAAAGTATGTTTCCTTTGAATCAAATCAAGATTTCTTGAATCAAATCCATATAGTTTTCTTTTGAGTTTAACGGTATTGCAATTTAAAGTAATATATTCTTAAATAATTAGTTTCAGTTTTTGATTTAATGAATATTTTTTTTAATATGTCGAAAAACTGATGTTTTGGAAGTAGGAAATTCAATAGTATCGGCATTATTGATTCAACAGTATTTTTCTCTCAGTGTAAACGTGTAAAGGTAAAAGTAAAATTGATTTTCAATTTTGACCATGCCTAATTTGAAATGAATGTGGTCATTAAAAAAATGAGTTATTTTGTAAAGAATTTTGTTTGTTATGCGGAGATGTAATTACAAATTAATGAAAGGTTGAACTTCGCCGGTATAGACTGCCGACAGGTGTATCACGTATAGCTGGAGCAGAAGTCGTATGTTTACAACGAATGGGTCACATTTTATATCTCTCGTCCAATACATTCACTTAAAAAATATATATGAGCACCTACACGTTTCTCCAGTGTATTGGACTTGAATACCTACATATTGGAGTTTGGATAAAATCATGAACGTAACACAACCGCGCCACCATCAATGTAAAGGCATCAAATATGCAGGTAAAGAAGCGTTCCTACCGTTAGGTGAGCCTGTTCATTTCATTTTTCTGTGTCGTGTCATGTTCTTTCTGACCTATTAAAGTGAATACACTTTAAACTATGTGCGTATCGATAAAACGTCATTAGCAGTTATGAAACACTTTGATTTTTAACAATTCAGGTAAGAAAATTTAAATGCGTATATTCCTCATACGTTTTTTAAAACTAATATAAACTTAAAATTATTTGCAAGAAAGGTTACCACTGACGTCAAATGAAAACATTAAGTTTCTTTTGGTTGCGCTATTAATTCATGTGTATAATTTATGATTAATGAACAATTAAAAGTGAAACAAAGTAAAATGTACATTTTTAATTCAAATTACGTTTTTAATTTTTTAAATTCTTGTCTTTAGGTCAAGATTCTCAAACTTTATTTAGTTGATAATAATCGGGCACTCCCTGTTCATTTCTTAACCTGAAAGTGAATTTAAATATATGTTTAATAACAAAATTCTACTTTTATGTAAGTTTAAATAAAATACACAAATTATTATTAGTATTAACAGTATAATATTATCGTTTTCATATAAATTTATGCTGTAAACATTTTATAATTAAAATCACAACATGTGAAACTTAAGTCGTCAGGAAAATATTTTTATTTATGCATATAAAAAGTATTTCTCGATGTAATTATAGTACCGGTCAGCAGAATTTCATAGAATTGTGGGACCACCAATTTTTTTAATATATAAAAACAACTTTAAACATAAAAACATCAAATTCTACGAAAAATGTAATTTTAATTTTTATGCGAAAATTTAAAAATTATACTTTTTAAGTAACATCTGTATGAAATATTTCCCAAAATTTATTTAAGTCTTATTTGTTTAAGAATTTTATTAACTTGTTAGAAATAGGTAAGAGAAGAAAAATTAAAAAAAATTTTTTTACGTTATAACATCTTTTTTAGCCACCATGAAGTCTCTCAATTCTGACCCACATATATATGTATATATTTAATGCATAAAATTATTGAATTACACAAAGTACTATACATAATGGTCCAATTCCTTTTTGAGTATATTTTTATGAACATTTTCAAATATCTAAAAATTATGTAAGGTTCAAACCAACCATTCTGCTAAAGGGGAAATTTGCACGTGAGGATTCTATTTTTTTATATATAAGATTGAAAGTTTTGAATTAATTTTCAATAAAATGAGATCATTTTTGGAAATAGTAATAAAGTATTGTAAAAGGTTATAATGTCAGCCTGAAGGTTTGAAAAATGGATGGTTAAAAAGAATTTATTTTTATGTAATTATTAAAGATGAAACTTTTTTATTATGTGCTATTTGCATTCAGTACTAATCTTTAGCTTAACAAACATTTTTAAAGGTGGAAACATATGAATTTCTTCGTGGCAGGTTTCTTTTATGTTAGACATGATAGGAACTGGATTTCTTTTATCTGAAACGAATAAACAAAGATTGTTTTCTAAAGAGTGATAAATTATAAATATCGTTGGTATGACGAATTCGTATTTTTTAAAAAGAACTTTTTTCGTAAATGAAAGCATTTTAAAAATTTTGTTAGCCTTGCAAAAAATGTTCTTTTAAAGTGATCTTATTAGCACAAACAAATTTAAAAAAAACGGGTATGTTACATACACGGAAAAAAAGTCCTGTGTAATTCACTGAAATTTTTGTACCATCTACGAATGGAGATAATAGTTCCCACAAATAGCTTATTTTGTGAAATACAACAAATAAATTTGTGGAATACACAGATATGTTGGTAGAATACACAAATGAATGTGTGTGTGTGTGTGTGTATGTCCACAATACGTTTGGTCCAATATTATTGTTTATTTTCAACACTTCGTGATTTTCAGTTTCTTCACAAATTGAGCTACATAGTTGCAACTCTTTCTTAATTTTGCAACTTATCGAGACCATTGCAGCCAAATACGAACAAAAAAGTTAAAATAATAATTTTAACAATTGTTTAAACAAATCATATTGTTTATTTTCAAGATTTGCACAAATTGAGCTACAGAGTTGGAACTTTTTCTTATTTTTGCAACTTTTCGAGGTCAGTGAAGCCACTTACTAACAACAAACTAAAAATAATAATTTTTACAATTGTTTAAACAAATTATAATAGTCTATTATCAACTTTTTATTAAATAATGCAACTTTTTCTCAATTGGGCAACTATTTACGGATTGCAAAGCAAGACACTAACAACAACCTAAAATAATATATTTTACAATTGTTTAAATAAATTAATAATGTTCATTTTTAACTTTTTTTAAATAGAGATAGAGAGTTGCAACTTTTTCTCAATGATACAATTTTTAAAGCCCTATTCAGCTAAATACTGAGAAAAAAGTAAAAGAAATAACTTTTAAAATTGTTTAAACAAATTGTATTGCTTATATTTAATTTTTTATTAAAAAGAGCGAGAGAAATGCAACTTTTTTGCAATTTTGCAACTTTTTAGGGCCTATAAAGACAATTATTAGTAACAAAATAAGAAAACTAGAGAACTGAAACTTTTTATAAATTTATTCATTTCTACCTTTAGAAGAGTTCTCTTGGATTATTTAAAAAAAGTTGAAAATATACATTTCACCGCACTCTCTTTATATGAAGGTTCGAAATATGACATTCTGCGTATAAGAAGAAAGGGGAATTTGAGTTGAGGATCGAGCTTGTAGGGACAAAGACGTAAGAGGGGTAGCAAAGGACAATGCGTTTCTGTTGCTTTATTTAATAAAAATTTGATAATAAACAATATAATTTGTTTAAACAATTGTTAAAGTTATTATTTTTACTTTTTTTGTTCGTGATTGGCTCCAATGGCCTCGAGAAGATGCAAAATTGAGAAAAAGTTGCAACTCTGTAGCTCAATTTGCGAAGAAACTGAAAATAAACAATAATAATTTGTTAAAAAAAAAGCAATTACATGGAATAATGATTAAAAATCAATATTTATGTTATTTATTCAAAATCCAGGAAAAAACTTTCATAAAAATAGTAAAAAATATTTTTTAACGATTTTTTCGAAATTTTGTACACTGAGAAAATAAGATGACTTAATATAACCAACTTTTGATTAAATGTAACTGAGAAGTTGTTGATATATCACCTGTAAAATATTTTGTTTTTTATAGCCGAATAATTCTTCGAAAAGGCTACTTTTAACTCGATGTTGGTGATTTGTGACCCAGTGATAAGAATGTAAGGAGAAGTATCAGTGACTTTAGGGTCAGGTTATTAAAAAACAAGATTAAACTTTTTTTTTAATTCATTATCCAGACGTTTTGGCTCAAAATACTGGCCCTCATTAGCAGGCGCGTGTGCAGACAAGGTGTTTGAGGGAGGTTATATATGAGAGAGAAAGAGATAACACTATCAGTGTTGCCGCGATAGACGATAGAAACGAGACGAGACGAGAGAACTCTGACTTGATACGATACAAAAGAGTATTTTTCTATCTATCGACAAATACGATACGATACGAGAATAATATCTCGAGAAACGAGAATTCTCGACAAGAATTAAAAATTATCCAAAAACCTTAAATTTTAAAAAATTTTTAATTTTTAAAAGGCACACAAAGTTTATAAATAATTAAATCTATGCGATTTTTATTTTAAAATAACATTTATGGCAGGCCTGACGAGAGGGGGGGGGCAGCAGGGGCTTTTCCCCCGGGCCCCGGGTCTCGTTGGGGCCCGCCTCCAAAAATCGGCTACTAAAAAAAAAATATCCATAGAAGGGGTCATTAAAATTTTTTACAAGCTAATAGGGCCAATAGCCAATAGGTCTTTGTATTTTTCCCCGGGGCCCGATCTGGCTCTCCACGGCTCTGATTTATGGAAAGCAAAATTAATACAAAATGTCGATAAAAACGAGACGAGACGAGAGTGCTAAGGAGTATCGACCCACGAGACGAGACAAGACGAGACGATAATGCATTCAGTAATTTCAAGACGAGACGAAATAGTTAAAATTATCGCCTCATCTCGTATCTCGGCAACACTAAATACTATAGCGCTAGCTCTCTCACTCTCATATAAATTCAACTCTTCTAGGGGGGGTTATGACCCCTTTGACCCCACCCCCCCTGGACACGCGCTTGCTGATTAGTGGAATATTTATTCTGAAATAGTATAACAATGTACAGAATAGTAAAAAACCTTAAAGTATGTGTACATTAATATCTAGGAGTAAGTCTAGATATCAAAGGTGTCGTTCATAAACCACGTGGACAGTTACGGGGGAGGGGTGTGTGAAGAATGTTTACAATTGTGCTCTTAAGGGGGAGGGGGCTCACAGCAAATATCCACGTGGACAATTGTTTCCATAAAAATTATAGATTTTATTCTTTTATTTTTGTTACCATATTAAAGTGATTAATAATTTTTTAAGAGTAAATAAAAATCTATTGAATCACAATTTTTGAATTAAAAATATTCAGTAGCATTGTTCTTCAGAAAAATAAAAAATGAGCATATTTTACACATCTTTTTAAGAAGCTATTCGTATATTTAAGAGTTGGCTTATTTCTTTATTGTACTCCTTTATTTTCATACTCAAAATATACTTTTTTTATCAAACAAAGTCCCTGTTGACATATCCCTGGCGATTTAGCGAGAATCGGTTTGGAAGCGGATTTGATTCCGTTCTGATTCACTTTCATACCGGGTAGAATTTTGCTATCAGAATCAAAACGGAGTCCAATCCGGTTCCCAATCGATTCTCGCTAAATTGCCAGGGATGTAGCAGGAGGGGGAGGGAGGGGAGCGTGTTCGTCAAGTCTCCATGATTGCCCAGACAAAGTTTTTGGGGGAGGTTATATATGAAAGAGAAAGAGATAACACTATATCGCTATCTCTCTCACTCTCATATAAATTTAACTCTTCTAGGGGGGGTCATGACCTTTTGACCACCCCCCTCAACGCGCGCCTGCTGAATTTGCAGGAGGGGGATAGGATTATCCTGGGGGCTAAGGCCGAATAACGTATATGTTGGCTATACTGGATGGTTCTAAAACTCAGGTGCCTGCACGCAGCAATAGTCTGGTGGCCTAAAACCAAATTGACTACGGTCAAACGAAAACTGGGAAGCCTCCAAGCTACGGTATGTAGTTTAGGAATGCCGTATGACGTTAGACGATCTTGGATTGAGAAACAAACTTTCATTGAACTGGATACATGATCACTTAGAGATCAAGGGTAATAAAAGAGCAGATGCTGTAGAAAAAAGCCAGAAACAACGTTGATAGATTCAAAATCGGCGTTAGTCTCTGTGTCGAGCGGGGTTAAGGGAGCAATATATCCATGGGTACAGTTTCAGCATGAAGCCTACCGAGCAGAGATCGAGGTGGGCAGATAAGCAATGAACTGCTGAATGCTCAATAGAAAACTTTTGTAAGAACTTCTTGGCTTCAATAAAGCAAAAGTGAAAACCGTGGTTGAACTGCTCACTGGACAAGATTCCCTTAATTATCATTAATTTAAAATCGGTAGAGCAACATCATCAACATTCAGGAAGGTGAGGGTGATGATAAAACATCAACCCATATATTATGTCAATGTCTAACACTCGCTAAGGCGAGACGGTTAAGCTGGAAATTAGCATTTATTAATCCCAAGCATGTCACAAACTTACCCCTGGAATAAATCTTGAACTTTTGAGGAAGGATAGACCTCTATCCTATCGGGACAAATAACGTTGGTTTTCACATTGGAATTCACAATTGGATCTCATGTCAAAATCACGATGTTTTTTCGGGCCGGTTTTGATGTAAGAATCCATATGGATTCTGTTATGGGTCTCCATGTAGAAACCATTATGAAATCCTTGATGGAATCCTTATTGGTGGGATCAAAATTTAAAATTTTTTTAAATAGTACATGGTTAAAACTCCGATAACACCTTTTTTCCGAAAAGTTAACAGAAAGTTAACAGTGTTAGGTTCCGAACTCAACTCGAGTAACATTCTGTTAACTTCCCGTAAAAAACGGTGTTATTAGGGAATTCAAGTTATAAGTCAAAATTTCAGATTTTGACACAGGAAAACCCATAATGGAATTTATATGAATGCTCACATCAAAACCGGTCCGAAAATACATCGTGATTTTCACATAAGATCCAACGTAGAGACCGACGTTGGTTTTCATGTGGTTTTTATTCTAGATTAATGAGCAATATATGTTTTAATATTTCTCATTTCAATTAAAGAAGAGTTATATAAAAAAAGCAAGCAATATTACGGGTTATATTACAGTGATATTGACGAGATATCGAAACGTCCGCCTCAAGGTGATATTGAAGTAATATTACAGTAATATTGACTGAGGTAATATTACAAACTTATTTTACATTCAATATAATATTTCAAAAACTTTAGGCTCACACGGATTTCGAACCTATCTAAGTTAATGAAGGTGTATGCCTTGAACTTCTCGGCCATTCAGCTCTTGAAATAAAGTTCAGAAAATGTTCTTCATATTTTACCAAAGAGATTTAAAGGTAATGCATGAAGAACACTTTCAGAAAGATATTCCAAGAGCTGGATGGCCGAGAAGTTTAAGGCGTGCACCTTCGTTCACATAGATAGTTTCGAAACCCTTGTGAGCCTAAAATTTTTTAATACTGTATATAATGTAAAATACTTTTGTAATATTACAATGATATTCACGTAATATTACATGCTGTTTGGGCTGACACTTAAGCGTCTATAGCGAACTGCAAGTAAATCATCCGTGTTTATTTTTTTAAAACTCTGGTTTGAACCATGCGATTTAAGTTTGAGATGTAAAGTTTCTGTAAGCTTAACACGGGCACGGTTTTATGGAGTAACCTTAGAACAACTTTATTGTGCAAGCTTAAGTTGAAAATTTTAGTTCACCTCACGTTTCCTACAGGCTTACTTTGTAACCTTACAATTTTAACGTGTAATGAACGACCTTAATAATTAACTAATAAATTATAAAGACTCAAACATTATTCTTATCTCTAATTTCTTTTAATTTTGTACCACCACTTTCCTTACCACCGACCAAAGGGAGATTCCGCTGAACCGGCAGGTTGTTTTGAGATCGGAGAACCACGACCTGAATAACTCATTATTTGCACTTACCAATGTCGATAGAGACTAACCACCAGGAAATCTCTGCACGTGCCTCAGCCGAAAAACTCCAGGAAATTCACCCAGGATAACCCCCCCCCCCCCAATAACACACACAATGTACCCAAAAATAATCCTTTATTTTCCCAACGGGGAACTTAAGAAAACTGACACCAAAATAATACAATTCTTCATGAAATAATACACGGTGAAATTCGCGATAGAACTATAACGTCGACCGAACGGAAAAACTGTCCTTTTCCTCCAAAAACGTTTTCTCAACTCTCTGGTCGGCGGTCTCGTCGATTCCACTGCCCCTCAGGCCCCGGCTCGACAAGGAATAGCTCCGCCCACGTTCCTCTCGGCGTCTCCTTTCCACGGCCGGTCCTCTCACTTACTCCGCAAACGAATACCTGAAAAAGAAAAGAGGTCGCCACCGGAAAAACGCGGGAAACATCGGAAAATCCCGCGCACACCCCTCTAAAGCTCCGTGATTTGCCAAAGGCTTATCACGCGGTTCAAGAATACGAATATCAGGGGACTGCGACGAAGCAGAAGTCGGGCGCAATTTAGGGCCGTAACCAAAAAGGGCATTAGTGCTGCACCGACTATTTATTTAAAAATTATCAATACTCAACACTCAGGACTAAATAAATAAAATATCTCTTAACCACCAAATAAATTTGTCAGTGACGAAATGCTTCGTCACAAACGAATAATCTTTATATTGTTGTGTAGGTGTCAATATGACAGATTATTATTTAAATAATTTTGTGGTTTTCTGTTATTTTTAGATATCAAATATGAGCTCTTCTATACCGAAGGATGATTCAAACAATGCCGAAACTGTTCAGTCTGAAACGAAGGCGAAAAAAGAATGGGTTCAATTTGAAGATGAATCTGAAAGACCAGTAGCACAAGAACCGTCCGAATCTAATAAGCCACAGGAAGTCACAGAGAACACGAGTAGAATTTCTAATATTGTCAAAGAAACAAAAAAAATGCAAAGAAATAGTGACGATTACAGTGGAGCTGTAATACCTGCAGAATCCGTCCAAATAAATTTAGACAGATCGGGATTAAACCATTCCATTAATATTGAGGATTCAAACATGTCATTCAGTGCAAAAACTAATTCACTAAGAACAATTGATTTAAGAGATACATCAAATGGGAGAACTATTCCTAGTAATGCCTTAAATAATTCCACAGGATATATTAGACAAGGATTTGTTAATGGGGATACGATTGTTACTTTATTACCGGTAAATACAAGGTGGCCCTGGATTACACCAGCCAGGTTTAGACCTGAATTAGTACCCGAAGAATTAATGGCTCAAGGACTTACGGTGAGAATAACATTAATATATTCATAAAATATGTTTTTCACCATTAATTTTTTTTAAAAAATAATTTAATTCTCAAAATTTCATTCTTAATTAATCTTCATATAATAAAACAATTAAATTTGGACTTCGATGCTCATATGCATTTTCAGTTTACCTTTGAAAAATATGATCTAGATTTAAGAATTTATTTTGAAGTCTTTCATGTCTTTGTTTGTCGTAGTAAAAAAAAATTTGTATTTAGGTAATTAGAGCCCTAACTTGTTCTCTAACCGTTCTCTAATAGTTAATTCAATTATCATGATCTGTTATTGTTATAAAGATTTGTAAGGCCCACTCTGTACACCGAGACTTACGTTCATCCGACTAGATTATTATTAACGATTGAATTCCCCTATGGTATGGTTTATTGCAAACGCCAAATTTCAATTTCCTATTTTTCTGTTCTTTTCGTTTAGGCAATAACTCGTATGATCATGTATACGTAGTACATATCTCAAATCAGACGTTGTATTTCTTAAAACACGTTGTTTTAGTTAACAGAATTTTTAAAAACCTCAATTATTAAAGGCCTTAAAACTCTTGAAAAATATCTAGAAATTTCTACGAATTGCTGAATATTTTGCTATTATTAGTTATGCATAAATTATATTAATTAAACCTAATTAGAATAACTTGTTGGGAATTGTTGAAGTTTGTAGAATTAGAAAGTGTAGGGTATGGTTATTATCATATGAAAAATCATTTGTTTGTATATAATTAAAATAAATTTTACTGAAATAATTAACATTGTCGATATTATAAATGAATCAAATTTACTGTTGTAGCTCACCGTTGAAGATTACGTACACATAATGGAATTGTTAGTGAATGATGTAAGATTTAATATGTATAATATTTGCTACAAGCGTGTTCTTGTTTTATGGATTTTTACTGGCTTCATCATTCTGTTGGGACTTTTATTTTCTGGAGTAACAGGACTTACTTTGTTTGGCCTTGGTGTTATGTGGTTAGTTTTGAATGCTGCTGCAATATTCCTGTGCATGTTTATTAAAATTAAACTGAATCAGAATTTAGAAAAATGTATGGCACAAGTTAATAAACATTTACTTCGTCATAAAATTTTGCTTGGATTAGATGACAGAGGAAAAATTTCTTGTCATAAAGTTAACTTGTGTTTCTTATATTTCGACAGCGCTGATTGCATAGTGAGTACATGTAACAATTTATATTTTATTTTTAAATATTTGCCCTATTTAATTATTTTATAGTTCCTTAAGTTGAACATAAATAAATCTTGTATATTATATAAAATTTAAACCTAGAAACTAAATTAAAAGAGAAATGTAAAAAGCGCGTTTTTCAAATTGAATACTAGAAATTAAATTGCAAGAAAAGTATAAATTTTATTTTATTGTGAAGATAATCTTCAATATAACCCTCTACCCACTCAAATAACCGTTATCGTTTAAAATCGTCTATTTAGACGCCTGGTGGGGACTATAGAAAACTTTGTGAAGGCAGAGGAATAATATTGGAATGACTACACAATTTGAAATGTATCCATTCTTCTGCATAAGTAAATATGCTCGCACTGAAGAAAAATCGGTCAATTTTAATTGCATTCTTCCTTTTAATATAATTTCTTCTATTATGTTTCCACATAACATGCTTTAAATAACTATCTCATTTTATTTCTAAAGATTGTCTTCTTCTCGTGAAATGATTTGTATGCCTCAAAAGCTACGATAAATAATTTTTTTTAATTTATTCTGTTAATCTAAGTTTAAATCAGGAATAAATGTGCAACCGGTTTTAAAATTTTAATTATAATTGACTCTAGTTTAGGTTCAATAATAATTCATTGATTCATAGGTACATATAGGTATATATAAATATGCTAATTGAAATAAACTGCATGCTGATCGCTGAGAATCACACGACTTATGTCATTTTTACTCATTGATTATAAGTTGTAATTATAAAACTCGTTTTTTGTTTTAGAATAAGTTGCAAGAAGTTATAGAATTAGAAGAAAGAGAAGGTAGAAATATTGGAGAAGATGAAAATTCTAAAATAAGACGAGCAAAAGATATGCAACAACGAATGGACATTGATGATAGTGATATAGTGATTCAAGGAAGTACAACAACACGACTCTCTCGTAAACAAGTTAGTCATATTTTCAGTTAGCATGCAATACACTGAGAAAACTGTTATAAATTAACTATTTACTTGGTGTATATGTAGTACAATATGATCCATGCGAGATTTACAAGAAATCCATGCTATTTTTTTTACCGTGCCTTGCAATACTCGTACGGGCCGTGCTAATTTCGTATAGGGGAGAGTGGCCATCAATGTACCGGGTTTTTTTCAAGGTCATAGTATTTATTTAACTTAACCAATTTCAAGCACTTTTTTGCATCAATATAAAACTGCAACACTTCTTTAGACAATGCACACATATTATACCCGATTTATTTTGATTAAATAATAAAATTTAGGATTTTTCTAAACTAACACGCTATTTTCATTTTCAACAACCTGGGTACACAATGAACCACCTCTATAAAAACACTAAAAATGTTCAACAATAATAATATTGCAATTTTCAATTTGTGAAAAAACTTTTTTCTATTAAATACTATAAAAAATTATCACTTAACACTTTTTAATTGATAATGTATAACATAAATATACCTCAAATTTAAGTTAACTAGCTAAAATGGCATTTTAGTTTTGCTAAGTTGAGAAGAGTACTGATAACAATCGCTGTCACATGCTGTACGCATGCCTAGTTTTATAATTAGGCATACCACTCTGGATTTAAAACTTAATCCAATATTTCAAAATCTTTATTTCATTAGAATATTGTAGTTAAGGCCCGACACAAAATAAATAGTAAGTTCATTTATTTTTAAATTGCCTTATTTTAATTAAAAAACGTGTTTGTATTTTAGGTAAATTTTTTCTTCAGTGCATCAAAAAAAGTTTTTTTCAGTTTTCTCTGTAAAGAATAAATCTACATGTCTCAAATTTATGGACGTAGTGTGTTTACGCAAACTTCATTTATATTTAAAATTAGGAGAATTTTTATTCAATTGTTTCTGAGAAAATTGAAATGGTTTATTGAAAAAACTGGTACATTGATGGCCACTCTCCCCTAACCCTATTGATTTTCCTGACACAGAGTTTGTGCGAAGAATCCTCGGAAAGACTTCGTGCGTTATTGGTTAGACATTTTTCTTAGCGTAGACTTGCTACAAATATTAAAATGTTTTCACTACCATATAGGCTTGTTGGACAAGTTTTGAGTTGATTTCCATGTAGAAACCTATGTTGGTTTCCACTTTGGAATTCACATTGGATCTCATGTAAAAACCACGATGGATTTTCGGACAGGATTTGATGTGAGAATCCATATGGATTCCGTTATGGGTTACCATGTAAAAATCGTTATGAAATCTTTTGATGAAATCTTACAAAAATTCTTATATTTTCATTAAAAAAAAAAAATGTAATCTCTAAATTTTTCAAAATCTGAATATTTTAACTTACAATTTGAATTTTCACCTTGTAATATTTTTGCTTCCTAAATATTCTTCATACATATTTTGACAACCAAATTTTGTCCGATTTTGTGTATCTCTTACCGTTTTTAAGATATCCAAAAAATTTAATTTTTCAAATTTTGATTCCATCAAGGATCCTATCAAGGATTTCATAACGATTTCTACATGGAAACCCATAACGGAATCCATATGGATCCTCACATCAAATCCTGTCCGAAATTCCATCGTGGTTTTCACATGAGATCCAATGTGAATTCCAACGTGAAAACCAACATTGGTTTCAACATGGAAACCAACGTTGGTTTTTTTGATAGGGCTGGAATCGACATAATTAATACTAGATATAATTCTATAAAAGAAGCGCAAAGTTTCAACGTTTCACCAAAAATACGGAATCTTATTCTTTTGAATCAACAACGTGAAATTTTTTAAAGCGACTTGAGAAACATAAGAAGCAGCTAATCTTTTTAATTGAGAATAGGACCCTGAATTTTTGGTAGAACATTGAAACGTTCCACTTCTTTTGTTTCCTTCTTGTCAACGCAATAGAAAGCAATTGATTTTTCTGAAATTTTGTAGTTCAGTGGGGAATAGGTCTTGTTGGAAATTCGCCTATTTAGACATATCAAAACAATCATTGTTTTGGCGACTCTCCCTGCTGAGACTAAAAAAATAGAAAGAGATAGAAAATAAATGATAGAAACAAATTGAATTTTCTATGTGCGGGAAACACGAGATTTGCATTCCTAAAACGTTTTCTCTTCCTATCTCTGATCTATCCGACCACTTCATCATTTTCTATATCTTTCAATCATTCAGTCTATCCCAAATATTTTCGGATATCTATCTTTTTCTATGCCTAAGTCTATCACCAAAAAAGAATATCTAGTGTTTTCTATTCTTTTTATTTATTTCATTCTATCTCTAACTATATAACTAAAAGTAAATGATCCCTGATGGAAATAGACGTACACGCAGAAAAATCTAGAATTCAAGAATTATATTGAAGCCTAAGTTAATTGCAGTAAATAGTTGGTTAACTATACTCAGTACTGTTTATACTTGAGTGAGTCCTATTATTGGAGCAATTCATTTCCATCACAACGTTCCCGAAATTATACATGTGTGCGGACTAGGAGTGAGTCCCAAACTTTTCACCTTTGAGCGCAAATGGTATATAATACAGTGCTTTGTAACTGTAATGAATTCAAAAGATACAGCACTGTTTTTCTAAAATTCGTGACTATTCCTAACTATCGTTTATTTTTAGCTCATTCTATCACTAACTCTATAACCTGAGATTAAGTATGACTATCTTATCTTTTCTATCCTTACGTCTATTACTCAAATTTAAAATATTTTATCTCTTTCTATCCCTTATCCTATCATAAAATTGCAGGACAGCTCCCTAGTGGGTTTACACAAATTGCTAATGAGAAATAGCTACCCTAATAGCACCGACTGTGCCGGGAACGTTCCTGGAATGGTCCGCCGGTCCCTGGGGTACGTTCACATGGACCGTTCCAATATACCTGACAAATACGTTCCGGATTTCACTAGGCTAGGAACGTTCCGCGGAACGTTCCTGGAATGTTCCGAGGAACTTTAAATACACATTGAAAAATAATTAATGTTAATATCTTGCGCAGTAGTTTTCTATCGCACCTAGAGCTGCGCAGTTGATTTTAGTGACCACTGTTCTATAGAAGCAATCATATTAAAAACATTAAATAATATTAATAAAAAAATTTTCAGCTTTTTCCGCATACTTTTTCCGCAACCCGTTCTGCGATTTTTTGAATGTTTATTCAAAGTTCCTCGGAACATTCCATGAACGTTCCGCGGGAACGTTCCTAGCCTAGTGAAATCCGGAACGGATTTGTCAGGTATATTGGAGCGGTCCAAGGGAACGTACCCAAGGGGCCAGCAGCCCATTCCAGGAACGTTCCCGGCCTAGTCGGTGCTATTAGGGTGCCTACAGGCATCTAAAAGCGCCATGTTTGTGCCTGTGGGATAAAAATGTAATTATTTTACCTGTCCCCACAAGAAATTAAAAAAGAAAAATTAATATTTGTACCAATATTCACTAATAAGTACAATAAATATTGGCATATAGTATTGTTTAATTTATTATAATTAAATAAAAAAAACGTTTAATACAAAAAAAATTTTTTTGGATTTTTTTTTGCTATTTATCTTTGACTACAGTTTTTTCTATTATCTTCTATTTTATTAATAAAAATAAAATTTCATAAATAAAAATAAATTTTTAACATAGTTCTACTTTGGAATAAGTAACAATTAACTTCCTTAAGTTGATACATGAAAAAAGCAATCAATTTCCTAATTGATTTATTCATTTTTTTCAATTCAAATTTCAAATTTGTTCAGGGCCTCATAAAATCGTCTCCACCAACCTCGACCGGTCGTTGAATAATCGAAAATTATTTATAATAAAAGTTCAATAAAGTGTATTTGTATTATTTTTGACCATATAAAAGTAATCCATGCGAGAGAAATTAAAAATTAATGATGATTTTCTAAAAAACAAGGGAATTAATAATGCCGGTCGAAATAGTTTCAACCGTCTCCACCAACCTCAAATTTTCGACCGGCATTGGTATAACATGAACAAATTTGTGTAAGTTCGGCGTGTGGTGTATTAAACAATAAAATTGAAAGTTCTTATAAACTGCCATAGTACAAGTAAGTTTACCATAAATTACCAAACAAATTACCATAAATTACCGCTAGAATTTCTATAAATTACCGCGAAAATTTCCATAAATTACCAAAATCAAAATTTTAAATTGTGATTTGTGCTTTACATTTTTTTTTATAAATTACCGAAATAAAAAGTTTAAATTATGGTGTGTTGCTTACACATTTTTATAAATTACATCGACATTTTTATAAATTAACTCTAAAATTTCTATAAATTACCAAACTTAAAATTTTGAATCGTGGTTTGTACATTACACAAATTTGTATAAATCACCTAAAAAATTTCCATAAATTACCAAAATAATTTTATTAAATCGTGGTTTGTGCTTTACATATTTTTATAAATTACCGCCAAAATTTCCATAAATTACCGCATAAATTTCCATAAATTACCAAAATAAATTTTTTGAATCGTGATTTGATTCTTACACATTTTTACAAATTATCGTGAAAATTTCCATAAATTACCGCATAAATTTCCATAAATTACCAAAATCAATTTTTTGAATCGTGGTTTATGCCTTACACATTTTTATGTATTACCGCGAAAATTTCCATAAATTACCGCGAAAATTTCCATAAATTACCGCATAAATTTCCTAAATTACCAAACTCAAATTTTGGAATCGTGGTTTATGTTTTACACATTTTTATAGATTACTGCGAAACTTTCCATAAATTACAGTGTAAATTCCCACAAATTACCGAAAAAAATATTTTTAACAGAAAGCGTTTTTAATTTTTGTGAAAATGAATTCATCACTCGGTTTTTAATTTTCATTATAGAATCTATTTGCATACACAGTTTTTAACATAAGGTACATATAAGTGCTTACAAGTAATTTGTTTAAAAAAAATACCAAAATTATAAATATTTTGTCCGGTTCATCATGGACACTTCATTTCAGACACTTTAACTTGAAGAATTTATATTAACTTTTATGATATTGATAAAAAAAATTTTTGACAATTGTTTTCAACAATTTGTGCGCTACGTGGAGAATTACCCATATATGATTTATTTATCAGGAGATAGAATGCAATAATGTTCGATAAAAAAGGGTAGGATGGAAGATAAAAAAGGATAGGATAGGATGCATATAGTATGCAATTTATAGTATAAACAGAGTGATTGAACGGAATGAAGATATATAGAGAGGAGATAAAATTGGATAGGGATTGATAGACAAGACTAAGAAAAAGATTAAGATGAGGTAATAAGACATGGACAAAGCATGAAGAGGGTAGGTTTGAAGACACAAGAAATGGGATCAGATAACACTTAATACACGTGTGATAGATTGAGATAATATTTCTTAACTCTTTCTATCTCACAGATAAAAAATTATTCAAACTGATAGGATTTCTATCTTTTTACTCTTCTGACTATGATAAAAGATATTGTTCGTTCTCTATTCCTCGCTTGTTACCGGGTTACTCGGAATTCTGATCGTTTTTCAGTCTGAAAATCAGGCCAGATATCAGATCGGATTGTTTTTCGTCTGGATTTCCAGGCGAGGAATCGTATGAATATTCATTTCCACATAGCTATATAAGCATTATTGTCATTTTGTTAATACCTAACCGCACAAAACGATTGAACTTTAGGCAAATTTTCAAGTAGGAATAATTAACAAAGTAGAAAAGATTAGACGAATTTTATTCCGAGTCTTTCAAATACGACCATTATTAAATATTTTTCCACACACTTTAAATGGGTGTGACGCGCTTTGATGAAAGGGAACTTATCAGCCAAATAGTGAATTTACATGTATTGAGTTCAATTTAACTAAATATATATTTCTCGGGTTAATTGTTGATCGGGCAATTGTACTAAAAACTTCGTGTGTAACACGGGCTAAATTGGCAATTCTGACCTCATAACGAATGCCACCTTCGCTATGCTCGTGCTGCAATTTTTGCGCTCGTTCAGGAACCGCTAACTTTCCGTCCTTGCTATAGACTGTACAATTTTGCTGCTTAGTCTTCCTCTTTCTTTAGAGAACGTCACATAGATGTATAATAATTTAGAGCCTTTGAAAGTAATAATATTTATTTTAGTACCATGGAGAGAAATAATTGTGTGTTTTTTTTTAACCCGTGCAAAATATAAAAGATGTAGAGGCGAGAGCCCATTCTCACAATAAAGGCGTTTCTAACCGTCGGAGTTTTTCAAAAAAAGACAGCTTAAATGTCGTGACATATCTTAAATAGAAGCTGGCTTAAAGAAGAAATACATGCATTTCCCGATTCTCTCTTTTAAGCCAGCTTTTTTAAGTTACGCCACTATATTTAAGCTGTCTTTTTCAAAGAAACTGCGCAACGGTGGAAACGCCTTCTATGTACTTGACTTTGTAAACTTTAGAAAAAGACGCAATATTTCTCTCGGTGGACCTGTAAATATTATTATAATATCATGATAGTAATAAAAGTAATAGTGATAAAATAGTAAAAATTACGATTTCGTAAATTAGGGGAAAAGTGAACGTGTATTTTGCCGCTATGCACAACGTTGGGCAAAGGATTATTTACGAAGACGCTTGGATTGGACAGTGGATGAAGATGGAGGAAATCCTTCTTCACCACGACACTTATCTTCTGCGTTATGCCCTTGTCAATACATAGAAGAATGGTTGCGAAATAAATCACGTTTACAGGGAAGAGATTTTTGTCCTTCGTGGAGCAGCTTCCTCAGGGATAGAGGGATTTAACAGTGCAATTGTGCAAAGTATCAGGGTAAGATGAAATTTTGTTTATATACAATAAATTCGATTCTTAATAATTCGACGCCCCCCGTTGATAAAGTGTTTATTAAAAAGCCAGGATAATAAAATGTTAATTTGAAAAACAGTGGAATGTCACTTTTATAATCAATTTTTTGGATATGATTTCTATTAAACTGTTTGTTTAATCAAATGTCTTTTGAAGTTTTGTCATAAAATGTTAATTAAACCGAACGATGGATACATTTGTTTATTAATTCAAATATGCAATAACATTCTGTATAACATTCTTTATAACCTTGCTTTAACATTATTCTACTGTTTTTCAAATTAACATTTTATTACACTGGCTTTTTAATAAACACTTTATCAACGGGGGGCGTCGAATTGTATTTACACTATTAGTTACGATTGAGTTCTCAGATCAGCCTTCAATCGCTTTCAATCAAAATAGCGGCGACATCATTTTTCAGGAATATATCAAATTCTAAAATTATAGTTCAAAAAAGAAATATTAATTGAATACATTTTATAATAAGAATTGGGGATACATGTTTATATTGTTTATACAATATATTTTTATTTGTAATTTTAATGAACAAAAAAGTTTCTATTGTGTAGAGTATATTTTTATTATTTCAGATCTGGTTGATGTACTTAAAAGAAACTACCGTCCATGTAAAACTATACTGACCACAATTTAAAAAATGTAATGTACGAATATAAGTTTTGTAGTAAGTATTTTTTTAGAAGCAGAGCTTTAAAATATTTTTTACTCTTTCATCACAAATTGTATAAAATACCAGCCAATACTTAAAGTATAAGTAAATCGCTAAGTAGGATTCTAGGTAATATGTTCCAAAAGATATATAACTCAAAAGAAAGTGAGAATATGAATAAACCGCTTCAATAGTCTAAAGTCTACTGTAAAAAGAGACTAATTATAGCATTTGTAAATTGGAAAACTGTACTGTACCTGTGGCATGCTCGACGTAAAGTGCATTTAATTTTAATCAAAAATTTTAAAAGAGAATCTTAATTTTTAATATTTGAACAATTTTAATTGATTTTGTTTAAAACTTATGTGATATCAATTTTTGAAGTCTTTTATCAAAATGAACTATTTACAATCCCGTTGGAAGTACTCTAAAACCTTTTAATACATCACCATTTATTAGCTTTGAGCTTATAAGTCTCAAAGCCATCTGCTTACAGAAAATGTCTAGTTCACATACGCTCATTGGCTTCCTCGAAAAACTTACAAGTAAAACATCCTCAATTCAGCAAAATTTCTAAGCGGTGTTGTATTAAAAGGTCTCAGTGTATAAGTATTTTAATTTTAATTATTCCATACCTTTACCTATTCATATATTATTCATTTCAGTAATTATTTTATGTTTTTTTAATTGTTGTAGTCAATAAGTAGTACCTATTCGCCTATTCTTGTGACTTATTAACTGTGTGCGGCTTGAATTTGATGCTTCCTATTTAAATATAAAAGAAATTACAAATTTAGAAAGGGAATGTCCACAAATGACGTGTCACTTAGTTTTTTCAGATTTTTGACACCCTTCCCCCTAGAAAGTGATGATATTTGTAAACGTTCCCAAATAGTTGTTGCATAATTAAAACTAATTCAAAGTGCCTAAATAAGAAACTAAAAGTGCTTTATTCATTTTAACTTTTTTATTTTTCAACAGAACGTTAGATTCAACTTATAGGTAAATTCAAATATTCAATTTACTTGTATCTTCATCTTAACTGTTCGTCATAATAAAAAATAATAAAACAACTTTTTCGTCGTAATTGCGCTTATAAATTTATTATGATATTAATGTATTACAAATTCTAATTTTATTTACATCTTTAAAAATAAGCTATTAATCGTATTGTTTCCGTTGTTGATAAACTTTTTTGTTTGCATGATATTTTGATTTTAATAAAATATTTAAAGAAAAATATATGTATTTTTTATATTATTGCTCTGATAACAAGAGAAAGTTTAAATTAAGAAAAATATCCCGATCTAATTTATTCCTCTTTCTCAGTTTCTTTTTTATTATTTATAATTATTATTAGTTACACATATGATAATAGTTAGGCGAGATTGCTCTACAGAAAATAGGTAATGATTAACATTGGATATATATATATATATGTCGTAAGCAGATGGTAGAATCCGTCAGTATGCAAAACGCCTAGGCATTTTGCAAACCGCGGGCAGTTAGTAAAATTACTATTTCAAGACCGTCATTATACCAACTGCCTAGATAGTTTGATTAACGCCCAAGACGTTTCAGGCAGTTAGAAAAATGTATTCGTATTATTATTTTTTGTATGATAATATAATATATTTAAATTCGGTTCAAAAAATTAATTGCATAATTTTTAAATTTAAACGAATTAAAATAATGGAATAGAATAATTTAAATAATTAAAGGATTTTTCAGTTTAGAAATATAATTATAATTTGAATTCTAAATGTACATTTTAAATGTAGTCAGTATTTTATTACTCGTTGAAAATACTCAGGTCATAAAACTGAATTTATTACTTATTTATTAGAACAGTTTACTGCCTTATGGCATATACATAGATCCGCACATTCTTTTAGCTTGGAAACATGAGCAATGGTTTATTTTACATTGATTTTTTGCTGGTTAACATTTACATTTTCCGACCCCCTGACCATCACTGATCGATTGCATAGAGGCAGCTTCCCTCAAAGAAATAGAATTATCTTGTGGAGCATCATTTACTCTCTAAATTTGAATTAGTATTTGAGTATTTGACTAATAAATTTGTTGTTTATTGTGACTAACTAATTTAAGTAATCGTTCTTGTATTGTGACTAATTCAATTTGTAACACAAAAACTATAAATTTCTGTTTTTTAGTATTTAATAATGATATTTTTACCTTATAATTATAAATAAATTACGTAACTTTTATAGCAGTTTCATATAAATACACTTTGAAAGTGGAATATACGGAATTCGGAACTAAAATTACGAAAAATGTACCTGAACCTATAACTTACATCCAAATACAAAGTTCATAGGGCTAATAATAAGTCCATCGAAAGTGAACATGGTCGGAATAAAAGATAATGAGAACGAGAAAAAAAAATTAGAATTAATAATATAAGTTACAGTAAAAGAAAGAAGGAAAAAAAAGAACGGAAAAAGAAAATGTATAAATTAAGTACAATTTCTTTTTGTTTAAGAGAGTCAATTATCACTCTAATTCAAATACCAATTTGTACCACACCAATAAATCTACAGAAAATACATTACCAGTAAGTAATTTCAAACAATTAACTTTAAATTTCAAATAAGAACTTGAAGAATAATTTTTTTTAAGTAAAAAAAGAACTAAAACTCCTAATATATTTAGGAAGTTTATTCTACAGCCTTGAGCCACAAACTATAAAAGAACTTTGAAACTTGGAGGTACGATGTGACGGAATCGTGAGTACAGAGTCCCTATCTCTGAGCTAACGTCCGTTATCCCCTTCATTTGTTCTAAAGGTAAAAAGTTAAATAGATATTCATGTATCCTAGATTGCAAAGGAGAAAAAAGAAAGTTGTAACGAAGTGTTTCGTTACTTAAGAGTTGAAGTATTATTTTGAATAAGTTAAATAAGAGAAAATTAGTAGTTTTAAACATCTGCGCCTGGGTTCGACTTTTCTTGAGACGAGCCAGACTGACATTTTTCCGCTAATAAGTAATTTCCCTCATAAATTTTGGTTGGTTTCTTGGTCGTTGAATATTCTGAATTCAGCAGTCACCTCTCCCCTTTTCCATCTGCGCCAGTCGTCAGTTTTCGCGTTACAGGTTCAAATCCGCGAGCAACGTGACAGCCAATCCTAGACGAAGGACTGACAAGAGGGCGGAGGGTGAATAGGAAGTCGAAGGAGAGGAACTAATTTTCGGCGGGCAACGCAGAGCGGGACGAGAGGGAAGTCGACACGTGCTTCTTTACTTGTGAATCGAGCGTGATACGAGTAGGACGTATTGTTAGTTGTCGCGAATACATTTAGTGATGAGAAGTTATTAGATTTTGAGATTGTTGTAAAAACTGTGAATTAAGGGTGATAAAGGACTGGTGTTTGAGGGAGCTCATCATTTTGATTAAAGACCATTTATTCAGTGAAAATCGTGTGTTATTATTTGTTTCTTATTAACTGGTTTGGTGTGTAAAACCCTGTACTTCCTCACGAAGCGGTTTAGAGTTGCTGTGTGTTCTTCCCAGAGTGCTGTTCCGAGGATCTCATCGAGAGTTGTTCGAAGTCAGGTTATTGTTGGTGAGTCGTAAGTCTTGTGTCTGGTGTCAGTTTTGTGTGAATCGTCGCATCTTCGTGGCCATCGAGGGTGAAATTCTCGCGGAATCTCCCCTGAGGTTATCAAAATTGGTTTGTGTCGTTCGTTCGAGTAAAGATTTCCGTCTTATTGTAATTTGGCCACTTATTGGGTTTTAAAGTATTTTAAAATCTAAATATTAATTAGATTATTATAAAGCTAACTGTGAAAAATTGTCTCCTTTTAGCAACCACCAACCAATAAAGGAGTATAGGACTCTTAACTAATAGAAGTCTAGTAGAAGTAGGTAGTGACTTTCTATTTCTGTACAGATACCTAAGAGAGAGATCCCCCCTCAGCCCAAAGCCCTGACAGACTACCCAAACAATATATTTAAATTTCCAATATGCAAAGGTGGATACTTATTTAGAGTCTCCACAGAAGGAATGCCGGAAGAACTGAAAACAATAGCCTTGGTCTCAGAAGCATTAAGAACAAGACCACTGCTCCCAGCCCACTCAGCCACAAGGCCATTATCAGACTGCATCATGACAATCATCTGCGGTAATGAAGACAGAGGTCCCGAGAGGTATAACTTAAAATCATCAGCAAACTTATGATGTTTACATTATAAAAATTGATTCCCAAGCTTTCTGACATAAATATTGAAAAGTACAGCAGCTAATTATTTATTTATTTATTTATTTAATATTATTAAAGTTTATTGTAGGAAAAATTGTTGTATTAAGAAGAGTAAAACATTGATAAAACTCGTCAAAATGTTCATTTTTTTAATTTTTAAAATTATAAGATAATTTTAGAAGCCTAATCTATGCTAGAAAAAAATAAGCACCGCTGAGTGTTATAAACTTAGATGAGTTACATTGGTGCCTCCCCTAAAAAAGAAAACGATTATAGTTATTTGACAGAGAAGCTATTTCGAGTAAATTTTTATCGCATTATAAAAATATTAAAAATGAAAAAGTAGATAATTTTATGCTCACTTTGCTTAATACACTATTTACTGAAATATATTAGCTTCATCTTAAAGTGTTAAAAATTTTATTAATCACTTCAGCTTGAAATACTTTTATAGCTTTTTTACCAACAAATCAGAAAAATGACCCTACTTTTACTGCACACAAGATAGTATTACCTCTTAATACATTTCTATGCGCTTAATTTTTTAAAGAAAAAACTACTTCGTAAATTCACTAGCCATAGAAACCATAGAAACTTAGTGCCCATCAAGTAAAATTTTCGGTGAATTTAAGGGCCTACATTCCTACATAGGATGCTACGTAGGGACCTATAGAATTTTCTACAAGGCGCGCTTTAGAGGATGGATTGTTGCTTTTAACGTAGGATCCTATGTACACTGAGAGACTTTTTGTTTGAAGATGTTTGATCTTGATGTTTAAACAAATTCCTTTCCATTATAACTGAAAAGCGTTTTTCTAAAATTATTCAATAATGACTTAATAAATTATGAATTTCTACTTTTAGTGTTTTTTTTCACTGTCCGTCACGATTTTGCACTTTTTTTGGAAAGCGGAAGGAAAAAAATATTCAGACACTTAATTGAATACTAAAAACCCTTAGATATCAAATTTCATAAAAATCTGCCATATTGGATTCCCTATTTTTAAGTTTCATAAACTAATGACGATTAGAGTTTTTCTTCATAGAGTTTACTTAATTTAAAAAACTTTAATTACATAAATGACTAAATTAATTAAATAATCCTTTATATGAGGATACAATGCTTTTCTGAAATCAACACAAGCAGTAACTTACTTCAAATTAACACTAAGGTACGTAACATAATTTTTAAATTTCTTCTTAAAAATCAATCAGTCAACCAAAGCTTTTATCTCTTAAACATTTTATATTTTATGGTACAGTAAGAAAAAATTTAAAGTAGTTATTTACATTATTAAATGTTTAATAATAGTCTTTTTAATTACATTAAGTCTTTTATTACACCTAACTCAGTTTTTGCACATTTCACTTATGCTTGCCGGACATTGGTTTTGTACAGTTGTCCAATGTTATTTTAAACACTCTTTTTGAATGAACAAAAATAATTGTTATTTTTACGTCAATAATAAATTATATCAATTAAATATTAAAACTTTTAATAGACACTATAATTAAAATGTACAAAATACGCTGAATGCATAAAAATTACTAAAAAGATAATCACATGTCAAAAGGACGTTAGATATGCGACGCACCTCGACAAAAACGGCCTTAGCTCTCTAACGTAAACTGCATAGAACAGGCTTTTAAAGCTGCAGCAACGCAACCAATTTAACATACCTATATTTCATGTTTAATAACGCAAAAAATACTAAAAAATGACAATTTTTGACTTTTGGAAATGAAATAGCAACTGCAAATATCTGGATTGTCATTAAAAATTCCAACTTGATTTTTGAAGCTAAGGACCCTTTTGTTGTAAAGTGTTACATATATTTATATCTGAGTAAAGTATTTGCGCCAATTGTGGGTAAACTTTAGTAAAAAGGTTAAACTACCTAGTCAGAAAGCTTGAAGCAAGTTTGCACTGCAAGTTTCTAAAAAGAAAAAAACGGTTTTTTTTTTTTTTGACAAAATTTCTTTACCAATATATATATGAAGTTCCATAGCTAAAAGATAAAAAAAATGTACGTAGCAGCCATAATTACTATAGAATTCAACTGTTTAACTTGCAAGTAAAGAAGCTTGCTTGACAATTTTGCTGCAAACTTGTACTGCAAGCTCTAAACCCTACACGGTAAGTCAGGAGCAAACTTTCTGTAAGCTTGCGTGCTAACTGGGTGTCCGCTAATGCGGATGTACGTAAATAAACTTTATACTTTATAAGTAATAAATAAGTGTGGGTAACGACACCTACGGTTTATTTTCTGACGCATAGTTAAAGTGTATAGGACAAAAATTGATGATTTAATGACACGACAAAATGAGGCCCGGAATGTGAGGTAAGTTTTCTTAGAACGTAGGTTAAAAACAGACCTTAGTTATAGATAAAAAAAAAACCTTCTGTACATGCTAGCTACCACCGGAACATTATATATGAGAGATTGTATTTCAGTATATAGACTTCAAAAAGTAGATAAATAATGATTTTTAAATAATATAAAAATAGATTAAAAATTTTAATCTTTATAACTATTAAAATATTTGGAAATCTATATACATTCTATTTTCTAAGTTTTGACTGAATATAGTACCTAAATAATAGTGAAGCTATTTAAAATTTATTTAACCCTCTGACGGTTTAACCCGAGTATACTCGGGGTAACGTTTTTCTTTATATTTTAATAACCGAACATTGGATTGATTTCCCCATAAGCTTAAATTAAAGCTGAATATATGTGTTTTCTAGTGCCCAATCATTCAGCTAATCGAAATTAATTTATACAAAGTTATGTTGTGTTAAAATTTGTTAATAATATACATGCATCTTTCTATAACATGATCGAATTTACACCAAAGACTAAATCAAAGAAATAAAACCTAGAGAAGGGATAAAAGTAAAATCATGTTTTTCCACGTCAAAATTTCTTGAAATGTATCTTTACTATTTGTTTATTTATAAATAAATAAATTATAAACAATTAAAATACGATTGATCTTTAAATTTTTTCGTCTGCCATATCGGATCCGCCATTTTGAATTTTTAAAATCTAATTTCAGATTTGTAATCTGCGACCCCGAAAACTATAATAGAACCTGAAATTAAAAATTTTTCTACACAGGAATAATTTAACCGTTTCGGTACAATTTTTCGACACTTAATTCAACCGTCAGAGGGTTAATATTTGAAGATAACCTGTTGTTAAAAGGCAGTAGACGCAGTCCCCCTACATATAATTACTGTTGCAATCAAATTTTCGATCACTGACATATTACCGGTAGGTATTACAATCAAATCTTAAATGAAATATTATTGGAACCATCTTATTCATACTATTATACGTATAGAATAACCTACCTATTCATGTAAAAAGATACATACTTATAGGAACTTTAAAACCAAAAAGAGAAAGTTAAGGAACTTAACTGGTCCACTACTAGATCCTGAGACATAGATTATCTTTTTAGGAATAACTCAGGAATGATAACTTTAAATAACCTGTCATTTCGAGTCAATTTTCATTTGCTTAAAACTTTGAAATTAATTCCTGATTTATAGTCACCTTGTATTCGGACACTAGCTGCACTAAAAATAAGGGATTGTAATTTATCAAGTTGTTCCGATTTACGCATCCTTTATTGATAAATAAATAAATATTTCCATCCATTGTACTGAATATCACTGAATATCAATTATATATTAAATCTCAACTTCTTGCTGCAGAAAAAATGGTTTATGAATTAAAATTTAAATTGCTATACCTATTATTACAAATGAACAATATATACATATTAAACTGCACTGGAGCTTTACTTATTTAAAGTTTTACTTATTTGAAATCACACAAATTTATATACTCTTCGCCTTACTTATTTTTACTTAGTGTCAACCCATCTTCTTTCCTTCAATCTTTACGTGCATGCCGCACATGACGAATAGAAAGAGGTTCAGAAAATCCTTATAAAATCCAGCCAATAATATCCGCTTCTCAAATCATGTTAGTTGCCGCGCGTTCGTGTTGTCTTCAAAAATTAAATTAAGTACATTTCTTTGCATTGATTTGCCTTGACCGTGTTTAAATAAGTTAAGCTTTAATGTGCGTTAATATGCATACGTGTTACACTGTGATTAGGAAAATTTTTTAAAACATTTCGGAGTAAGTTTGCAAATTGAAATGAAACTTTGTTGTTTCGCATTTAGTGGTTTGAAGTTTTAGAAATGTTAAGCTGTAAGTGAAAACAATTGTTCGTTTATAAGATAAAAAGTTTCTTAACAATTATTTAAACGGTCATATCTTCTAAACCGTTAAAAATATAAAAAAAGGTTTTTTATGGAAAAAAATTTGTTACAATAAGACTTTTAAAATTAGTTATAAGCACTTTTAATACATTTAATACATTTTAATACATATTACATTTTAATATCAACAAAGTTATTTAAACAAAATAAGATAACTTCATCCACCAGATAGAATTGAAAAGATTTCAATATCGCAAAACAATCATCATGTAAGACCTTCATGCTCTTACCACTAAATATAAAACTACAAACTATCATTTCGGTTTGAAACCTACTCCAAAAGTTTTAAAATCTTTTGCAAGTACACTACAATATTTACTTACAACAAAGTTTCACACAACTTGAAATATGTCCCTTCATTTCATGTTTTATCAGTCAGAATATATTTTCCTTTAAACTTTTTTTTTCGCCACCTTCATGAAAAGAATCATATCTGAAAAAATGATTGATTTATGTATTTATGATGAAAAAGTATTATGAAAGTGTGTTATAAAAACGAATATAAAAGTGTACCGTCGTACGAGTATAATCAAATTTAAATATGAGCGCCAAACAGTATTATTTGCAACGATCATTGCCTCCACTACACCAAAACTTACAGCAATATTGTCAACATTACCTCAATATTCTAACTCTTCTGCAATATTAGAATATTGAGGTAATATTGCTATAAGTTTAGGTGTTGTGAGAGTACATTAAAATAGGGAGAACAAAAATTAGAAACAGTCACAGATACAACAATGTATGCCATAAAAATAATAAATAAACACTTCTTGCTCCTCTTTAAATAAACACTAATAAGCTGTGGGTAAAATTTAAATTTAGAGTTTAGTGTTGCAAAAACTAACAGAGGAAAGTGGTCATGAATGTACCAGTTTTTTCAATAAATCATTTCAATTTTCTCAGAAATAAATGAATGAAAATTCTACTAACTCTAAATATAAATGAAGTTTGCGTAAATACACTACGTCCATAAATTTGAGATATGTAGATTTATTCTTCACAGAGAAGACTTGAAAAAAACTGTTTTTGGCGCACTAAAGAAAAAATTTACTTAAAATTTCAAAAAAAAAAATTTTTTGTTGAAATAAGTCAATTAAAATATTATTGAACTTACGGTTTATTTTGCTTCGGACCCTAACTACAATATTCTGATGTGACAAAGATTTTAAAATATCGAGTTAAGTTATAAGAAACCATTCTTGTTGCTAATATCATATGGATTCATTGTATCAGATGTACCACATGGAATTCCAGTGTATTTTGAATTTCCAGAGAGGTAGCCTGATTATAAAACTAAGCTGATGCTCTAGGCATGCCTACAGAATGTTACAGTGATTGTGCACTTTTCAACATGGTAAAACTAAAATGCAATTTTCGCTACTGAACTTGACTTTGAAGTATATTTATGTTAAACATTATCAAATAATAAGTGTTATGTAACATTTTTCTATAGCATTTGACAGAAAATAAGGTTTTTTACAAAGTGAAAATAAAAATATTATTTCTGATGAATATTTTTAGTGTTTTGTAAAGGTGGTTCATTGTGCACCCAGAGTGTTGAAAATGAAAATAGCGTGTTAGGTTAGAGAAATCTTAAATGTTGTTATTTAATCACAATAAATCGTATGTAAAATGTTTGCATTACCAAGAGAAGAGTTTTAGCTTTATATTAATGCAAGGAAGTGCTTGAAGTTGGTAAAATTGAATAAATGCTATGACTTTGGAAAAAATCCGATACATTGATGACCACTGTCCCCTATTCGATTTGAAAATTTGGCACTGTTATTTTAAATTTCTTTACTTACTGAAAAAGACCGTTAAAACAAAAGCTACCATTAACCAAACCCAACATCTCCAATTTGATTTCGAATGCTCTGCAAGTTTAAGAGACTCAGATTTTAGACTTATTTCGTTCCCATCTGTCAGTTTATTACTGCTTTCTAAGGATTTGACATCCCTTCGAATAATTCCACTTGCTATAGTTGCATGCTCTCTTATACTTTTCGTCATTAATAGAATATTATTTGCAATATGTTCCTGCATGTTGTGATTGTACTTTAGGACTGCATCTAGATCATCAGAATCAGTTGATCTTTGATTACGGTTGTCTGAAAATTACAACGAACCAATAAACTTTCATTTTTAATAAAAAAAATCACAATTCTCTTGTTATCTCATATATATTATATTATTACTAATTAAAATAAACTGTATAACTTTTCTTTGTGAACACAACTTATACGATTTTTCACTCGCAACAATAAAAATATGATCCACAACTTCACTATAATTCAACATTTTTTTCTGATAACTGATTATCGCACCGAAAGGTTGTACATAGTTTGGGCTGTATTATCAATGCAAGTCTGATGACTTCAGTAGGATAAGCCGTAGAAACCTTGATTATCTATAATATATCATGCTAAATAAAAAAAATATGCCCCATTATGGACCTTCGAAACGTATATAGAAGTATTGGACTAGCACCCTTCGGGCGGTACTGGTGGGGACCCCTAAAGCAGATGTGGAAGACTTCATGGATCCTGGTAGGCCTCTCCGTCATATTCTTTGATCTTCATCTGCATCCAGCGTTGGAGAACTCTTAACGGACCGGACCTCAGTATTTTAGGATTCTTTTCCCAGGCGATCCTTCGAAAAGTATCCTGGACGAAGAAGCCTTACATAGTCAACAGAGGAGCTCCTATGTTAACTTTAAGGCGTTGCACCAACCCAAAACACCTAGACTTTCGCAGATTGTTCTAACCTAGGCGCTCCTAGGTTAACGACGATATGGAGAGTGAATGTTCTCGAATGTCTAATGGAGGAGATTCTACATTAAACTAAAGAGAATAAGTGTCCACATAATCCCTATGGTGTACCAGATTCTTAGCGATGAGGCGCTCCGCGGGTTCGGAATCCCGGCGAGTTTAGAGCTTTAATAGACAATCGAGGTCCAGAAAGTCTTGAAATTTGGATTCTCCGCTAACTTTTCCAAGCCCTTTCCCTTCACAGTTTTTTGGCTGAAGTATATATCTGGACGTTACGGTCAACCGGTTTCGTCTCAATCAGTCGAATATGAAATTTTAGATTGTGGAGAAAAACTGTGACGAACAACATTCCCCAAAAGAAAAGCCGTGGTCCTGAATGCTTACGATTCTCATTGTTGTATAATGCATTTTGTATACCACATTCCATCCGAAAGCAACAGGGCATATTTCTGTCTGTATATTTTATTATCGCTTCATTATAGAGGAAGCTTTATAATCGTTACGATTTTAGAACTTAAAAAATATTGTTTTTTGTTTTATTTAACCTTAGAAGGACTAACTGATTTGAATAATCTGAATTTTCCTTTGTCACCCCAGATTTTAAACGTGTATATAAGATTTGCATTTTACGGAAAACAGCTTTTATACAGTGGATTTTTCTCGTTTTTTATTAAGGAAGAAGATGGTGTAATTTATTTTTTAATACAATAAAAATAAATCTAAAAGTATTGTAAAAACAAAAAAAAATAATAAATAATTACGCACGAGAAATTCACCAAAATCAACTATAAGAAATTGTATTTTTACTCAAAATATTTCTTTTTGTTTATTTGAGGAGTCGGATGCAATAAGAGGATACACGTAAATTTTGAAGTTTCCAGGTTTTGCCACGACGCGTCGTTGATATTTCACTGATCTTGCACATTGGTTTTAAAAATACACAATTACTTTTTTCTTTCTAACCAAAGAGCAGGATTAGCTCAATACCGATGGAGAAGAAATGGAAAAGGATAGACATAAACTGTGGGTGCTCCCAAATAGAATTTTGAAAGATACCTTATTAAACTATTACCTGCAGATTTGAATAATTCCGAGCGTAATTCCTGATTATACTTAGAACTTGTCTTTTGATGTATTTGTGTCATTATATTAGAACTGTGGGAGTCATCTGCAGAGTGTATAACAGAAGGGACCATTTGAGTGGCAACAACTTTTTCTACTGCGTCCTTTAGTTTTGCGGTACCAATTATGCCTTTTAGAAAATCGACTCGCTTAACATACTCAGCTACTGTGTCCTTAGACGGTTTTCTAAAAAAAATTTAATTTATCATATTTTTTTACTTGTTAAGTTTATCGTTTAAATTGGCAATATATACTTAATATAACAAAATCTTATGCATTACATTAAAATTCAAGGAATTACCGTTTTATTATATTTAAAAATATGTATAAGGAAGAGTCAGGGGTAGTGGGCCAGTTCGTGTGGTGATATAAGTACTGAACATGACTATCTTATTTTGATTAAATAATTAATAACATTTTTATGTAATTAGAATTATTATAAATTGTTTATGTGACATAGCACTAAAATCCTAATGAAATTTTTTTTCAGTCTTATGCGATGTCGTGTTCAAAAAAAATTTTTATTTCTTCATAAATATGAAATAAAAAGGATGAAAAATTATCTTGAAATCATTTTGAAAAAGCATCACTAATAATATCACTGGAACATAAAAAAAATCTTTTTGTCCAACACATTACACTAGTTTATTTTTTAGCATTTATGGGATCGCTGAGTAGGAATCTGATAACAGAGTTTAAAAATAAAAAATAACGAACCCAATATGTCCGCTAAAAATTTTGAAAAACTTAAAGTATCAATGATATCAGATTCCTTCTCAGCGATCCAAAAAATCCCCTAATAACTAGTTTTGCAAAATTTTTAGCGGACATATTGGATCCGCTATTTTAAATATTGGAAATCTGATTTTTAGATTCGTACTCATCGAATCGATAAATCACCTAGTACCAAATTTTACAAAAATGTATTCATTGAAAGGGGCTGTGCAGTTTGGGACCAATTTAGGATATTTTAGCAGCACAGTCAAGGGGTTAAAAAAATTTAATACTCTATACTTATTAAAATTCTTCTTCATAAACCTATTTGGGTAATTTATTGTTCATTGTGGTTGCAATTTTAACGAATCAATTTTTTCACCAATTTTAGATAAACTTCAACATTTAGTTTGAACAAAATTACTGTTATCAATTTGCTTTCTTTTCATGTTTTTGCCCCAAAATTATCTTTCTGTAGATACAAGATTGTTACGACCTTATGAATTCCACGACTTTTCCAGCTTTACTAGGGCTCAAATAATTCACTGTATGACAGTAAAAACTTACGTAGAACCTACTGGAGGGTGTAGGTATTGAAAAACTAAAAAGAATAGTAGGGTAGAGTCAGGGGTAGTGGGACACCTTTTTCAAGTTCATATTAAAACTTAAATTTCACTAATTTTCAGAATTTTTTTTGGATTAGTAGAAAACTTATGATGCTTACTATATAATTCACACGTCATATACAGAATATATCTTATTAAATTTAAAAAAATTAAAATTTTTGTAACATAGCACAATTACCTGTTATTTACTGTGTGTTCGGGTAGTGGTACACTGCTATTAAAACACCTAACAAATATTTTAATAGTAATATTTTTATTTGTAAATTATTAATAAACTTATTATGCAGTAGAAAACATTTTAAAATGTTGTACAAAACCCACTAATTATTGAATAATTCACATTAATATATTCTGTAGTTCGGCTGTCATGAAAAAAGGTGAAAAAAGCAGGTGAAATTGGTATCTTTAAGAACTAAACTTCCTAACCTACAAAATATTTGGCGCGAAATTTAAAATCAATCTATATAACCTTGGATATTTTGGTTTTAAATACTTATTTTTAAGAATAATAGTTTTTAAATTTATTATAATAACAATATTATATAATTTGTAGATGTGTATTACATGAACTTTATGCAATATTGTAACCTCATAACAGAAATGCGCTGAACTGCGGCACTGCGCATGCGTTCCTTAAGAAGTTGTCTGATTGGTAGAAGGATTTTATGATCAGGGTTGCCAATTTCACAAGTCATAAAGTAAAATATTTTTCCTTGTACCACCACACAAACTGGTACATTAAACAAGTCATACGCAACAAAATTGTTTATTATAATATATTAATAATATTTTTGAAAACTTTAAATCATTGGAATATTTTACTGAAGACCCTAAACAAAGTAAATCACAATATATTTATGTTTAAAAAAATTCCATCTCTATAAAAATCAATGTTGTATGTGAAGCAAATTTTTCCTCTGCTGCGTCAAAAACAGTTTTTTTTCTATTTTCTTCGTAATTAATGAATCAATGTGGCTCAAACTTGTGGACGTCATGTGTTTTCGCTTACCTCGATTATATTTACAATTTGGAACATTTTTTTCAGTAGTTTGTCAGAAAATTACAATGTACCACCACCCGAACTGTCCCACAACCCCTGACTCTACTCTATATATTACATCTCCTCCATTTTTAAGCTACTTAAATTTATTTTTTATTTTTTTTTTTATTATTTTGAAGCTGAAAATCAGAAATTATGTAGCACACATGCTCAGACTAAATAATGTTGCATTGAAGAACAAAGTATGCTTTTTATTGCTCTTGCATATTGCTAATTAAATATGAGATGATAATGTTCACAACCAATTTACACTTACGGTATTGAGGTATTTAGTGCTTCGATCATTCCATCCAAAGAATCAATATACTGAAAAGAAAAAAGGTTAGTTATATAAAATAAAAAGTAGCTCGAAACTATTAACAGAAAATGTTACTTTTTCTAGTTTCCAGTTGTTGTTAATATCGTCTTTAGCCATTGTTTCACATATCCTTAACAATCGCCTAATATTAATTTCTTGTTTTGACATCTGACCCATTTTTCAAATGAATGTTTTTAACAACTCAAGTACCTGTAAGAATAAAAATTTATTCTGTATTAATCTGAAACGTTTTAATAAGTACCTACATTATTTTATCAATAAAATAAATAAGACACTGTTCCAAGAATCATGATATGAGGTATTAAAGGCTTAATTGTTTACATGGTTTTCAGTGAAAATACTTTTTAAAAGTGGTTTCTTTACTTTAAATTTTAATGCATTGAGTAATTATTCATCATTTTCTACTTTTTTTTTTTTTAAATAAAGAATTTGAAAATGTGAAAAAGTGAAAGTACAAAATTTAGGTGCATAAGTAGTTAATAAAGTGATATAATATTTTGCATAACAAGTAACCAAAAACAAAACAAAAAACAAACAAAAAAACAAAAAAAACAAAAAAACAAAAAAAAACAAAAAACTTTTTGTAAGTAAACAAAAAAAGTATCATTTATTTATTTATTTCAATAAACGGGTACAAAGTAACCCTTATATACAGTGATACTACGTGGTAAATATAAAGCATATAATTCACAATTAATACATAATAAAAAAAACAGTTTTTAGTTCATACTATTGCCTTCCAACAAAATTCGTAGGTCACTAATGAATCTATCAACAGAGTGTGTAAAGAACGTAAAGAACTGCCTCTTAAACACTCGCTAGTTTGAGAACTTCTGTCTTGACGAAAGATATTATAATTTACAAAACCCAATTACGAAGAATTAAAAGAGTAAACCGTGGTTCAGTAAAAACATAAATGTCATAATTAGAAATCGAAAGTGATTCTCGTAACATGGTCAATTTCGTTCAAAAACCTCTTACGTTATTAGTTAGGTTATAAGTGGTTAAATATTTAAAATAATTATTTTTCTACTTAATCTAGAAAATTTTTATACTGGTATGTTTTGGTATTGGTTTTATAATATTTGTAACATTTTATTTTACTGTCATTTGCATTTTTACACATTAAATTTAATATAAGTTTGCTACGATCTTTCACTGAGCGATTTAAAATTCTTTCACTAGAAAAGTTGATCTTTAACTGGTGACATACCCAGAATTAACAAAAACACTGATTAAGGAAAAATTAAATAAATAAAATGGCGGCTATAGGATTGCATATAAAGTACGTTTTTTTGCAGTCCTCCACGGCGAGCAGTAGAAGTCCCCTGGATCGTTATTTGGAAGCATAAATTTTTTTTTTTATAAACTACATAAGATTGTCTAGTGAAGTATACATGATCATAATTTTAGAATTTTTTTTGTAGAGTTGCGAGACTTACAAAAAAAATCGCATTTTTCATCCAAAAAATTGACTTTAATTGTTTATAAAAAAATCCTCTTCATCAATTTTAAAAATCGTGTGTAATTTACTAGATAATTTAACTGAGAAGCTACAGTTAAATTTTCAAGTCATGCGGATGAAAACTCTTTGAGTTTTACTGCTCGCCGTTTTGCAAAACATGGTTTCGAGAAAAACACTTTTGACTTTTGAAGTTGAATTTGTCTACTTTTACACTTCATCATTGCTCCAGAAAAATTAATTTTAAGAATATTTCTTAGTTGTTTTCATTCAAATACGTTATTAATTATCAATCTAGAGATGTAAGAGTGTATTTTAAGCCAATAAAAAAAAAGAAAAAAAATTGCAAACAGGTATAGCCCCTTAAGAAAAACAACTACAAATATGCAGTAATAACTGAAGAAGCGACTTCGAGATAGATGTAGTGGCGATTTTACATAGAATCAAATGGGGCGATCGCCCCCGAGATTTTCTTTGTGAGCCTGATTTTGTGTCCTTTTGAGAACAACCGCCCCCACCCCACCAAGACAATTGCCGCCCCCTGAAAAAATTGCCTAAAACCGCCCCTGAAAAGATGAGCAGTTAATAGTGGATTTAATATTAGTTACTTCTGAAAGTGCAAAGTTTTTCAGTTGAATTTAAAAAATAATTGAATTGTTTTTATTCTTAAAGTGAAGAAATAACATAATCTTTTATAGAATTTTATGGCTTATGATATAAACCTATTCCTACTCCTCCCGACTTTTGCCTATGTAAGTAATTAATAAAATGTTTTAAAATTTCTGAAATAAATATTTTTTTTCGGTGAGTTTCTTAAGAGTTGTTTGTATAAATTGTTAATGTGTTATTTGAATGCGCTTACAGAAAAATGAGCACAAAAAGCTAGCTTGATCGAGCCCCGAGAAATGACTGATGAGATGAGAAGCACATTAATTTAATTTATCTTAAAATAATTATAATGACTTCAACTTTAATTTTTCATACATTATTTTTGTGTGACAATTGTCTAAAAAAATTGTAAATATGAGAAAAACTGTCGAAAAGATTAAAACTAATGGAATAAGATAAAACTTTTAAAATTGTTTCTAATAAATCGACACTTGTTAATTTTAAATGCAAGAAACATCAACATTAAGATTAGGTGAGAGCATTATTGCCTTAAAAGCACCATATTTTGAAAGTGACATTTTAGACACGACAATCACATTTTGAACCGAAAATATGGTTTCAATATGATAAAATACTAATAATAAAAATGCATAAAATTATTTTAATTTTTATACGAAGTGTCCAGACGTCCGGCTATCCGGGTAAAATAATTTTGTCCGTCTATATTTACTAACAAAAACCCCCGGTACCCCACAGTAAATTTTTGTCAGGATAAAAATATTTTATCCGGCTAGACGGACGTTTAGTCATATTTGCTTCCTGAGTCTAAATGTTCACTGGACATTGAAAATTCTGCCATAAGTAGTTAGAATAACACGTGATTTAAACAGCAACCGATTTTTGAACTTTGAGTTAACGACTATAGATATTCAAATATTAGATGAAATGAAAACATTTAATGTAATATTACTATATTTTACTTTTATGTTTATCTGTTCAATTTTCTTACCAAGAATATGTTAATAAATAATTTGTAACTATAGTACTATGTCTGTATGATTGGTATTTTTTTCTTAACTTTAATTATCCATTAACAATTTAATATTGCGATCCACGTTGGCTATGGAATCATGCTTTGACATTTATTTGTTGACGTTTCACGTTGCTCAGCTGAGCAAACCATAGACCTATCAACATAAACTGAGTTGAAATTGTTGAATCTGTTCAAATCTGTTCAAGTTGAATCCAGGGATGTAAAGGTAATTTACCTAACGTAAATTACATAGTTTTTTACATGTAAATTACGTAAGTAATGTAGTCGGGGCCATTGATGCCTTCACATTTTTCCACTAGATTTTTTATGGAAACACATGAAAAAATCTAGTGGAAAATGTTAAGGCATCAATGTCCCCGACTGTATGTACATACAGTCCCGGCCATTGATGCCTTCCCTCGTCTACGCTTGTCTTACGCATATGGTCACGTGCGTAAGACAAGCGTAGACGAGGGAAGACATCGGACGTTAAAACTCAATCATGGGACTTCACCCTAAACCGGATAGACAGCATTTATGTGTAGGGGTGAATAACATGTTTTTTTCACATGTAATTCACTGTAGAAAGGTCTAAGCAGATAGAAATACGGTTACGGGACCAGAGCATGAGACAGAAAAGGATAGAAACAGACTCTGTCCTTTATTATCTCAAGCCCTGCTCCCGTAACCGTATTCCTTGTGCTTCGGGCTGAAAACAAGTATTTTACATGTAGAAAAAGTTTATTTCTGTATGTATATTACCAGGGAGGGTGTGTATTATAAAAGGGCCCCCACCACTTAAAATATTTTCCACAAAAAGTACTTACAAAAATTTTGTTTAGACATTTAAAAATCTGAAAAATATTTTTTAAAAAATAATTTTAAGTTTTAAGAAATTCAAAAAGACCGCTTATTAAAAAAAGGACAAGTTGTGAAGCAGCTTTTTTGACTTCGAGAATATTTTGGAAAAATCCATTCCTTGCATGGGCCCCCACCAGCGTCTGCCTGTGGCCCCATGTTTGGTAAATTCGGGCCTGAATAAGAGCCTTTACCCTTTAGGAGGAAATTACAGGGGACCTTCAAACGTTGCGTCGTAAAGCCCATAGCATAATGAATACGGTTACGGGAGCAGGGCATGAGATAATAAAGTACAGAGACTGTTTCTGTCCTTTTCTGTCTCATGCTCTGGTCCCGTAACCGTATTTCTATCTGCTTAGGCCTTAATCAGGGATGTTGAAGTATAATACCTGATGTATTATGGTCCCGTCCCATGACAGCGTCAAAGCGTGAAAGCGGAAAAGCGTATTATACATCTTGATTTTTGACATATGAGATTTTTCAATTTTGTAATAAATAAATATTAATTAATGATGTATTTTACTGAATCATTTAAAAAAGAAACAATTTATTTATTGAAAAATGAAATTAATGAGTTTCAATAGCTTTGAAGTCAAAATAAGTTTTGAAGGGGTAACATAACCAATAAATTGTATGGACTTCATATTTGCGCCGGTCACATTTAAATAGATGTGCACACATTTTTTACTTAATAATATGAGTAAAATACGTAATGTGCATGCAATAAATAAGAATAATACTACTTCCTTTGAATATTTATAGATTAAATTATGTTTAGATTATGGCTATGTATAATACTAAATTTTTTACAGTTTTCTACGTATAATACATTTTCTACGTGTTATACGCATAAAACCGCGAGGAAAGTACTTTTACCCATCCCTGGTCATAATGAGAAAGAGAAAGACGTAAATATATCTTTGTCTCCCTCTCTCTCTAATTACGACGCAACGTTTGATGCCACCATAACCCCCTATCTACATGGAAGTAGGGTTGTAAAGTTTCATGAAACTTTGGTCAAATGAAATGTTTCATGAGAGTTTCAAGGCTTCATGAAACATTTCAAAGTTTCAATATGGCGAAAATACATGGGCAAAACTAACCTTACCTTAAATTTTCAGGCGCGAAATTTAAATCATTTAAATTTTACCTACCTCCATCCAAACTTTCATGAAATTTTGAAACTTTCGTCCATGAAACATTGAAAGTTTCAATATTTCAATGAAACGTTTCATCGCTCACAACCCTACATGGAAGCTGATTCTGCGGTTATACGTAAATACGCGGAACGTATAAACATAGAATTGTGAGAGAGACAAGGACAGACAATGTTTGTTATTGTTGCCGTCCTTTTCTCTCTCCTTGGCTTTATTGCGCATTTTGACGCTTGACGCAGAATCAGCTTCCATGTACATAGATAGGGGGTAAGATTTTACCCTTGCACCTTTTATGGCCTGTTTACACCTTCGAAAAAAAAAATTTCGCATTGGAGGGAAGAGGACAGACTGTGTATCTGTTCTCTTTACTCTCATGCAAAAAAAAAAGAAATTTTCGAAGTTGTAAACAGGCCATTACTGGTTGTATATTACTGTATGTATTATTATATACGCGTTTTTACGTTTAGAAAACAGTAAATTTACTCGTACAAAACTGGTAATTTACCAACGCAACCCTGGTGGTGATGACATATGGCAATACACCAAGTAATCTGTCAAAATCAGTGGTCAAAATATGTATTAATTTATAAAATTAAAAGAATTATGCATCTGATATGATATAAATAATATAAATTCTAAAATTAATTTGTGAATAAGAATTACATTGTGATTTTTAATTTATTCGAATTGAAATATGGATAAAGAAAAATTATTTGCTGCTCGCAAGAAGGTACAATATTGTTGATTTTGTAATAACTTTCTAACAAAAATTGAAAAAAATTACATTTAGTTATGTCTACGAACAAAGTTTCAATTTAGTTTTCTTTCTAGACACGTAATAATTCTATATATTTTACCGCTCACTGTAACATAACCCTAGTTTACTGACAATAAAGTAAAAATAAATAAGATGATTTATTCTGTTATTCAACTTTATTATTGTCGAAACTTTAAATTATAATTTCTTATATTTAATATTTATCATCGTTTTATCAATGATTCAAGACATGTTTCGACATTCATTTATCATATCCTAATCGTAAGTTCTTATCAAACTTAGTTATTTATTTTCAGTGTGTGCATTTAGTTTCGTTCAATAGTATGTAGCCACCTGTTTTGATTAATTAAAATTTTTTTTTTTTAATTTTAATATACATTTTTTTAGGCATATTTGGGTTTAAACTATGTACATAAACTCTGATTAAAATAAACCCAGGATGAAGTGTTTTTATCAATTTTTAAAGGCTGCACCTATTATACGTCCGTCTAGCCAGATAACATATTTTTGTCCTGCCAAAATTTTGTATTGGGTGCTGGGGGGGGGGGGGGGGTTCTTGTCAGTAAATCTAGGCGGGCAAAAGTATTTTATCTGGCTGGCCGGATATCTAGACACTTTGATTTTAAAAATATAATGATAAAATAATGATAAAATAATGTAAATTACAATGTTTTTTCAAATTTGAAATAACTAATTAAGGAGGTTCTCCCCATGCATTGTTAATCCTAAAAATTCATCTATTTAAGTTTTCATTTGAATTACTGATTCATAGGTAAAAAAAGCGCACCTTAAATTGGAATATTTTTTTTAAAAAAATATTTTAAAATAAATATTATTGGCTTAAAATACCTATATGTATGATTTTTTAAATATTAAATATATTTTTTGACGTTTTTTGTTTTAAAAGAATTTTTTTTTTAATATTATGAAATACTTATTTTAAAAAAAACGTTTCAGATCATTTTAAATCCACGCGCGCTTTTCGATCAATGATGGTAGGATCGCCTGCATTATTTTCTCTAAAAGTCCATTGTCAGAATATCCATTTTACCAAATTTTTTCTAACGAAAAGACTATTTATCAGAAATCTATTTTTTCTGAAATTAAATCTATCAGAAATCTCATTTATCAGAAATTGCATTTATCTGAAATCTCATTTGTCAGAAATTGCATTTATCAAAAGTGTCATTTGTTTGAAAACGCATTTCTTAAAAACTGTATTTATCCAAAATATTATTTTGCAAAATGACGATCCATAAAGAAGGTTCCATCTTTAGGGGTGAGGGAGGGGGTTCGTGAAATTCAACCATTTGCAACAAGGGGGAGAGGGGTAGTTTAAACTTCGAACATTAATATTTTTATGGTTTTATTCTAATATTCTTTTTTAACTTTGAGTCGACAATTTTTTAGAGGGGCATAAAGCATTTTCAAACGTTCCATTTAGGGAGGTGCGTGTCAATAACCTCTCAAATTGGTGGAACTTTCTTTATGGATGCTCCCAAAATTGCATTTATGAGAAATATAATGTTCCCAAAATTCTGTTATCCCGACACTTTTCGCTTGTCCCATTCGGAAAACAGATAACATTCAGAGCATGTTTGGAAAACGCCTAAATCTCAGAGACAAAATAGAAAACACGTAAGTCTAAGAACCTTATAGAAAACGCATGACTTGCAGGCACTCAAAAGAATCCACTCAAATACTTCGGACATATTAGAAAACACTTGACTTCCAGCCCCGCTTAGAATCCACGCAAGTCTGACTAAACGTTTGGAAAACGCTTAAACCTATTTTATCAATTTGTCAGTACAGCAATTTTATTATTTAAAAGCCTTAGACAATTCTAGAAGCAAACGTATCGTCTTAATATTAATGCAAATATGAAGTTTGGAATCTTTGTTTTTAAAAGTCGCGCAGACAACAATAAAACCTACTCATAACCCTTAAGTAATATAAACTGCAAACAGTAACAACATGATCAACGCAAAACTTATATTTTTTGCAATAAAAATTGAAAATTTGAATAATAAACTATTAAAAATTGTTATGTAACTATAATATTTAATAGTTTTTTTTTATTTAATGTAATTTACTTTGAATTATTTTAATTTATAACTATAAATGTACATTTTCTCTTAAATAATAACCTTTAATGAAGTAAACTAGTAAAATAATAATTAAAATATGATATGCATACAATATAATTAATTTAATTTTAATACTTACCTGTAATTAAATAAAAATTTTCTCTCATAATCAAGTAAGTGAAATAAATGATTTTTTATGTTTATTATTAATAAAAAAGAAAGTCAAAGTCAAAAATAGTATTTACAAATTCATTTATTTGTTAACATTTGTAATCTTTTTAATATAAGATTCAGTTATTTGAAAACATTGTTAAATTTCTTTGAAACTTAAATATTTTAATAACATAATTTATTTAAGTTTTATATTGTTAAAAATAAAGTACTAACTGTTTTAATAAGAAATGGTGATTTAAATTATTTATTAAGAAAATTAATAAATTACTTTTCTTAGATTTAGTCATAAAAAGTTAGGAAATTTATTTTTTTTTTTTGAAGTTTTTGCTTATAATTTTCTTTTTTCTGGCTAGAAACAGCTTTGCGTTTTCGTTCTCTTCCTATAACACGCATTTCTCCTTCATCTGAATCGTTTACGTTTTTGGAAGAAAGCAACCCTTTGTAAAAACCGTGAGGTTCCACAGGAATGTGATTATGCTCACAGTATAACATCAAGTCCTTGTGTTTCATTTTAGAGATAGGGAGAGAGCCTTCGTAAATGTTCTGCAACTCGTACGAGTTAAAATTAACAGGTCGTCCAACACCTTTTGTTGATACGGTAATAGGTTGATCATCGAAGTTTATTTGGAATTGAAATTCATGACTCTTAGAGCCATCAACCGAAAGTTTTCTTATTTTTAACCAAGGAATGTGAGTTTTATTAATATCATGGTCAAGGTTTAACTTGCTTGAAAGATCTTTCCAATCAAAAATCATTTCTTGAGTCACCTTTTCTAATACAATTGGATGCTGTTTAGATCTCTTAGCTGTCACAATTTTCTCATACCACATAGATGGTGTATAAATTTGCAATGGTCGCGTTTTTTTTTCTATTAAGCTGTGTACTGTATCTGCGGCATTATAAGTGTGACCCTTTTCTAAAAATGTGTGTTCAATTTTGATATTAAATTTGGTAGCTGCATATAAGAATAAAGCTACTACATTTAGATTTTTGTTCTGTCCAATGCAGTTATCGCTATAAAACTTAAACTCAGTTATTCCAGCTTCTACTTTTCGCTTTATAAAATGAAGAAGGAAACTGGCCACTTCGTTAGAACCTTTTTTTGCGATTGTTTCATCATAGACGTAACAACAGTCTTCGAACCTTCCAACATCAACGATAGTGAAATTATTGACGGATAGTTTTCTTTTATAATAAAAAACGGAGGTATTCGCTTTGGGGCAAAAAAGCGTTTTTTCATAATCAAAATGAGCAACCACAACAGTGTTACTTGTTTTAAGTCGTGCCATTTTTGTATCATTATCTTTCATAGCGACAACCGTATCTTTATTTTTTAAGTGTTCCAAGTAGGTTCTTTCTAATGCTTCACGATCATTTTCAGGCGTGTTTTCCCAAGTAGAGCAAATTTCACACAAGTCTTTTTTTAAAAGAAAAAAGCTGATATTATATTCAAAATTAAAAACGTCCCTGTACTGCCTTACAGTTGCAACCATTTTATCGGGGTGATTTTGTGACATCTACGTCTCGTAATTTGAATGTAAATCAACAACTGACTGAAAGTCTTGAACAAGATACTCTTTGCTGGAATTTTCTCGTGAATAATGACTTGGCATTCGCGGAAGACTGTCAATATGATTCCTTACAGTTACCTTCAAATTGTCAATGCTAGATGTGCTAGCTTTATCATTTTGGCCACGCTTGTCAGGAGAAATAAAACCATTATTTTCCGACATTTTTTTTACAACTGTCTCAATCCAACAATCAGTGATATCTAAAGTATCTAGGAACATTGTTTTGCAAACTTCAATTAATCCATTTTTCCCTCGCAACAAAAATTTTCTTGACGATTTTCTTTTAGGAGCTGATAGACGTGATCTCTTAACTTTGTTAATTTTTAAATGCCTCCCTATGAATCCCCATTTTTCAACTTGAGTAGGGATTTCCCAAAATTTTGTAAAAATGTCTTGTCGTTCAGCTTCTGTGATTATAAGACAACATTTATTTCGGCAACTTAAATCACAACCGTCTTGTAACTTACGAGCTCTTTTCAAAACAACTTCCCCATCTTTTCTAGTAGATTCGTGTTCTAATCCTTTGGCAAATTGATCTTTCAATACGTTTTTTTCCATGTTTCAGGTTCAGCCAATCGTTTTCGTGTTAATTTCTTATTTATTTCTTGTATCGTTTCGTCATTTTCAACATTAACATCAACACTGGATAATGGACAGGCTGAAGAACTAGGCTCTGATAAATCATGATTTTCATCTTCTGAATTGCAGAGAGAGACATCGTCCATAATTTCTTCTTCCTCTCCAACATTTTCAAGCATTAAATTAAATCTCGCATCAAAATTAGATTGGTACAAGTCACATTCATGTGTCATTGACGAGGGAGTATTTACACAATTTTCAATACATTCTTCATCTGAAATACAAGGAGGACAGTTTACACCTGTGGTTTAATACAAATTTGAATCTTTTATGTCCAATCTTTTTAAAAATTTTTGGATTAAGTAACAAAAAATTGTATTTAAACTTTTTTTTTAATGAAGTAAGTAAAAATAATATCAAAATTAAATTAAAACATTGAAATGTCAACTATTGAAATACAATTAAAAAAGTATTTGATGTATAATTTAAAAAAATTTATTAATATTTATCAAAAAATTTTTTGGAAATCAAAGATTAATTATATATAAATTAAAATGATTTCTGTATAATATAATATAGTTACTTTTAACATCATCTTCGTCAGAACTAAATGACTAAAACAGGCTTCTTTCTTCCATATTTCAGAATCATGTACTTTTTCAAGAAGGCGTAATCGTTTCTAAATAATAAAATAAAATTTATATTAAACTGAAATTTCGATTAACTATAAAATATTTAAAGGTTATACTCTAAAATTGTAATGCATGTTATATTATTTTTTACTGTTATAATTTTGTCTATGTTTTATTATTTTTTATACTTTATGCCAAACAAAATATATTTAATTGTTCTGTAATTCTAAAACATGAGTGTATAGATACTTACAGTTTTTTGGAATATTTTTTTTTTAACACAAAAATAACCTATTGTATATTTATACGCAAACTGAACTTTATTCCTAATAAAGACAAAACACTATGAAGATTGATTTAATTGTAGTTACGTGTTTTCTGCATAGACTGATAAAATCAATCACGTAGTATGTCTTTTCAAAACATTTATGTAGTTTTTTAACTACATTTAATTTTTCTAAAAAAACATAATAAATAAAAAGAGAATTTTATTGTCTATCGAATCAGACAAAAATGTCAAAACTGTAAAAAAGCGAGTTACGCTATTTCTAAACATGTTGTAAGAGTTAAGCGGATTCTATACGGGGCTGGAAGTCACGCGTTTTCTAATATGTCCGAAGTATTTGAGTGAATTCTTCTGAGTGCCTGCAAGTCATGCGTTTTCTATAAGGTTCTTAGACTTACGTGTTTTCTATTTTGTCTCTGAGATTTAAGCGTTTTCCAAACATGATCTGAATGTTATCTGTAGAGATGGTAACTTTATGCGTTTTGAACTACTCTGATTATGCGCATAAATTCTGGGTAATTATGCGACAATTATATGATAATTATGCGGCAATTATGCAATTAAAAAATATAATTATTCATTATAAATTTAAAAGTAATACAATATATAATTCTCATAAAATTTAGATATTTGTGCACTCTGTTTCTCTTTCAATTCTAAAAATACCGAAAAAACAATAAACGACATAAAGTATAAAAAAAATATTAAATTGTTATGAAAAAACTATAGATAGAAACTCAGTCTTTTTATTAAAACGTACAATTCATTATTGTTTCTTACAATCATGGGTGATTTGAATGTGTATTTAATTCTAATTTAAAATTTATGAAATTATAGAAACGTAAAACTGAAACAGAACGACGCAACACATAACTCCTGCGCATGCGCAAGCAGACTGTACTTTGAGAGTTCCTTAAGAGACCGTATTTGCTGGTAAAAATACATTTGAATTACGACAGAGTTACGAGTGACTTCCCAACTCTGCTAACACGAACGTTAAATGCTGAAAGTCGAAAAAAAATAGTCGAAAACTAAATTCAGGACCGTTTTGGTCTAATTATGCGTTAATTATGCAATATGAGCATTATGTTGCGAATATACGTCAATTTTGCAAAATTATGCGCTTGAAAAACAACTTTTTAAAGATGTGGGATAACTAGAAACACGATAGTTTCTCATTTTAGACAAATTTAAGAAATTATGCGATTATGCGGCTTGCATAAAGTTACCATCCTTAGTTATCTGTTTTCTGAATGGGACAAGCGTTTTGTTTGTAATAGAAATTCCCATCCCTGAACAAGTAGGTTAAGCAGAATATATGGCGCTCCAGCTTGTGAGTGAAAATTTAAATATGTAATGATTTTTATATGATATTTAAATTTTTGCGTCTAAATCGGAGCGACATTTATTCTACTTTACCGACTTGTTCAGAGATCATTTTGATAAATGAGGTTTCTGATAAATGCAGTTTTGGATAAATGAGAATTCTGATAAATGAAAATTCTGAAAAATTAGATTTTTGATAAATGCAATTTCGGACAAATGAAATTTTTGATAAATGCACTTTTGGGTTAATGAAATTTCTAATAAATGCAAGTTTGGGTTAATGAGATTTCTGATAAAATGCACTTTGGGGCCATTCAATTATTATGTAAGCATATTTTAAGAAATTTTTGCCCCCCCCCCCCACAGTGGGATGAATCTGGAATTTACTGTTCAAAATGTCCAGAGCCTCCAATTCTTGACCAAATTCAAAGTTTCTTTTTAAATTAAAGCTTAATAAATTTCTAAAAACATTGTCGGAGCCGATTTTTGAAAAAAAATTTTGTTAACGTTTTTATTAATGTTTAAATGCAATAAAAGAGAATAATGTATCAACATTTCACACGCTTAATCTACGCCACTTAGTGATATCTGAGCAAAAAAAAATTAATAACTTTACTTTCAGGAAAGTAAAATTTTATTTAATATTATGTAATCAGATAGAAAAAGACCTTACTTATTGCCTTCATTCTTAATAAATACTGAATATATGCCTCTTGTGCAATAATTTGTTTATAACAAATAGGAAAATTGTGAAATTTTATTTATTAAATAAAAATTTACTTTCCTGAAAGTAAAGTTATTAATTTTTTTTTGTTCAAATATCACTAAGTGACGTAGATTAAACATGTGGAATGTTGATAATTTGCTCTTTTATTGCATTTAAACATTAATAAAAACGTTAACAAACATTTTTTTTCAAAAATCGGCTTCAACAATGTTTTTAGAAATTTATTAAGCTTTAATTTAAAAAAAAACTTTGAATTTGGTCAAGAATTGGAGGCTCTGAACATTTTTGAACAGTAAATTCTAGATTCATCACACTGTGCCCCCCCCCTCCCCATGTCAGCATTTTTCAATGGATAAAAAAACAATTTTTTATGGAGTGCCAGCATTTTGGGACTCCCTCCTTGATGCTTACGTAATACTTGAATGGACCCTTTTGGATTAATGAGATTTCTGATAATTGAAATTTCTGTCGAATTTGATTTATGGTAAATAGCCTTTTGGTTAAATAGAATTCGGTCAAATGGGTATTTTGACAATTGAGTTTTGGTGAAAATGCAGACAACCCCTAATGACAGGAGATACAAAAGGCAAGCGTACATGCGTTTCCGTCAGTAATTCTTAGCTGATTAATAAAATCGACTGTTTATTTTTATACAATAATTAATTTTGTGCTTCATAACTTATAAAAGTAAAAAGTAAAAGTAAAAATTTGTGAACAGAGGGTATTTAATTTTGATTTAAAAGCATTTATAGTAATATATATCTTTCAATTTCCTTACAATTTGAGAATGAAGATCACGAAATGGCCGATTCGATTCATCCGAGCTCTTGGGGTTTTGGGACTGCCAAAAGTAACATAGATGTCTTTTTTTTTTTAAGTAACCAAACTCGTGTTAGGTAACAAAAGGTTCCAAAATCTGTTTTCATCGGGGCCCTAAGCTCCCTAGTTGCGCTACTAAGGGGACCCTGTAAAATGTAAAAAAATTAAATAATTTATAATTTTTGTTGATGGTATCACAGCTCTCTAAAAATTTGACTGAATTTTTTTCAAAGCACTAACTATCAGAATACCAAGTTTTATTAAAATTCATCTATGATTTCTGAAATGGAGAGAACCTCCTAAATAGGGATTTCTTAATCTTCTTGGTCTCATTTAAAAGATAATAGAATAAAATTCTATAGAATATTTCTAATTCTACTGAATTGAAAAAAATTATCAGTATTGCTGCACAATTTTTTTCTAGCGTTTTGCAAGTAGTTAAGTTTAGAACAAAAATAATGAAAAAATTAAATGTAATTTGATCGGTCTGAAAAAATTATACGAATAAAGTAAAGAAATATTTAAAAAGATTTTTCCAAAACTTTGGAATAATTAATTTATTATAAATTTTAAAAATATTTTTCTCTCTAATTATAATGTTATAATTATATAGGTAACAGAAAAAAAAATTGTTTTTTAAAATTAATGCAAAAAAAATGATAAATTTGAATTGTCTAAAACAGGTGATCACACACTGAGAAAAAATTTTGTTTGAATCAAACATAATATGTTTGATTTAAATTTAATTTCACTTTGTTATACAGTCAAACATAATTAAGTTTGATTTGAACAAATTTTGTGGTTGATCTTCTAAGTTTGATTTAAACATATTTTTTGTTTGTTACAAACAAATATTTCATTTACTTTAAACAAAATATAATTTTTATTTTAAAAGAATTAAATTTTATTTTAAATAAAATAAATTTTTATCTTTATCTTATTATTCTTTTATTTTTAACAAAAAATTTTTTTTTTTTAAACACACAATATGTCCCTTGGTAGTTTAATTTTTGTTTCTTGCTTTTATGTAAAGCATCCTTTATGTTTGAGATTACTTCAAGTGTTAATATATAAACTGCGAAAAACCGAAGAAACTTCCACTTTTCATTAACTGAACACAATATTGTGGAAATGTGTAACTTTGAATCACTCTAATTTACAAGAAAAATGCACGAAAGAAACAATATGTTTAGTAAACTCACTTGTACACAAAAGATTCAATCACTTCAAATATACCTCAATTTTTTGTAAAATAATAACACTTGAACATTAATTTAATCACTTTAATAGAAACAAAAGTAAGATTGCAAACATTTTTCGCCAAAAATGGATAAACACGCGTAATCACTAGCAACCACGCGAACAGTCAGAACAGTAACGACGCCATATTAAATGCGCAAAGACTTCTGCGCATTCAATATGTTTGAATCAAACATAAAATATATTTCTTTTAAGTATAAAATATATTGCAATCAAAACTAAAGATATTTCTAATATATTGAAATTAAACTTAAAAACATTATTCATTCAACCAATATCATTCAAACAAATACTTATATTTAAATCAAGAAAATATTTTTCTCAGTGCATATAAGTGAACGGTAGATCACTTCTTCTCTTATTAGGGTGGACGCAGGTCAGGGAAAAACTGGAAATCAGGGGAAAGTCAGGGGAATTTGAAAATGAAATTTTGCAACTACCCTGTCTTATCTTCTATTTTAACTTCTCTTATTATTATAATTTTAATTTTGTTTATTAATTTTGTAATCCATTAGTTTTTCACGTTTGACTATTGTTAATTGATATAACTGTTTCTTTAGATTCTTAAATTTTAAAGTAATCGAATCCTCAGTTATTGTGCATTAGTTTACTTGAAAATATACTTGATTTTTATTATGTCATTATCGATACTAAAATGGAAACACGCTCCTAAGCAGATGTAACGAACCTGTTACAGTAAATTTAAATATTATTGTATAAATAATAACCAATATGAATTATATTCTAAGTAACTTAAATTTTGTTTAATTTTCACTCTTAAAACGACTTTGCTACCGGTGCTTAAACCTGTAAGTCAAGTTTCTAATTTCAAGTGTCCGATAGCATTGGTATCACCTACACAATGCAAGAGCCTGCTGAAAGAATATTCTACTTTCCTCTAAATTAATAAATTATAAGCTACAATGTTTGTTGTCTATCAAGATGCAATATGCATTGTGAATTGTGACGCTCCACGGTGAAAAGAACCTTAGCTGAAAAACATTTAATTTTGAATTTTTATTATGAATCAATAGAATTTGAGTTGCTCTTTCACATACAGAAATCAGAACTTGTTTATGTCTATTAGTTTTTGTGTTATTAGCGATGAAACATAGGCATAACATAACAATAACAAAGGCAGGCTTATCTTCAAACGTCCGTCCTAAAAAATTAGAAACATTTGATTTTGAATCTTTATTATGAATCGATAGAGTTTGAGTTGCCTTTTCACTTACAACAATAAAAACTTTTTTATATTTATTAGTTTTTGTGTAATTGGCGATGAAACATAGGCACAACCTAACGATAACATAGGCTAAACGTCAAACGTCCGTCCTGTAAAATTCATTTCTCGCAGCTAAGGTCCCTTCACCGTAGAGCGTCACATATATATGGGTCATTCCATGTGAAAAGGCAAATAACTTTGTCCACTCGTGGTTTTAAGCTATTGCAAAGCAATATAGCTTAAAATTTAGCATTTTTTATGTGCAATCGAATGCCGAGTGGCTCATTTTGACATTTTCAAAATGGCGGCCACCACAGACACATAAGTGCCACAATTTAAAAACTTGCGTCTTTAAAACTTTAAAATATCTTTCATCTTGTGACTAAAGAAATTTAGAACCTCTAATTTAAATGTTTTTAAGGTCGCTAAATACGAATCCAATGACAGAAATTCAAAATTCAAAATGGCGGATCCAATATGGCGGATACATTTTTCAAAATTTAATACATTCAATTGAATTCTGCTGAAACATGGTACTTGGGGGTTTTTGGGGTCGCTGATTATGAATCCAATGTCAGAATTTAAAAATTCAAAATAGCGGATCCAATATGGCAGACATTTTTTTTAAAAATTACTGAATTCAGCTGAAAATTGTTCCTCGGGGGTTTTTGGGGTCTCTGAATAAGAATCCAATGTCATAATTTAAAAATTCAAAATGGCTGATCCAATATGGCGGACATTTTTTTTAAAAGTTACTGAAATCAGATGAAAATTGTTACACGGGGGTTTTTGGGGTCGCTGAATGCGAATCCAATGTCAAAATTTAAAAATTCAAAATGGCGGATTCAATATGGCGGATACATTTTTCAAAATTTAATACATTTAACTGAATTCAGCTGAAACATGGTACTTGGGGGTTTTTGGGGTTGCTGAATACGCATCCAATGTCAGAATTTAAAAATTCAAAATGGCGGATCCAATATGGCGGACATTTTTTAAAAATTACTGAATTTAGCTGAAAATTGTTACTCGGGAGATTTTGGGGTCGCTGAATACGAATCCAAGGCTAGAATTTACAAATACAAAATGGCAGATCCAATATAGCTGAAATTTTTTTTTAAAAAATTACTGAAATCAGCTGAATATTGTTACTAGTAGGTTCTTGAAATCGCTAATTACGCATATGTTGGAAAAATTTAAAAAGTAGTAAATGTGAACTGAATAAGTCGGAAATAAATCTACTAAAATAACTAAATGATAGGCTTAAAAAAAATTTTTTTATCAAAGAGAAGTCCTGAATAGGACTGATTGTAATTTATTTTCTATTTATTTATATTTAAAAAAGCACACTCTTCAGCATTGGAATATTCTTTTATCTCTAATGTCGTATCTGACACTGGAATATAACCGTGGTTTTTTGTATTTTTGGAACTGCCGGTGCATTTTTGAAACGTGAATTTAATCGTTTCTTAATTGCTTCATGAATTTTCCGCTATATTGGATCCGACATTTTGTATTTTTTAATTCTAGCCTTGGATTCGTATTCAGCGACCCCAAAAAACCCCAAGTAACAATTTTGAGCTGAATTCAATAATTATTTTAACAATGTCAGCCATATTGGATCCGGCATTTTTAATTTTTAAATTCTGACATTGGATTCGTATTCAACGACCCCAAAAACCCCCGAGTAACAATTTTTAGCTGAATTCAATAGATTTTTTAAAAAATGTCCGCCATATTGAATCCGCCATTTTGAATTTTTAAATTCTGACATTGGATTCGTATTCAGCGACCCCAAAAACCCTCGAGTAACAATTTTCAGCTGAATTCAGTAATTTTTAAAAAAATGTCCGCCATATTGGATCCGCCATTTTGAATTTTTAAATTCTGACATTGGATTCCTATTCAGCGACCCCAAAAACCCTTGAGTAACAATTTTCAGCTGAATTCAGTAATTTAAAAAAAATATATCCGCCATTTTGAATTTTTAAATTCTGACATTGGATTTGTATTCAGTGACCCAAACAACCCCCGAGTAACATGTTTTAGCTGAATTCAGTTGAATGTATTAAACTTTGAAAAATGTATCCGCCATATTGGATCCGCCATTTTGAATTTTGAATTTCTGTAATTGGATTCGTATTTAGCGACCTTAAAAACATTTAAATTAGAGGTTCTAAATTTTTTTAGTTACAAGATGTAAGATATTTTAAAGTTTTAAAGACGCAAGTTTTTAAATTGTGGTCATTATGTGTCTGTGGTGGCCGCCATTTTGCAAATGTCAAAATGAGCCACTCGGCATTCGATTGCACATAAAAAATGCTAAATTTTAAGCTATATTTCTTTGCAATAGCTTAAAACCACGAGTGGACAAAGTCATTTGCCTTTTCACATGGAATGACCCATATATATACTAGCTGTCGTACCCATCTTCGACGGGTTTTAGTTCCTACTGATACATTTCAACTTTTGTCTTTACATTGCTCAAAAACTCAAAATCTTCTTTACAATTTATGAAATTATGTTTTATTTTATTTTGTTTTTGTTTATTTTCTACGATATTGTTTATCTGAGATGTGTTACGTCAAAGTAACCAATCATTTATCTTCAAAAATAATTTAAAAATCTCTTAAGAATAGCCAAATATTAAAGGATAATTTATATTCATAAGTATAATTTACTTAAAAAGGACCAAAAAAGCAAAAATCTTACGAAAATTAATAGTTTTCTATTGTTTCATTTATATTATATTATATTTATCATAAGAGTATTTATAATATATATATTATGCAAATATAATATATATTATGCAAATCTGTTTTAATTTCAACTTTAAAATTAAATAAATTTAATTTTATTTAATAAAATTTTTATTTCACATAAGTTACAAATATTAGAAGTCATGTACATTAGATAATGATAAAATTAAGAATATTTTTAGATTGTTAGAAAAATTGTTTAATTTCCTTTTTTAAAAAATTTTTAAAGTTCTGTAAATTAAGGGACATTGTATAAAAGAAACAAATCTAAAAATGTACATTTTTAAAAATTATGTTGTATCTCCCATTTCAAATTTAAATTCGATTAATTAAAATTTTTTATTTAAGTATTCATTAGTGTCCATTAAATTATAGAATTAAATATTTTAATCTTGTATTTCTTAATTTTACTATCAAGTAACTCTTAAATATTTGAATCTGACATTTTGAATTTGTAATTCTGATATATATCTTTCCGACATAAAAATCTTAATCAAAGACCTCAACAATATCACTGAATTATACTTCAAAGTAATTCGTTACAATTATAATTTTTTCTATTTTTTTTATCCCGATAACAATTTTATGTATTATCTCAGTTATAGAATAATAGTTTTGCAAAATTCTGCTAAAATGTGACGAAATCACATACATGTAATACTCAATTGTAGAAAGTTTAAAATCAGTATCAAGAAATGTTACGCGAATGCCTAACAGACTGCAAAATTTAACTTCATTCCGTGGAGCCGTTTTTGAGTGATGCCCGGACAAAATATCGCGGACATACATACATTCATACATACATACATACATACATACATACATACAAACATACAGACATACATAATTTTTTTAAACAGCATTTTTGGAATTGTTACTACTTGAAACGAAAAAATAAACACAAATTTCCAAGTTTTGTGCAATGTACAGACAAAACTTTGATTTTATTAATATAGAATGGTGTGTGTATGCATTTATTATATCTTGAATTAAGGCATTCTTTAAATAAACTAGAATAATTATTCTGTTGTTTCTTTTTGCAACAACAGAAAAAGTAAATATAATAGCTACAAAGGTCAGGAACCGAGGAAGAAGAAAGTGTTCTTTAGATTCTTGTTTTTAGTCAGAAACAAAGTTACATGATATTTCAAAGACGTTTAAAGAAGTTTAAATTTATTATATTTTTGTTAAAAGTCTATAAAAAAATTAGATCTGTGTTCTGAGGTTTCTTTGCCGTTTGGCTTTCCACACTTACCTTGCGTAATCAGCGTGTCATGTGAGCCAGGTTGGCGACCTGACAATTCATTGCCGATTATACCTTTTCAAAATTAAGAAGCATACGATGAAAAACAAAACATTAAATCATATAAATTTCATCTCGCAACAATTAACTTTCATACATCATACAAGAGTACAAAAGATGAAACAATGTTAACAGATATTAATTGCAATGGCTGATAAGATTTATTGTTACCATTGTTGTTGTAGATTGTATCATTGTTCATTATGTCACTATTTAATTATATAATAATTAAATTAATTTATAATTAAGTTTATTTCAATATAAGAAGCAAAATACTTTGTGAATTGACATTTCACCATCGAGTCTAACACAAGGTTGCAGAGATCAGCAGAATATTTTCCGCTCGCAATACTAAGGTGGAACAGGTGAACTGTTGTCACTCAGGGGTTTGTTAATTCATCAAATTTATGAATATCATCTAATTGTTCCAACCAATCAAAAGACTCCAATACAAAAATTCCATGCATGAAACCTGAGAACACCGAGCTTATAAAATTCAGCCCCACCCTTCAAAATTTGCAGTCTTACTTGTACTTTAAAAGACAACAGTAGAATTTTCACGTCCCGCGATTTTTCTTGTCCGTTTGGCCAACGCAAAGCCCCGAGTGCGGTTGCCAAAATAAAATCAGCAAAGAAATTGTACCGGACTATTCCGTTCATGTCGATAGTAAAGTGTAAAATGTCCCCTCCAATTGCCGTGGCAAAATATCTGTTAACAAGGACACATTTTATCCGGCTTTCGTTATTTCCAAACTCAATTTAAATAATTTAATTACATTCGACCGCTTGTAACAGCAGATAACAAGGTATACGGCGTCCTTTGAAATCCCTGAAATTTTTTTGAATTTGGAAATAAAATCTTTAATTTTCATTATTATTTATCATAATTTTAATTCATCATTTACAAAAATTCTATGGATGAAAGGTAAAACTACATTATCTCCATTTTATCAATTTTGAGATAACATCAAATTTATGTATATTTAGATGTGCCCTTTAAAGTTTCATAATTAATTAATTCATAATTAATTACACTGAAAAAAATTTAGCCGAGAAATTCAACTACCATTAGATAGTTGAGTGCAAAATAGTTAAAGTAATTACTTTTTTGGTTAATCTAACAGTTTTGATGTTCTTAATTTTACTATATTTCATGTAGGTATGTCCATCAATCCAGATCATGTTCTGTATATTTTTCGTGTAATCTACACGTGAAAATACATAAGTATACAGAATTTCAACTGTACATATATGTCAAATAGTTTAGTATTTAAGGAGTGGGAAAATGGTCCATTTTTAATGCATTTTTGCGAAAAAAAGTTGTTATTCCCTAGACAACGCTATAAACATCAACTTAAATCATATTCTCTATATTCCCCCTGTAATCTAATTGTAAAAATACATATGTGTACCAAATTTCAGCTCTCTAGGTCTAATAGTTTAGCCGCTAGAAAGGGGGGGGGGGGTGTGGTTTTTGGTTACGGACGCAAGAGTCTCGCTATAAGGGTTCCGCCGAACTCCAAAGGTGTACGGAACCCTAAAAAATGGAATAGTATATTGTGCAACTAGGGAGGAAAGTGAGTGATTTCGCGAGTGTGAGTTTGTAGCACGAGCCGAAGGCGAGGGATGCAAACACACGAGTCGATAATCACTTTTCTCCCGTGTTGCACATACTATTTTTTCTAACACACGTATACCGAAAGTATAAAAACATTTGCTGATAAAAATTAGTTAACATTCGCAGCGTGACAACCAGAAGAAAATGCGTTTGGGCTTCTGTCCATTCCGCATGCGTCATTATCATAAAACACAATTCCGCATGCGTAATTCTCATGAGACACTATTCCGCATGCGTGATTATCATAAAACCCTATTTTGCATGCGTAATTGTCATAAAACTCTATTTCTCATAAGGATTTATCATGAAACACTTGTTTCCTTGTTAATGTCGCCGGGAAAGACTCACTTTCTGACCTCTTCACAGCTAAGAAAGATTGTACTTTCGGTGCGTGTGTAAGAAAAAAATATTTGTTGATTATGAAGATATTGCTAAATTATGCAATAAAAAAATTATACATTGAAAATATAATTATACGTTTTAATGTGATTAGAAATCAAAAAAATATTGCATATATTCTTCATAAATAGCAAGGTACTAAAGTTATGTTCAATTTTGAAACATTATGCGACATTTAATGGTTTCCTATATTCCGACCAATGAGGTAGCTTCTTACATTTTTTCTGAAACAATGAAACAAAGTGATATGACTGTAAGACTTTTTTTATAAATTTCTTTCTGTCTTAAATTAAGACATTTGATTTTGACAGATTTTACAGTGCATTTATTAACGTTTCTTACTTTTGACGAAATTTTTAACCCTAACTAACTCTACCTTATAGAGAAAAGTATCTAATTTTAAATTAACTATTAAGTTTAAATTACTTTATTTTTAATTCCTACTGGGTTATATATTCATAACAATTTCCTATTTAATTTTTTTCAGTTGAAAGAATATCAACTTTGTAAAAAAGACAATACTCATAAGCAGGAAGTTACTGAAAACTTGAAGGATAAATTTATAAAGGACAATATTACAGTTAAAGAGAAATATAATACCACGGTAAGATAATATTTACATTTCAATATTTTTTACTAAAATGCATGATAATCGCGACATTCTTTGCTTGTTTAGCAGGCATAAAGAAATTCTTTGCTATCCGAGTGTCAGTACCTGTTTCTTAACGTCAGAGGATAGCAAAAGTGGCGGAAAAAAAGTGGCGAATGCCACTTTCGAATTGCTCGTGCGGCAACTTTGCTCTTGATCACGAATTGACAAATTTCCGCCTTTGCCACACAATGAATTATTGTAGCAACTAACTGCACTAGTGACTTAACAAAAAATGCATTAGGAAAATTTCTTATTTATTACTTTCAAATTTCAATTTGTGTTATAGGGGAGAGTCCGACAAAATGCCTATAGTAAAGTTTGGAGCAAAAAAAAAGTATTTAATTATAGTTTTGAAAAATATAAACAATCAAATATTTAGAAAACAACCTTTAAGAATATAAAAGGTAGTCATTTTAAGTACTTATTTCAGAAAAAATAGACAAAATAATTATTTAAATATTGATGTCAAAATTTGCCATTTTGACTCACGACTAGACTGGGTAAATCGCCTGTGCACAAAAATATGGAAAAATATGAATAAAAGTAAAGAATGATGTTTTCCATAATCAATTATCTTGTTCATATTAAAAAAAAAACTAGCTTTGAATACAAAAATATAATCTTTTTATCATAAAACTAAAGTTTCAATCCAAAACAGTCTGACAAAAAATGGAAATAAAGTCTATAACAAATAAATGAAGCTTTTACAATTATAAAATATACAAAAGTAAATTAAACACCGTGATAAATTACAAAAATACCTGCTTGCTTCAAAACAGCGTGAGTTTTAGAAAGAAAACGAAAATTTTGACATTCAATGCCAAATGTGACAGGTTAATCTGACATTATTCTTTATAGTCACGTGGCAACACGTAACTCTCGCTATCGTATCTATTTTCTGCGTATGCGCACTTCTTTTGATTCATCCTGCGCTTATTTAAAACCATGTTTTAAAAATATATTAAAAATGATTCTTCAATGCATAATTATTATTAATATAAATGCAATAATTAATATCATTAATTTATTTAAACACTGATTTTTTATACAGAAGCAGTAACAACTTGATATTTAGTTTCTACATCAAAATATACGTAAGTCAAGAGATTCAAAGTCAATTGATTCAAAATCAAAGTATTTAGATAGCTAAATGTTGAAGGATTAATTTAAAAAAAAATTATGTACGTCTGTGAGATAGAAGTGCATATTTTCTAAAATTTAAAAATGAAAAAATTATCGTTGGAAAGCATCATTTTCACAATTCTTTAATAAATTCTTTAATAATAAACTGATAAACATGAAACTTTATAAAAATCATCTTTACCTTAATATACTTCACTAATAAAAACAATTATTATTAATATTTATATTTGGCCAAGTTATTAACGATTGCCAATTTACCCAATTAGGCATTTTACCCGACTCTCTGATTACTCGACTCTGATTGCTAAACCGGTTTCTCAGAAAACCTAAAACAGGTTATAAATTTTTATAACTGCACAGACCTATAGGACTTTTTTCTGTTTTCATTTGTAACATAGTTGTATACATTCCAAATAAATGAAAATTTAAGATTATTAACCAGTTTTTTGCATTAAATTTCTCCACCAATTAATTTAAGTAATATAAATGTTATGCTTTTACTTAATATTTCTACTTTTTAATAATATTTTTTATCACACTTACATCAAAAGTTAGATTTTACTGCTTGTTTGGGAACCTTTAAGAGCTCATTTCACGGCCTAGGCCGTGAAGTAAATGAAGTCGCAATCTGATTGGCTGATGCTGGTCAGCTGACCTTTACTTTATGGTACAGCTGCCCAAACTGGCCCAAACGTAACGGCTGTTCACGGTTTCGCCGTCCTCCGGGGGCATTTCTAAGTCTGTCGACCTACTCCCACCTAGAAATGCCCCCGGAGGCCCTTTTTTACGATAACCACCTCTCCCTAGGTTCGAATTCTTAGTTTTTTGTGTGATAAAAAATGTTATATGACACTTGGACCCTTTCGACACTTAAGTTCTCGTGTATCGTAAAACTCGCCAACGTCACATCAGAGCCTCGGCTACTTTTCGGTGGAGCCTCGGCTTCATACCTTCACTTCACCTCGGCTACGTTCGATGAAGCCTTGTCACCACCTCTACTTCTCCTCGGCTGCGATTGGACTTAGGCTCGTATTACGATACATACTCGTACTATAAAGTGTCATTTAGGGTCCTTGTGTCATAAATAACTATTCTACCACACATGCACGAAAACCTCGTGTTTTATCTCTAACGTCACTAACCTGAAAACTGCGAGTGCTGACCCGCTAACGCGTACAAAACACGAGATTTTCGTACATTTGTGATAGAAAATAGCATATGCACTTCGGGAGGCCGATTTTTTGTCTCGTACAATGTTCTCCGAACATTTGTGCTTGACAAAAAAAACACGGACTTCCCTCCCTTGATGCATAATATACTATTATGAGGGTGCCTAACTGGAGGTAATGGAAAAAAAATGTATTTTAAGCATCTCATCAGGAAATTTTATACTGTCAAACGGGGCTATTTTGTACATGCCAGGTCTTTAATGAATAAAATCTTTATATTGAGTTATTTTTTGCTACTTAGTGTAAATATTATTTGATGTCTACAGACGGTCTATATCAATTCAGGGCCACTAATAGCATTTTAATGACCTTCTCTTTCGCGGACACGTCAAATTGCTTTCCGCGGAATGGAAGGTTGACTGTACTAAATGTAATTACTGAATTCTTTGTCAGAAACCAGAAAAAAAATCGTAAAGTCGTGAAAATGAAGCTAAAATTTTTCAAAGTTCTCAAACTTTTGTTGAGATCTTCGAAAGTTTAAAAGTACAGCTAAAAATATTATAGATAAGCGTTGTCAGTTTAGTTGTGACGATGTATACGTGATGCGCTAACTTTTTATTACTTACATAAACTTTTTTAGACCATAAACTGAGCAGACTTAGATACATCTAAATAGTTTGATGACTAAAAGAGTCTTTGTTTGGACCATTTTAAGTTCTTTAAATAAATGTTTACAATTTTAACTCTGTTAGTTTCAAGAAATCTTTTACAGTGCGTGATTTGCTGTTTTTTCCATATAAATATCCAGTGTTTCCCAACATATGATTAAATTATTCTCATTTTTGTGAATATAGAATTCATCATAGGATTTGTACTCTTTAAAAGTGCTAAAAACCAATCAGATTTAGATTTTTTCTCAAATTTTTGAAAAATTAAGAAAAGAAAGATTTTTTTATATGTTTTATTATCTAAAAACAGATTCTAAAAAAAAAACAGATTTTTTTTTGACATAAAGAGCTGGGCACAAAAGCAAACTTTTTTGCAAAACATTCTTTATTATATATTATAGAAATCATTTGAACTCGTTATGAAAGCGCATTCTCTAATGCTCTTGCTCAAAGAATTCTTCTTTTTTGTTTTCAGTGTAATAACGTTAATTTTGAAACAGAAAACAGTGACAAAGTTTCACGATTACATGAAGGAGAAATTAAAAGCACAGAACCAATACAATTGATTTCTACTTTCGTAAATGATAATCAAGAAGAATGTTCAATTAATTTTATGAATAAAACTAATAACTTTTCTTCACCAGAGGATTATATAAATAGAACAAATAATGATGTGCATCATTTACAACGAGATGAATTCAGAGTGCTTGAAAATAATGATTTATCTAAAAAAATAAATGATCAGAGCAATGTAGAAACATTTACAGAGTGCACTGACGCAAATATAATTAATAGTTCAGCAGATTCACCCTTAAAAGATACTAATGTTTTAAACAAAAATTTCACAGAAAATTTGTATAATGATTCTTCATTTCTTCAAAAAGAACACCTATTACAAATGGCTTCTTCAGTTCAACAAATTTTAGGTGATGTTACTGATTTTAGTGAAGCACAAACAGTCAGTAACTTAATAGACAAAAATCAATTCTTAACTAATTGTCTTCAAGAACAGACTAAACTTGTAAATGAACTGCATGTCCAAGTCAGTCAACATGTAAGTATTAATTCATTAGGAAAAGACTACACTTTAATTTTAATTACAAATAATTAAAAAAATTAATTCCAGTGTTCTTCTTGCTTTAAAGATAAAATTTGAAAGAATATTTTCCGACAGTTTTGAGATTTCGTAAAATTTTTAGGTATTCAAATAAAAAAATGAAATAGTAATTGAAATATTAAATTTTTTAGACCATTGTCTATTTTTCACGCTATTGTCATACAATCGACATTTCTTAATTAAGTTGAAGGCGTGTTAATTTTAAGTCAAAGGACCAAATATCAGAATACAAAAACTTTTTTGTATCATAAAGTCTTAATTATGGAGGGAAATAATCTTAATTGTAGAAGAAATACATATAATACATTTTAAATACATAAAGAAATAATTTCAATCAAAAAGAAAAAATTAAAAGTCGTTTTTTTCAATCTTTTCTTGAATTAAGGAGAAAAGTCTTTTTATATAGAATAAGATTCTCATTTTAAAAAGAACCAATACGATTGATTGAGACCAGAATACTTCATCAAATGAAGAATTAATTTTTAAGTAATTTAAAATTGTTCATTGTTCATTAGACTAACAAAGTTTCGGAACTAGAGGCACTTTTAGCTGCGAAGGATGCAGAATGTGAAACAAAAATTATACAAGAAATTAATCTTTTAAAAGAACAGGTTCAACTTCATACTCATACTACTGGAATTTTAGTAGCTGAGAAAGCTGAATTAAGTTCAACTATTGATCAATGTTACGCAACAATCAGACAGAAAACTGGTATTTAAATAATTGAAGATTGATTTATTATTAAATAAAATTAATTGAATTCTAATGGGTATTTTATAATAAATAAAGAGAAAGTTGTTTATCTAATTATTTCATTTGTTATTTATTTATTTTATATGTTGTATACTTACAATGTTCTTCATTTTCTTTTAATAATTTTGCAGAGTTAACTGAAGAGCTTAACAAAAAACTAAAAAGTTTTCAACTTCAAGTTATTGAATTTGAAAAGGAATCTACTCATTTAAAAAATAGTAATCAAGAGATGAATCTAGCTTATCAATTATTGCAACAAAATTACACAAAACTAATGGATGATTTTTCAAATCTAAGGTATGTTATAAACGGCATTTCTTTATTTCGAATTTCTGTTAAACATTCGAATTTAATACGAAAATAAATAAATTTATTTATTCGTAATTATATAAAAAATCAAATTCTTTGAATTTTTATTTTTTTATTAACCTTCCTAACATCACATATGTCTCCGTTTGTTCATAAAATTTTGGAAGGGAAAAAAATCTCTATTCGTATTTAAATTTGCTTTATTGCAGGAAAGAGAAGGAAAGTATGGAATTAGAATGCTCCGAATTGAAGCAAAAACTAAGTTTAAATAATACGAAATTAGTCAATTTCCAACAAGAATTACAAGAGAAAAACGCAATGCTTTCTCTCAATGAGATAAAAATACAGCAGGTAAAATTTTGTATTTTAAATATTTAAAAATTATTGTACATGAACCTTTTAAGTTTTTAACTGTTTTAAATTTTTCGACAGTTAATCAATTCTTCAGATCAGTTTAAAAGTCTAGAAAATGAACATCAAACATCATTAGTATTTGAACAACAATTAACTCAAATGAAGGATGCATTAACTTCCATAAATAATGAGAAGGACGAAGCTAATAAACAATATAAAATATATTTAGAACAGTCAGACGAACGTATTAAAAAACTTGACAAAGAGGTACTGTATTATATATAGGTAGTTGCACCTGTAGTGGCTCATGTACCAATGGTGAATCAAATGCAGTAAAAAACTCATTTAGCTGTAATTTTATAAACCGCAACTGTTCGCAATTGGAGAGGAAAGTTAATAGAATCCTATCGTAAATTTAAAAATTTGGAAGTTTAAAATTAACAAAGTAGGATATCAATTGCCAATACAATGACAGCAGACAAGAATGTAGGGCAAATTTCCTTAAAATACAGATTAAGAGCAGATTTTACAGGCAAAAGGTAGAAAAGTTTTGAAAAGTAATGTTTTCAAGTAGGCTTGAAGTCATGACTTGAAGAAATTAATGAGCTTAACTGATCCATCACTGGTGCATCTACCCTAGAATTATCTTTCTTATTTTTTATACTAAAATTGTCTTTTACAAGCATAGAGTTTTGAATTGATGCAATCATGCCAAGATGCCTAAAGAAATTAAAAATGCTAGAGGGTCTTTTAGTTTTTATGAAAAATATCAATTTAAAATTATGTAAAATAAGTTTCTGGGTCAATAATAAAAACTTTTTATGAATTCTGGGTTCTGGGATTAGACGTATATCAAAGTTTAAAACTAATTTTCTATCTAGAATAAAATTCAAGAATAAAAAATTAAAATCCTTAAAAAAATAAGTGCAAAAGATAGCATTTTGCGAGTATGGAATAGCGCAGTTTTCAGCACTACTCTGAATTGGCGTAGTTCTCCACCCAAGGGACGAAATTAGAATTTATATGGATTTATGGAAATACAAGAACTAAGAAAATTATAATTTTTATTTATTATTACAGTTGCAAGAAAGCCATAGACATGTTGAGGAACTACAATTAAGAGAGAAAAGTTATGTTCAAAGATTGTTGGAAATGGAACAACAGTTACAAGTGGAAAGAGAACAAACGGAATCACTTAGACCTTTATTAGAAGATAAGAATAAAATAGAAATATTAACAAGAAATATAGACAATCTTGTGATGGAACAAGAATCTCTTCAACTTGCATTAAATCACAAAGTAAATAAAATTATTATTAATTTTGTTAGAGTAAAATACACTTTATTGACTAGAAATAAAAATTTGTCAACAAGTTAGAATCAATTAGGAATTTAAATTCTAATTAATTAATTGTTATTAGTTAAATAAAAGAGTCATTATTAATTACATTCTGTATTTTATTTAAAGGATGCTGAGATTGAAATGCTCAACAAGGAATTACGAGAATTGCCAGAAATAAAAGAACACAGTTTAGATGCATCAGCACTAGTTACAGCTCTGGAAAGTGAACAACTGGGTGCTTCACGAGCTGTTTCTCAAAACCAACAACTCAAAAATCAACTTGAAGAAATGCACAATGCATTTGTTTTATTGGTAAGATTTTTAATGCAATCCTCCACGGTGAAAAGAATTTTAGCCTTCACCGTAGAGCGTTACAAATTTTTAACAAATACAATCTAAACTTAATATTAATTGTTAGTATTAAACAATCTTTTATAGAGTAATAACAAGTTAGATTTAACAGAACAACTTCAAACTGAACGTAACATGTGTAAGCAATTAAATAGCAGACTTACTGAATGTGAAGTGCAAATTAATGGTCTAAAAAATCAATTAAAAGAAAAGGAAGTTTCTTTTAGCGAAGTGGAAAAAGAAAAAGCTTCGAACACTGACTTTACATGCGATTCATCAGAAAATAAAATACATTCTCATGAATCCAATATTTTATTACAAGATTATCAAAATGCTCAGGTATTATTTTAATTTTTATTTATAAAGAATTTATAAAATACGTACATTCTGTATGTAATAGTCTATATAGGTTCAAGAATTTTGTAAATTAATCAATAATTATCCTAGATAATAATAATAATACTGATTTATTAAATTATAGTTGAATATCTCTGAAACCCAATCTTAAATTATATTTTTCAACAAATTCAAATTAAATTAATAAAGTGATTTGATTAGATTTAAGAAGTCTGTATTTAAATTAAATAAACAATATTGAAGTTAAACATTTTAAGTTAAATTTATTTTTTATTGTGTCATAGATTTTAATTGATAATCTTCAAAAGGAAAATCAAGTTCTAAGGAAGGAATTGAGTTCACAAAGTAATCAAATAGAAGTTAAAAAATATGCGATGATTTCCGCAACTGATGATATTGAAATAAATAACATTGAACCTCAACCATCTGAAACTATAAAACCTGACATGCCTGAATCCATTAAAAAGTTGGAAAGGAGATTTAAAGAGACCATGAATAAAGTTGCTGAACTTACAGATGAAAAACAAAGATTGGAGCATCTTGTGTTACAATTACAAGAAGAGACGGAGACGATAGGTCAGTTACATATTATTTTTACATTATGTAGATATTACTCTTGTCATTTTTTCATATCTTTTAGAGTCAATATTTAGAAAATATGTTTGTATTTGTATTTTCTATCTTGATTTCAAGTTGTAGTAACTTTCACTTCCATGTATTTTTTTAAAAGTATGTACAGAATGTTCGATGTAGCTTTCCTTTGTGATGCTAATAGATTCGTTTATTTTCTTTTGAAAATTCAATTATCCCACATTACGAGGGAAAGCTTAATTGAACAACGAAAATCTCAAAGCAGTATATGGCTCATTCTTTCTCAATTCGGCCACTATCCTGCGCATTTTAATTTTGAAAATAGAATGTTTTATTATAGATTAAAGGCATGTGATGGAGAATGACGTCACTGATATAGGCAACATTTTTCCGTAAACTTTTTTTTTTTAAATAATCAATATTTTGACACCAAACTTTGTCGAATAACTTAAAATGTCATTAAGAAGGTCTCTCTGTCCCAAGTTCTTTCAAATTTTACGGTTAAATTAATTTTTTTAATTAAAACAAAGAATTTGATTAATTTTACTAAAAATCAGCTAATTTTTTTTTTAAAATTAACTTTAAGGCAAAATTTGAACAATTTTGGGTCACAGAGACCTTCTTAATGATATTTTAAGTAATTCCACAAAGTTTAGTGTCACAACATTGATTATTTTAAGAGAAAGTTTACGGCCAAATTTTGCCTGTACCAGTGACGTAATTCTCCATTACATGCCTTTAAAATTTCTGTTAAAACCTTAATTTTTAATGTCATATTGTGTTTTTCATTTCCATTTAAGGGTGGAAAGATATGACGCAAAAACGCTAAAAGAACACCAAAAATATTGGAAAATTGCGTAAATATGATTTAGAAAGTAATAATTCTCAGTATAAGTAACAACGAGTTCTAAGTCAAATAGTTAATCACATTCCCAATAATTCTCAGACCATACCTACCAAGCATTATAATAAGAAACAACCTTTTAAAATTATCCCCTAATCATAATTCTTAAAAATTACTAATTACTCTTAAACCAATACTCTTAAACCTCTAATCAAATTTACCTTCATCTGCATCAAACACTACCCATTAAAATCATTCCCTAATTGTGAATTCAAAAAATTGACAATTATTCTTTAACAAATAAACTAAAATAATTTTGAGAGATTGTCAATTTCTTGGATTTATGATAAGGGAATGATTTTCAAGGGTAGTTTTCGATGAAGATGGGGGTAAAGTTGATTGGAATATATTCTGAGAGCTTTTCAATGCTCGAGAATTTTCTCAAAATTGGTTTAGTCTACTTGTTTAGTAATAATTGTAAATGTTTTAGATTCATTATTATTAGGGGAATTTTGTCAAATTGATTTATTCTACCTATTCAAGAATAATTTTCAATTTTTTAAAATTATATTTAGGGGATGATTTAAAAATGTCGATTTGTTGCTGATAAGCATAAGATTGATTCGAATGTATTTTGAGAGATTTTGAAAACTTGTGAGCCTTTTTAAATTTTATTTATTCTATTTGTTTAGAAACAAGTTTCAATTTTTCGATTCATGATTGGAGGATGATTTTAAATGATTGATGGGTGTTATTTTGATTGGAATATATTCTGAGAGATTTTTAAAGCTGGTGAATCGCCTCAGAATTATGATAGTCTATTTGTTAAATAATAACTGTTTAATTTTTGAATTCAGGATATAATTCAAAATAGTGACTGTAGCTTTCGCTTTCCATTTTATGGTTACTCTAATACATTTACTCTCAAAATAAGTGTTTAAAGATAAATCGTATTTTTTGAAAAAAAAAAACGCCAGGACGAGCAGCTAGGATTTGAAGATTTATTAATTTTAAATCTTGAGATGATCTTTGCAGCACGTATCTTTTTAAGCAAACAATTATTTGGGTTATTCTGTTTTTAAGGGTTTTTGAGGTCGCTGATTACCAATCCGCAGTCAGATTTGAAAAATTCAAAATTGCGAATCCAATATAGCGAACGATATTTTTTAAAAACTGGATAATTTACGTGAGACCTGGTATTTAGAAGTTTTTGAAATCGCTAATTAATAATCTTAAATCAAATTTTTAAAATTCAAAATGGCGAAGCCAATATGTCGGATTCAAAATAGCGGACCATACTTTTTGAAAATTGGCTAATTTTCATGAGACTTGGTACCTAGGGGTTTTTGGGGTAGCTGATTACGAATTTTCGATCAGATTTTAAAAATACAAAATGGCGGGTGATATTTTTTAAAAATTAACTAATTTTTGTTGGACTTGGTATCTAGGGGTTTTTGGGGTCGCTGATTATGAATCTGTTGTCAGATTTCAAAAATTCAAAATGGCGGATCCAATATGGCTTACGATTATTAAACGTTACGATTATTACAAAAGTGGTGAATTAAATACGGTTTTTATGTATTTTAGTTCTGGAAATATCGATCCTAAAATATATTATCAGCCAATTCCAAGTTTACTCTTTACCCTTAACTAACAACTTGGATGTGGTAAACATTTAGTTACTCTTTTTTTTACATTTCACTTTTAAATTTTTGGACTGGAAACAAGCACTGATTGGCAATCATTGAAAATCCACCATATCCACTATATCATCCGCCATATTGGATGCGCCGTTTTGAAATTTTAAAATGTGTCTAAGGATTCGTAATCAGCGACACCTAAAATTTTTAAAATAATAGTTTTGTTATACTTTTCCCTATAGGTAGATCGAAAATGAATTTTTTTAAAAAAAAGAACGAATTTTCGAAATTGTTTATTTATAATTGTTTACAATTTTTACGTCATACATTTATTAATTTTTTTTTTTTACAATTTACAATATTTAACATATCACATGAAAAATAATTTAATGTTATTCCATTAAAAACATTGAATCTGGAAAACAAGTTTAGAAGAAAAAAGGTGGTAAGTATATCTACCACTATGCCGCAAAAGGTTAAAAAATGGCACAAGCAGTTTTTTTGCGACGTAGAAACTTTATTTTACTTCAAGACCACTGTGACGGTAAACCTTAGAAAATGTCTCAATCAGGTTCGCCAAGTTTTGACTTTGAATATGATCCATCTTGTAATTTTTTAGTACCCGAAATTGTACCATACGAGTTTTATTTGGTTTGCAACTATACTTATAAGTTCTTTTAAACAGCTTCCGTAAACACATCCGCTGCACTATCCAAGGTTCTAGTATCCCTGATTCTTTCTGGAATATCAAAGAGTTCCTTTCTCAGCTTAATGACAGTCTTTTTTTCTAGGTTTTCCTAGTTTCAATAGAAAATATCCCATTTCTTACCTTAACAGTAATAAAACAGCTGCACAGAGCGATATCAATCACTTCCTACTTTAACTTATTTCTGTAATATTCATGGAATCCTGTTGTCTTGAATTCACATCACAGTAAGTAGTAAGGATTATCATCACATCCTAGTATCAGAGAAGTCATCCCTCTGAGAAGATTTCATTAATGTACGAACTTCGTTTAGTAGGTTTTGACTAATATCGTATAGTAAGAAAATCCAATGAAAGTCCTATCAATGCCCTGTAAGTCAGCAACTGCCGTAATTAAATTTACAGTGCACAAGTTCTGAAACAATACCACAGTTACACTCTTCATCAGAATTAAAGCTTTTTATTTGGTAGCATTGGGGAACCTTGTAACAAATAAATCTAGATCTCTAAATCCTTTAATGGTACTTCGTACTAATAAAGGTTATTGAAACAACAATATCTTGCGATGGCGTTGTATCATAGTCTGACCCTTTACAATACAGCTTTATAATAATGCATGTTAATTTGGATAAAGGTGAACTCAGGCTTACCCGTTAATACTGATGTGCATTAAACTCAGTTGGTTAAAACCCTGAACTCTGCGGTCGCGCCAAGTCAAGCTTGCTTGGTTCGCGCCCGATAGCATGTAATTTTTCCGGCTCATGAGATAATTTCAGTAGAAGGTTTGATGTGGAGGTATAATGATGATGTGATCTGTCGGTAACAGACCTGCACACACTATTAGAACTCGACTGTCGATAAACCGGTTCAGATTAATTTCCACGGGGAACCTTTGTGACTGCCTACAGGCAAAAGACAATTTTATTATGAAGAAAAAAAAACTGGTGTGCATTTCCCCTATAATCTTTACAGTCTCTTACCGACTCTGACCGGTGTTTTGTCAAAGTAGTGAAACGGCCTAAAAACAAGAACCGACATTGTCTTCTCTTAACTTGAAGGACCCTGCAGGTCACTGTTTTTTTATAATGAAAAGGTTGTAAAAGTTTTGAATTTAAAAATTTTTAAAATCTGTTAAAAAGCATCTACATATAGTTCTGAAATTATGAAGGCAGAGGCTTAGAGTAGTTGAAGAGGTTAGTTAATAAAATATTTTGATAAAAAAATTTTTAATTTTAGGAGAATATGTTTCACTTTACCAAAAACAACGTTCTATACTTCAAGAAAAGGCTAATGAAAGAGAACAGACGTTTAGAGAGATTTCTGATCAACGTAATCACCAACAAGAACAATTAAATAAATTGAAAGTTTTGGTTGCTAAATTACTTAAATTGAAATCATCTGATTTAAAACGTATTGTTGAGGCAATTGAAATTTCAAGTTCAACCTGTTCAAATACCAAAGGTAAATATGTTTTATTTTATACATACTAAATATTATGCAATAGGAGTTGTATACAAATCACGTAAGGTTAATTTAAAAAATTTTAAATATACCAATTGATGCGTTTTTGAATTGTCTATCAAATGTGTAAAAAATATTATTTATAAAATTTATATAAGATGCCAAAAAAACTTAATTTTTCACAGAATTTTCCATTTTTAAAACCTTGATAACGCTGAACAGGATTACGCTAAAAAGTTCGCAAATAGCTCATTCGATGTGTTTTTTAATCACCTACAAGTTGATAAAAATATATTAAAACTTGTAAGGAAGCATAATTTTTATCTATTTTTTTTATTTAAGGAAAAATATACGGGGTCGTTACCATTTTAATAGAACCGTCTGCAATCAAGAGGGCATATAAACGAATGCGCAGGTCCCTTGGCGCAGCCGTATACTCACTGTACGAGAGACCCCCGAAAATCACGCGTAAGCCTTTTTGATCAAAGATGAATCAATTCAGACAGGCTACGTATGTTGAAGTCAGAGAATCATTTCTCATTGAAATATGTTATTTTTCAGACAGTTTTAGCTGACACGTATTTTCCCGTTTTGGTGAAAAAAATTTTTTAACGAAGTTATGGAGATTTGAATTTTTTAAGTTGGAAAGAGAGATTGCAAGGAAATAACGTTAAAATTGTTTTAAAATTCATCTTTTTTGCTATTGTATGTATTAAAATGATCCTTTCGACCGGATGTTAAGAAAACTTGTATGCACTACACGGGCAGAAGTGAAAAATTCCTGCATTGCGCGACATTATGCCCTCGGCTTCGCCTCAGGCATATTGTCGAGCAATGCAGGAATTTTGAACTTTCTGCCCTTATAACGTAATATTTACATAAATAAGTCATAACCAGACATTTATGGAAATTTAGCAACATACGCGCATCAATCAGAGACTCTATTTAAATCAGATTGTAGTTTTAAGCTGTCGTAAATATTTCTTATTACGTACAATTTTAAATCGTCAGCAAAAAAAACAGGAAATAACAATACTGTATTACAGCTTTTATATCATTCATGTACAAAACGAATAATAAGGGACCGAGATTGGATCCTTGAGGAACGCCAGAAGATAATAGCAAATTGTATGAAAAATCAACACCAACAAGCACAAACTAAAGTCGATCAGACAGATAACTGTTGAGCCACATAATCAAAGGCTGACCAACACCGTATGAACTTAATTTAAACTATAAACAAAACATGATTCACTCTGTCGAAAGCTTTTGAAATGTCGGAGTAAACCTTATCTACCTAGTAGCCCGCATTTGAGACGCATGATTATCGCCCAAAATTCAATTTTCTAATTTACATACGTCGAAATATTTCATCGACTAGCTATTTGACGTAAATTTCATAATTCGAATTATAATTTGATATAATTTTTATTTACTAGAATTATAATTGAAACTTACATCTAATTTATATATTTGTTTTTTGGCATAATTTTTATTTAGCCGGAAAATTATTTATCCTAAATTTTTTCCCCTAATTGTCATTTATCAAATGTATTGTTGTTCCAAAATTTACAAAAAAAAATTCTTTTGTAATAAACGCACATTATTATAATTTCTATATTTCAAACTGTTTTGAGCAATACCGAGAGAGAGGAAAAGGTTGAAATTTTGTGGTCACTGAATTAAAGAGAAATAAAACTGATAAAAGACCTTGATTATGAGATGTACCTTATATTATGAGTTATTTCTTGATCAGTAGATAAAAATTACACAAACGTTGAAAAGCACACACAAGCGTGAACACAGTCCTTTTCTTTGGTTTTGATCGAAGAGAGTTCAGATGATTTGTCGAGAAGTTACTATCGTAATTTCTCGTGAGCACCATATAATACACGAATGCACCCTTAAAAATAATCCTTGATACAATTGAACCGTCCGCGATCAAAAGGGCTTATAAACGAGTGCGCAAGTCCCCTGGCGCAGCCGTAGACTCGCTGTACGAGAGGCCAACGAAAGTCACGCGTAAGCCCTTTTCATCGCGGTGGGTTCAATTTAGAGACAACCTTTTCAGTTAAACATTGAGAAAAGCCTTGGGAAAGATATTAAACGCTACATGCGTGAGACACAGAAATCTTGTCGAAAGACAATTTTACACACCTGAGAAAATGCCTTCACAATGAGAAATGCCATTAGGTCGTTTGAGCATAACCTTATATTAATAAATAAACACCTTGAGAACAACCATGAGAAATACCGAAAACGCTAAAAGCGTGATACAAGAGATTAAAAAATAGTGTTGTTAGATCCAGTTAGAATTTTACACTCAGGGGGACCAAGCCCCAATGCATTGGCTGGATATGCTGTGTTTTCTGGGTGCGTCTATCGCAGCGCTAGTGTCGCCATGTATATGAATGAAAGACGTTTGTGTTTATTGACACACACAACAGTTGTTTATTCACTTACTTAGCGACACTAGCGCTGCGATAGACGCGCCCAGAAAACGCAGCATATCCAGCCAATGCATAAATTCTTGGCCCCCCTGTTTACACTGATCACATGGCGAGAGACGCATTGCGAGCAGCTGAGAAATTGGCCACCAAGAGGTTCTGCCGCCAAGCGCTCGCTAAACACAACACTTCACTTTTCCCGTGATATTTGAATTGGCAACTGGTCTCGAGTCGTAAATTATAAACAATTACTCGTTGGAATTTTTTGACAAAAACCAAGACTAACCAAATTTATCAAAGGAACGAGATGTCAAAATTTTGTACACTTGATATTTCTTCAAGGTATTTCACCGGCTGTTATACTCGAGAAATCGATTTTCTTAATATTTTCTTTAAATTGTGAGTAAAGTTTAGTTTATATGTGCCTTCTATCTGGTTAAAATTTCAGTACGCCTTACTTTGCTAACAATTGAGATATTCAAGTTCAAATATTCCATTTTTAATCATTTTCCATATAAAACTCAAATTATGAACCTAAATACCTCAATTTTTAGCAAGGTAAGGGGTACTAAAATGTTAACCAGATAGAAGGCACATCCCTACTGTAAAAACGTACGTGAGATCTGTCGTAAGAAAGTAGGTATGTACTTACATGTGTACGCATATAAGATCTCAGGTGACACAGACAAGATCTCGTATAAGATCTTATGTGAGAACGTAGGTACGAACGCATGTAAGTTCCTATATTAAGTTCCGTCATGTGCCGCGTATAACGTTACTCAATATGAAATTAAAACAGCGTTCTTATATGAGTTCTCATCTGCGTATGTATATACGAACTCATGTGCGAACACACCTAAGTATTAAATTAAATATTTTAAATTAAATATATTATTAAAAAAAAATTCTCGCCAACGGGATTCTAGCCCATCTAACCTGAGCCTAAGTACGCCTTAAACCCCTTGGACACCGTAGTTATAGAAACAACTTTACAAAATCTTAGTCATGTCTTTCCGGAGAACAGTAGGGATATAAAACAATGGTTTCACACAATTTAAAGAAAATCCTAAGAAAATCGATTTTTTCAAGTATATCAGTCGGTGAAATAGTTAAATTAAGTAGTTAAATTTTTTTTCGAAGGAAAAAGGATTTTTTTTAGCGTCAAAGAAAAAATGTTGGGGTGGGTTGGCCCTCTTGGGTTCCTGGCTACGTGCCTGACTAGAACATCGGGTTTATTAATAATTGTTACAATAAACCCATTTTATTACAGAAAATTCCAAGGATTTAGACCAAGGCTCCAATTCCGAAGAAAACATTGACACAAAAGAAACAGACACCAAGCCCAATTTAAAAGATGAAGCTGCATCTCAACTTCTTGATCTTCTTACTGAAATTAAAGATTGCAGTGGTATGTGCATCATGGAACCGAATTTTCATCCATGTCCGCTGTGTTCTGGAAAGTTAATAACAATATAAGTAATTGCTTTATATTTTAACATAAAAAGAATAAATAAATTATAAGATTAATTAGTAGAAAATGATAAAGTACTGCGAAGAATGTAACGTAGATTTTTAAACCAAATATACTAGAATCTTGGTAGATATATATATAAGGGAGATCTACAACCAGACAGTAGGAAAAGATCTTAAGATAAACGCATAACGCACGCATTCTTTGCATCTGTATATGTTTTTACTGTTTTGTTCGAAATCACTTTTTCCATATATATTCATTGGTTAAAAAGTATTATTTGGAGGGGTGTCTTTTAGCTCGTTGACGTCATTTCAAAGACGCCAGTGAGCATAAAGTTAACTTTATATGAATTAGTTTAGAAAGAAACGTGATTTTAAGACGTACTCACAAACTATTTCTTTTTATCTCCTAAAAATCAATAAGGAGGTAACAGAATGCGGTGTTTCATATGGAGGTTCTTGAGTAGTATGTTTTATATAAGATTGTATCAAATTTTTGTACTGAGAAATTTTGTGAGTACAGTAGTCCCTTCTTCTTGTTGTAGTAGTCTAGGTATGTCCGATTCAATTCACAATTACCGTAGTTCCTTTCGCATCGGACCAAATCTGATCTCTTATTGGAAACTGACAAGTAACGAACTCAATATTATAGCCACGCCTCTCTTTAATTGCTATTGGCTTAATACTTTACGCGCTTTTGTAGACTGCCAACTACCGCCGCGGAAGTGAATATTCTTCACGAGAAGTTTCGATGCGGCAGGTACACTGTAAACAAAAAAAAATTATACTAATTATAAAAATTTCTTTCTGTTCATTATGTGATGTGGAAAAATAACCATTTTTTAGGATAAAATTATTTTTATTTAAAAAAGATAAAACTTTTTGCAAAATCATAACAGTTTAATACTGTAACAAATTTTCTAATGTTTTTGGTTGAATGAGAAATGCGTTACACAATATAAAATGTACTATGTTGTGTTTATAAATTACTTTAATTATATACTGTTTTCTATATTAATTGTTTCTATAAATTAATTTAAACATTTTTAAAATATTGACAATTGTAAGCATAATTTAAAAAATTGTTGTTTACTTGATGTAATAATTTTACTGGAATTTTTATAATTGTTTGCGTTATTCAAGTATTACGTTGCTTATGTAATCTTTATAATATATGTAAAATAACACAATTAATGTTATGTAAAAATCATGTTGCCTTGATCTATAATAATATTAATAAATGATTTATTATATTAATAATTATAAGAATTTGTCACTTGGTAAAATAATGTAAATGAGAAATAAAAAATTATCATTTTTTCAAGTCTAGGTTTTAGGCTTTCTACGTTTCTGAAGAGGACAGCTGAGCTGTGGAAACGTTAAAAAAGAATTATGTGTTTGTGATTTTTTAACACCATGATTTGGAAAATTAATAAATTTTTATTTCTCAACGATTTACTATATTATTGTATAATGAAGGTACTACATGAAGTAATTATCAACCCTTGTATAAAGTAAATTATTAACAAATAGCATTTATTATCAAAAATACATCTACACTTAAGTGTTACTTGCCAACTTGTGCCTTTATTATATTTAAATTATTTGAAAATAGTAATAGTGCTATAAATATGTTTATATCCATAGTTTTGAATAAACAAAAATTATACCATTTGAATTTATTCCAACATTTATTAATTTTTAAGATATTTTACATTGGACTAACTATTTAAACAAACAACAAACTTTTAAGTTTTTTTACCATTTTTAAATAGCATGCATTTTGAAAATGTAGAAGTATGAAGATGCAGATAGCCAGAACTGTGTTTACGGAAAGTTTCTGTAACATAATATCTTGCGAGGTCAGAAATGTTAATCTAGACTTCCCTAGAATTTGAAGCATTGATGTGTAACGAAGTGAAATTTTGCTATGCTCCGAATTTGCTCGCCCAAGCCAAGGTCAGGATTTCTATTAGTAAGAAATAACAAAATAACATATTGTAACCAAAATAATAAAATATACAAAAATAATATAATATAAAATGAATTAAATTATAAATAAATATAAGTCAAATTGAAAGAATTTAACAAGAAGAAAAAATATATAATTAATTAACAATAAAATGGTGCTGGAAGAGCCGACGTTATGACAAACAAAAGAAATCCTCTTTCAGGTTACTCCAGGATTTCATCCTGACAGTATTTGGTTAAACTCTTTATATTCGGAATCTATAAACAGATTAATAAAAAAATAATGTAGATTACACAATAAAAATCAAATAATATAATTCATCTAGAATTATCCGGAATAATCGGTCGCGGATTGAACCGGTAAACTCCATCTCCATTACAATATAAATTACGGACGAACCGCTAAAAAATATTGCCGCCGTCATTCACCGTGATGTTAATATAAAATTGACCATCAAGACACGTATGGTTGATTCACGGATACGTAAACTAAAATTAATTATTAGGTAAAAATAATAAATTAATTTATTTATTTACGTTAATTACGCGTTTCAGTCCGGTAAAATAATTAATATCTCAGCGCTTAATTTCAAGTGTGCAGTGATGTTATCTGTAGAACAGTTAAACGAACGCGAGTATTCACCTTGCATAGAGTCTGTTCTCCTATGACGTAGTACTGGGAACGCTTATGCGACAATCTATGTCTATGATACGGGGGCGGGAGATTCAAAATTGTTGCGAACACTTTCCTACGACATAAGTGTTCTTCCACAATTTTTCTCGAATTTCTCGACCATCCGTGATGGACCACGACGATGATCAAGATTTCGCCACGGAGTGACTTTACTCCAGTCAGGATTCCTTCGTCTACGTAGTAGATGTCCCGAATTTTATTGTCCCTGAGACTTCACGGTGAACCATGACAAATCTCATAACGATCCTGGCTAGAGGAAAGTAAAAGTTTGTTCCTTCGATTTCCATTGAAGGACCAATGCTAAATCTCCAGAACGTTCTCCAGGTACCATTCTTGAAGGACCAAGACGATGGCATCTGGAAGAGTTAAAAAGGTATATGCCCGAGATGTTCTTCGGCTCGCTCCTTAGAGCTGACTGCTCGATCTGCTGGCAAGCAGGTCGATATATTGACGCGGCTCGCTCTAGAGGTGCGCGTTCGTACTACTTAGCGCCATCTTCTGCCGTTGCGTACGACAAGATGCGAGGTCTGTTTAGCATATTCTTCTGCTAACCACGTTTTGACAATTCAACAATAAGAAGTGTTGACGAACAAGTGACGAAAGTGAAACTTAACCTTAAAGTTAAGTTTATTTATTTTTACTTAAAAATAAATTATCCAATTGCAAATTAAAAGTCAAGTGCAATTGTGAGGTTCGTCACAGATGTGTCTTCCTTTCAAAAACCTTGTGATTAAAAGGGGGATGGAGAGATGGAGGTAGGAAATGTAAGGTAAATCCTTCGCTCGATAAAGAAGCAAAAAATACTAATTTAAATTAGAATTGTGATCCAACCAATATAAGAAATATTATTACACTTCCGCATAGAACCAATATAAGCTCTTAAATACATATAGTTGAAGATAGGTTGTATTTTATGATTTAAAAATTCAAGAAATCTTGGTCTGACTGGTAAATAGATTGGGCAGGTCTCAAGGATGTGCTCTCAAAACTTGTAATCAGCACCGCCAGGACACTCCAAAGGGAGGTCCCAGTTTATTCTAACATGGTGATCAGTGGATCAGTGATCTAGAGGTTTAGCCAATTAAGTAACTAAAGTAGGGGAGAGCGGGGTAAATCCGATCATTAGCGATTTGGCGCCATAAACTTAACTTAAGAAGGAGATATCGGTACTGTAAATAGAACTTAATATTCAACTTATGTTAACGAATATTCGTTTAGTTTCATGAATTCAACATGAAATTAAAGGCGGGTTAGTGTTTTTAGAGGTGCCATAAAAAAAATACGTTCTTCGGATTTTTAAGTTTTTCGATCATTATTTTTGAGTCTTAATTTATTTGAGTAAGTTTTTTCAGTGCTTTTGTTTTGCTCATAAAGATTTAATTAAATTTATTCTGAAATGTGAGGAATACATTCAGGGTAATGTCAGTCACGTGACTTCGGGGTCGCATTTCACGTATTATATTTTACCAATAATAAAATTTATAACTTGTTAGATTTAAAATTGTAACCACATTTCACTTTTTACTTTCTCTTAATAAAATATAACATTATTTAAAACCATAGTTGTAATTTATGAAACGTACATTTATTATTTATGAAACCAATATTGATTGTTTATAGAACTAATAATTTATCAACCTTAATGGCGGCGGTGCGTGAGGGGGTGACTCAAACGGCGGCGCTAAGGGAGACTGGGCGAACTCCCATCGTAGGTGAACTTACCCCTACATGAGGCTCTGTATGGAAATGAGTCTTTATTTCCTCACTGCTCGTGGGATTACAAATGAATTTGAATAACCCAAAAATTACTGTCGATGACAGTTAGAGAAGTCGGTGGACGGACCTTGTCCCTTCGTCAGTAATTCTAAATCAAGTGAAACGAATGATGGCCTGCTGGTTCTGCTACTTCTGATACAGACCAGACGCAAAACAAGCTACAAAGGTCGATAAGACCGCGAAAAGAGGTAGACTCTCCTACTGAAAATAATAGATTTGCTCAGCACTTTGCCTCTAGTTTAGACGAACCCACGTGCTCCAAATCCTGTATGATCAGCTGCATAAGGACGTTCAGGATCAGAGTCGGATCAGCCAGGAAAAGAAAGACTTGCTCTTTCAATCCATTGATGCGTTTGCTAATGCAGCTTTCATCATTGCAGCAAAAAATGTAGCCCTACAAGGGTACATAAATAGTCGATTGGCGGAGAGAGATTGGCGGAGAGAGACTACGTCTCTAGTAAGCTCGATCGATTCGAAAGTCGTACAAGGACTTGTTCCTCGTATGCGGCAGCGACTTCGGTCATTGTCCAGAAGTCTAGCACAGTACAGATCCCGCCAGTTTCGGGTGTTAGCCGCAAGATAGCATTGGTTCCCAAGGTTGTGGGAATGAATTCTCTGAATCTGACATCTTAAATGATTAGGATCAGAGGAATTAGAAAAAGAGAAGGAAAAATAAGCGTTGAGGTGGCAACGCAAGATGACATTACGAAAATAATGACGAACAAACACTGCTAAAAGGATTTTACCAATGGCTTTATGCCGAGATTTAAGATCGGCTCGAAAGACAAGACCCAACTCAACTAATTAATCGAGGTCACTCCCTCCATAAGAAATTGTATTAGTACCAAAAGGGAAGAGAATCTATATTAGCTTGAGCTCGTGCAGAGTCCAGGACTTCCGAGGTGTATCAAGGTGCTTTAAGTGCCAAAGTTTCGGACGAATTCCTAGAAATTGTAGAAGTACGCTTCAATCGTGCTCATACTGCGCCGAATCGGGACACGCTATAAAAAACTATCAGTTCAAGAAGGACGGCAAGCCGCCAACTTGTGCTGCATGTAATTGGCAAAATACCCGTCAGAACACGAAATTACTGATAAGACATGCCGATCTCTTAAAGCTGCCGTAGATCGAGTCATCTAGAGAACCGACTACGGAGCACAGGAATGATTTCACTTCCTTAAGAATTTGCCAAATAAACTTGGCCCGCTATAGAGCTGCCTGCGATTAAACCTCAGAATTAACTAAAAAGCGCAAAATTCGAGTCCTCCTCGTCCAGGAGCCTCATATCTGTTGGTGTTTGGTTGCTGGACTTGGTAAATATACTAATCAAATTATGTTTGGTAATCAGCCAGGCGAAAAACCATGGGCGTGTATAGTGATCGTCGACAGAGATTACTTAGGAACCATACTTCGCGATATCAGCAGTGCCCACTATGTATGTGCATATATTTTTGGTTCTTCTGGTCCATTCTATGCGATCTCGGCGTACCTCCAACATCCGCTGGAGACTGCGCTGATTTTAGAACAAATGAACGCTGCCATCCGTAAAATTGGCAGATCGAAAAAGATTATTATCAGAATGGATGCCAATGCAGTATCTCCGATGTGGACTTGGCGTGGTGGTGATAAGGATAAGAAGAACCTAACCAGAGCTCAGTCTGTGAATGGGTTTATAGTCTATTGGGACAATCAGATAAGCTGGAGAGCTATAGACGACCCTGAGGCTAGCGACCATAGGGCTTTCATTACTAGGGGAACAGGTTCGGTTGTGGGAACCCTTTTGTTTTTGACTTATAACTTGTGCCCAATAAATATGATGCGGACATAATCATATGTATGAAAAGCTAGAGACCTTAGCTAACTACTGGCGAAGAAACTAAATTGATTTTGTCGAATAGAATAATTTTATTAAAAATTTAACAAAATGGTAATTTTTCGCAAAAAAAAAATTTTTTGTTTGGTTGTGGGCACCTTTATAAAAATTTGCTAAAAATGGTAAGAAATGAACTAAAACCAACGCTAATATGGAAAAAAATTAAAATTTAACTTTTATTTATATGATTAAACATGAAAATATTTAGGTTATTTAAATTATTTTCACTATTTCCTCACTTCGATTTGTGCCACTTTTAAAAATTGTAACGAATCGTTAATTTTAATATATTAAATTAATTAAAACACTCGAAACTTAACCACAACTTTTCTTCCCGTACTTAATTTTCTCACCATTAACGTCAAAGGGGAATTCCGCTGGAAGCATGAGCTCTATTTGAGAAGTTGAAGAAACGACAACCCAGAAAAGACTGATCAATAACTTACCCAAATCGATGATCCGCTACTCCCGATGACACAAAACAAAATAATCCACGCCAATGGGACAACTCAGAGGTCGCAATAAGGATACACCAATTATCAAACCAACTTATTTATTAAAGTTAGCACTGCTCGTGTCTATGACGAATTATACAATTCTCAAGGACTCAACGCCTTGACGTGAACACTATTTATAAAAGAACAAGGAACAAAACTCTCTTCACAATGACCACTATTTTGGCCCTAAACCCATAAGAAACTCTATTAACCCATTAACGCCCAGACGGACGAAAAATTTCTGTTGACTTTGAGGACCTCCCTTTTAAAAAAAATGCCTACAAAAAAATTAGCACTTATCATTTTTAACGTAAAATTTACTCCTCTTTTAGATTCTGAAGTTAAAATTTGTTTATAACAAATCGTTAAAAAGTTATAAACAATTTTTTGCAAAAAAACACGATTTTTTGAGAAAAAATTTTCAATTTAGACATATTTTCACCGGAAAAAAGCAAGTAGATGCTCTCAAAAGCTCAAAATATCGCGTCCATGGACCCCCAGCTATAAGACCCTGAAGCAAAAAATTTTTTTTTTCAAAATGGCGGACGCCAATATGGCGGCTAAAACTAAAAAAATGGCTCAGATATGAAACAGGGTGCTCCAACTTTTTCATGTGACTGAAATTGCCTAAAACTCTTTATACGGGGGTTTTTGGGGTCGCTGATTACGAATATGATGTCAGTTTTTAAAAATTCAAAATGGCTGATCCAATATGGCGGACGAATTTTTAAAAAAATTTTGGATTCACTTGAAACTCTCCACTCAGGGGTTTTTGGGGTCGCTGATTACGAATATGATGTCAGTTTTTAAAAATTCAAAATGGCTGATCCAATATGGCGGACGAATTTTTAAAAAAATTTTGGATTCACTTGAAACTCTCCACTCAGGGGTTTTTGGGGTCGCTGATTACGAATATGATGTCAGTTTTTAAAAATTCAAAATGGCGGATCCAATATGGAGGACGAATTTTTAAAAAAATTTTGGATTCACTTGAAACTCTCCACTCAGGGGTTTTTGGGGTCGCTGATTACGAATATGATGTCAGTTTTTAAAAATTCAAAATGGCGGATCCAATATGGCGGACGAGTTTTTAAAAAAATTTTGGATTCACTTGAAGCTCTCCACTCAGGGGTTTTTGGGGTCGCTGATTACGAATATGATGTCAGTTTTTAAAAATTCAAAATGGAGTTGGCAAATTTTTTAAGTCTTATTATTTTTTTGGTTATTTTTGTTTATTTGACGCTGATTTATTTGCTGTGGTGCTGTATAACTTTTAACTATGCTCACAACTAAGACGGTTTTGCGCTTGTTGTTTCCGCTAAGATCTGGCATTTCGAAGTCGGCGCATTACTAGTTTTGCAGAAAATGCAATGGCATGCAGTTATTACTGCTGTACTGCTTGTTGGCATTGTGCCAGAATTTGCTTGCAGCTCTGGCTATTGTTACTGAGCCAGCATTTGCTTCCACCACTGGTTGTCCTTACTGTGCCAGCGTTGCTTGCAGCTCTGATTATTGTTACTGCGCCAGCATTTGCTTCTACCACTGGTTGTCCCCTTACAAAAAAGGAATATTAGAATGAGTATTGAATAATGAGTACTGCAGTGAGTATTGCAATGAGTATTGCAATGAGTACTGCATGAGTACTGCAATGAGTACTGCAATGAGTATTGGAAATTCCAGTACTTTTTTCGCCACCTGTATTTTTTAAGTACAGTAAACAATTTTTTTTAAAATTATAATGAAATTGTGATTTTGCGTTCCATGTATTTCTGTATATTTAGTTTACAACAAAAAATGTAGTGCGCAGACGTAGGAGCCGTAGAAACAAAAATGGTAATTTTTCGCAAAAAAAAAATTTTTTGTTTGGTTGTGGGCACCTTTATAAAAATTTGCTAAAAATGGTAAGAAATGAACTAAAACCAACGCTAATATGGAAAAAAATTAAAATTTAACTTTTATTTATATGATTAAACATGAAAATATTTAGGTTATTTAAATTATTTTCACTATTTCCTCACTTCGATTTGTGCCACTTTTAAAAATTGTAACGAATCGTTAATTTTAATATATTAAATTAATTAAAACACTCGAAACTTAACCACAACTTTTCTTCCCGTACTTAATTTTCTCACCATTAACGTCAAAGGGGAATTCCGCTGGAAGCATGAGCTCTATTTGAGAAGTTGAAGAAACGACAACCCAGAAAAGACTGATCAATAACTTACCCAAATCGATGATCCGCTACTCCCGATGACACAAAACAAAATAATCCACGCCAATGGGACAACTCAGAGGTCGCAATAAGGATACACCAATTATCAAACCAACTTATTTATTAAAGTTAGCACTGCTCGTGTCTATGACGAATTATACAATTCTCAAGGACTCAACGCCTTGACGTGAACACTATTTATAAAAGAACAAGGAACAAAACTCTCTTCACAATGACCACTATTTTGGCCCTAAACCCATAAGAAACTCTATTAATTTAAATAACTAAATTTTCCCAGCGCGGGACACGTGTTGAAGGCACGGCACGGTGAACCAGAAGTAACGCATCGAACGGCAAATCGAGCCGGTGCGGATCCAACGTGAGGGGTGGGGGTCCGCCCCTTCCGTATCGTCCTCTCTCTCTCTCTTGCTCTCTCATCGTCGAACGCTGACTCCTTGCCACCAATGGCAACTCCTAGCTGAAACAGAAAAGAGGGCTCTGCTGCTGACGAGGGAAAACGATCGGAAAAACCGCGCAAAATATTTCACCAATTGAATTGGCCCGTTACCCCACGTGAACCCAAAATTAAAATTCATTCCGGGGACTGCGACGAAGCGGAAATCGGGCGCTTATTCAGGGTCGTACAAACGGAAAATACCTGAGATGCACCGATTGAATAAAAAGAAAAATAACTCTTAATAATTTACAGGAGCTTTTCTATAAACAAACCAAACATTCTCTAAATATTACCTCCCGTGCTTTTATACACTAAATAAATATAAGTGACGATCTGCTTCGTCACAATCCCCTACCCTAGGCCGATACTATCTTTAGTATCGCCTACACAAGAAAACATTAAAAGAAAATTAACAACAAAAAAAAAAACTTTTTTCAGAAATTAACCAAACGAAAAACCAAACTAGTCTTTTAACTGACCCATCTCCCCTCCAGACTAAGTGCTCGACTAGTTCCCCAAAGCTCCATCTTCGCGGCGGCGTTCCTCCAGAAACTGGAGCATGGCCGCATCTCTAATGTGTTGAGGAGGATCCCTCAACATCTCAGTTAATTGGGCCATCTCCTCCAACAACGAACGGCTTCGGCGACCCCTTGGTACTTCAGGAAGCACTACCTCCCTCTCTCGACGCTTGACGATTGCAGGAACCTCTCCGACCGGAGCCATTCCCCTCATCGGCTCGGCCATGAGCTCTACTTGAGCAACCGGTCCCTCCTCAGGCACCACCAAGATTTCCGGCGCCGCCGCTTGTCCTCCCAAAACTTCTGGTTCTTGTACTGGCCTACCGGGCACTTCCTGGTCCTCTACTTCCCCCACCTGAACGGCCAACGGCTGCTCCTCCACTACCTCTTCTCCTACTACGCTCCTTTCACTTCCGGAGTCGTTCACCTGCCGAGCCAACGACGAATCTCTGGAGCGATATCCACGTCGCTCGAGATCGCGGCGGTGCTGCCACAAGATATAGGCCTCTGCACAACGGGGACAACGGTTGATGCGCACCTTCTTCCTCCCACAATTATTAAAAAAATCCCCACTTGATGGGTATGGACACCGAATTCGCAGATGTCCACGACGCCAACAGTTGAAGCAAGACCCAGGGGGAGAGTCCAAAGAAGCCACTATTGGAATCGGCTTGAGGCCATTGAACCATACCCTCTTGGTCTTAATCGGCAGCACCCTCCCTGCATCTGGGGGACGCCGACTATCTGCCGGTCTAACAACCAACGGTTGACATCCCGAAGGCCCTGGGACAGGCTCATTCATCACTCTATGTTCCGGTGGTCCAGGAGGTGTAATGGGACGTCGTAAGGTTGCAGGGGAAACGTCCCGAGGGCTGACAAAATCCTCTTTGCTAAAGTAACTCCGACGGATCTTCTCTACGGCTTCGTCTCGTCTCCGTTTAAGGTTTTCCACCAGCTCTCGATTCCGCCGATCCTCCTCCTCAAGATGGCGGTCCAAATCAGCCACGGCCCGGCTGCTATCAGCGTCAACCACCGAATCATCCTCCTCCAGGTGTAAACTCAGAGATTCGGAATCTTCGGCGGTTGAAACCCTCATCTCGGGACACTCCCGATCCTGGGCTTCCTCACTCCAACTAACCTTCTCCTCCATGGCCACCTCCGGCACCACTTCCACCAATATCCCACCAACAGCTTCCTCTTGCTCCCCCTCTAGATGCTCCTTTCTCCCCTCCTGATTCTCCTCTTTCCCCTCCTGAATCTCCTTTTTCATTTCTGGCTCTCTCAATTCCCTTTCTCTTCCAACCCCCTCCACGTTAGCCCGGGGTCTGGCCAGATCCATCTGAGGCGGAAAAGGTGGCGGAAACTCCACCCTCCTTGCCTCTCTTCCCCGCTGCTTCCGCAAACTGGGAAGGTCTGACGCCCGAGTCCTATTCGGTGCCATTTTATCGAGGAATCTAAAATCAAAACAAAAACAACCTTAATATTCAACAAGTTATTTCCTAGGCGGGATGAAACGTTTAATATCGCACACATGCACCTTACTAACGCGACGATTCTCATTCATTTTTAACACATATACCGAATCCGTCAATTTCTCTATTATTTCGAAAGGCCCCTCATACTTCGGTGCTGATTTCGCCTAAAACTTTTTCGCCGCGTTTGACAACTTGTGTGTCCTCCACAATACTAGATCACTCACGTGAAATTCCGCCACTCTCTTATTCCGATTATAGTATGCCGTCTGTTTCTCTCTCTCTTTATCAATAAAACGCGCCACCAGATCTCTCAACGCATCTAACCTTTTTAATCGATCGTTCCACACTTCCGGATCAATTCTCTCGACCAGTTTTCTCCCCTCTACCTTCCTACGCAGACTTTTGACCGGTTTAGGATTCCGTCCGTAATTAAGGAATGCGGGCCAGAACTTAGTTGTCGACTGGACTGCCGTGTTCATGGCATGACGAAGCTCATGAACATGCTTGTCCCACTCTCGATGATCCTCCCCTATAAAAGTTGCGACCATAGTTTTGAATACTCGATTACTCCTCTCGACAGGATTGGCCTGCGGATGGTAAGGCGGCGTGGTGAGATGCTGAACGCCATAATCATCCAGGACTGACTTTAGGAATTTTTTATCAAATTCCATTCCATTGTCCGTCAACAAAAATTCTGGAGTCTCCCACCTGAACAAAATTAACTCCTCAAACGCCCGTGCAATTGACTTGCCATCCGCAGATCTTAAAGGCTTGACCTCCACCCAGCGAGAAAATAAGTCTTGAAACACTACCAGATAGCGACACCGACTCTTACTTGGAGGAAATTCCATGCAGTCAGCTGCCACTACCACCCAGGGTCTCTCTACTATCCTCTGTCCCATAAGGCCTGCCAATAATATTCTCTCGCTACTCGGTCATAGGTCTTCTCAATTCCCAAATGTCCTGACGAGAACTCTGAGTGCGCACTCTTGAGCACTCTTTCGCGATACTCTAGAGGCACGACTAACTTCCACCCTTCTTCATCCCCTGTATACGGCAATAACAACGGATCCTCCCTAAATCGATATAAACTCCCCTCTAGAACTTTCCAACCTGGGAATCTGTTAGGAAACTTCACCACCAAATCGAGTCTTTTTAAGTACCACGGGTCTGAAATTGTTTCAAACGCCGCCACCTCTTCGAACTCATCCCCGTACATCCTCGATAAGGCATCCGGAACATGGTGGTGAATTCCTCTACGGTGAACAATCTCGAAATCCCACTGCTGCATCTCGAGGGCCCAACGGGCCAATCGACCTGTCGGCTCTTTCAAATTCCGCAACCATTTGAGAGCACTATGGTCCGTAATTGCCGTGAATTTGTACCCCTCGATATATGGTCTCAGTTTCTTGATCGACCACAGCAGTGCTAAACACTCTTTCTCTGTTACACTATAATTCCTCTCGTGTACAGAGAGTGTTTTACTCACAAACACTATGGGATGTTCACAGTCTTCCCCCTCCTGAGTCAAAACTGCCCCTATTGCGTAACCACTCGCGTCGCATTGAATCGTAAATGGCTTCCTAAAGTCTGGTCTTGCCAAGACCGGTGCCGAAGTCAATTTATTTTTCAATGCTTGAAACGCCTCTTGTTGTTCCTCCCCCCACTCCCAAGCTCGACCTTTTTGCAATAACCTCAAAAGTGGTATCTTTAATTCGCTATCATGTTCTATGAAACGCGCATACCATCCCACCATACCCAAAAATCGACGGAGCTGTTTTATATTGGTTGGTGCCGGATAATCAACCACTGGTGCGATTTTCTCTGGGTCCGGTCTCAATCCTTGGCTGTCGAGTACATAACCTAAATATGAAACTCTCGAACACCCAAATTCGCACTTTTCCGGATTTACCACCAACCCAGCCTCCGCCAATTTTCTCAACACAATCTCTAACCATTCCAGATGTTTCTCATAATCATCAGTAACGATGATTATGTCATCTAGATACCCAAACACATAAGGCTCGAACTCAGGTCCAAATAACGAATCAATTAATCGCTGGAATGTCATCGGGGCATTTGTGAGTCCAAATGGCATTCTTTTAAACTGCCACAAACCAGAACCAGGAATAGCAAACGCTGTATATTTTCCACTCTCCGGGGAACTTCGGCACTTGATGGTAAGCCTGCTTGAGATCGATTTTTGAAATATATCGTGCTTTCCGTAATTTATCCAAAATCGAGTCAAGGGAGGGAATGGGATATGCGTCTCTTACAGTTACTTTATTAAAGTCTCTGTAATCAATGCAGAAACGCAATGAACCATCTCCCTTTTTCACGATAACTGGAGCACTGCTCCACTCACTGGCCGATCTTTCTATTACTCCCCTCTCTAACATCTTTTGAACTTCCTGATTAGCCCATTCTAATATCATAGGCGACATTCTTCGAGAACGATGTTTAATTGGTGTTGGATCAGTGACTCGTATGCTATGTTCCGTCAAAGATGTCATACCATGTTCCACCTCCTGTGGTAAAATCAGCTGATCCACCAATTTTTGAATTTTCGATCTCTGCCCCTCTGATAACTCACAAATCCCTTCACATTCCGCAAAAATATCCCCTTCCCCACTATTTCCTATACCCCTTCTCCTCTCTGGACTCAACTCTCCATACTCCAAAAATTTGTGCCATTCCCCCCCTTGAACTCTCCACAACCCCTTTCCTAACTTCGCATCCAAGTCCGCCGCTCGATGAAAATCCTGACCCAAAAGCATGTCATAGGACAAATTATCTACTACTCGTAAGTTAAAAGGTTGAGAAAAACCATCCACCGTTAACCATAACCTTAATGTCCCCAGTGCTGCCGTTGATCCGCCAAGCGCGCTTCCAATCGCTGTATTCGCTTTCGTCAGTCTATCCCGAAATTTTTCTGCTAATTCCGGCCCAACTAGCGAAACCGTCGCGCCTGGATCAAACAACGCTATGTACGGCTTGTCTGCGATTACCACCTTAAGAAAATAGCGATTTTCCATTGATGAGGCATCTTTCCTCTCCTCTGTAACTTCAGGAGCAGCTGTATTCTCTACAGCATCACCCCTTCCCTGGACTGAACATGCTGATGGGACATCAGTAGATTCAGTCCCAACACCCGCTTGTAGAAACCCCTCATTCCTAAAATGCGTCACCTGTACTGAGAATTCCGTCCCGGATTGCTCTTCAGTGCACTGGCACCACTTGAATGGGTGTCCCATTTTCTCCCCCCACTACTGTCCACTGTAGTGAATTTTGGGACACTGGGACAGTTTCTCCCACTACAACATCCTCAATTTGATGAACTTCCTCCTGAAGTTCCTGTTCCCCCTGTTGTTGTCCCACTTGTGTCCCAAATGTCCCACTCAACTCTCCATGTCCCAATTCATTGTCCCCCTCTTCCACATCCACTATCTCCCCTCCGGAATAATCTTCCGCACGAATTAAAGTGAAAAAGCTATCCGGATTCACTTCCTCTTCCTCTATTGTCCCACCGACGAAGGTCCTGGGGGTTGTTCAGTCCCCCCCCCTGCGCCGTTTCCCAACATAGTTCTCAACTCTGCAGAATTGGGACAGTTTCTAAACGTTGTCCCGTTTGTTCCACACACCTGGCAGAACAAACGGTTGCCAGTGGGACGTGGCAAGGGACACTCGTTAGCATAATGCCCTTGCTGTTGGCATCGGAAACACGTTCTCAATTTGCACTCCGATGCTCTGTGTCCCACTGACTGACACTGGTAGCATGCCCCAGTAAATCCCCTAGGGACACTAGGCCTGAACGCCGGTGGTTGTCCCCCACCAAAAGTACGGTTGGGAACTTGTCCCCTTCCATAAGGACGATTTTGAACTTGTCCCATCCCAAAGGACGATTCTGGTACTGTTGTCCCATGTTACGTATCCCACTGGTCGATGGGACAGGGGGGTTATTGGCCACCATTTGGGCATACGTCACCGGGGTTTGTTGCACCGGGACCTGTTGAACAGCCGCTATTGGTGCTGTCCCAGTTGTCCCTACATTCACTTTCCCCCTTTGCGCCCCACTATCTCCCTTAGTTGTCCCTACGTTCACTGGACTCCCCTTTAACTTCATATTCTTTCCCTTTTTCGTTGGGACAGTTCGGGCTGTCCCACTCTCTTCCCCACTTGACTCTGAACCCGAGACCCCCAGCAGCGCATCTACTTTTGCCCCTCTTAAATTTCCCCTCGGTGCCGCGGACGGAATTCTTCTCTTGTCCCGGGACGGAGGTGGGACGTATCTCTTATCGAGGTCTTTGATGCGCTCATAACGCCTCAGAATTCGCTCTAACTCCTCAATATTGTCGAATTCGGAATTCGACAATTGACGTCGGTACTCCGGCGTCAGCCCCTTAAATACAATTCTTAAAAAAGATTCTCGCGAGATGGGACGTCTTAAATGTCCCACTATCACCCTCATATTCAAAGTGAAGTCCGAGATCTTTTCCCCCTTCGCCTGTGTCCTGGCTCGCGCCTCATCTAAGACGTCGTCGTCCACCAACACACATGAGAATTCCCGTTTAAATAATTTTTTAAAAGCATTCCACGAGTTCAAGTCTTTTCGCACCAACCTGAACCAACGACTCGCCATTTTGCGCAACACACTCGGAAGCGCGGTCAGCATCTCAGAATCGCTGATCAGATTGCACCCTTTGCAATCTTCTAAACGCTCTAAAAATTCCTCACAGTCCTCCTTCTCCCCTCCCGAAAACCTAATGTCCCAGTCCTTAAGAATTTTAACCACTTTCGACCCCCTACTCCCGTTCGAATAAGAACGCTGATTGCGATACTTTTTCCTCGGAGTGGAGTCGGTTTCCGTTTCCGTTTCACTTGACGACAACACGACGCGTCTCGGCCACCTTTTTCTACTCGAGCCGGAGCTTCTACTTCCGGTCGAATTCCCCTTTCTCCTCTCTGCTCCCGCAAATGATCCTGGAAGGGCGGGGGGGGGGAGGTATATTCTCCCGTCCCAGATTGTCACTCGTGACCCCTCTCTTGCTCCATTCGCGATTTTCCTGAGGGTTCACGTGCACCGGATGCCTCCGACTCGTTCCCCCCCCCTCTCGCCTTGGGCTTGTGCGTTATGATAATTGTTGGAACTTATGTGGAGTTGTTCCAACAAGAACGCATTGTGGGCACGCAATTGTTCCAACTCTAACAATTGTTGTTGTGCATACATTGCACGTTGGTCCGGACTCAACCCCCATGCCCCACCCCCTGCCTTATACTCCATAACTCTGGAGACACTCCGGTGGCTGGTATACTTCCAGTTCCCCCCACCCACGTCACAAATGTCGGTACCCCTCTTCCGGCCCCCGATGAGGTGGTGGTCAACGTAGTAGCAAACGTTGTCCTACTCGATACCCTGGGGGTCTCAAAAATCGCAGTGGTAACTACAGAGGTAGTGGTTGGTGTACCACTGCCCCCTCCACTCAATCTCCATTTTCCCCCCTTGTCCTCGGCACCTCCGGATTTACCGTGGGCGACGTCACTTCTTCGCCCTTCACTTCCGGATCACTTCCAGTATCGGGCAATAATCTGGACCTCCGGGTCCTCGGAACAAAAGGACTTGGTCCCGCTCCCCGAACACGACAAAAAAAAATCAAAGAAAGAAAAGTAATGATGTTGGTACTAATCTATCACTCGTTATTACACCCTCTCCACTTCCTCACATCAACTCCCTTCTCCCCACCAGAGCAAAAATCATATCATTATACAAAACATAAAATTCACATAATCCACAATAAACAATCAATATAATAAATAAGCTGAAAGGAAAAAAAACAAATCTTGAAATTGGCTAATTTCACTTTTGAAATTTTCTTCCGCTGAGTGGCTCTCCCAAAACGAGAAGAGAGAGAAAAAAAAACAAAAAATTTCGTTCGGGAAAGAAATTCCAGTTGTGTGGCTTTCCAAATCGTTGTTCAGAAAATTCTCGCTATCAAAACTGACCTCCGTGGTGTAGCTTTCCGGAATTTATTTTTCAGGACTCTAACCAACCCAAAAAAAAATTTTAAATTACAAGGAATTTCCGTAGAGTGGCTTTCCCCAAATTTCAGGAAAATTTTTCACACCAAAAAAAAAAAAAAAGACATACATCGCATAAAAGAAAACGACACATTGTTCTTAATCCCGAGGTTTGAACCGCACTTCCGGTTTCACCACGTGGTGAAAATTAGTTCCTAATTATTTCGAAAAATTCCCCCTTTCCTCCTCACATCTCACCTCCAAACCACGAACCCGGACATATCCTTTTAATTCAATTTTACTAAAACCAAAAACAAAAAAAAATCATTTAATTTTATTCCACGCCTAATAAATAAAAAAAACTTTTTCACTCAACCCGGAACACTATCAGCGCCTGCGCGAACTATTCGACACCCTTCGTGGTGCGAAGAATCACGAAAAACGAGAAAAAGGAAGAATCAACCGGAATTAATTCTACACTCTACAAAACTCAATTTTATTTCCCCTTCACGACAAAATCAAAACGCCATTACACCTCTGTGCGTTTATTTTAAAATAATTTCACGATACTCGCAAGTAAAATTTGGCGCGCTTCGTACCGCACTTTCCACTAGAATTTTCCGTTGACTCGCAACCACGTGTTTTCCAGCCGGCTGAAATTCACTGAATTTATAATCCTATTTTACTCTCACCTCTTTCCCGTTTCTCAATTTTTTTTTCTCTCTAAAATATTTTCCTCCCCTCTAGAATTTTTACTCGATTTTCACTTCAATTTTCCCGTCCGGCACCCGCACTTCCGGTACAACGGTATTCGCACCCGCAACCACGTTTTCTGGAAATCACGAAATTAATCTATACGTCAATTTTGCTTTCCTCTGTTTATCAAAAACACAACTCTAATTTAATTTTTAACACTCCCGCGCCTCTTTTATTCCATTACCCCACTAGCTTTTCCGTTCGCTTTGAAATCATTCATGACTTCCGACAATTTCGCGTATTTTTCCACCTCGCGACCGCTAATTTTCGCTCACCCCTCTCGATAATGGCTCATTCTCTTTGTCTAATTTCTTCAACCTCTCGATCTCCAGCAAAACTCCCCACAAGGGATGCCAATTGTAACGAATCGTTAATTTTAATATATTAAATTAATTAAACCACTCGAAACTTAACCACAACATTTCCTCCCGTACTTAATTTTCTCACCATTAACGTCAAAGGGGAATTCCGCTGGAAGCATGAGCTCTATTTGAGAAGTTGAAGAAACGACAACCCAGAAAAGACTGATCAATAACTTACCCAAATCGATGATCCGCTACTCCCGATGACACAAAACAAAATAATCCATGCCAATGGGACAACTCAGAGGTCGCAATAAGGATACACCAATTATCGAGCCAGTATCATTTTGACACATGACTTAATTTTAGATTGTTATATTGTGCAGAATGGAAATGTTATTTTGTACAACTGTTAAATGTTATTTTGTACAGTTTTGAAAAATGAATTTGTTATTTTGTACAATTTTTTAAAAAAGCAATAAAACATTGGGAGTACAATATTTTAGCTTTTTTAAAAAATTGTACAAAATAACAAATTCATTATTCGAAATTGTACAAAATATCATTTAGCAGTTGTACAAAATAACATTTCCATTCTGTACAATATAACAATCTAAAATTAAGTCATGTGTCAAAATGATACTGGCTCCAATTATCAAACCAACTTATTTATTAAAGTTAGCACTGCTCGTGTCTATGACGAATTATACAATTCTCAAGGACTCCACGCCTTGACGTGAACACTATTTATAAAAGAACAAGGAACAAAACTCTCTTCACAATGACCACTATTTTGGCCCTAAACCCATAAGAAACTCTATTAATTTAAATAACTAAATTTTCCCAGCGCGGGACACGTGTTGAAGGCACGGCACGGTGAATCAGAAGTAACGCATCGAACGGCAAATCGAGCTGGTGCGGATCCAACGTGAGGGGTGGGGGCTCCGCCCCTTCTTTATCGTCCTCTCTCTCTCTTGCTCTCTCATCGTCGAACGCTGTCTCCTTCCCACCAATGGCAACTCCTAGCTGAAACAGAAAAGAGGGCTCTGCTGCTGACGAGGGAAAACGATCGGAAAAACCGCGCAAAATATTTCACCAATTTAATTGGCTCGTTACCCCACGTGAACTCAAAATTAAAATTCATTCCGGGGACTGCGACGAAGCGGAAATCGGGCGCTTATTCAGGGCCGTACAAACGGAAAATACCTGAGCTGCACCGATTAAATAAAAAGAAAAATAACTCTTAATAATTTATAGGAGCTTTTCTATAAACAAACCAAACATTCTCTAAATATAACCTCCCGTCCTTTTATACACTAAATAAATATAAGTGGCGATCTGCTTCGTCACAAAATGTTTAAAAAAACTCTTGTGTTAATTTTAAGGAAGTTCTACCGTAAATCGAATAATCAAACAAATTTTGATAAAACTTGGTGTACTGATAGATAAAGTTTCTAAAATTTTGTAGTTAAATTTTTGAGACCTGTAGGTTCTTGGGAAAAAAGTTATGATCGATATATTTTTTCACTGTTTAACCTATTTAACATTGATTCTTATGAGAATTCATTACTCTGTCACATATATTTTTGTACTAAAAATTATTAAATGACCAGATAGTAATCAAAGTTTGTATAGTTAAACACAGATATCTACTGAGCCGATATTGTATTTAAAAAAGGACAATGGGTTCTTGTGAGAGTTGCAATAAATTAATTTGTAAAATATTTCACGTTTTACACGATACAGTTCAGATGTTCAGACACTTTAAAATGTTAATTTTGATCGCACATGAAAAATAGTCATATTTAAAAAGTAAATAAAGTTAAAAAAGTTAATAAATACAATTATTTGATTATATATTAGTAAATTTAAATTTAAACCTAGCCTCAAAATAATGGTCTCTGTTTTGACTAGTATTGTCATACGATAGAACTTCCTTAACGTGTCAAAAAATTAATTTCTTTGTAGCAAAGAGCACAGGTGTCCGATCAATTTTGTACTCGCACAAAAACTACGTGTGGATATAACATACACTTGACATTTGTCACATTTGACAAATCTCTTTTCAGTCAAAAGTTTCGCAGGGGTGCCCACAACCGAACCTCTTCCCCTACTTTTAGCAAACTACCTAAGGAATCTCTCCATCTCTCTCTCCAGATCAAAGACTTGAATCTTACCAATTTTCACGCCCAATCAATCAAGGATGACGAGAATTTTGCCTCTCTTGTGAGCGAGGCTCATATTCGCACTACTGAAACCTCTTTACCCAGAAGAAAACACTTCAGCAAATCAGTGCCCCGGTGGAATTCTACAAAGCGCCAAGAGAAACGTCAATAGGCTCAAAAGAGCGTATCAGTCAACTCGCAATGTAACCTGTAGGGCGTTGAAGCCTGAATACTCGACCGCTAGAAGAAACTACACGAACAAACTGACAAAGGTCAGGCTAAATATCTTAAAAAAAATTTGTCAGCACAACGTATAGAGACAACCCCTATGGGGTCGCATACAAGATAGCCCGAGACAAACTGAACGCTCGTAACACCATGAGTAATATCATTTTCGATGATGGCGATCATCTCGAAGTAGTGGTAATAGAGCATGCACTAGATACGAAACTAGACTTAGTCCTGATTGATCTGTACAACTCGTATCTCCGTTTTAGTCCGGGAGCCACGGACAAATTTGACCTTCTTCTTTAATACCGGCTAAAAATTTGATAACTGCTTACTGAGTATGTGCAAAGAACAGAAACATAAGTCTGTCAGCTAGTTAGCGGTACAGTGGGTAGCAGTAGGGGGGTAAAATACCCCAAAAAACGGGTTTTCCAATATCATTTCATACCGGTTAAATCCTTATGTAACCAAAGTTTACATTCATACGAATGTAAAAATACTAGTCTGGCAGTCCTGAGCCGGTACAAACTTGGTCTGGGAGCAGTCTGAAAATGTGCAGCCCCCTGGCGCTACCTACGTCATTAAGTTAGTAAATATCAATTTTCCAGAAAAATGGTAAAAACAAAAATTGTAGGAAATAAGTTTCTCTATTACTTTTGTGTAGAAATTTTTTTTTCTATTTACCCACATTTTTGAGTTATAATAAATAATTTAACGTAAAAAAAATGGGATTTTTAATCCGTTTTACAAAATTTACCACTTTCATGATACTGAAAACCAACAAAAAAAGTTTTTTCTACCACACATGCACGAAAACCTCGTGTCTTCGTTCGCTTTAAGGGGGGCAGAACTCACAGTTCTTAGGTCAGTGAACGTTAGAGGTAAAAAAAACTTCCGAACAGGCGCGCCGCAATGCGCCTGCGCGATGAGAGTTTTTTTCACTGTTCGAAAGTTTTTTTATCTCTAACGTCACTAACCTGAAAACTGCGAGTGCTGACCCGCTAACGCGAACGAAACACGAGATTTTCGTACATATGTGATAGAAAATAGCATATGCACCTCGGGAGGCCGATTTTTTGTCTCGCACAATGTTCTCCGAACATTTGTACTTGACAAAAAAACACGGACTTCCCTCCCTTGATGCATAATATACTATTTTTCTTAAAATTTAAAATTATATAAATAAAAACTCGGTCTATTTGCCTGGAAGTTTTTAATTTTATAAAAATCTTATAAAAATTATAAATTTTAATAAAAGTAAAAAAATTATGGTTGTAATTTATTATTATTCAAAGAATTCAAATAATAAGTAACTAAGGAATTATTGAAATGAATCATTAAAAATAAATAATTAAAACAATGTTTTCAATCCATTTTTAAGTTCGTGGATGGAACCCTCCGTGCGCGAGTCCGACTCGCACTAGCCCGGTAATTTTTAATAATATCATTTTTTATTGTTAAAGTTAAGTAAATTATACAAAATTTACACAATATTAGTGTACAATATTTCTATTAAAGCTGTGAACAAAAATGTAATATAGTTGATATAGAGTTTTTTTTCCTTCTTTGCGTCAACATTTATTATTGGGCGCATTTTACAGCTGTAACTATTGATTTTTTTTAAAAGTATCAAATAGAAAAATTACTTATGCTTTTATTCTCTATAAGATTTATTCACAACATTTTCATCTAAAGTATCACTGAAAGTGGTGAATTTTGTAAAACGGATTAAAATTCCCAATTTTTTTACGTTAAATTATTATAACTCAAAAATGTGGGTAAATAGAAAAAAAAAATTCTACAAAAAAGTAATAGAGAAACTTATTTCCTACGATTTTTGTTTTTACCATTTTTCTGGAAAATTGATATTTACTAACTTAATGACGTGGGTAGCGCCAGGGGGCTGCACATTTTCAGACTGCTGCCAGACCAAGTTTGTACCGGCTCAGGACTGCCAGACTGGTATTTTTACATTCGTACGAATGTAAACTTTCATTTTATTAAGGTTTTAATCTGTATGAAATGATATTGAGGAACCCGATTTTTTCACCTTTTTAACTCTTTTTCAAATCAGGTTTGTATCGGCCAAGGACTGCCAGACTGTCATTTTTACATTTGTATGAATGTAAACTTTGGTTACATAAGGATTTAACCGGTATGAAATGATATTGGAAAACCCGTTTTTTGGAGTACTTTACCCCCCTACTGCTACCCACTGTACCGCTAACTAGCTGCCAGACTTATGTTTCTGTTCTTTGCACATACTCACAATATCAAATTTTCAGCCGGTATTAAATTAAAAGGTCAAATTTGTCCGTGGCTCCCGGACTATAAAGGCGCCCGCTATATCTACTAGGCCACTGATGCAGTTGCAAGTCTTTACATATAGGTTACACCATCCGACACCACTTTGCACACATGAGAAAATCCAATGAAATCTCGTAGAAAACTCAAAAAGAGAAGATAACTATCTTTCCGATTTTTTGTATCACGTCATAAAAAATTTTCAATTGGATTTGAAGTTTTTTTTTAATAACCCTTTAAAAACGGAACGGACACTATTGTACATTCATTTTCAAAGTTAGTTTTTAACGTTGTTGGAGATTTAAAAAATTGTTGCAACCACCTTTCCTTACGTATTTTTTATCGCTCTTTCAGAATCTGTTAACAAAATTTCAACAACAAAAAAATTTTAAAAGTTATGTACACTTTTTTTAAAAAAAATGTTAATTTTTGACGATTTTGTTGAAACAAAAATTATTTTCTTTATATTTTCGATAACTAGAAAAATATTTATACTTAAAATATAGCGTCCGTAATATCCAAGCTTCACAATATCAAACAGTGCTTTTAAAAATTTAAATATGATAAATCCAAAATGGTGATGGAAGAAATTTTTTTCCTATATTTGAACACCTAGTGTACGATCTTTTAATTCTTTTTAGGGTTCCGTACACAAAGTGTCCAAACGGAACCCTTATGTTTTCACTCGTTTGTCCGTCGCCCAAAACCATTACCCCCCCCCCCCCCTAGCGGCCAAACTATTTGAGATAGAGAGTTGAAATTTGGTACACTTATGTATTTTCACGTGTAGATTACAGGAAAAATATAGCGAACATGATTGAACGTGATGTTCATAGCGTTGTCAAGGAAATAACAAGATTTTTTCAAAAAATGCATTAAAATGCCTATTTACCCCCCCCCCCCCCTTATCTCCTAAACTATTTGACCTAGAGTATTGAAATTTGGTACACATATGTATTTTCGCGAGTAGAGTTCAGGAAAAATATAGAGAACATGATTGGAGGTGATGGTCATAGCATTGTCAAGGAAAAACTTTTTTTTTTAAAAAAAACGTGTCCCCCCCCCCCCTTATCTTCCAAACCATTTGACCTAGAGGTTTGAAATTTGGTATCCCTAGGTATTTTTACGTGTAGTTTACAGGAAAAATATAGCGAACGTTGCTGGACTTAATTTTCAAAAGTTATTAATGAAAAGTTGAAAAATGACAAAAAACCCCTATGCTAGCGCTCAGCGTATTTATCCTGAAAGGTTGGGAATTGGTTAAAAATGTGTAATTTTATGCAGAATTTTTTATAAAACCATAAAAATTGTGGTTTAAATTTATTATCATAACATTTTTTCCAAAAAACTGAAATTTTACCAAAAAAAATTTTTTTCTTCTAAACAGCTACAATATTTTATAGTTTCAGATTATTTTTTTTGTACAAAATGTTTATTTTTATGTTTAAATTACTTTAATAGTTAAAAAATTAAAAAAAATTTTAAAAAAAAATTCTTTTGGCTTTAAAATTTAAAATCATATAAAAAAGTTTAGTCTATTTAATTGGAAATTTTTAATCTTATAAAAATCATTAAGTTTATACTTAAATTTCTTTAAAAATAAAAAAAATTATTTTAATTTATCATTATTTAAATTATTATTCAAATAATCTCTGACTCATATAATTGAAAAAAATTAGAGCGGTACGGAACCCTTCGACTTGGTACGAGTGTAACTCGTACTTGCCCGATATTTTTTTATTTTCACGACACTGAGGGTCTTAATATTTTTCAGGTTGCTGATTGGAATTAGAATTAGACTCGCATTTCTATACAAAGCCAGATTCCAAAAATTCAAAATGGCGTATCCAATATGGTGGACGACATTCTAAAAATCTTTGGATTTTTATGAATCTTGGTATTCGGGTGTTTTTGGGGTCGCTGATTTCGATTCCTTGATCAAAATTTAATAATTCAAAAAATCAATATGGCGACTTTGATATGTTTACTCACAAATTAAATCTTCAGAAAAGAAAATTAGTTTTCTTGAGAAAGACCTTTCGACGAAAGGTTTAGATTGAGGAACACAAACCCCCCCCCCCCCCTTTAATAGTAGTAACAACCATCTTTTCTTACTTATTTTTATCGCTCTTTCAGAATCTGTTATCAAAATTTCCAAAAAAAAGTTTTTCCTTTATATTTTCGATAACCAGAAAAATATTTTTACTCTAAATATCGCGTCCGTAATATCCAAGCTCCACAATATCGAGCAATGCTATTAAAATTTAAAAAATGATAAATCTAAAATGGTGACGGAAGAATTTTTTTTCCAATTTTTGAATACCCAGTGTACGCTTTTTAAATTCTTTTTTTATTTTTACGACACCGAGGGTCTAAATATTTTCCGAATCGCTGATTAGAAATACGAAGCCAGATTTAAAAATTTTAAAATGGCGAATCCAGTATGGTGGACGATATTTTAAAAAACATTGAATTTTTATGAATCTTGTTATTCGAGGGTTTTTAGAGTCGCTGATTTCGAATCTTTGATCAAAAATTAAAAAATCATAATAGCAATTTTAATATGTCAATTCACAAATTTCTTAATTTATTTATTTAAATTGATTTTTTGTCAAAGAACTTGAAATAATTAATTCTACATTGTTATCTTCTACAGAAAAATGTTTTAAAAACTTTTTTTACAAGAACAATTAAATATATGTCTACGTCTGAATGAAAGGGTCTTTGTCGATTTTATTTTGCAATTAAGGTATTTCTCCGATGGGCAGTCCCTGACAAAAGTTAGTATTTCAGTTAATAGCGGTTATTAATTAATATAATTTATTTCTTAACTTATTATTTACTATGAATAGTTGATCAGATATCGGCCAATAATTTTTTAATAAGAAGGTTCCAAAAATTAACAAAAGTTGCTAAATCTTCAACGTTTTTGAAAGATACCTGTTTCACAAGTCTATATCTTTTCTTACCATTTTTAAAAAATGGTACAATTTAGGTAAATAATAGCTTATTTTCTTGAGAAAAACAAACTTTACAACTTTACCTCGTCAGATTTGTGAGAAAGTGGATAATTTTTTAAATACAGCTGTTTGTTTATAAATATATTTCTAAATTTTTCTAAATATTTATAAACAAATTGGTTTATTTAAAAAATGATCCACTTTTTCAAAAATCTGACGAGGTGAAGTTGTAGAGTTTGTTTTTCTCAAGAAAATAAGTTATTATTTACTTAAATTGTACCATTTTTTAAAAAATGGTAAAAAAAGATATAGACTTGTGAAAAAAGTATCTTTAAAAAACATTGAAAATTTAGCAACTTTTGTTAATTTTTGAAACATTCTTATTAAAAACTATTGGTCGATATCTGATCAACTATTCATGGTCAATAATAAGTTAACAAATAAATTATATTAATTAATAATCCTTATAAACTGAAATACTAACTTTTGGCAGGGACTGCACATTGGAGAAATACCTTAAGATATTGTCATTTTTCTAAAAGAGATTCAGATTTTCGAATTTTTTTTTAATTGCTGAAAAACAAATTAGGTAATCTTCCAAGTCTAAGCATGCATTTATTATAATTTTATCGTATATAAAAACACAAAATAATCTTATTTTCAATTCTTAAAATGCATGGGCTCTAATGGAAAGTTTAAATTTTAAACTCATTTATTGCATATCTGGGGTTTTGACACTTGTTAGTGTGAATTCTTGTAATTTTGTGAATTTTTCATTTAAAAGAGTCGAAGACCACTAAAAATATTAAAAAATGTCAACTCTTTGATGGACACTTTCCAGCCCTAATTGTCATCTTCAAGTTCTTTTACAAAAAACCAATTTTTTAAAATAATTTTTTGGATTTTTTTCACTTCTCAAGAAAACAAATTTTCTTTTCTGAAAAAGTGATAGATCCTTAATACCACATTTTAATTTTCCAAAACATAATCAAAGAACCAGATTTTGTGATCCTAAAAATACCAGTGAAAGCATTTTCAGTTGGATTCATTCATTTAAAAAAAAAATTTTAAATTTGTGATTAAACATATCAAAGTCGCCATATTGGTTTTTTGAATTAATAAATTTTGATCAACGAATCAAAATCAGCGACCCCAAAAACCCCCGAATAACAAGATTTATAAAAATCCAATGATTTTTAGAATGTCGTCCGCCATATTGGATTCGCCATTTTGAATTTTTAGAATCTGGCTTTGTATAGAAATGCGAGTCTAATTCTAATTCCAATCAGCAACCCGAAAAATATTTAGACCCTCAGTGTCGTAAAAATAAAAAAAGAATTTAAATATCGTACACTAGGTGTTCAAATATTGGAAGAAAATTTCTTCCATCGCCATTTTGGATTTATCATATTTAAATTTTTAAAAGCACTGTTTGATATTGTGAAGCTTGGATATTACGGACGCTATATTTTAAGTATAAATATTTTTCTAGTTATCGAAAATATAAAGAAAATAATTTTTGTTTCAACAGAATCGTCAAAAATTTATATTTTTTTTAAAAAAAGTGGATGTAACTTTTAAATTTTTTTTTTTTTAAATATTTGTAACAGATTCTGAAAGATCGATAAAAAATATGACGTGATACAAAAAATCGGAAAGATAGTTATCTTCTCTTTTTGTTTTTTCTACGAGATCATTGGATTTTCTCATGTGTGCAACCAAAAGTTGAATTTTGTCGGACGGTGTTATATACGAGCAACGGCTTTCAGTGCGCTACTCGGAAAACAATAGTACCTGAATTATTCTAGAATTTGTTTAAGAACTGTGGATACTGGAATTATTCCAAGGTTTTTATTATTAATTCTTTGAAATATTCTGAAGAGTTTTTCTAGAATAATTAGAATTTACTTCAAGAAGACTTTCGAAACTCGTATTAAGAATTCTGGAACTCGTTATAGAAGAGCAAATTTTTTAAATATGATAAAAAAATTTTCCTCCGCGAGTACTCGAACTCAGTTTCTTGGGACTACAAAATCTCCGCTTTGTCCAACTGAGCTAAGTAGGCGTTTGAATTACTAAAGCATGAAAACATATTTGAGTGAACTAAGCGCTATATAGTTCTTGGTCCGCGTGCTTCGTCTTCTATAACAGTTCCAGAACTTTTAGAATGAAGTGGTAGAGATCTTCCGACCGCGTCGCTATTAAGAATACTTTCAATGTCATTGTAAAAATACCTACAAAATTCTAGAATTATTATTAAATTGTTTTTAACCAATTGCCGAATTATTCCCGTATCCACAGTTCTTGAACAAATTCTAGAATAATTCTAGAACTAATTTTTTCACTGTACAAGACAGTGAGCGTGAGGCCACGCCTCCTAATGTATAAAAGTCTGGAACCGGTTCAGTAGTATTTACTGAAATATAAAGTACTGAACCATATTTTAGTTTCTACATTACTGTTTTGGAATTTCATCTGAATTTTCGTTAACCGTTAATAAAAGCTCATTAAGAATCGTCAAATTTTCTCTATTACCCCAAACTTATGAATGAATTCCGTACTTATTCATGAATATTTTTTTTCCGTGTAAAGTTAATTATTTTATAGGATTTTGATAAAATGTCACTAGGAGAATTACATTAAACGAGTGGAATATAAAAATTTAATTATTTTATTCAATTGAAAATTTAACAAATAGGGATGGGCGGGGTTGAAAGTGCCGGGGGTAAAAAGTGCCGATGTTTATATTTCGGAAATGAAACGAGATAAAAAAAAAGTTGAAGTGAGAAAAGTAATATTTAATGAATGCGACTCGCTGTCAGTCATTTTGATTTCATTTGGTACGTAAAATAGTTAGCTGTTAGTGTTTTTGTGAATTTTCACTTTTTATGTCACATTTGAAAATATTTTCACCGTTATATATTTTGGTCTATTTAATACATTTTTAAAGCTTTCGATGCAAATTTTTTACTGAAATGATCCAAATTTATTTGAGAATTGAATAATATATTGACAATACCGATTTAATTAACTGGTTATTTTATATTTTATAAAAAGTAGATGTTAGTATAACGGGGCGTAAAGTGCCTCTGGCTTGGGGTTGAAAGTGCCGCGGTTAGGAGATACACACACATGCACCTAAATTTGTAAATGACGTAAAAAGTATTAAGTATATATTTTTTTATAAAAATTCCAAATAATTCTTAAAAAAAAATATATTATGTGCTATTTACTTTATATATAGTAATATTTACATAATTTACTATATAGGAGCACCATTATAGTTTTAACACTGTAAGCTAACAATAGGAAATGATTATTGGGAAAACTAATTCAAAAGTATATACTTTTAGATTAATATAAAAATTAAAAAATATAAATATTAATATATTATAACATGTTATATGTATATATAATATTATAATATATATATATATATAATACAATATATACTATATATTATATGCGTTATAATTACAATTATATTAAGTATGAGTAAAACAGGGATTTAAAATTATTTATTGATATATTAAATAAATATAATTATTTATTGATATATTAAATAAATTATTTCCATGGTTTTGGCTGAAACTTTATTGATTCAATAGCATATTTTTCTCGTGTATAATTGTCGGCTCAATGAAACCTTTAAATGTTTATATTACTTGAATAATAAATACAGCCATTATAAATGATAAGTAATTTATTATTTTCATTTTTAAAATCATTTGTTTCTTTAACAATTACATAACAAAAGTGATCGGCACTTTCGACCCCACGTGCGGCACAACCCGCCCCGCTGTGGGGCGTGTTGTGCCGCATCCTCTTTTTGCAAAGAATTAAGGTTTTATTATAAACTATTAAAACTAATCAAAAATGATAAGTGAATTTAAAAACTACATTAAATTACGCACTAAATAGTGTATAAGCTAAAACAATTAGCTTTTATTTTACCTGTTTTATTTTGCATTTTATCAAAATCGGCACTTTCAACCCCGCTCTCCCCTAATTAAAATTTTGTTTAAAAATTAAACTCGATCCAGTTTTTAGAAATTGATTAAACTTCAATTTGAAAACAAAACTTTGAATTTGATCTGAAATTAAAGGTGCTAGATAGTTTTGAACAGTAAATTCCAGATTTATCCCACTGGCACTGTAGCGATCTCAATGGTTGGCGCGCGTACGTTTTATATGGACGGCGTAACAAAGCATTCAATATCGACGCATATTACAGGAAATAAAATTTTTTTTTTTTTCAAAAATATAAAGGTAAGGGTACACTGTTACTTATCCCATAAGATAAATTACAACTTTTGCTCTAGAATCTATAAATATTTCAAATTGTTTATAAAACTGTTATTAAAAAAATATTTTATTTTTTAAAATATAATTCCATAATTATATACATTTAAGAGGGTATATTTTTTTTGACTACCACAAAAATCAGCATCAATTTCTAGCAAACGAATTGTGAGTTATTATTTTTTTTCTGCAAACGTTGCAAAAATTTGTTAGTACAAAAAAAAATATAAATAATTAAAATATCAAAAAACTGTTGAAAGTGTTTTTTTCGTATTGTATTCGTGAACTATTGATTTTCATAGTTGTTTTTACATTTCCAAAAATCTATCTGACGTATCTACAAATACGTCGAGTATACCTATAAAACGCGCTTGAGGTAAATACGCTTAAAAGAAAAATTAAGTTAGTGATTGAGTATACTCAATCACTAACTTAATTGTAAATCCGTGTACAAGATCATCTTGTACACTTTTACATGATTCTGGATAAAATCATGCACAGGTGCATTGACTTGTCTTGTGCATGAACTTGTGGATGGTCAACACATGAATTTGGAACAACGAACGTGTACATTTTCATGCACGCACAATAAAATCTGATACAAGAACATGTGCATGAACGTGCAAATGTTCATGCACATAATTTTCCATACTTTAAATATTATTAACAAATGTTACTTGTTTTATAGTGGTCCTCTACCTTTTATAGCCATTAAAATCTACTGCGCAGCCTTCACGCCTATAGATAACTAATGCGCAACGTTTAAAGTTAAATAAATAATTATCCATTTTCGTGTACAGATTCATGTGCATGATCGTGTGCATGTTCATGCACATGAAATTATTTGCCTTTAGAAGCGTTCATGAACATGGGCGTGTTCCTTTGCACGTTCGTTGTTCCAAATTCATGTGTTGACCATTCGCAAGTTCATGCACAAAGCAAGTCAATGCACCTGTGCATGATTTTATCCAGAATCATGTACAAGTTCAGTAGATGATCTTGTACACGGATTTACAACCGGGTAAGAGAGAGAGAGACTTCAAATTCGTATTAGGTAAAGCCCTGAATGTCGAGATTGAAGGAAATTTGATCAATTTTTAAGAATAGGGGAGAGTAGTCAGAGTTGGATATAGTTTTGACTTTTCTCTATAACTTCTCCTGTAGCCCGAATTTTGCAATGTCTCTTATATTATTGGAAATTTCTACTAAAATGCAATGTTTTTGCTGAACATTGCAAAAAATTTGGACCAAAAGTTTCGGAGTTATAGGCAATTAAAAAAAAAAAAAATAAGGTAGTCAGAGTTGAACATGGTAGTCAGAGTTGGGTCACTGTAGAAAATCAATGAAATATGAAGATAAATGATTGAAAATGACAATATATTTGCCTTCGCATAATAGAATAACACTTAAATACATTTGGAAATGACAAAAAGAAACATGAAATTGAAATAAATCATACAGGGCCGGATTGGGAATTAAAAGCGGCCCGGGAAAGATATTCAAAGCGGCCCCTTTCTATATAATTGAAAATTTTTATTAACATTTAAAACTAAAATATAAAAATATTAAATTATTAAATTATTTTATTTAAACTTATCAATAATTTAATTATTTGGAATTTCTTGAACAGTAGCATTCTCTACTGCCATTTGTACGAAAGCAGCAGTAATTTCTTAGTTTAATGAACACATCAATCTGGTTTTAACAAATTTTAAAGGACAAAAAATGGACAACTTCTATTAAACAAATATAATAAAAAAATTTTGAGAGAATTTCCTGGCTTTAAAAATTGCTCTGAATGCATTCCTATCTACACTAAAAAAATTTTGGTGCAGCATCTGTACTTTAAAGTACAGTATCCGTCCCAAATGAAAAATTACGTTATTCAGTTAACTTCACTACGTTGAAAATCAATGCAAAATATTTAATCTGAAATTAACAGAATAATGAAATATTTCCATGGGACGGATACTGTACCAAAATTTTTTCAGTGTACCTTAACCCCTTCAGCATCAAAAACAACCCTTTAAAATCATTCCCTAATCTTCAATTAGGAAATGGACAATTTTTATTAAATAAATATAATAAAAAGTTTTTTAGCGAATTCCCCGGCTTTAATAATTGCTCAGAATGAATTTCTATCTACTTTGCCCCCTTTAGCATAAAAAAAGTCGGCTTTCATTCACCTGAAAGTCATTTTTTCAATATTTGAATACCCAATTAATTTCTTTAATTTACAATTATTTTCTTCAAATCTCAATTATTTTCTTCTATTCACAATTATTTTAATTAATTTTTAATCATGTTTTTCAATTTTCAAATATTCTCTTTAATATTCAATAATTTTCGGCTTCTTTCAATATTTTTATCAATTTTCAATTGTTTTCTTCAATATTCAATATTCTTCCTAATTATATGTTTTTTAATGATATCTCTGCGAATGATAATGCACACATTTCTGAATTATTTGCTATGTACTTTAAATCGGTGTATAATATCCCGACCACAAATGCTTTCTCGTCGCAGACTGTGTTTGACACCATTGATTTTAATTCAATTAATATAACGAGAATTATCATTAAGGAGAAGATTATGTCTTTGGATGTGAGTGTTGGTGCTGGTCCGGATGGTATAACTCCATCATTGATTAAGTCTTGCTGCTCATCTTTTATTGAACCGCTCTATTTGCTATTTACTAAATCAATTTTGCAAAGTACATTTCCTACTGAGTGGAAGAATGGAATTATTGTTCCAATTTATAAAGATAATAATAAAAATGACGTGAGAAATTACAGGCCAATTACGATCCTTAATGTATTTTCGAAAATATTCGAGAGTATCGTTTTTGATCAACTTTATCATGCAGTTTCAAATATAATCATTGATGAGCAGCATGGCTTCATTAAGGGAAGATCTGTGTGTACGAATTTATGTATTTACTCTGAGTTTCTATCATCTAATTTGGAGGCTGGGTCTCAGGTAGATGTAGTATACACAGATTTCGTAAAGGCGTTCGACAAAATTGACCACAATATTCTACTCGCGAAATTGAACTCTTTGGGTGTTTCTACTGATATAATTGCTTGGTTCAATAGTTATTTATCCTGTAGAACTCAATCGGTTAGAGTTGGACACGATTATTCAGAAGTGTTCACTTCCTCTTCCGGGGTTCCCCAGGGTTCTAACCTTGGACCTTTGCTTTTTATAATTTATGTTAATGATGTGAAGAGTATATTAAAATTTTCTCGTTTTTTATTTTATGCTGATGACTTAAAATTTTACCGCGTCATTAAAGATTCTTTGGACTGCGTAAAGCTGCAAGCTGACTTGATGAATCTCCATCGGTGGTGTGTCATGAACGGTATTTCCCTAAATGTTAATAAATGTTGTTCAATATCTTTTACTAGGAAACGGAAGTACTGTGCTTTTGATTACACTGTTGATGGAGCTGTTCTCGAAAGGGTCGTGCAGGTGAGGGATCTTGGTGTTATCTTTTGCCATGATCTGTCATTTGACGTTCAGATTTCAAATACCGCCTCCAAGGCAATTAAGGCTCTTGGTTTTATTAAAAGAAATGCTTGTAGTTTTGGAAACATGGACACCCTTAGAGTTCTTTATATTTCATTTGTACGATCAGTTTTGGAATATGCGTCAATTGTCTGGTCACCATACTACAGCGTTCACATCCTTAGGCTTGAGAGAGTGCAAAATCGTTTTCTGAGATTTGCGGCTAATCAGCTCCACTTAGAATTTGATTACTATACTCACGATTATGACTCCTTAAGAGATCAACTTCGTTTGCCCAAAATTGGTACAAGATTTCTATATGCTGATATGCTATTCTTTTTTAAGATGATCAATGGTGTCATTCAGTGTCCCTCTGCTGTGCAGTTAATTAATTTTTCTGCACCTTGCAGATGCCTCAGATTTTATTTGCCTTTTTACGTATCCTCACATAGAACAAATTATGGCTACAATTCAGTATTTTCCAGATTTAGCAGGGAAGCTAATCTGGTAACTGATAAAATTGAATTATTTGATTGTAAATTGAGCATTTTCATTTCAAATTTAAGGCGTTTTTTGTTTAATTAAAACTAGAATGAATGATCATGCATGAGTGATTTTGTTTATATTGTATAGCTATTCGAAGCGGATTTTCACTCTTTTTTTTTTGTATAATGGGCATCTATTGTCGCCCGTATATGATTTCTAAATAAATAAATAAATAAATATTCAATAATTCTCATTTTTTCAATTGTTTTTCCAGTTTTCAACTATTTTCTTCAATTTTCAAATATTTTCGGTTTTTTTCAATTATTCTTTTCAGTTTTCAAATATTCTCGTTTTTTCAATTATTTTTTCAGTTTTCAATTATTTTCTTCGATTTTCAAATATTGTCGGTTTTTCAATTATTTTTTTCAGTTTTCAATTACTTTTTCAGTTTTCAAATATTCTCATTTTTTCAATTATTTTTCAGTTTTCAATTATTTACTTGAATTTTTAATTATTTCAGTCAATATTCAATAATTCTCGATTTTTTTTCAATTATTTTTTCAATTTTCACTTGTTTCCTTCAATAGGCAATTATTTTCCAAGAATTTCAATCCAGTTCAATTTTTTATAATCCAATTAAATTTACAATTATTTTCTACAATTACTACAGTAATTTTCTTTCAATTTTTATTCTTAGTTATTTCTGTTCTAAATTTTAATTTACATTCTTAACTTTTAAGATAATTCTGTTGAAATGTAAACTTTTTAATGTTGCAATTTTTCGAATTTTTTGCAATTGTCCTTTATTTTCGTCTTTTTTCAATTATTTTCTTTCATATTATTCAATTATTAATCATTTTCTTGAAATTTCAATTCAGTTCTTTAATTCTTTAATTATTTGTATCCAATCACAATTCTTGTCTTTTATTGATACTTTTTTTCATTTTCAATTATTCTCTCAATTTGGAAGTATTTTCTTCAAATTTTAATAAAGTTTAATTTTTCAAAAAGCAATTAAACTTTCAATTGTTTCTAGAACTATTCCTATCATTTTCTTTCTTTTTTAGTTTTTTTTTAATTTCATGTTTATCTTTTTCTGTTTAAAATTATTTCTGTCAGTTTTTAATTTAATAATCTTGCCATGTTTAGAATTTTTTCCAATTGGCAATTATTTTCTTCAATATTTAATAATTCTCGGCTTTTTTCGATGATTTTTTCAATTAACAATATTTTTCTTGAACTTTCAATTCAATTTTTCAACTATCCTCTTAAATTCACAATTATTATTTTCTTTAATTTTGAATTTTTTTTTCAATTTTCAACTATTTCTTCTAATTTCAAATTATTTCCTTCGATTTTCAACCAACTTTAACTTTTTGAAATCTCATTCAATTTTCAATTATTTGTTATAATTATTCCTACAGTTTTCTTCAGTTTTTAATTGTCAATTATTTTCTTAAATATTCACCAATCCTGGGCTTTTTCACTCTTTTATACTATTTATTTATTTATTGATATAGTAATTTGTAAATTATTTATTATCAATAATTTTTTTGAAATCTCAATTTAACTCCTTAATTCCTCAATTTTTCTGTCTAATTCACAATTATTTTCTTCATTTTTTAATTATTTTGCCAATTTTTAATATTATTTTCTTCTCATCAATTTGTGATTATTTCTTCAAATTTCAATCCAGGTCAATTTTTTAAAATTAAAATTTTTTTCAATTATTATTATTTCTGTAATTTTTTTCCTTTTTTAATTTCCAATTGTTTTTTTAAAATATTATATTTGTTCTTTAATTTTTTAAATTATTTTTGTCAATTGTCGATTTATTAATCTTGTCATTATTACAATTTTTTTCATTTGTCAATTATTTTCGTCATTTTTTAGTTATTTTAGGTCGATATTATCAACTCGAGAACATTTTTGGATGGTCAAGAGATTTTGAGATCAATATCAATATTGCTCAAATATGATATCGTCTTGATATCGTAAAGCACTAAGAAATAATGGTCAAGAGAACAAAATAATTTAAAAAGTTAAAGATTAGTTATAAAATTTTTTGAGAATTATTGAGGATTGAAAAAATTGAAGGAGGTAATTGAAAATTGAGGAATGTAATGGAAATTTAAAAAATGTAATTAAAAATTGAAAGAAGTAATTGAAAAAGTCTATAATTCTTGAATATAGAAAAAAATAATAATTGAAAACTGAAGAATGGAATTGAAAATTGAAGAATGGAATTGAAAGTTAAAGATAATAATAAATAAGAATTGTAAAAAATAGTTGTAGAATTGAACAATTTAATTGAAATTCTACAATTTCTGTGATTGAAAAGAACATAGAAAGAAGCCGAAAATGATTGAATGTTGTAAAATTAATTGAAAATAGAAAAGAGTAATTGAAAGTTAAATGAAATTTAATTACATAAATTAAATTATTAATTAGACCTACAAAAATACCGGCCCGCCTGGCGTCGGCCCACCGGGATTTTTCCCGGTATCCTGAATGGCCAATCCGGGCCTGAAATCATATTTCCTTTGGTATCGCGAAACTGATCTAAAAGTGAAAAAGTACTACCAAAAATTTGAATTTTCTTTCTTTCAAATAGAAATGAAGTTTTTGACACCTTTTTAAGTTAACAAATTCATTTTCATTGCAAAAATGCTTCAGAATTGCAAAATTTTGGGTGTACCAACCTTGACTCAAGCGTCGTTTAGCTTCATATCACACGCACACCATGAACGCTTTATACAAACACCAAATTATGTTCCACATTTTCGTATAACATCTTAATGAACAATTTTAGTAAAATTAATTTGTCTTTGGCATATTTCTTCTACATTTAATTATCTAATTTTGAAACTACAAAAACGTTTTTTGTTGAGCGTATAACACGGACTCGCTTAATACGTCTATATAGTTCGCACACTTCACTGCAATCCATGTAAAAAGTTTGCTGGCATTGCTAACAAGTATTTACACACAACGACATATGGATCTACTGTGATAAAACAAAATAAACGCGATGATTCAACTCTGACAAATTTAGAATTGTCCTCCATTTTGGATCCGACATTTTTAACTTTAAAAGTCTTATTTCAGATTAATTGTCAGCGACCTAAGATATCTTTTTTTACTAACTTTAAGTTAAATCCCTTACAATGTTTTCAAGTTATTTAATTTTTTACATTGCTGCTTAAACGGAATGGTTGATTTTTTAACTTATATGATACATTATCATTCAACTGATTAAAGTATCATATATCTATTATGGATTTTTTTCAAGCTATTTCATCCCTTAATACAGTAGTGTACTTCAAATAACTTTTTTCTTAGACTTTTCTTTAAAAAAATTTAGTTCGACATTACCCCTAAATTTTGTAATTTTGTCAAAATCGTCGGGTCAATAGCGAACAGCAGTTTTTCGCGATTCAAGGTCATCTATAAATTCTACTAACTCTTGGATTATTCTAGGGAAGTGCAGTAACAAGTTAATGCAAATGAAAAACGAAACCATTGCCTTTTAAAATAAAAAACTTACCCTATTCGTGAAAATTAAGAATTCTGTTCAGAATTACCCTAACTGACCCTATATACATTTTCTAAATTTATTATGACAATATTAACATTATGAAATTAATATTATATATATATATAAATACATAGGGGAGACCGAGGAGGAAAGTAACAGAGGTGGAAAGTAACAAAGCTTATAACTTCTAAACCAATGAGCGGACAGACATAGTCCTTAAAATAATTTTTAGTCAGTTTTGACCCCTCTACCTCCCCCAAATTATGTTAGGGGTCTACCATAAGCTATATATCTGATACTGACCTTTTGTGCAAAAATTACGTCAATAGTAAGTTTTTGTCTAAATTTTCAAAATACCATATTTTTTTGATTTTATATATATTTTAAATATACTTTTCGTTTTTTTGAAGCTTTTTTATTTATCTTTAAGTCGTGCTAGTGCATAATTAAAAAATGCGAAATACTTTTGTGTAATTTAAACTTGTTTTTTGAAATCCAAGGAAAAGAGGGGTGAGGTGGAAAGTAACACGTTGTTACTTTCCTCCTCATCCAATGCTTTATTTTTATAAACCTCCTCCTTTTTTATAAATATGTGATTTTATATGTTTATTTTATATTTTAAAGATTAAATATTGGACTTTTGATTTGAATGTTTAAGAAACGATGCTTTTTTAATGTCATTGCTATTCAAAGAATACTAAATAGATCAAAAAAACTTGATTTCAAAAAAGTGCAAAAATATCTGCCCATTATGTACAAAATGTAGTTAATATCACTTTGTTTTTTTATATGTTCATAATAAAAATAATTTAAATTAATAGCAGTTTTATATTTATAAAAATAATTTAAATTAATAGCAGTTTTATATTTGAAATGCTAGCGTTAATTTTAAAGTGTTACTTTCCTCCTTCGTGCTGTTACTTTCCACCTCAGGGGTGAGGAGGAAAGTAACAAATAAAGAGCTGATTAAAAAGTCCTGCAGTGAACTATCAAATTATTATTAATGTTTAATTCCAATTTTATTCAATAGGTGAAAGTCCAAGCTGTCGATTAATATGTTTACAGAACTTATCCGACAAATAGTTTTAATGCTAGCATAAAAAAACTGATTTTTGTTACTTTCCTCCTCGGTCTCCCCTACATTTTCTAATTTTATCATGACATAAATATAATTTAATTAAATAAATAATAAAGCATAGTGTATGAAACCCTATAGGTTTATGCGAGTGTAACTCTCACTTGTACGATTTTTTTCTTTGGGGTGAGAATTCTAGGTAATATTATTTCAAGTTTGTCATAAACTTGTCTCAAACGTATCATGCAATATTGCCTTAAGTTCGTATGTACAAGGTTACAGGAAAAAGGGAAGCTTCTCGATCTTACACGATCCTTGCCTCAATATTGCAGATTGTGCAATACATAGAGTACTGTGACAAGTTTTGAACAGAAAGCTATGTTAACTGAGACCATATTACCAGAATGTGCACTGCAGATGAAAGCATTAAATAAAGCATAATACAATATGGCATATTTCAATTGGAGGCTAACTCCAAGCATTGAAGGTAGTTAATGACTGACTTATGCCGATCCCTATATTCTGCGGGCATTTCCAACTTTGCTCACGGTCAAATTGCTGTTATCTCTTGTTCTCTTGCTAAACATTCATATTGCATGTAGGCTTCTCTATAACTATTCAAAATAATTAGTTTAAAAAAATGCTTATAGAAAAATTAACTACACTGAAAATATAAGTTTATTTCTTGTACATTGATTATTTATACAGTCTTAAAAAGTACAAAAGTTCAGACAAACTTAACATGGACAATTACATAAGTATTGTTGGAAAGGTTTATTTACAGGACACAACGATATGCTAATTTTAAAAGTAATTGATTAAGTATTTTTACCATCTTCAAACATCTTGCTCAGAATAATAGGTATATTAACTTTGAGTCTGCTAACAATAACTAGACTCCTTAGTGAATTTACATTTCATCATATCTCTTCATCTTGGCTACTGAAGTAGTTGAAATATGAATATTTTTTCATATTCATACAAATAAAGCATCTCTAAAATAAAAAAAAAATTAAAGTAAATAGAGACCTTATTTGTGTTATTACATAGGGCCCTTTATAATAATAATGTTTCCTTGGAAAGAAAATAATGAAAATGACAAAACTAATAAGAAAATATGTTTTTATATTGTCACACTATTTTTTATTGAATTTTAAAAAAATTAAAATGTTTCATCGCAAGTTTGACCACTTAGATTTATTGGGTTTTTCGACAAAATACTTGTCCTCTTCTTCTTATATCTGTGGATACTCTCACCTTTAGTTGCTTTCTCTTTCTATTACTTTTGCTGTTATTTTCTGATCCTCCCGCTCACTATATTGAAGAAGAATTACAGTTTCTTCAAAGGTGGCTCACAATATAGTCGCACGGACCATCATTTATAGTGACCCCCACTTAGCGAAGAAGGTGAATCCTATAAATGCTCAATCGTGTGATTCTCAGAAGTTATGTCTCGAGATACTTCATCTCGCGTAACATGTAATTTTTTTACCCGGACATAATATTTTTAAATTAGCGTGAAAAATGGTAAGTAATAAAGTGCGAAAAAGTACATAATTAAAAAAATTGTTAATATCCTTACAAAATTTTGTTCTTTTGTGTCAAATAATTAAATTGATTTATGGATATCAATTTCGGAATCAGCATGTTGTGTATAAATATCTTGAAACATTATGTTAAATTATTTATTCCAGAGGTGAAAAATAATAATTAACATATTCATACTACACACACGTAAATATCATCAGTTGTAAAGAAAAAGATCAACTTACGTGTACCAAAATTACCAGAAGAAAATGTGAATATTTTAAGTGAGAAACATTGATGTGTAAAATTAACCTTTTTTTTCCTGTAATTTTTTAAAAACAACGTTGGTAATATAATATGAAGAAGAATCACTTTTTATTAACTTCTTTTGCGTGGTCCAAACAAGCGAAGTTCCATGACATTCTACTCGTTGATGAGTAAGCATCAGAGGTTGAAAAGGACACGAATGGCCCCCGACCTTTACATAAGTTTTTCTTTGTTTAAAATTCTTTTTTTTATATTAAAATAATATATCTTCTAATAGATAGTGATATTTTGTTAAATGTAAATTTTTGATCACATATGATAGGAAAAAAGGTACTATTGTGTTTAAAAATCTTATCGTTAATATAAAGCTAACAAAACCAAATTGTTAGTTCTGCATATATTAACAATCCTATCTGTAATTCCAAAAATCCCTTTTTCTTCGTGTGGTTTTTAATTTTCAAAAGGGAACATTCCCACGTTTATCACTCAGATTCGATTGAAATTTTATATATTGAAAGGTCTTTACAATTGATGATGATTGGCCTTTAAACTTGTTGCCACAATTCATAAACAACAATATTTCAAAAATTGATGGGATTCACCTAAATCCTGTTACCCGAAGATTTTTGGAGTTCCTATATTCGAATTTAACAACAGATTCGAATATAGCGACCCAAAACACCTCGAGTAACAAGGTTCAAGCCAATTCTTTGTAAGGAGTCTTGCAAGTATTTTTAATTGAAAAAATAACTTTTGTTCTTCATTTTTTGATTGGGAAATATGTCAAGAAAATATTAACTGTCCACACTAAAGTAATAATCGTCAACTAATAACATTAATACTTTTAACGATCAAAAAAAAGAAATTGAAAAATTTCATAAATTCCAACCTTCCTTGGAAATTGTGTTCGTGAATTGACACTAATACTGTTGGAATTAAAAAGTGGCGGAATTAAAAATGATAAATCTCCAAGTAACGAATTTCAAATTATTCTTTAAAATACCAAAATTTTAAACGAATTTTTCTCAAAACATTATTTTTCAATAAACTGTACACGTGATAACACAAAAACTACTTGGCCGATTTCAAAATTCCGTATACAAAATTCAACTCTTCGTAAATATCCTCAAGTTCTAAATCTCAAATATGCTAATAATAATGATGCCTTATTAGCATTTCTATGATTCCTTTAAATTTAAAAACAAAATGTTTTTTAGTCTGTTGATTTTAAAAGCTTGCTATTTTTGAGTAGTCTGAGGTTCAGAATTTGCATTAGGTTGTCTATTAAAATTACACTTAGTTTCTCTATTTTAAATAATTCTGTAATGGGTTATAAGATCTACAGTTTATAAAAATAATTTTAGCCTATAAAAAAAGCACTCCATGTTGAAGGAAAATGTGAGCTTTTTTTAAAACAATAGAAGAGACTGGGGCAAAAGGGCTAACCGGGGTAAAGGTGATAATCAAATTATCTTCATTATTTACGAATTATGAAAACTTTCTTCGAATTTCGAATTTTTTATTTTATTGAAGAAGCGACATTATGACGAAATAATGTTTCATTTCAATGTAAATGAAGAGATTTTAGTAATAACCTGTTTTAGTACAAAAAAATATAGTAAATTAAATCTCTATTATTTTAAAAATTAAATTTATAAGAAATTAAAAAATGTTTAATTCCTAAATGTTTGCTGTTTTATTTAAAATTAAACATCCATCTATCATATATTTATAGATTTAAACTTGGATTCAACGTTTAAATATATAAAATTTACGATACAGGTATTAAAAAGACTTTAAGTTTGGGGTAAAGATAATATAGTAAATGGTAATGAAAACATATATTCAAACGTCAAGCAATTCTCAGCTGTTTTTTACAAATGCAAAGTTAAATTACACAAATCACTATTTTTTAAAAAAATTATCGTAAATGCACCCCAAAATATGTTTTAAAGATTCTTTTTATTGCTTTAGATAACAAAGAATTATAATGTAAAAAGATCTCCAAAATATTTTCGCTTTCAATAAAAAAATATAATCCTTATTATCTTTATCCCGGTAGTTACAGGTTAGAGATGATAATTTGTACTCTTTTATAAATTATATTTTTATTTAATCAAAACTTTACTAGGGGGAAAGCAATGCTAAAATCTATTTTTTATGACCTAAAGATGTAAAAGACCTCTAAATTTTTAATTATTGTTTGGTTCGCCATTTTGTTTCTTATGAATTGTAGCAACAAATTTAAAGACCAATCATCATGAATTAGAAAAACCTTTCGATGTGCAAAGTTTTAACCGAATCTGAATGATACACCTATATTAGGAACGTTTCCTTTTTAGGGGAGAACATTTTTTTTAATTGAAAATTAATTTTTTATTTTTATCATCATCTTATACAATAAAACAACCATCACCCAGGTCACTGACTATGAATTTCAAAGTGTGCTTTTTGCAGTAAAAAATCGTTCATAGAAATTTTCGTATAAAAAAATTAATGTCCGATAAAAAATCTTTTTCAAGTTTCCCCTCCAGAGAATAATTGAACTACTTGATCGTAGAAGTGTATAGGTATACGAATAAATATATAAATACATATATCCATTCTATTTTAAAAATACATGCGAGTAGTTACAATTTTAAGTACTTATTTCTCAAAAAGTTTCTCATTCATCTATTCTTCGCTTGGGAGGAACACTAACATTAATTCAAAGCCATGCCGTTCTACTTTAACATTTGAAGAACATACAATTCCAGAAGTCACGTTTTTTCCCTCACTTTAGATTAAAAAAAATTACAACAAAAAGTTTGTTAATGACAGTAATTTTGTTTTAATTAAATTTAAACATTCAATAATTAATTTCAAAGCGTATGTTTTTATTTTTCAAAATTATTTTGTTTTATTTTTGTCAACCTAAAACTATAAAAAAATTTTGATATCCAAAAAGTTTTCATGTTCCTCAGATCACAGAAAAGACCTGAACTCATAATGAGCCAATTTTGTCCTATTCTAAGACGCAGCGGAGAAAAGAATTCCTTTACTCAATCTCATGTTAAGTTTTAGTCCAAAAGGTTTTTTTTAGTTTCTTTAGTTGTTAAGTTTTAGTCCTAAAATTCTCAAAATGACTTTATGACTGAAAAAGGCATTTTGTGCCTTTTTGGACTAAAACTTAACATGAGTCAAGAAATTCTCATTTCCGCTGCGCATCAGAATGAGTTAAAATGGGCTCATTTTGAGTTCAGGTTTTTTCTATTATGTTAACTGGAAAGGCAAGTTCTCAGCAGGTTCAGATTAAAAAAATCCGTTTAAATTTTAATTATCTCAAAGTTCTTGAAATTTTCCATGTAGGTATAAAAAAAACCACTTTTTCCTATAGATTAGATACTGAACCCTGAAAAAAAAAGTTCCCAATCTGTTGAAACAATTACTATAAATAAATTTTAAAGCTTATTTTCTTTATTTATGTGACAGCTCCAAAGAAATGGACCTTGATTTTTGCTATCCTGCGAAGAATATTTAATATTTAAAAATTTATAAATATATATTACTGGATGTTATTTTTTTTTAACATTTCTGAAGAGAAGCAGAATTATCCGTTTAAAAAAACTGATTTTTCTGGCTTCAGTATATCAAATTTATACGAGCTTACGGACTCAGGTGCTGGGAGCGACATACATTTTCTATATCTGAACAAGAATCTTTTAAACCGCGACTGTGCCATGCCGCCTGGATCATACTTTGAATACGCTTTGGTAATTAATTTTTTTTTAAATAATAATTTCTAAGATTGAAAGTTACTCAGGAATTACAATTTAACAGTTGAAAAATGCAATTCTTCATCATTGCAATGATTATTACAAAGTTACCAAAGTGTGTTCAAAATGTGACCTTATTATTTGATCTCACTTTGTAAATCCATTTTCGTTTAAGAGATATGTGCGTTTATCACGATTGTAACATTCAAGAAGTGCGAGGAGCGAAGCTCGCATTTCGGAAGTACAATATAGTTGGATTAATCCACCGACTTTCGTCTGAGGGCTGTTGCGCCCTCGCCCAGAGACGGAACGAATGGAGAACGCGGTTGGGTTTTCTCAGCGTTCTGGTTAGTTCCCGATTGGTTTTTTGTTGAATATTGGAAAAAATTAAATAAAATTGGGAAAAAGGTTAATTGTTATTGTAAAATAGAAGTTCCCTGATTAGTTTAAAATAATCAGGGAACTTCTATTTTACAAGAACAATTAAAAATTAAAAGAAAATTGTGAAAATAACATTTATCGTTATTTGGAACACTTCTAGTGACTTCTAGTTAGTCAGTACCGCGGAAAATTCAAATATGTCAATCTCTTGTTGAACAATTTAAGAACATGAAAGTCTTAAATAATATAGAAATGTACATTCAATTAAAAGGGAAAATGTTCAAACTTGAATAAAAAATTAAAAACTAATAATTTCGAGTTAGAAAGATTAAACTAGGGAGCGTTTTATTGAACTTATAGGAGAGCCGGCAACCCGACTTACAGAGGAAATCGGGAAAAGATATTGAACAGGGGCTGATCGTCAAATTTTCGAATAGAAATTGGTGAAATTAATTTGTAAAAGAATAATAAATTATAATGTTTATTGAAAAAGGAAAATATGTAGGAATTGCAAATTTCAATAATAATAACAATGTTATTCTCATAAAATAATACAAAAAATATAAAATAGTTAATATTTGACCAATTTCTCATTCAACTGATTTTTTTCAAATTCAAGTTAATAAAAGTACAATATTAATAAAATAGTCAAAATAATACTTGTCTAAATGGATAAAATGAAAATCAAAGTTGGGATGATACTAATTTAAAAAAGAAATAAATAACATATATAAGATTTACTGAAACAAAGGTTAATAAAAGATTTATAGTTATAATTATTAATTTAATTAAATAATATAATTTAAATTTTATTTTAATTAAAGTTAGGTATATTAAACTTATCATTCAAATAGTTGAAATAATTAAAGGGTATGAAAATTTATCAATAAACAAATTTTATAAATATTAAATATTAAAAATAAAGGTTTATAATAATAAAATTACTTAATTATAAAAAATTAAGAATAAATAATTTTACATTTTTATTTAAAATTTCATTATCATTTAATTATTATTTAATAAATTCAAAAAAAAAAACTTATTAAATTTTAATGAGATCTATAGAAAAATTTTATTTAAAATCATTTTATTATTTAAATGATCTTACCAAATTCAATTTTTTATTAAAAAAAAATAATAATAAAATAAAATATTTATCAAATACTTTAATGAAATTATTGTAGAAAATGAATTTTTTAAAAATAAGTTTTTCCAAAATAAAGTTAATTAATTATCAGTCAAATAATTATTAAACATGTAGTTAATTAGTTTATTTTATTGGAAAAAAATAAGTAATTACATCTAATATGAATTAAAAAACAAAATAAATCAAGTATTTATCAAATACGTTATTTATATTATTTTTCAGAAAAAAAAAATTCAATTTAATATGCCGTTTCAAAAATTTATTTACTAATTTATTTGTATACATTTAATATTGCTAAAAAAACGGAAAATCGACAATTTGACAAAGTTTAAAACGCAAAATATTCAAAAATTAATAAAAAAAACGTTCTCTGCGCATAGAACTTTTAATTTGGGATCTATATTTGCAAAATATTTGATAATTAAAACAAATTATCAATTATTTTACAAAATAGACCCTACCAATCGATTAGTATTTCAAAAACGGAAAATCGACAATTTGACAAAGTTGGAAACGCAAAATTCTCATAATTTAATTAAATAATCGTTCTCTGCGCATAGAACTTTTAATTTTAGGATCTATATTTGCAAAATATTTGATAATTAAAACAAATTATCAATTATTTTACAAAATAGACCTTACCAATCGATTAGTATTTGAAAAACGGAAAATCGACAATTTGAGAAAGTTGGAAACGCAAAATTCTCATAATTTAATTATATAATCGTTCTATGCGCATAGAACTTTTAATTTGGGATCTATATTTGCAAAATATTTGATAATTAAAACAAATTATCAATTATTTTACAAAATAGACCTTACCAATCGATTAGTATTTTAAAAACGGAAAATCGACAATTTGAGAAAGTTGGAAACGCAAAATTCTCATAATTTAATTATATAATCGTTCTATGCGCATAGAACTTTTAATTTGGGATCTATTTTGTAAAATAATTGATAATTTGTTTTAATTATCAAATATTTTGCAAATATAGATCCCAAATTAAAAGTTCTATGCGCATAGAACGATTATATAATTAAATTATGAGAATTTTGCGTTTCCAACTTTCTCAAATTGTCGATTTTCCGTTTTTCAAATACTAATCGATTGGTAAGGTCTATTTTGTAAAATAATTGATAATTTGTTTTAATTATCAAATATTTTGCAAATATAGATCCTAAAATTAAAAGTTCTATGCGCAGAGAACGATTATTTAATTAAATTATGAGAATTTTGCGTTTCCAACTTTGTCAAATTGTCGATTTTCCGTTTTTGAAATACTAATCGATTGGTAGGGTCTATTTTGTAAAATAATTGATAATTTGTTTTAATTATCAAATATTTTGCAAATATAGATCCCAAATTAAAAGTTCTATGCGCAGAGAACGTTTTTTTTATTAATTTTTGAATATTTTGCGTTTTAAACTTTGTCAAATTGTCGATTTTCCGTTTTTTTAGCAATATTAAATGTATACAAATAAATTAGTAAATAAATTTTTGAAACGGCATATTAAATTGAATTTTTTTTTTCTGAAAAATAATATAAATAACGTATTTGATAAATACTTGATTTATTTTGTTTTTTAATTCATATTAGATGTAATTACTTATTTTTTTCCAATAAAATAAACTAATTAACTACATGTTTAATAATTATTTGACTGATAATTAATTAACTTTATTTTGGAAAAACTTATTTTTAAAAAATTCATTTTCTACAATAATTTCATTAAAGTATTTGATAAATATTTTATTTTATTATTATTTTTTTTTAATAAAAAATTGAATTTGGTAAGATCATTTAAATAATAAAATGATTTTAAATAAAATTTTTCTATAGATCTCATTAAAATTTAATAAGTTTTTTTTTTTGAATTTATTAAATAATAATTAAATGATAATGAAATTTTAAATAAAAATGTAAAATTATTTATTCTTAATTTTTTATAATTAAGTAATTTTATTATTATAAACCTTTATTTTTAATATTTAATATTTATAAAATTTGTTTATTGATAAATTTTCATACCCTTTAATTATTTCAACTATTTGAATGATAAGTTTAATATACCTAACTTTAATTAAAATAAAATTTAAATTATATTATTTAATTAAATTAATAATTATAACTATAAATCTTTTATTAACCTTTGTTTCAGTAAATCTTATATATGTTATTTATTTCTTTTTTAAATTAGTATCATCCCAACTTTGATTTTCATTTTATCCATTTAGACAAGTATTATTTTGACTATTTTATTAATATTGTACTTTTATTAACTTGAATTTGAAAAAAATCAGTTGAATGAGAAATTGGTCAAATATTAACTATTTTATATTTTTTGTATTATTTTATGAGAATAACATTGTTATTATTATTGAAA